>CM026289.1:8055433-8739294 GCA_014851415.1 Cnaphalocrocis medinalis | reverse complement strand
ATACCTATTTACTCGTTATAATATTTGTAATTTTATGTAAGTAAGTACTTGTATAAGTATAATAATTCTCATATTGATAATCAAAGTACAGGATGGCTACAAAATTTCTTCATTGGATTCTTATGTGTATTATTCAATATCAATTTCGAAAAAGGTACATGAAACTGAGTTTATGTAGGTACCTATTTACCTACTTGTAGGAATTTAAAATTATTTCCGTTAGGTAGGTAGGTATTTTAATCAAGCATGGTGTTAATTTTATTGTATAATAGGTTTCTGTGTATTAAATATTGTGTTAACAAATGCCTTATGTATATTTTTAAATACCGCAACATGATCTAATATTCTACTAATCATCATCAGCTTGTAGGGCTACCAACTTTTTTTGAAAGAAATATAAGGTACTTAATTGTTTTTTTTCCAAAACATTGCAAAAATAAAGTCACTAGGTACGAGTACTACTTGGGCAAACATTTTTGTAATTACTTTTATCTAGGTTAGTATTGAAACTTGAAAAAATGATTAGATTTGATTTGAAAAAATTGTCTTAGTTTTGGCTAACGTTGAATGAGTGTAGGAACTTTAATTGAACACACAGATTGCCTCTGCTTACTTTTGATAAATTCAGGAAGAGAAAGTATAATAATATTTTTCGACCATTTGACCATTTGCTGACAAGGGGGGAAAGGGTTAAATTTCCCACTCAAAAAAATCTACTTACATAGGAGTACCTACTTGAATGGTCCCATAGTACCTACCTATACACAACTGTCAAATTTCTTCAATGTATTGTCTTAGTACTGTGAACTGTCAAACACATTATGTTGAATACCTATCACTTGAGAAAATTTGACAGGTTGTGGTAATCCTGATGTGTGGTTGTCTGTGCTCGAGCAGTATCAGTGGCAACCCTAGCTTGCCCGTGTCAATCATCATAATACATTTACAAAAACTCTTCATTACGTTTGACTAAGTAACCGAATCTATTAAATCATAATCATCATGGTCCAAACAAGATTTTTTCTTTGCATTTCATTAGTTCTGTAATCTTGTTACGAAGATGTTGGTGGATACCACCAAGTTACATACAAGTACGTAGGGGAGGTTAGGGGAAAACTCACCCGAGAATTTCAAGGTTTTTTTTGCTCGTCACTGCTCTAACCCAACTTCAGCAATATTTTTTCGTTTAGTCGAGTTTAGTCAGAATTATTATCTCACAAATTTTGGTTAAGTTGGGTTGGAACAGTGACCGGCCAAAAATCTTGAAAAACTCGGGCGAGTTATCCCCTAACCCAGTAGGGGAAATATAATACTATTACGTAAGATGATTAGGACTCTATCCCCAATCGGCCATAATTGAGGGAAAATCTGCAGAAAACGATAAGTCTTTATTTAGAGAAACCGAAAACACAAAACACTAGCGCAATGTAATTATCACCCAGCACCATCTATTGTCAAAGACTGGAACTTTTAGCAAAATTTCGTCTTGAAACGAAGTGTGGGCGATGCTCTGCCCTGTTACACACAAGTATGCTATTTTAAATTAGATGAGTTACGCGTAACCAGTGCAAAATACTCTTAAAAAGTGTGATCTATATGGCACTAAAGACAGTTTAAAAAAAAAATGTATCAATAAGCCAGAAACTCATATGACATATTCGTTTAACTTAATTTTTTATCGTTGCAGCCATGCCTAACTCATTCAATTTTAAGTTAACAGAGATAGGCATAATATACCAATAAATTCTGCTACTTAATCTAAATCTGTTAACTTGAAGTTGAAATAGTTACGTGTGGTCACTCGATGCACGCGGAACACTGGGCGGCGTGCACCTTGCGGCCATTTATTCCTTTACAATTCATGCATTCATCATCAGCAACCCACACTCGTCTACTACTGGACATACCTAGGTCTCACCTAATACACGTCACTGCTCCAGATTTTCGGCCATTCTCATCCAGCCCACACCAGCCAGCCTTCCAATGTCATCATCCCATCTTGTCGCAGGGCGTCCAACACTTCACCTACTTCAGTTTGCTAATTCGGTGGGCTATATCTGTGACTCTGGACTCTGATTTTCTGTCGGATTACATCATTTCTTATGCGGTCCTTCAGAGATACTCTGAGCATAGTCCTTTTCATAGCTCTTGGAGCGACTTTAAACAAGTGGACTAGTCCAGCCGTGAGTGTCCACGTCTCGGCATCGAAAGTCATGACCGGGAGGACGCACTAGTTGAAGACTTTCGACTTAAGACTTTGAGGGATGGGCGATGAGAAGACTTGACGAAGCCTTTTAAATGCTGCCCAGCCTAGCTGAATTCTTCTATTAGCTTCTCTCTCGAAGTTGTCGTTTGTCCTAGATAGACATATTCCTGGATAACTTCGAGAGGTACTCCATTAACTGTGACCAGTCCCGGATCAACGAGCTCGTTGAACATGACCTTGGTTTTATCCAAGTTCATCCGAAGACCGATGTGTTTGGAAGATTCAGCCAGGCTGCTCGCTATCTCCTGTAGGTCATGTAAGGTTTCTGCCAAGATGACGATGTGGTCTGCGAATCGCAGGTGTGACATCGCCATTAATATAGATTCCGCGCTCTTTCCAGTTAAGCGTTTCGAACATGTCCTGCAGCGCAGCGGAGAAGAGTTTCGGAGATTTAACATCTCCTTGTCTCACACCACGTCGCAGCAGGACAGGCTCGGTTTGGCCATTTTGGATTACTACGGACATATTAACGGCGTCATACAGACACCTTAACACCTCGATATATCGCCAATCGACTTTGCACCTCTGCAAGGCTCGAGAAGTTCTCGACGGAGTCAAAGCTTTTTCTTAGTCCACAAACGCCATGCACAGGGGCTGGTTATATTCTTTGGTCATCTGTATAACCTGTCCACTGTGTGAATATGGTATATGATGCTATAACTCCGTCGGAACCCGGCCTGCTCTGCAGGTTAAGCTTCGTCAAGTCTTCGTGCAAGGTGATTCGAAATGACTCTTGAGAACAACTTATAGACGTGACATAAGAGTGAAATTGGTCGATAGTTCTTCAGTAAGGTTTTGTCGCCTTTCTTGAAGAACAATACGACCAAGCTCCGCTGCCACGCCCTAAGAGTTCTTCCGGAGAAAAGTTCTTTTAGCACCGGCTTTCAGAAGCTCGATTGTGACTCCGTCTTCTCCCGGGGCTTTGACTTTGACTTTGACTTTATAACTGGCTATAGAAGGTGTAAACTTCCGAAAGAATCTGGCTTTGACGTGGTGACTTCTCCATTTGT
Organism: Cnaphalocrocis medinalis; assembly: GCA_014851415.1. Classification (NCBI taxonomy): domain Eukaryota; kingdom Metazoa; phylum Arthropoda; class Insecta; order Lepidoptera; family Crambidae; genus Cnaphalocrocis; species Cnaphalocrocis medinalis. Next base: position 8,736,018 of record CM026289.1, on the reverse strand, counting down.
TATGGTCAACTTCGACAGGTGGCTCCTTCCAAGCTGTTGTACGAAGACTTTGGGCCCCTGGTTCTGCTCAATTGCTCTCTGTATTGAGAGTGCATTGAAGCTTCGGAGGTCACGTCTTAACAGCTTGGAGATGGACTTATTCAGAACCCGTAGTTCTGTCGAAGTGACTGATGGATCGTTCCGCCTCTTGTCCATTAGGCCCAGAGTCTCTTTCGAAAGTTTAGACCGCTTGCCCGTACGTCGCAACTCACAGAATTTTGCACCCTCGTTCCGAAGGATTTTCACCACTTGGTCGAGTTCTTCGGACAGTGTGGTATGGCGGCCTTCCTTATCCCGGAGATTCTTACCACCCCCCTGCCTGTCTGCCTGTCGTTAACAGAACCAGAATAGCAGGGTTGCCGGGAACTGGGGGCCGAGGGAATATTGACTTCTTCATTAGGAGGATTTACCATAAACCCACCACGCTGGACCAGTGCGGGTTGGTGGGTGGTTCGCCAGGGCCTCCTGGGGCCGAGGGAATATTGACTTCTTCATTAGGAGGATTATACCATAACCCACCACGCTGGACCAGTGCGGGTTGGTGGGTGGTTCGCCAGAGCCATTTCGTTGATTAGAAATCGCTTATTGGTTCAGCTAACTATTGGTCAAAAAATACAATTCAGCGATATTTAACAATTTGTTAAGGTTTTTGACAATTGGTTAACCACTAGTCAGAAAACAGGGCCTTTAAGTCAAACGCATCTAATACAACTAAAAAGATAACATAGATAGGCTTTCCCTGCATCGTGTGTTTTGGTTGCACCCAACTCTTCGAACTTAAGTTATCACACAACGCGTAACCACATTTGTATGAAGTTCTGTTATGCGAAACTCGTTTATCTCAATTTAAAAATTAAATTTATAGATATAAAAAAAAATATATGTCAATATGTTCTAGAAGCATTTACACACCTAACTTATCAGTTTCAATTATATAGCATGTTTCCTTAATACGCTACAGTAAATGTTTGTTTAAAACTTCAAAGGCATTTTTCTCAAAACTATGTTTTTTGAGATAGCAGAGTTGTGCGTAACACGGCAGTGCTCTCTAGTTACTCGTATCTTATACTTTTGTTACAAGGGTTGACACTCTCACAACAAAAATGTGAATATTTTTCTAACTTAACTAAGGGGGGGAATGATTTTAGTAATTCTTTCACGTTAAAGGAAATATACTATGGCCCCATGGCCAGCTAAAGACATAAGGTTCAAGTATTGATTTACCTTCAAATGTGTACCTACCTGAGTATTATCACAATGACAATAATTTCAATCCTACGCACTATTGTTTTCAAATGAACACTGCTTCCTTAGTTTTTATGAATAACTAACCAACCAAGTACCTTACCACTTATCTTGAGATTTATTAACCATGAGAGAGCCACGCTTTGGCATGAATGGGTCGGCTTGACCGGAGAGATACCACGGCCTTACCTACAGAAGTCCGGCGTGAAGCAGTGCCTGCGCTGAGTGAGTGGGGTACCGGAGGCCTAATTTGTGGAAAGGGGGTTACATGTTGGCAAGACACTTGCAAGTACTTGTGTTACAGGTGTCTTTAGGCGGCGGCAATCCGTTAACATCGAGTGATCCGTCTGCTCGTCTGCTACCAATCATTAAAAAAACATTGCGGGCAACACAACTTACCACTTATCTTGAGACTTAGGAGTAGGTAAAGAATTAGGTGTGCCCTTATTTATTATGGAATTTAGCAAAAACTTTACAAAGCAACTTTGACATCGATGCATATCAAATTAGCTCTATAACGGACACGCCGTCTCTGTTTCAACACCATAGATCGGATATTACCCACTTTGATAAAGCTAAGTTAAACAAACCTGAATTTTATAAATTAGGTCAAATACCGTACGTACCTAACATAGAATTTGGCCTAATTTCTAAAATACTTTTCATGTTTTCCCTTAGGTTATAAATCAAACATCCCTGTAACAGAAATAACATTGATGAGGATTGAGTAAACTCGCCTGTAGATCTAAAACCGCTAAGTAAATAGACATAAAAGGTTGGCGTCTGTGACTGATATTGATATCAAAGAGTTCGTGATACTTAGAGTTTTTTACATTTTCGCTTCGCATTATACCTAACTAAGCTTGACGTTAACATCAGCAGCATTATGTACCTACAATACAATGTACGCTTTAATTATCTTATATTCAAAGTAGCCTATGTCCTTTCTCAGGGTCTAGACCGTCTGTATACCAAATTTCATTTAAATCCGTTCAGTAGTTTTGTGTGAAAGAGTAACAGACAGACAGACAGAGTTACTTTCGCATTTATAATATTAGTATGGATATTTCGTTGACCTACGCGCTAGGCAATATGTCGTATCTATTCCCTCCCGGACACGTAACGTTATAGTGGTTATAGCCTGTCTCTGTATCAATCACACTGAACCACGTCGCCGATATTACTTTATGCTCGCATTTATTATGAGTGACTAATATGTGTGTATGTTTGCGTAGCCTAATTAGAACGCAGTGCAGGCTGCCAACTTCTATGGCTATCTTTATAGTGCCTAAAACCTTAGATTGTGTTCCTCAGAATTAAACTCGTGGTCTCCTAGGACACAAACTGATATTTAATACATTAACTGTCACTTATACTTATATTAACCCTCTTCCCCTTTTTACAAAACGTAACTTAAATTAGTCATGTTAGTCATTAAGCTGTCATTTTTATAATATCTTCTATCTTCTATACTATTTATAAAGAGATAACTTCTATAGACAACGACAAGGCTTATAGGTAAACCGAAAACACGAAACGCTTGCGCGATGTAATTGAGCACAGCGCTATCTATTGGTTCATTTCTGAATTACGGTCCCGAAGCGAAGTGAGGGCGGGCCACGTAAATAAAAGTGACAGCAGCAGTGTTAAACCAAAACTAACTGTAGACCACATTCTGTAATTAGGGGTTTAAGGATTTCATCTTACCATAACTGTTTCCTGTTAATGTTACTCGTCTGTAAATGTATTTCTTTTCATTTCTGCTTTGAAAGGCTTATCATAATATTATGCAAAGCCAGGTAATACTCATAATTTACTTATTCATTCACCGATAAATATGTTCAATCTAAACATGTTAATTAGCAAGTAATTAAATATTGCAATGCTATGAATGAACACGCTTTCATGAATTACTCAATAAATTTACATACGAATACATAGGTTGTTTACCTACTGAATTGTAAAGTCAGATTGGTCCAAGTCCATATTCTGAAAATATGTTTTTCGTGAGAGTCAAAATTATACCTTAGAATCAGATGACTTTAATTTTACCAATCTTCTATATCTTCTATACCATTTATAAAGAGATAACCTCTGTAGACAACGACAAGGCTTATAGGTAAACCAAAAACACGAAACGCTTGCGCGATGTAATTGAACACAGCGCTATCTATTGGCTCATTTCTGAATTACGGTCCCGAAGCGAAGTGAGGGCGGGCCACTAGTAGGATCATATAAGCAATTGATTTCCTACCTACTTTACCTACTTAATATTAGGTAATTGCAATTGACTTTACCTACTTAATATTAGGTACCTACTCGTTAAGTATATTCGTACTTTTCCTCCACCCCGAGGTTTTCTGGAAGAGTTCGCTATAGCGATGAGACTGCCAACATTGTATTAAATTAGCATTAGCCGTAGTAAAAGATTTGTAAACTTTGTGCTATAAATCTATCTATCTTTCTATGGCAAGTGTAATCAGTATGCTTTGTCATTAACTCGTTAGCTTGTTTCGCATCGTTGACATAATCGACTCCGAGGCGTGAGGGGAATTCTTCCCCAAAAAGTTCCCAAGCACCTTCTAAAACTAAATTTGACACGGTAGCTCGCGACATTACCAAGTCGGTGTCAACCTTATTTGTACTTATGCACGGTGTCATATGCATCCATCACCGTCTTCCTTGTACACCCGCCGTATCACCGTCACACTCTGGCGCGTCCAATACTGTTCTTCGTAATTTGCGCCTTCACCGAACCCCCTTTTTGCAGGCTACCTCTTCCTACCTATTCGCCGGAGTAATTTAGAAATGAATAAATCATTATTTGCGGTTTGTTTACGGATTGGAAGTTTCCGCTTCTGTTTTTAGAGTTCGAATTCGATTAACACGGTGGAAGCTCGATGCGTTTCCGATTACGCACGCGAAATGGAAACTGACTGATCTTTGAATATGCATGTGCATGTAAGAATCAGCTGCGCACTTCCACTATAAACCTTCCCTCTCGTTATCTGTGTTTGTTTGATACCAACAATCAACACATCGACACTAGGGATACGACAAGTTTCATATTGTAAACAATTTTGAGTTCAAGTTTCTCTAAATGAAGCCAGAAGTTCAAATCTTACTACTTGAACCTTGAACTACCCTACAAAATACAAAATCGTTTATCCGCCATTAAATAGGATGTTGCATATTGTAGGTGTTAATATAGATTAGTATAGTAACTTAAAAATTTGCTAATCTACAGTCAACTTCAAGGCTTATATGCAAGGCGAAATGCTTGCACGATGCAATCGACTCCCAGCGCCATCTATTAGTACTGCTCTAAGTTAGGTCCCGTAACGAAGTGAGGGCGGGACTAGTACATACATAAATGTTGCTTAAGCCCATTTAGCTATTTAATTTACATTTTAACATGCGAATTTTGTACACATACGGTAATGGACATACCTACATTATTTACGTCAACAGCATTAAGATTTATAATCTTAGGAGATAAAACATTTCGATTCGTCACGAACTCAACCGCGAAAAATCATCTTCAATGTTGTCAATAAAACGAAGGCCACCAAATACGGCCCAATCTCCAGAACCCCGAGGCATAGTTGTGAATGATTAGATCACGTCCTTCGTTTGGTACATTATGTAATAACTTATTTATGTATCTGCTACCAATATCCGGAGTGGAATTTCCAAACGTCCTTCAGTTAGCTTAGCTAGAACGATATGTTTGACGATATTTCTATCTACTTTCTCTAAATACGCTTTGCTCTTGGCAAAACTTCTAAGTGTAATCTTATAGTCTATGGATTTCGATATCATGGGTGAATTATTGAGCAACGTGCGTCAAATTACAACCAAGACTCAGACCATAATTATGTCATTAAAGAGTCTTCAGTGAGCGCAGCAGTAATGAAGATAATTCTAAGTAAAGTTAAAAAGATAAGACATTATGTCATAAACCGCTCCGTTTCTTAGAATGTCATTTTAAGAAATTCCAGTCATAACTCCTTATGGAGTATCATAAACGGCTAAATAACCTGGTGTAAACTAGTAGACTAATTACACATTTGTAAGTAATTTAAACTTAGCATTTCTTTTTTGTCTTTTATGAAGTACCTACCTACATTTTATTATAAGTAGGCACTCTATTTTTAAGAACAAACAAAGGTGACATAGAATTTTCAAATGTGCACGATTTCAATTATGGGACTATAAAACACATCCCATAATTGTTATACAGTCCGCAGATGAAGTAGTATTCTTTTTACAGTTTGTAGCTCTTAATCCGATGAGCATAAGTGTCAACAGCTGCCAAACTTGTGCAGCAATTTCTGCTGCAGACTGTATTTACAAAATGAGATTAAGGTAACGAGTAGAAGTAAGAGTAACCGAGAGTAAGGTTAAAATTAATGACTAAAAAGTTTCGAATTGAAACATTAACCCTAAAAACGAAATGTTTTGTCGTTTATTATTGTGTTGAATTGTAAATGTAAGATACTTTTGACTTGTACACTCTCTAATTATCATAATTCACGAGTGTGTCACTTTTGTCATTAAAATGTGTTTTGATACTTTACGAAGTCCGTAAGATGGTAATATTATTTTAAACATCTTCATTATCGTTAAAGAGACAAATCTTAAAACCGATAGTTCATCTTGGAAACGTTCCACGTAACACTCAAATACTGAAACTACTTACTATTCTTCCCTCCTCATTTCAATTAACTCATTTAGTTATGTAGTTAGTTTCTCATTTCACTGAACTATGTAACAATAGGTGCTTTAAATATGGCTAACCGCATTATTACCTCATCTGTGAATAAATTAAGTCCTCAAACACAAAAACGGGTGTTTAGGAGAGTTTTTAACGACTACTAAATGATTATAGCTTGTACTTTCCTGGGGAGTAGGATGTCTGACTGCAATGAATCACGTATCTTCGCCCACTACATACTTACCTCTGCAAGAGTCCAGTATGCAGCCACTGGCAAACCGTTCATTGTATTTTCAACTTTACCTTTAAAGAATTACGGTTCACGTGAACGGCATTTGCGGCAACCTCGGAGGTCATTCACAGCACCTACTCCGATGGATTATACGATTCTTAAACCTAAAACTAAGTAAAGGACACATTTAGTGCCGATTAATGTTTTACTTTCACTGGCTTTCAAGGTTTTTTATGATTAGAGTAGGTAAGAAAGTCGGGCCGATGATCCAATGGAAGTAATGTAAGATCCAAGGTATATGAAAGCAAATCTTTTAACAAATCTCTCTGTCTGTTTTGTCCAGTAGAAATGTTTTTTATACGTGGATTTTTTTATAAGAATAAGTAATTTTATTATTGAGAAGCCACAATAGAAATGTCTGATAATCTCAGTATTCATAATGAGGTAAGTAACCTATTTCATTGTCCCCTTTCACTCAAGGATCTTTGTGCTAACGAGGAAATTTAGAAAATCAACATGACCTAAACAGCCTATTAAGGAGAGATAACCCTGTGACCATGCACGCATTAGAAACCCATAAATTAGGTCGCATTCGCCTAATGAATGTCGTTTTATTCCGGGACACGTCCATAGGGACCCGAGTCCCACCTAGAAAGTTGACTGTCGTAGTGATGTGTCGACTCGAGGGACTAACTCAAGATTCTCTCTGACTCGAGGTCGAGTATGAATAGGAAGCATTCAAAATCAGTTCAGAGAGAATTTTTAGAAGATTCTAATAGCGAGTCAACTGAGTGATTTAGTCACTGATCAGAAGCATTTTTGGAATTATAAGATTCAGAAGAGAAGTTACTATTCACATTACTATGACTATGTATGATGATGAAAGTAGTTATTTAAGGAAGAAATTTAAAATGACTATCATTTAACGGTTTAAGTACCGGGCTGTAATCTCTGGGTCCCGGCTCCCGGGTCGAGCAAAAGTATGTTTCGAATTTTTCGAACATAGCTCGGGTTTGTGATCACCAATCCGCATTAGGCAAGCGTGGTGATTAAGCCTAATCCTATCATAGTAGCGATGACTTGATTTCTATGATGGAGGCCTTTGCCCTGCAGTGGGACAGTTTATAGGCTGATACTTACTTTATCATTTAACCCACAGATAGTTTTGTCAATTTGTCTCTCATTTTAACACATTCTAAGATTATCTTGAGTTCGCACATCCTCACTGTCCCACTTTAGAGACTTGTCTGAATTAACATAAGGTGCGGTTTATCGTCGATGGGCTAAACATTCAAAGCCCTTAGATGGAGATAGGACGTCTTTTATTTGAGTACAATGAGTCTTTCTACTATTTTGTAGTGTTTGTAAATTCTGTTGTCGCGCTAACAGATCTCAAGCCTTCCTACCTCTGAATAAGTAAAATTGGTAATAGATTCACCGAAATGATGCAATAAATTATAGTTTACCTCAGTCAGATCTTGATATCAATTAGGCGAAATTCTTCGGCGAATTGTTTAAGTCTGTATAATAAACCAAGATCAGCAAGCTTATTAATTGCATCTTTTTGTGCGCTAGCGCTCCAGTGAATGTGCGCACACAAGTCTTGACGATTAAGTAATAAAAATGCCTTGAATAAACTTGATGTTGCTCATTCTGCCCTAAGCGTAATCACAATCTCAATTTACAGAAGATGGTAGAATCTAAATCAATGTAAATTATAAAAGCAGTCCAATACACTGATTATGAGAATAGGGTTTATTACAATCATCGGATTTAGGTGTACAATTATTGACGAAATCTTAACATGGATACGCTCCCGGCGCTACAGAATTATACTAATAATAATGTTTGGTTTACTTATGTATTTTACACTTATAAAACGCTTCCGAAATTTCGGATTCCCGCGGGCGTATCCATATTTTTTTAATGTTTGAGGTCGTTGACCCTAAATTGTACCAACTAATCCGATCACTGGTAAAACATATTGTGCATTTTTATAAATACATAATATAAATGCGCTGTTTTGTCTTTCTTCTACCTAAAGAGTGTCTGGAATCTACATATCTCTCTATCTATCAACGTGCTTTTAAATCTCGCCTGCACAAAAGATTCTCACCTGCAGTGATCGAGATGTGGTGCGAATACGCTGTGAATGTGTACATGTAAACCGCTAATGCCGCTATTTTCGGCTGTTTCTTCGCTGTCATTTTTCTATATTGTTAGCTTTAACGTTCTTGAAAGTGCACACATTACGTGCGCAAAAGCAGCCATTTCAACAATCGGGTGCAGACGGCAATGTATTTAGAAACTGCGATGGAAACCACAACGTATTATGACTATGGACCTTTGAATGGCCTTACTAAATTCTGTGTCGAATGGCAACTTTCCTTGACGTTAACCGCAAACGGCGCATTATTGGTTTGTGACCATATATTTCAACTTTTCTACTATATTTAATGCATCTTTTTGTTTTCAAACTACTCATATTTTGTACATCGATGACGTCTTTTACTGAAACTACTTATAACATTTTTGTTTTACTTTCTTTCTGCATTTTTTTTGTTATACAAAGTAATTTCATCATAGTAGCGGTGACTTGGTTTCTATCATAGAGGCCTTTGCCCTGCAGTGGGACAGTATTTAGGCTGATACTTTACTTTTACTTTTTATCATCTAAAGTGATAGTACCTATGGCATTGAATACTTCCATTCCAGTGTCTGATATAGATTTATTGTTTGACGGTTACTAGTCCAGGTTCAACTGACATAACACTGAATCAAATGTAGTTTTGTTAGTCTTGTTTTTATGTCAATGTTCGTTGTAGTTACAAGTCTGCACGTGGTCCGCTATGTCAATGTGAATAATCAACGTTGTCCTTATCATGTTGTGCATTCGGGTCAAATAAATTAGAATGAGAAAGTATGCTAATAGATAAGAATGTGGCATTTAAATTTTAATTTAATTAGCCTAATAATAACGAATTACTTTTGACGGATTCATATTTTGTTGTAGGTCGTCTGACATTAGTATTAAAACATAGCAATAGAGCTTCTTCGACATCTCTTGAATTTCGAAACAAAATAATATTTCTTTTATAAATCACCCTATAAACTATCCCACTGCAGGGCAAAGGTCTCCATCATAGAAATCAAATCGTCGCTACTATGACGGGATTAGGCTTAATCATCACGCTTGTGCCTGGTGCGGATTGGTGATCCAAAACAAGAGCTATGTTTAAAAAATTCGAAACAATATTTTGCCAGGACCCCGCCCGAGATCACGGCCCGGTACTAAAACCACTAGACCAACGGGGCGTTTGCCTGACAGCGGTGATTTAAATCCGCTTTCCCTAATTTTCACCATAATTTTATAAACTGAGAATAGTAAGTCTGCGTGTGGTTGTCATAATTGGCAAACGCTTACTGAGGCATCTCATATTGTGTAATTAATTCACATTAAGATGAATGACAGCCGAACAATTAAAAGCAATTAGTCGAAATCCCGCATGGTTGATAACATTACATTAAGCGGATTTCCTTCAAATATTACCAGCTCAAGCCTGTTATTATAGACGTTTTCTTTACCACCACCATACGATCTTTTAATTTCATCTTAGTGCATATTGTCCAGAAAGTCACGCGATGCTAGTTCTATTGACGTTGCACGTTCGCAATGATTTCACTTAAGTAGATAGCCATCTCATTCAGTACATGCTTTCTACATATATCATATTTTTATCGCCTAATTAATTGGAAATGCCGGCGAATCTCTCACGTGTAAACATAATGTCTCTCTCAATCTAAATATTGTCGACAATGCTATGGGCCACTCCAATTATTTTAATGCTATTTGAAGCTCTATGGTCGAAGACAATTTAATAACTTTTTTGAATTTCACATCTAGAAGTAGATGGTTTTTTTTATTAACTATCGTGTACAATCGCAGACAAGCATATGGTCGTCTTTTTCTTAAACTTATTCATGCTTGTATTGAATGTTTGATGGATTAGTTATTTTTCTTGAAAACAATTCTTTCGTTTGCAGATACATATAAAAGCGGTTTCAATTCATTGCTATCCTTTAAAAGAACGTTAGATAAATTATGTAAGTTTTGCGGAATTATTTTTCATTACTTCCATTTTCTATTACAGTTGTTTTAGCGGACGGAAAACTAGCATAAAACTTCGTGATTTCATATCAGCATATTGCAGAATTCAAACATTCAAACGATCCATTTAGGTAGCAATAAAACGTACTACCATGCGATCTATTCATTAGAGTTTAATGTTTTGCTGTTTACACAAAAGAAGTGAGTGAGAGTAGGTACTTGCGTTCGTTTACTTTCTATTTGTTAATAGCATGTTCAGTGGTCCAGTCAAATTGTGTCATCATTTAGACATCGACAGTAGACGATTAGTCATGTCATATTTACAACCATTTGTACGTTAATCCGCTACTGTCATCGGATGAATAATTGGAAGGTAATATCGTGTGCTCAGCATGAATATGCCAAAATGCCCCTAAAATCGATTTAACAATGAGATTGTCGATGGCGTATTGTACTTTCCATCTGTTCCCTCAATCGCTCGATAATCGTTGGTTATCCGAAGTTCGATTGTACAAATTTTGCCTCTTATTATTAGAAATTTGAGCCGATGTATACGGACGCACGCGCTCGTGCAAGTAATATAGTTATTATTGAATTCCCCGCAGTTTTTTTGGGTTCGTCTCCCCACAATCCTATAAGTTTATTTATTAGTTGAGCAGTAAAATCGGCATAAGGGGAGCGTTTACGAGGAAGTTTATTTAGTTGCCAGAGGGGATCTGCACTGGGTTGTCAGTCAATGTCTCCTTTGTTAGTGGCTCGTTAATCTTAGGCATGTCAATCGTTTTCATTACGGATTTTATTACAAGCATTGGGAACCAGTAATTACACTGCTTGTTATATTTCTATACATACTTCAATACATAGGAAGTAGGTAAATGTTATTGTACTTCAAATCATCAATTAAGGACTACAACTACCTATAAAATTAGGAGTTCTTGATTGAAAAGATCTCTATTTTATCTACCTCATCTAATTGGTTTAAGTTACACAACTCACGCAACAGTTTTGTTAATGGAAAAAAAAATCTTGAAATTGTATCATCGATAAAAATGATCTCACTGTACTATTATAAAAAACAGTCATTTGCTATTCATACAGTGTTTAGTCTACTCATTTTGATGATAAAACGTGACTTATCAAATACCTCCTTTTTCACCTATCTGTAATTTACTATATCGTATAACTTGAAGCACGTATATTGTTATTCGTATCGTTGTATAGTTTTTGCAGAGATACTTAGATTAGATTGACAGGCATAAGAATTAAACTCAATGACATAACAGAAAATGTTTAACGTTTTTTTAGTTTTTGCAGGACTTATATTTGTTGTTATTTAATCGAGTTTATGCATTTATTAATAAAAGTATTACTACTAGGTATAATATGCATTAATCCAGAACAGTTCAACACTCGTTTTACATTTTTCTTTTCAATGTCAATAACATTAAGTTTCCTCATGTTTAAACTAAATTCCCTCATGTTTTTGTAAATAAGTAAAAACTTCTTGCTCAACGCTTCCATAGCTCTCAAATCATAGAAGGTAAGACCTCCTGGTGAGCTTTTAGTGACTCAAGGCGTAGTATATCTATACTGTTCTCAAGGTAACATACAGTAAAAAATTTATACCGGTAGATATTTTTTCAAATCATGTTAAGTTGATGTACCTTAAATATGACCTAAAACTTATAGACCACCTACTGCTTCGAATTGAAATTTCTGATTAACAGACAAATACCTTAAACCGCATTCATCAATGTATTTTATTACACTTTCAACATATTTTGACGCCATAAATTTTAATTAGATCGGTTTGCTTAAGGTTTTTTCCGTTTCTTTTTTGTCTAAGAGTAAAATTGTGGTGGCAGGTGTCACCTGCTCATTTGTGATCGTTTAGACGCCTGATCAACTCCTATGATTTACAAGACTAATTAAAGATAATTGCTTTCTCTGTAATGTAATCTATTAAATAAAATTTAAGACCTCTTTGTCGGCTAAGGTGTTTGCTTTGACTAACATCTTAAACATCTTTGGTTTATTATTGCTTATAAACATTTAGATGTTTTGCTTTAAAGTTTATGTCAAATTATTGTTTTCAATTCCTCTTCAGCTACCCAATGTATATTGCTGTTTGTCTCAATTTTCAATTTCGTGACTACTTGAAAGGTACGTTTCATAAGTATAATTATTATCTATCGATCTTTAAATTTTATTAACTAAATTTCCAAATTGTGCGCGGTTTTAGACAATCCATATAGAACAGCAAATGTTCTTTTTAGGATTTTGTTTTTAAAATACCAACGCGAAGTAATGACTAGCTTACTATCAATAAATTTTAATGAAATACCAAACGCATTTTAATTAAACGTAGGTCAAACAAAAGCGCCTTTGTTTTGATGCCGTAAATATCTTACGGGTGCCACAATTGGCTGTGGTTTAATCCTATTTAAAATATTTTCTATGTATAATATTATTATCACGAAGTTACACTATCGTTCATTAAACATTAAGTGTATTCAAACCATGTATTTTATTAAGACAATAACATTTAAGTATTTCCCTGATAAAAATACTTCATCGATTAACGTTTTAATTTATGAACAAAGAATTGGAATAATCCTATTTATTAATCCAAATAATACCCATATCATGTTCTCGAATTCCTACTCATTAAATTGAAGCTAAACTGTATTTCCACTGGATTAGTCTATCATGTTTCTATATCATAGTTGGATCCGAATCGTTATTAAGGTTAGCTATAATGTGTATATTTCTATATTACTAACAGGTTAACAACTTAATAGGGACGGATTCCATTACTACCTACTCGCTATTACTATGTTATCCGCACATACTTACAGTGTTCTTGTATAGTCGTTGTGATATGTATTTGTTTAGAAATTAATGTTAACTTAATCTCTTATTTCATTATCGTCTCATGAATCAGATAATTGGTATTTCATTCATGAGTGCAGTAATTACTTCGTGTTAATAAGAAGTCTCATAGTTAAGTCACATTAACTACGATAAGTACTAAATTTTGTAAATAAAATGACAGCTCAAAATTTCAAATTTGGCGCAAACTTTAGCGTATGATATTAACCTTTTTATAATTAATATACATAATCTTAATACTGAAAAATTATCTCAATGGGATCTAGTGATCTAGTGCAAATCTTAGGTGGAGTTTTGATCTACAAATGTAAATGTTTGTGTGTTCTCTTTCAACTTAATCGATCCGTGCAAGGATATCGAAGTCATTCAATATCTATAAAGTCTAGACTTCATGTAATCAAGATACACGAGGAAGAAATTCGATATGAAACGGTTCAATGCATTTGACTAAACCTATATTGTGTTGCAGCTAACAATAAACGAACTTATATATATATCCTTACTATGAATAACATAGTTTAATAATGAGAACTGTATACTAATAGAATAGAAAAAGGATATTCATACATGCACTAGTGTATGAAGATTAGTTTATACGGATATGAAACAAAATATGGCTTACCTAAAGCGGAATATATCAATTAAACAAACGAATTTGACACAAAATATACATTCGACAAAAATTCCGGCATTCTAAAATTTCAACCTAACTTCACATATTGCAGAGTGTAAAACGAGTAGGTCACACTAGTTAAACCATTTAGGTACTTAGCTCATGATTTGAACGTAAATGTTAAAAAGTTCATTTAAAAACAAAAAAAAAGAAATGACATGGTTGGTAAGATGCAATTGTTTGCCAAACCTGCAAATATGCAACCAGTTTCCGAAAACTGTGTTACTCCAGCACTAAATACTTCAGTGCGAATTAAATTGCTTATTAATATCGGCATTGCTTCGACGAGAATTCGTGACGGTCAATTATGACCGCTTCTGTCGTAACTGTGTTAGCTAATATACATAACGGTCAATTTGCTTTCAGACAAGAGGTTACCGGCACAGTATTATTCAGCTTAGATGACCGGAATGATCGAACCCCACGCGGCGCAAACAATGACCGTATTCATACCAAAATACCGGATAACCCATAAAATATTCATAATTCGGATTACAATGGATACGCACGAATCAATACAACCCTTGATAATAAAAATAATGAGATGAGGCTTTTTGTTCGTGATCGTAACCCCTGAATTCTGACTGCACTCGGGAATTCGAGTTAGGTTTAGGTCGATGCACTCGATGTGTTTTGAGAGTACGGATAATTACGTTTATTACACAGATTTTTTATGCATCAATGAACAGGCGTTTGACCTCAATTGCATCTAGTGTTTAGGAAAAAAAGTCTTAAATAGGACTCCCTCTTTTGTTCAAAAAACGTGTAGCGTTGTCTCTTCTCTAGGTTCTAGTGTTTCAGTAAAACTCACTTGTAATTAAGTTCTGTTCTTTTACTGATGAGCCGATTTATGATATGGGTTACTTTCTCCACCCTTTTTTTGTTTTCTCTTCACTATAACTTAGCGTGTTCTTCAAGGTTTGGAATCATTCTTTATTTCTCACCATGGTGATTGAGGTGCCAGCTTTCTTGTAGCCATTACTAAGTCTCCCGTAGGATTTGACTTATGGCTACCGGGTTTCGTACAACCCGTTCTCTAATTTCACGACTGAGTCCGTATGGTGATAAGTGGAAAGGAAATTAATAAGACATCGTCAATATTGACATAGATTAAAAAATGTAATCTCAAAGCAAACAGAAGTGTAAAAATAATTTGACTACTGACTATCTTATCATGAGGTCGTATAAGTCAATATTTAACTTTAACGGAAATATTTTAAGTGCCTGACCTGCCTTAACATTATCTAGACACCTTATTGCTTTTTATCTATTTTTTAATTTGATTTCGTGAGTGATTATAATAATATTATTTTTAATCTGTTTTTAAAATTAGGATTCGGTTTAGATTTTTTTTCTAGTTGCTAACTTAGCCTAATGAGGAATTTGTACACACATTAGTATGTCAAAATATGATGTAGATACCTCCTATATCACATTGTTGGTTTTCAGTTTTCGAATGTTGTTTTTTTATCAAGACTACGAGTCGAGTAATGTTCCATTCCATCTGTTATAAAGACAATAAGTGCTGCCATTTCTATAAAAATGATCTCGACAAAAAGTGACAGATGCTATTGTACTGATTACACGTAGCTGTAACTCGAACGATGATTTAAAATTACGATAAATCGGAATTCCTTCTGCTTACGGTACCTTTTTAACGGTAGATAAATCGGGTTGTGATAAAATCGGTACAAAAAATCGTCAGTGATTCGATTTGGCTCAAGTTGATCGGAAATAATCTGATCCGAGTTTTGTTTGGAGTTTGGACTAATCGCAAGTGTGGTTTACGATTTGTTTCTGGATGAATGGACTCGATTGTATGACGGGTGTGCGGTTGCCTTTATTTATGGCAAACCGTCAATAGATTTCGAAATCGAAAGCTGTTCCTAACTAACCCTCGGTTTGGACTCGGTTTTGAAACGAATCGGATTAAAATGGCGGTTGTTTAAAATGATGTGTTGTAAAAGTCGTTGTTTGATCGGCGTCGGCGATTGTATCATAATCGGTTGTGTTTTACTGCGTTATTAGTGAACAAAATTGTATCCGTATGTTTACGTAATATTCTACTAAAATATATAAATTTACGTCTGTTAAAAATGTTATTTACGAGTCTGTATTACTTACAAAGAAGTAAAAAACTTAACAAACATTGGGCAGTTTTAATTTTTTGCTGTTATTTACGCGTGTTAATTGCAGTTTGAATCACACGCAAAATCATTTACTGTTTAGGCACGTACAAGTTTTATTTTAATAGATCAACCTATTTATTTATTTGAAATCGCGTTGTATAATATCATTCTCGTTATCGTGAGCGGAAAGGTCACGCAAATCGTATTGTCATGTTTCCGAAGTATTCCGGACAATTATTGCCAGTGTTTACCATAGTAATTAAATTATTATAACACTTCATTCATTCAACTAAATTATAATTACCTATTTCGAGTCTTCTACTCGAGCTTAGTAACTAATTGAGTTAGCTTAGTTTGACATTTTTATTTTCGCAACAAAATTGATATTCGCACATTCGATATTCAAATATTCAAAATTAAATGCATAATTAAAATTATCACGACACGCTCTTCATTTTGCTCTTCACTCATATTCATCTGATTTTGAACTTTATTGGATAAGAGATATGATTCATACGACTTATAACTACTTATTCGCAGGACATAAATTAATATTGCAATGCTTAGCAACTTCATTTCATTTTAGTTTTCTTTTTAGACTTAAATGTTAGTATGAAATCAAGTTGCATGTTCATTATTCCTTTGTAATAAATTAGAATTTATTGCTATTTTAGTTATAATGTATCTTTGCATAATTGTTGTTTCGTTGTATAATTAAAACAATGTAATCTAAGACTTTTTTTATATCCAATATTTTTTATGAAACTTGCTTCTTGAAACGAAAACTACACCAAGTTTTGTAATTAGATGTGTAACTTACCTTCAAAAGTTAAAAAAAAAATCTTAACTAATAGCCTAATAGTCAGAAATGTAATGTAATACTACATCTATATTTTTTACGTTTCCAATTCTTACCATGTCGCTGTTTTCACCCCTAAATATATTTTAAACTTTGAGTATCGTAATGATTCATAAAAAGTTTTGATTAATCATAAAGATACTCAAACTTTACTGTTATTTGCTATGCACTAATTCAAACACCAATCTATTTGCTGTACCTAAACAAAAGCGTTTCCGCCTCCAGTTTAAAATGGCAAAAACATAATTGTAAGAAATTACCAGTCTAGTAAACGCTCGCAATTCCGAGTTAAATTACAGCCGCTTGCGTTCAGCCGTGTGTATTACAGCCGAAGAGGTATTAGCTAAATGTCCACCATTTGTACCCGGCGCATAATGCGTGCTTCGGTGCACATCCATCAAACATTGGCCCACCTGACCACATGACCCGTAGGGATGTTGTGGCTCGGTATGTGAGGCTTCTGTGTCCCGGAGGTATAAATAAATGCCTAATGTTAAACTACGGCATGCCATGGACTATGATGATTACTAAAGCTGGGAGCATCTCAGAGATACTCTGCTTGAGACTAATAGAAAACAATTAACTTAAAACATTTCTTTTTCCATATTTACTCCACATATTTATCCGACCGCCAATCGAACCCAGAAAAATCTGACTTAGTCTCTGCACCACTGAATTCGTCAATTAGACGCTGAAGAGTCAGTTAAGCAAATTATAGAAAACGTTATTGCAAAAAAGAAACTAAATATAAGATAATTATTATGAAACCTATACCATATTATAAATTGATTATAAGTCCTAAAATACTGTTTTGAGGGTTGGTACGATTCAAAACTTAAACTAAATGCAGTTTTTTTTTTTGTTAAAACCTAAAAAAATACTTAATATTAGAGAACTCATTAAAATAAAATGCTTTTTTGTTTAACTATATTTGTAGTCCAATTAAATACCCACATCAAGAAAAACTCATCTTCATCGTATTCAAATTCAACAATCACTAATATTAGTATCAGCTCAATAGAAAACATTTTATAATAGGGCAATCAGCGTCCCACACATGAGACGCAGCCCGCCTCACATAACGGGACGTGCGTCCCAGCCGCTCGGGACGGTGAGCACCGCTAGCCCAGCCCACCTGACCACACGGTTCGGGAAGCTACCCACCAATTCATTGTATGGTAGGCGTGGGCTTAGTGTTGCCATTTAGCGATTTTATGAAATATGGTATTTTTTAGGGTTGCAAATTTAGAAAAGCAATAGGAACACTTTTGTTAACCGGCAAGATTCTATTTCAAAGGAATGTGTGGAATGTTTCAAATAATAAGGCCTGTAATGCCTAAGAAAAACATCCTGTCGACGGAATCAAAAGCATAACGGAACGTACCGTTTATGCTTTTTTATTCCGCATATTATTTTGACACTCAGTATAACTTAAATTTTTCCAAGCATATTACAGGAATAAATGGATTTAAGGACTACCACGAAAGTGAGATCTCGAAGAATAACCATTTTAGGGAACTTCCCGAATAAGTACCTAAAATCATTAAAGAAAATAATTTGGTTTGAAACAATTTAACCGAGAAGAAAAGGTCACTGATTGCCTGAATTACACGATACATTTTCTGAGTTTGTATGGTTTCTGTCTTAGCACAAGTGGTTTAAAATAATCGCAAGAGCCATCAACGCCCCGGGGAGCATCGGAATGTTCAGCGATAATATTTAAGTAAAATGTTATGGGTGATTGGCCCGCTAATTTGGTCCGAAACTGATTACCTTTTGATGCAAATTTCAATGTAATTGGTAACTTTTTCAAATTTATCCACATAGCAACACCAGCTTCTCCGCATCCTCGTAAACACTATAATCTTATGGGTGTTTGGAATGTGCAGTTTTGTTATGCAGAAAGCGATAACCCATGAATGGATGTAATCGATTCCTTAGTCGATATCGATATCTGAATGGCTTTGTGATTGTGACCTGGTGTTACGCAGGAATATTTTATGTGAAGTTACCAGATTTTTGTAAATATTGAAAGCCAAATCAAATTTCATTTAGTACCTATAAAGCAACTAGGGTCGCCAAAAGTAAGAATAATAAAGGTTTTTCTGAAAGAGAAGATATTGAAGAAATTCGAGACAAATCACATTATTATATTGTCTTGGTCCCAAACTTATGTTTTCCCTTGTACTATGAAAACCAGGAACAACGAAGGTTGCTTTTCCACCAGAGCTGTGCGAGGTAGCTAAGCAATAAGCACTAATAATAGGATCACTTCATTTTCTTAGCCTCACCACAGAATACTTAATAGTACATGTACAGAAAGCCCACTCCTAAAAACCGTTTATGGAAATGAAGACTCAGGCTACCACAACATAACGTTGAAATTCCGACCGCCCAGCGTTCAATGCCTACCATTATTCATACCTAGAAGTGCGTTCTCTTTCTATCGCAAGCAACTGTCGCGCGTGCGTCGCCGCTCGTTCGTGGTTTTCTACTAATTTGCCCCTCCGGAGGGGACGCCGCATGTACTTGCAAGTTCGATACCTACACGCGGAGTGGGACAGGCCTGGCCTCACTCAGCTATTGGTAGATTTTTTCCTCGCACACCGCTTAGCTACCTCGCACCGCTCTGGTGGAAAAGTAGCTATATACACTTAGACAACAGAAATATCTGCTTCATGGGGTCGTCAAACTAGCTAGTCTATTTAGCTTCTGTTATTAAGCCCTTTTGAAGGTAATGCAGGATATGGCAAATCTGCTAATTAAATTGAAACGATAGCAGTTTGACCTTTGCATTCCTTAGAAAACCAGATAATGACCGGTACTTTTATGTTATAAAACTAGTAGGCCTATTAGTATGAATGTTTTATTTTCTTTTACTTCTACAAAACGAGATATATTTTCTTTCAAGTTGAACCTGGATGTATAGATACTTTTTGTTTTTTTTTTATGTGATAGGTGTCAGACTAGCAAGCGGATCACATGGTAAGCGATTGCCGCCGCCCATATACGCATGTAACACCAGTAGAGTCACAGATGCGCTAGCATGCTTTAACTCCCTTTCCCCCTAATCGGGCCTTCGGTACCCTCATTCACTCAACGAAACACAGCTCAGTACACATACAAACACGTGGATCATAAATCGCAAAACGATATTGGCCAATTTTCTTTCCCTTTGCACCATCTGTATCCCACATCAAATATGATCAATGACGGATCCCAGATTTATGGGACCCATCAAAAGTTTACACCTTATTTGTCAGGCTGGCAACCTTCACTAACCAATTCCCATTCTGTTCCCGTTGTCGTATGGTTATGCTCTCTCGGGGCCTATTGACTGCAAAGCAATGTTGGCCCATAGCATTAACCCTTAGGTAGCCGGATAAGGACAATGTGCCAATGGTAGTGATGCGACTTACGTAAGTTCTTTTTTACTTTTCTGACTCGAGTCATATTGGGAAAAGTCGGGGAGAGTTCACTTGCACTCTAGCATCGGTCACCTTAGGCAAAAAAGCTACTTGACGCTGGACAAAAATGGTATAATTTGCACTTTTGCGTTACAAAAAAAAAAGATGTCATGTCAAAAATTTAAATGATTCTGCATGTACCTATTTCACTTAATTCCCTTACAACAACCTTAAATAGATAAGTATAACTTTGCATAGTATGAAGTGAATAACAAATGCGACACTATCCAGCATCATGTAGTCTTAAAGTAGGTTATACTCTATTCATTGTATTAGATGAATATCATCATCAGGCCGTCCACGTCCACCAAATTAACAACTCATCTTTAAGATACCTGCACATTTATACCCGACCGAGGTAATTTCGAAGAGTTCGTTTCTCTTTAGTCCGACAGAGTATTCCTCGCTTTGGCGAAACGTCGGGCGCTTCGAATTGTTCTGGAGTGATCATGATTCGAGTGCAATTTTAAAATGACTTGAGTGAAAAAAACTCACATCGCATCACTACTTCACTGTTGCTACTTTGCTCCATAAGATACGTGGGTGTCTAATGGCCGATGCTAAACTGATATTTTCATAGGAAATCGCGTTTTGTTTCGAAATGAGACGGCCGATACTTGAATTGTAAAACGGTGGGTTTGAGATAGGCTGTTCCTTGAATTACGTCGTAAAACTAAGTGACAATCTATTAATAGTACTACAAAATGGTCCCCGTCAGATGCTGATAAAGCATAGTATAGGACTTATAATAGGTAAATTATATTGTATAGATAACGACAAAGTTTATAGGTTAACCAAAAAGGCAAAACTATAGCGCGATGTAATTGACAGTCAGCGCCATCTATTGTTTTGGATCTAATAAAAGTTCCGAATTTAATTGAAGCGGGCCAATAGTACATACTTAAACTAAATACCCTGTTACTCATATCCTTCTACATTTCTAATGTCACACTACTTCATTTAACAGTTGCAGTTTTGTTTGTAGATACCTTAAATTATACCATACATTGTGCCATACAGATGAACTAACTTGTGATTTCTTGCTTATGTATAAAAATGCTTCTTTCATAATTTTTCATGCTATGAACTAATAAGGATTTGATCCAAATCTACGCTTTTAATTGACAATTGAACAATTAAGTCTGAAACTTTTTCTTGGTAATTTTTTTTTCTAAAAAACATCTTATCCCATAAAAATAATGGCTGTACAATTTATTATAACCGTTCTCCCGGTTAAGATAAGCATTTTAATGGGAACAGTTGCTAATCTATAAAAGGTCGAGCGAGTTTAACCAGCACTTCCTAAAGAAAGGCTGTCAACACAGCTGTCAAGTAACATCTATTGTCTTACGCTAACAGCTGCCAAGCCAGTCTGAGCCATCTTTCTTTGATATCGCCTCCAGATGCTGTGCAAACGTTAGCGAGAGAAATCTTTCATCCTGTTCTCTGCCGTACATCCGTTGCCTATCGCTCGCAGTCAGTCTTGTGCTTTAGCTAAGTGTCTAGAGGCACCGTTCAGGGTTACCAAACCTTTTTGCATGGCTAACCTAGAAGTGATCCTTACCTTAGGTACCAAAATTCTCAGACTTTAGAAACTCAGCACACTTGCTCATGGGTAGGGCACTCCCTATCCCATGAGTTCCATTATACCGTAGTTCAGGGTTATTAAACCTTTTGGCACGGCTAGCCTCCAAGTGATACCTTACAATAAGACGACAATACTGTGAATGATACCTACCTTAACAAAATTGAACCATCGTACTTCCTGACTTAATTAGGAACATAAGGTTTTAAGAAGGATGCACTGTCCCAAACTCTGCGGAGCGGCTTCAAGATCTCTCCAACTGGGGCCAGTTCTTGCAGCCAGTTTACCAGTGGCCATGACCTGTTATCCTGAGATAACGTAACTATTGGGTATGAAGTTGCAAAGACCTACAAAATATTTGACTTAGTAAACATTAGACGTGGCAGTGCCGGCGCACCAAAGGTTGAAAAACTTTACATAGTTTTGCATACAACGACACGAATTTGAATTGTTTTCCTATATGAACTGGCCAGATAACATCCAACAGTTGACAGTGCACTGCCTAGGTGCCTACGTGATATATTGTCCGACGATAAACATGTCATAGAATGAGGTGAAAATATTGACAGCTCAAATATCTTTTGATAGAGAATTGATTTCTGCCGTACAATACCAGCGGGGCGCTTATTATAAATTCATATTAGGCGCTAGATATGACTTTAGCCCTGTTTAAACTGCGTAAAATGGTAATAAGGCTGTCATAGTCAACATCTGTGTGTTTGAATCGGGAATGTATTTTAAATTATGTGGAGGCGCGCCCGTTAACCAGTAATGAGGGTCAGAAGTCGAAGTGATTTGAATACTTTTTGATTCTTTGTCATGGATATCGTGCGCCAGGAAGCAGCACTTAGCTTCAAAAATACAATATAGGTAGATTCTATTTTTGTAACCTACATTTTCCTTTTGCCATAACTCCCCCCGTCCTTACACGCCCGATTATCGTCATTAGTATTCACTTCAGGGAATGCTCTTTAGTTAAGACTAGATAAAATCGGATTGATAAATTGGACAATTCATTTAAATTCTTGCAAGTTAGTTCAACAAGGTAAACCATAGTATATTAAAATGATTATTGCATACAGTATGGTCACTCCCTGCGGCACGCTAAATACGTTCCCACCCCCACATTACAGTTACTTTACTGGGTTTCCTCCCGCACACAAGCATGGTTTCGTTCACCCACACGAGTTTATTAAAATCTGTGTATTTACGCGCGTTTGTTTCATAAATTGCGTGTGCGCATGTGTACGTACAAAACAAAACCACTGCTCAGTAATAATGAATAGAACAGCTTATTGGCATTTAAACGACAAAATTATATTTATGCAAGAGTTAAAAGTTAGATGCAAAATACTTAGTAAACGATTACTAGAGAATGCCGCGGCAGGTCACCAATGCGCTGGACTGACCAAGTAAAAACTGCCCTCAATGGTCCACACCACGAATGCACTAGAAAAGCATCACTGAGGGAGGAATGGCGAAGAATTGTGAAGCAGGCCTTATAAGCTAATTTGACGACCACAACCACTCTGCCAAGATTGTGACGACAAAGAAAAAGATAATGCCTATTAATAGAAATAGAAAAAATCTTTATTCAAGTTAGGTCCATAACACTTGTCTTATGAATATCAAAACATATAATACGAGTACCACTGGTTCGGAACTCGCCTAATCCTCGCCTAGGTGTTGTATAACACTTTGTGCAATAAAGTTTTTAAATAAATAAATTATTCTAACAATACGAAGGAAAAGTGAAAGCGACGGAAAACAAAGCAAACCGCATTGAAAACTTTTGGTTTCAATTGTTCAAAGCGACGACTTTACTTGGAAGAGAATAATTTCTTCACGGCATATTACTGCAGTCATATAAACGTTAAGCTTTAGTACCCACAAGTGATTAGTTACGTTGGGGTCTTGGGGAGTTGTGCATTTTGCGATTTCACAGTCGAGCCTGTGGCTGGGTTTGCACCTAATCGATATTTATAGGGTTACCAGTACAGATAAAAACTGTATTCGGAGTTATGGAAGGCGATGATCACCACACTACAGGGGGTAAATGTGAAATTGACATCTCTTTAACCACATGTTCTAATAACCATTCTGAACAACATATTTTGTTCAATGACTTTTTGAAATACCTTGAAAACTTTTGACTTCCGCATATAAAATAACCAAGTCACGTGACTTACTTTTTTAGCAGACGGCTCGCATGATTGGTAAGTGAACACTTTGTTAGAATAGCTGAATGAATGAATTGAATTTATTTTATGCAACTTCCCAAAGGTTGGTAGAACGGGTGGTTAAATTGACGTAAATATCCATTGATACACTCTGTACATCATGAAAGACTCGGAGATTCAATTAAAATCATCGCATAATATAGGTACTTGTAAGTATTTGGCTTTATTTTTTGGTGTAATATTATAACTCTATTTTGTCAAAACAAAAACGTGGCCGTTACGGCGTAAGTGACTCAAAAAAGAACGCTAAATTTATATTTTTAAAAAGATAAAAGGCAACCCTATTATGATACGAGTATGATATTATGAGTCATCCATTCACAGGATTAATCGATAACATTATTTATTGCCTCGATTTAAACGATCGAATATGGATCGGCGTCGGCGATGTTTGGGCTACCGTTTCCGACCAAATGGGATTTCACGGACCACCAGCGTTTGAAAGCAAATAAATATGCTATTATTTACGTTATCGCGAAGGGTTTATTATTGGTTTAAAAAGGAGAAAAAATACGACACTAGATAAATATACCTTGAGGGACCATTTTTGTTTAAAAATTGGTTCTGCAAAAAATGGTTGCAACAAAACTTCAAAATTCAATGCTCTGGTCTGCTGTGCTCTTTAATCAAAAATTTGAAAAATAATTATATAAAAATAGCCTTCTGTCTTAATTTACTTGATTCTTTCAATAATAGCTTTTTTGGACTTACGAAAAATGGTGATTTTTAATATCTAGCTAAATTTTGGTTACTCATTGTAGGTTTTAGAACAAGATTCTGTAGAATACATGATAAACTTATCATTCAAGGTTGCGTCCAAAACTCAGAATAGGCTAGATAAACTGTGAACCTGGATGGCGGGCGTTACGACCGAATCGGAGTTTCCCTCCCTCTCACACGCGCTGTGCTCGCTTTTGTTTGAAGGCGACAGATATATTCTCATTCATTACGAGCCACCATTAGAAGCCACCTGTATTTGGTAAAACTAGTAATTAAACCGAAACACGCCGTCAGATTTAAACAACCCTAACAGGGGAACCAGACTAACGACGTCATGGTTACGTCTTCAGAGTAATTATCAAACATTTTAAGCTTACAAACGGTTCGTATTTTCATACCACATAACCTAGCTAGAATATCCAGCCAGGGCCCCTACACGTACAATGGACCGAGTAGGAGTCTGTGCGGAAACAGGAGTCCACTTTACGAACTAGTCTCGACAAAAGCTCCTAAGTCCCGAACCCCATAGGCATATCAGAATGATGCCTAAAATGACGTAACTCCAATCAGATCGGGAAGTGGACAAGTCAATGGAACAATTTAGATGACGAAACATATTTGGGCAAAACTAATTAGGCAACCAATATTACTAATGGCCTGTGCCCATCTATGGCCAGATGCTTTAATTTGGACCGGTTGCCGGCGCCATGTTCCGCATCATGATCTAAATAAAATTTACATATAATTGGCTGTGTCACAATTATTGGAACCTACACGTTGAGACTAATCGCCGTATATCTACTTTGCGAATTCATTTTGATCAATGTATCACCTAGTTAGCACTTGAATTATCATTCGTAATCGTTAGGAGTTTTTAAGTTATGCAATTAACCGTGAAACTTAATGTTTTGGAAGATTTAAAATCACTTACGCAATTTGTAACTTGAATAAGTAATTCAATGAAGATCGCAACACAATACATTGTAACAATTACACATTTTGAGCTTAATTTAAAGACGTCTAAAAAATTACTAAAACGACCGTCTGAAAAATGTATCTACAAACTATGGAAATTGGACGCAAAAGTACTACCTAATACATTTGCTAGCTTAATGTCAATAGAAAAGAAAAAAAAACAGTCGAATTAGGAAATCTCTTTAAAAAAAAATACTTTCTAAATTCAACTGTTTTTTGACCAACTTAAGTTGGTGCATAGTAAATTAATTAAATTATGTTTTCAATTGACAGTGTTTACCTATATTCAGTTTAATTCGGTAGTCTGTATACTAGCTACTATCGGAACATGTTGGTTCAAGTATTCCCCCGTTTTATAACCACAAGTTTCTTAACTAGAACATCTTGTATCTCGCAAAACTCAACTCAAACGAGAATGTGCGCGTTTCTACATAATCCTCCGCTGTAACAAGTGTAAACCAAACTAGAATATCAGCTTTCGTTTTAACCGCGGGAGAAATTTCCTCCCTAACACTTTCTTCACCATCTAAATCTGTTTAAGAGTAAAGTATCAACCTATATACTGTTCCACTGGAGGGCAAAGACCACCAATTATGTAGAAATCAAGTCATTGCTACTATGATGGGATTAGGCTCATCACCATTCTTGCCTAATGCAGATTGGTGATGACATACCCGAACAATATTCGAAAAACTCGAAACACTTTTGCTCGACCCAGGACCAACGGGGTGATAAAAGAAGCAAAAATATATAAAATAAATAGACAAAAGCACTGGCTGGCTACCCATACTTAAACAGAGGGCCTAAAACGAACCGGACATCACGACCCTCCCTTAATAATATATGCGTTAATAATATAAGCCCTGTGTGTCCTTTTGTTTAGAAGCGACAGGTATATTCATATTCGTTAGGGGATGGCTTCATTATAAGCCTCCAGGCTACGTACATTATACGTACCTATGCGCGCGTACAAACTTGGCGAGATACAGAGAGGACAATACAGAACGAGTGTAGAAGATACAAGGTACAATATACTGCCTAGCGCGTACGTCTATAAGTTTACTACATCATCAGCGTACATACTGCCCTGCAGTGGGGCAGCATATAGGCTGATACTTTACTTTGGTTCTTTTAACCAGTACCTAACTCAACTATGAAGTAGATGTGATTTCTGAAACCTAAAAAGAATTGCACCATTTCACTTAGTGAAGTATTTTGCGCAAGTTTTAAAGGTCAATAAATCAGAGTGAGCATTAATCTTTAACCCAGCTACTGGATAAAGGACATTTACGTGCTTCTAGCTTTATTGATTTGCGGTTGCGCCGCTTCTAATATAGGTGTGTACGCCTTTAACTCACCGACCCGGGAGAGCCACGCTTCGGCTTGTATGAGCTGATTCGACCGGATTGATACCACAGCCTAACATGTAAATGGCGTGAAGCAGAGTTTGCGCTGTATTTAGTCGAGTGGGTTACGGGTGGTGTTACAGATATCAGACAACAGAGGAAACACAAATATATACGAAACATGGGCAGGGCACATTGCGAGGAGAACAGACGGCCGTTGGGGTGGAAAGGTCCTTGAGTGGAGGCCACGTGCAGGAGGCCGCAGCCGTGGCAGGCCTCCCACCAGTTGGACCGACGATCTGGTCTGGTCGCGGGAGTCCCTTGGATGCGGGTGGCACAGGACCGATCTGTGTGGAGAACTTTGAGGGAGGCCTATGTCCAGCAGTGGACGTCTATTGGCTGAAATGATGATGATGATACGAAACATGCATATTTTATACCTAGACACTGATCAAACACAAATGTTTCAGGTTGGGGATCGAATCCACGACCTTTGGCGTATGAGGCAGGGTCACTACTAAACGCGTCGTCCGGCCATCCGGCGAATCGTAATTCGATACAATCCGATTTACGATTTCGTAGTTGGTCACTTTGAAATCGTAAATCGGATACGATTAAACCGCGAAATCGTTGATATTCATAAATAAATACGGCTAATGAGTGATGAAACCTGTTAAAATTCTTGCGGTGGGTAATGTGAGCAATTTCGTTTCGTTACAAATGAACGCATCCTAATTTTTGCAACGCTGTGATTATTATGTTGCCTTGCTTTCAGTAGGAATTAAGTAGAGATGTGGAACAATCGATAATATTTTCCGACAGTTAATTTTAATCCCTATGATAACAATCTTGGTATGTTTTCCCTGTCAATTTTTTTGATAGTTTTTCTATGTAAGATTGTATAAAGCCACAACAATCTTGTTTGATTATTTGTTTGGATGGCGAATTTGTTAGTGGCCCTGAGTCATGTCAGGGTGGGGAGCCTGGACAAATATTCGTATGATGAACACCTGTGTTTATTCAGTGTCTGGGTGCGTTAAGTATTACATTTGAGTTTCTTCTGTTGTCTGATATCTGTAACATAAGTGCTTAAGCTACTTAGTACGGAGTCAGGCCAATGTTCTTACTTACCCAACCTATCTGTCACAGCGCAGATAGATTGCAATAGTTATTTATTATACTTACAAAACTCTAGTTAGTAGTCATAGTTTTAAGAAACCTTAATTATGTTAGTACATATTATAAGTCATTCATCCCTAAAATCGATTTTCACGTAAGTTTTTAGTTGAAGTCACGGGAGGTCAAACCAAAAGCATAATACATATACTTTGCGCATCCAGATTTCCAGCGACGTAATTCTGCTATCGTTTTGGGGACTTTGCCTCATTTTATTTATTTTAGTTTAGCTGTAGGCTTCCGTTATTGTTTTTCTTATTAATAAATATTCAGCATAAAAAACCTAGAATGTCACATCTCTAAAATTTAGCATTCTGTACAGATACGCGAATTTCTAAGATTATTATTATCTTGCAGGTTCACGACCGTCTCTGTTATTAGAAAAGACCTTTGTTGGTATAGAGAAAATGAAATCATGAGCAAACGTTCGCTTTTTTCCCTTTTCCTTTGACAATCTGAGCCCGACATAAGACAAAGGAAATTCGTATGTTAGTTTCAATTTATTCGTGATCGTCGTATGGAAAGTAATTTAAATGTCTTTTGTGTTCGTTTTCACTGAATCTCAGCATATCTTTTGTTTGATTAATATTATTCCGCTGCAGAAACCACGAAATAACGATCTTCTGTTTGAAGAGTACTAAGGACCTATACGTTTTGAGCAATAAGACCTCAGGAATGTACATTGAATTTCTGTAATATCTAGTTCATATGTTATGAATTTTATGCAATAAAGTATTTCTATCTATCATTCTTGTGATGGCTTAGTAAATTTATGCTTATTTTGTGTCTTTATTTTTTGATACCTGATGGTAAGCAAAATTGCTACCGCCCATAGCGTGTCCATATAAGTCCGCATCCGTGTAGACTCACAAGTCTTGTGCTGCTATAATTTAATCCACTTTTCAATAAGTAGCTTTTATTAATCCATTTATAACATATTTGAGAGACATAAAAGTCTTATTAATATATAGGTTAATTACTCGTAATTAAGTCATATTAGTGACTCAATATTAATTCCTAGGACACCCCTAACAGCGCTGTCATTAGGACTCTTACAAGATTTGTTGAATATCGAATATGCCGTCTTATGCCGTCGAGGTTGAAAACAAAATGTAGTATGTTACTTTCGATCCTAATAGTTTTCCAAATAGCGCGTTTTGTGAATGGAGCCTTAATTGACGGCGACACTTTTAAACACATTCATGCTGGGTTTATGATTTTGAACCTTAATGCTAAACGTTAAAGCTAACCTTAACACTTGACATTTAAGTTTATTCACTGGTTTACTTGATCTCTTCCGCTACAAGTTAGTACCTATTTGTAGATATTGATTCCATTCTACGGCTACCTCTGTTATTGCCCTTATAACTCCGCAATGAGCCTCCTGAACAGCAAATCTATGTTATTTAGTTCTTACCCAACGGTAACATAATAACAAAGTCAAGAACCCATTTCCTAAGTCAACATTTTCTGTGCACCTGTATCTCTGGTTGGAGTAAACTGAAGCCGTGCATGTGGTAAAATAATTTACGAAAGCCATTATTTCGATGTTGTATAAGCACAGTTTAGTTGCCTCCCACAGAGAACATTTCGTTGCGAACTTTTACCACAGTATATGACAAATTAGTCGTACGGTAAAGTAGCGTTGTAGCCGTTTTAAGGCGCGATGTGGATGGAACATATCCAAAGGACAAATCGAAGTCGCACGCAAGTCGAAGTGGGAATCACGCTTCGGCATGAATGGGCTGGCTCGACCGGAGTGATACCACGTCCTTACAGACGACCGGCGTGTGCCGGCGTGGAGCAGCGCCTGTTTTGCCGAGTGAGTGAGGCTACCGGAGGCCCAATTGGGGGGAACGGGGGTTGAAGGTGTTCTATGGTAAACTTGAAATAAAGCCACTATTGCAAAATTGTATGTCATGCATGAGCCAATGAACATGTACGTAGATGATCAACTTAGTTATATTAGGTACTATCTTTTAAATTGAGACATACCTACTTCACGGATGATTTTGTCTTTGCAAACGCAAATGTTATTGCGAAATAAAAATCAAGCAAAATATCTTCAAGCATCCGCTTTTGGCACGTGTTAATCAATGGTGTACCAAAATTAGGTCGGGATTATCAAGTAACATCTGGAATCACTATTAAAATTATTAAACCATTAATTAGATAGGCCTATCCAATAAAACAAGTTCCTAATTAGTGATGTAATGAATTAATATTCACTTTCTGTTTTTTAACGACACATCCGTTTGTTTTTACACTGGCACGTGTTCTGTTTTCAAAAATTTGGCTTAATATTCCATACTGCTATTATAAAATGTGTATTTTTTCTAGTCCTCGCGTAATCCAACTTTGTTCTGTACCTTCACGTACATATCATAACAAGAGAAGTATGCTATTTAAAAAAGTAAAATCAATTTGGCATAAAGAAAGGAAAAGGAAGAATTTATATAAAGAAGCATTTCCTTAATCTTAAGTAGTGTTGTATAGCTGTCAAGGAAAGTGCTTTCTTAGAACATTATTAAATATTAGTCGCGAATAAAGGGTTTCGTCGTTTACTAAACCCTTATCAGGGTTGTCAGATCCGCGATAACGTCTTAATTAATTCAAATGCCTAATTATCTGTTGCAATATTCACAACGCATCCGTTACAAAGCGAATAGTAATGTTGCGGTGTAACTTAGAAGCTTTGTTAGTTAACAGCTCAATAATATACGAGTTATCCGGATTGACGATCCGTTTGTACTGGTTTGAGTCCTGGTTGAAACGCAGGGGGGTACGATTCCCGCACCAGGACAAATGTTTGTTGATGAAGGAGATATTTGTGTTGGGTCTTGTCTTTTTGTTTTTTTTTTATGATATAGATGGCAGACGAGCCGACGGATCACCGATGGTAAGCGATTACAGCGTGGTGTTGACACACCAGTGGTGTCACAAGTGCGCCGCTACCTTTTAACCCGCCTTCCCCTGGATTGGGCCTCCGGTACCCTCACTCACGCAGCAAATCAAATTCAATCAAATTGTACGCCATAGTTTTAGGAAAGCCTAACCGACTTTGGAAGGACTTGGGCAGCAGACGTCGTGAAAAGGATTTGACCAGCATGAAAGACGCCGTCATTTACCTGTGGATAGACATAGGCTCTCGATTGATTGATAACATAAACAGCAATAACACCCAACTACGCTTGCGCGAGCGCACACCGGCGTAAATAAATCACATCCAATCAATACGACGCGATGACAGACAACAGATTGTACGGGATCGCGTCCAATTATTTCTGTTTCTGCATCAATATAATCAATTGCTCAATCTTTGGAGCCGTCGCTCCGTCGACTTCGACTTGCAAAATGTTTTAGGAATTCCTTGGGATTCCACTGGAAAGATTTTTTTATACTGAGGGCAATCAAGATGACCTCACTTCGCCTGATGGTAAGCGGCCGTGAGATCCAAATATGAGATTCACAGGCACAAAAGAACAGGCAAAGTGTCAGACTCTGTCATTCTGACCCTGAAGGCAACTTTTTCAAAACTTCGAAAATATTAGAAAAAATTCGCCGTCGAGGTAAAAAACAAGTTGTAGTATTTTAGTTTCCACCCTAATCTCATCGTTCGATCGAAGTAGGTAGTCCCGTACAAACTGGACAACACTTACTTGTCCCGTTTTTAAGTACTTCGCAACAGTTGCACCCACGATCGTTTATTTGGCACTTAACTAGAATTTGTTACACGGAGTTAAGTCTACGCTTAGCGTAGTCTAGACCAAACCTAGATTTACGATGGCCGCATCGCGTAGGAGCTGTTATCCTTGCTCTATACTATACATTTGCAATTTGTGTTATAAATTACTCGTTAAAACTGTAAACTGACACATTTGACAAATTGTCTACACTGATGTTTGTATTTGCCGTTCTCGTTGTACTTCTATAATAAGTACAATTTATTTTTTATTTCTGTAACAGTTTGGTGCTTTAATTTAGTTGATTTCTGAATACTAACAAGTCAAAGGATTATTCACACTGTATGTTTAATTGCCATTCTCGTTAAAATCGTAACTGAGTTAAACAGAGTTGAAGCCAAACCACATGCAGCTCAAACGCATTTAAAAGGGTGTATCTGTGAACATTTATACCTTTAACCACGTCTCTTACCAACCATTATGGACTTTTAGAAATTCGTCGAAATTTTTTTTGACTCTACTCGTACAAAATGAAAAAGTCACGTGATCGACTTTGACGTTCTATGACATGAACTTGTCATGTCATAGAACAATTAATGTTGCTTAAAAATGATTGGCAAAAGACGTTTAGAGATGTTAAATGGATGTAAATGTTCACAGATAACTTCTTCTCTACTATTTATAAAGAGATAACTTCTATAGACAACGACAAGGCTTATAGGTAAACCGAAAACACGAAATGCTTGCGCGATGTAATTGGACACAGCGCCATCTATTGGCTCATTTTTGAATTACGGCCCCGAAACGAAGAGAGGGCGGGCCACTAGTATCCTATATAGGTGTGATAGGCAAAACTAACAAGCAAAACGTCATCCAGGTACTAACGGTTCCACGCGGTTTATCAAAAGACTTGTTTTGTCCATGTTTTGTCTTGTTAATCTATCTAAGTAATAGTGCATCTACGACATCTATCTAAGTATAATATCTAACGATCTCACCTTTATAAACCTACGGTTGCGAATTTCACGGCACGTTAGAGTCAGACTTCGACAGTGAATTAAAGTTTTCGATTTATGACTGCTATAAATTTAACATGGTGTAAATAAATTTATTCAAAGTTTACAGTAGCCGAGTCTGTCTGAAAATTTATAGTGGGTTTTTGCCCTCTGGTTGTTAATTGTTTTCTTAGTCCGAGAGTTGACAATTTATAGTGCGTAATAAAAAATGTTTCATTGATAAATAGTACCATTTTCTTGTGTCGGAGAAAAGTTACGAATTTATTTTTAATTCGAAATAATGCCTGGCACTATCGTGCCACTTCGCCGCATACATTTAACTCTGCCTGTATCGAGTAATTTAAAAGACACATTTTTAAATTAAGGACTAAAATTAACAGCGTAGAAAGATCTCTCCTGGATTTAAAAATTGAGATATATACCATCTAGATTCTAGATCTATCTCTGTGAAATAAAACAAATCTCACAGACTCACTTTTACGGCACAATGCTTAGAAGGAAATTTGTATGGTGATTTATAAAACAAATAATTTTTGATAGTCAATATCTAGGACTTCAATAAAGAGAAGTTGTCATTACCCATTTACCACCTCACATTTTAAATGATTTCTTCAATAAAACTTTTTCTTCAACTACATACCTTAAAATGGAAAATGCAGTTTAGGCAGCCACCGCTAAACGCTACCTAAAATAAAGTAATTAGATAATCGTATTTAACCACTAGTTTGCTCTGCACGACGTTAACGCGTCAAAAATACTCTGAAGGTTAATACAGATAGATTAGTTATATAAAGTATTGTGAGCGTTTTACATTTATAACTTAAGAGCCGGATGGTAGGAACTTATTCGCTTCATTTCCTTATTATTTCGCATCAGCAGTAATCAATTACAAAACTTGAATTTAGATCACCAGAGTATCTATAAGTACAATAGTTAGCTCGTGCACGAGCAAGCAATACGGAGAACGAATAAAATTACTGGGAGGAACCATCACAAAAAGGTCAAAGGCATTTAAAGACAAAAGACAAAGTAAACTAAGCAATCGTGCCTAAAAGAGGAATTTATAATTTCCAATAAAATTTACTTGGTTAAATTTTAATGGAGTTTGACTTATTGGTTTTGCAAGATATTCTGAAAGCCATTTATAACCACGAGTCTAAGTACTTCTGTACATTTGTGGATGGCTTGTTTGTGTTCATGATTGTTAATTGGAGGCGGGAATTATTCAATGGTTTTATTTTGTATGTAACTTAATAATATCATCAACACGGGTGCTTGTGGCAAATCAGCAGACAACATCTCATACCTGACTCCGTACTAGGTAGCACTTGTGTTAAAGATATCAGACAACAGAGGAATCACAAATATAATACTTCACACTGAAAAAGCACTTGACCAGGTCGGGGATCGAACCCACCCTGACATTACAAAATAGAATATTCGCCAGGCAATAATATATGAAACAGCTGATAATTATTTTACTTTTGTTGATGATCTGAAATTCTAAAAGGGAAACTTGAAATTATATTTGTGATTCCTGTTACCTGGCATGAGGGCTTCGGGATTAAAACTACTAAAATTTAACAGTGTATACCTACGCTATTGAATCAAGTTGTTTAATTAAGTTGCTTTTTTACAATTCTAAATGGAAGGTTGGTTTGGCTCTTTTAGGCTATCTTAATGTCGCAAAAACTTTTCTCAAATTCTGTTTCTGACACAATAATCAAAATGTTTGCCTATTTTTCTCAAACAATCCTTACTCAATTAAAGAATTTAACGATTCTCGTTCTGTTTCCGACATTTTGCCAGCTCGACTCATAAAGTGTGTGGGTTTCCAAATGACCTAATCTCGGAGGCGTATAAAATCATGTCTAAACAGAACTTGTTGAGTTATCGTTACAGGATCGATTATCAGTAAGACCTGCGCAGGCGTTGTTTTCTGAATAATTGCGTCGGTGAAACGCCATAAATTAGAGTCCGTTTTTATTGCTTACTAAAGCCGGTAGTGGGTGATGATAAACGTTAGTTTAGCGGTATTAATGTGCTAATGTCTTCATTCTTTAGGTTATCTATCAATTTCTTTTTCAATAAAAACGAAGTTTGTTGATAACACATCAATCAATGAGTGATTAAAAAAGTTTCCTATTGTCGCTGGATCATCGTGTTCAAATATGATAATGGTTGCATTTACATTCGTTACTTTGTTAATAGGTTCTTTAATGATTTTAAAGCTTTCTATATGTTTTAAATTAACAATGGCATCGTCAACAACATTGCTGATATTTTTTGCCTCTTCCAAAGATTACCCTTAATAAGGCATAGTGAGAATACATGATTTTGAACCTTACCTGTCATAACATAAGAATGATAGATAACCTTTTTTTATTTATATCGTATCAAGGTTTAAATTTAGCTGAACCTATGTGCAGACTTTAAAAATAACGCCAAGATCATGCTATTACATTCCAAATCAACTACATATTATGACAGAGACTTAACAAAAAGATCTGTGAGGAGCTCTCATAGTCAAGAAGAATTTCAGATCTGCATCCTATCAAAGAGATAATTTTGTTCTTTGGTTACCTTCACCAATTTTAAACTCCTTAATGTTGTTAACTTCTACTTTTGCATTTGATCAAGTTTTAATACTGTAGATTCTAGTAAACCGAGAATACAAACTGCATCCACATAGTTGTAGCATTAGCAAATATTTGAGCGGAATTTCTACCAGCGAGTGTGTACTCAAAGTTCTGTTTATGGCAACACAAAATGCGCTTATGAAATATGCAAAATGTTGCCAGCTAAAAGCTTTTAATTATTGTTTGAGAAAGTAAAATAACTTAAATGCAGTTATATTATGTTGCGGTGTTTTATAAAATAGTTTACCCGAGAGAAACGTTAGCATAGTATTAGAGTACTGAAAAAGAGTAAGGAAAAGTTTAGAAAGTTCTGATGAGTGAGAAGTTAATACTAGAATTACGAGTAGGAAAGGAAATACGGGTATGTAAGTCGCTTACTAATTATACAGCCCGAAAAATAGTAAACTATCGATAAATTGTGATTTGCCTTTATATCTAACGCGTTAATTTTCATTAAGGTTATTAATTTAAGGAACTGGAAAACCTGGTTCCACGGATAATCTGGAAGACATTCAGTGACAATAAGACAAAAGGTTAATTTTTTTATCATTTTTTTTGGAAATTCTTGGTTTTAATACTAATACTCAATACTACTAAGACTACTATTGGTAAAGTTTTGTGCTAATCCTAGAGTTGGTCCCTCACACCACACACTGATCATTTACCCAATGCACGTGTGAGTTCCGTTCCATTTGAAAATTTTACAATCAGATTGTAATAAGAATAACTTCGACTGATAATGCGTTAAATTGCAAGACACATATCTTTGATTTGTCCCTTATTATAGCATCTGCATGCATTCATATAAGATCTCTTCAGATAGTTCTGATAATAATTTCATACAGTGTAATTATGATGAAATCTCCGGTCAGAGATCTTGATACAGCCCATAGATTATTAGCTTAATAACAACCAACGCTGCAAGAAATACTTATCGAAATAGCAAAGAAAATTTCAACAAAGGAAGCCTCTTGAAATGTAGTAAATAATAACGGTATTTCTCAATCCATATTATCGCCGGTCTATCTATTGTTCGATTGATCCATCCAGTACTGTTGCACCATCGGCTGAACTGGATTTATTTGATCGAGTGGTATTAATGAGAATATCGAGTTAGATCTAGGATAAAGTTCCAGGTAGGAATGTTTGGCTAACCTCGTTCCTTGGTTTTGCAATGTTATGACATCTTGCGCCTGAAAGATATACTGCGACATTGCACGTACCGTCACCCACACAATTTACTGCAATGTGTTGCATTCTAATGACTGTTTTATTTCATATGGCATAAGAGTGAACAGTGCTTAGGCATTTTGTGGTGTGACTGTTAGCACACCAGAACCAGCGGAGGTGCATCCTTTTTTGTGTCCCAGGGGGAATTATGTGTATCTGGAATTCCATCCCTTACCAAAACCCTTATGTTAATTACAGGATCTCCTGAATTTGATATCTATCTATCTAGATATCAATATCAGGACTTCTTTATGTTGCGTATTGCTTGCTATTGCGATAAAATTAGGCCGAATTAGATATAGCCGTTACAACAACTTTAGTAAAAAAATATTAGTTTTATATATAAGTGTAATGTCATGAGTTATGGGCCTGATTTCCAAATTTTCCAAGGTTTTGGAATATATACACATTGGATTAATGTTTTCCAAACATAGAAAAAATAAACAAGAAGATTTCCAGTTCTACAATTCGCAGTTTTAATCTTTATCCATTTATAACGTTTTTATTAATTACAAATATGTCTGCCTGTAATATTGATTGAATTATTTCAACGAACTTTTTGTAAGATAAATGCGTGGGTCGAATATTTATTACCAAAGAAGGGATGATAAGTGTGGGTGCAAAAAGAGATAAATCTTATCAAATCCATTACAATACATTTCACTAAAATCTACCAAATGGTTTCTGTTCAACGTCGAATAGATAAAGCGAATATTTTAATGGGTCGTCCGATCCCGTCCGTCGTTTTAGTTTTGTTACGTACAATTGATATGTCAGTGTCCATTCCAAATGATCTGCCTACACTGACATTGTTCTGTATCTGTCATATCGCTGACAAGGTCGAGTTGGAATGTGCCTCTTTGTATAATAAACTAGTGGCCCGCCCCACTTCGTTTCAGAGCTTAGGTTTGAAACGTGGTTCAAAATAGTGGCAATAGATGGCGCTGGGTGTCAACTGCATCGCGCCTAGTGTTTAGCCTGTTTAGATTGACTAAGAGCCTTGTGAATATTGTTAGAATTATGAAACTCTTTTATAAATAGTTTAAATAGAAAGATAATACAAATTACTCTACTTCTGGATGGATGAAGATAAACAATAGCTTTGAATTGATAGGTGATTGAGAGATATTGATAGCATCAAATTTTAGTAAGTAGATACCTAAACTATTAAGATTGATTCACCGTTTAGGAATCTTACTAAACGTGTTTATAATAGAAACAAAAAAATCTTAGGTAGGTACTGAAGTGAGTTAGCAAACGGATGCAGTGATATTTGCCCATTATAATGCACACTATAGCAAAGTATGTTA
Source organism: Cnaphalocrocis medinalis (assembly GCA_014851415.1). Lineage (NCBI taxonomy): Eukaryota > Metazoa > Arthropoda > Insecta > Lepidoptera > Crambidae > Cnaphalocrocis > Cnaphalocrocis medinalis. The sequence goes on along the minus strand of CM026289.1, from coordinate 8,697,737 downwards.
AAAACCAGTCTAGCTCGTCTCGTGTATGTACTCTCCTTTTAATTGATCAACGCTTTCTCGGTCAAATATAAGAAAACAAAAAAAAATAGATAGCTGAAGTTTGACAGTATCTGACGATGTTATCGAATAGACCCGTTCGTTAACTAACGCTATGGCATGGACAATGGACATGTTATCACTCGTCGCACATGTTTCGTTTATTCTGTCACTATCTCATGCCGAACCACGCCGTGTGCACTGACACTGGTATAACCCTAATGTATGTAGCGTTCTATATTGTGTGTATAATACACTATAGCAGCATTTTTGTTGGTGTTGATTTGTGGAATGTATTTTTTAATGCTAGAGGCGACAAACGAGTCAGCATTTTTGTTGGCATTCCATTCAGAAAGGCTAACACAGAGTGGGCGTTTTGAATAAAACTCGTCAGACTGTTTTAGCAACCTTAAAATGTCCATTACATTGCAAGGCTACGGCACCATCGCTTGTCTAAAGTTCTTATGTTTGTTACTGCGTATCTTTGTACTATTGTAGAGATAAATACTTACATGATTACATGTATTTTCCATCGTTAAACCACTCATTCTACATTTCATTTCATCGCTGTTGATTTAACTCGTGGTCATTATCTTCCTGTGATTGAACATTTGCCATTTTTACTGCCCTCACTTAGACATAGGCGTGATGTAGATTATTTGTAGCTGTTTCTTTCAAGATTGAGTCGTCAGGATAATAGCATATTGCAATATCCAATATTGAAGTGTCTTTATTGTACAGGAATTGCCCAATGAACTGTCCGAGTATAATTGCCTAGACTGTCAATTGAAATAATTTTCTATTAACTTTAGCAACTAACGTAGGAATATTAACAATTGGAATTTCATATTTATAATTGACTCCGTATCTGTTCCTTTGAAGTTTACTGAATGCTGTATTTTCTGTGGGTTCTGTATGATTACGCCATCACAATTTAATTTGAGATCATTTACTATTTAACTTGGTCATTTGGTAACTGTACTTACATAAATTAAAGCAAACTTTTCGCATTTACTTTTTAGGGTAATGAAATGTAAGTTGTACTCAATCAAAAAACAATTTTTGGGACTGTAAAATTTAAGGTCAGTTTCTATGTAAACTAGAGCTCCTCTCACGGTTCGAATTAACTTTTGTTTTTGATAACGGTTTATGATATACATTGTAATCTACCACTCTTTGTTTTACAGTACCGTAACGAAAAATACTCGCCCTCTATTAAGTTGTTTGACTTAAATGCTAAATTTTGGCTACACTAGACAGATGATGAACATCTCCGTAATTGGATTGATGAAGACAAGCAAAAGTTACATTCGCAATTTCATCTTGACCACTGGATTTTTAATTTTGTTCACGATTCTCACGAACGTTAAACAATATCAGATCATGAGCTTCCGTTGTTTGTGATAATCTTTTCACATTATCTCTAAGTTTATAACCGTCAGAAGATTAGAATATTTTGTATGAGAAATTGTGTTTTGGGATCTTAGTGAGGAACTAGCGTGAGTTAATCACTAAAGAACTTAAGTCATCGTCTTAGGGGCTTATTCCCAGTCGTCGCCTCTGGCTTCGTTTCCACTGACTATAAACGAGAAAAAAAAACCCATTTGTTGCTGTAACCTATCCGTCACCAAATGTTTTTTTTTTCATTTGTCGCCAGTGGGAACGTAGCCAAAGGTGGTGGCTGGGAATACGGCGTCTTACGGGGTCATTTCCGTCGTAGAGTTTCGTCTTAAACTGTCGTTTTGGAGCCCGGGATTCCTTATAAACTTTAGTGTTATGTACGTACAGCCACACATTAAGGTATACAAAACTGTCAAATTTCTTCAATTGACTCTCATCTTACGGTCATACACATTAGGTTGAAAATCAATTGAGGAAATTTGACAGGTTGTGGTAACCTGATGTGTGGCCGACTGTACTTCCATTATAAAACTTTTTAGTAGTAAATTTATTAAGTAGTATGCTGTTCAGTTCTATTATACAGTACGGTACAGTTAGCTTAAAATGTGCGTAGTAATAAAAGCTAATTATAACAATGTATTGTTGATTAATTATTAATTCCTTTGGGTTCTTTGGATGAGAAGGAAGTCAATGTCTGTTTAGTATCCTGTTATTGCCTGTAGGTATGTGATGCCATATGCGTATTGATATGTAACTCAATACTATGTATAACTTTGATATATTACTACTCGATATTTTTGTATATAATTCAATATTTATGTATAATTAATTTAGGTATGTGTATCACATATTTGATTTAATTGTTCTAGTTTAGTAGTAGCACAATGCATTATGTCGAAGTTTACTAATTAAAATTGTTTGGTATAGTATTTTACAGCATTGCGTTTCCTTATTTTTCAGTACATATATAGCTTTTTGTATTTGCATGATTCATTAACTAATTATCACTATTATTATGCTTTTATTAATTTTCCTCGTAACTTCATTAGATTAGCTTGCTTGGCTGTGGGTACACGTCTAATTCTTTTAGTTTCTTGTAAATACTAGTAGTCCTTCATTTCTCTTTCTCTTTAATTTTAGGAAGTCTTCTCGTTCGGAGCGGAGTTTGTGAGTTTCGAAGATAGAACCATTCGAGTTTTCTTGAGTTGAGTGAAGTGATATCGACGAATGAAGTCGAAGGTTGTGAAGATGAAATATATGCCCACGGGCGGGCCCAAGGAAACCTATACCTTGTTGACGGCGAGAAGGAAATATATGAAGAAACTAATGTAAGTATTGTGTGTATTTTCTATTTCTTAGCTTGTTAACTAATTAGACACATGGTTTATTGGACTGTGAGCGCTTTATTTGTATCATGCTTTACTCATCTCATCATTACCATTATTAGTAAATGAGTAGTAATTTGAGTAGAATCGTTTTTTTTTTTATAAAAAGTGGAAGTAAGGGTGAATTTGCCTTAAGGTCGTAACGCCCCATAAGCCTTTTAAAATCCAAAGACAATTGATTTTCTATTGTGTCTGCTGTCTCGGCGTTATTAAGTTAATCAACTAGCGCTTTAGATATACGACTTTTGTGCTAGGTTTATTCATGTTTCTGGTTTTTATTTTTAAACCTTTCTTTTTAATCAGATATTAGATTCCTAAAAGATCATATGACATGACCTGACTCCGTACTTAAGAGTTCAAGCACTTGTGTTACAGATTTCAGACAATAGAAATTAATATGTTTATGTAAACAGGTTATTAAATGATCTTAAAGAAACATGCAATTACCAATTTAAAAAAAAATCGTTTGTTAGTTTCGAAAAACAATTACACTTACCTTTGAAACTTACTACAATGTTCTTACTTATAATTTCTTTTTTAAAATATTGTCTGACTCCTAAATTAGAGTGAAACTTTGTCAACAAATCTATTATAACAAAACGTGGTCTGATATTATTCTTTGTTTAAAGTTAAAGTGACAGCAGCATTTTTAAACCATGGCTAAGTTGTCTCCATTTTGTTATAAGAGGGCAAGAGACCAGCGCCACGCAACCGCGCATTCTTTAAACACCATTGTGGCGCATCAAGCCGTATTCAGCTCTCGCCAAGTACATTTCACCTCGTGCCTAGTTTCTTATCGAAAACTGGCTTCGAAAAACTTGTACTCGCCAAGAATGGATGCGGTCCCGGCAATAACGAAATCAAACCATTTGAAGGTGACGTGCGCGCGACGCCTGACAAATGGGAATTCCTTGCAGACATTTCGTTTTGGTATTCTTTTCTTTTTTCTCCATAGTAAACATCATTTTACATACGCGAAATGGGCTAAAAACAGATTCCTCCGAACACACTTTAAATTTATTTATTAGTATGAATGATCAAGGTACATGTAGATATTAAGATTAAAAATAAAATGGTACCTATATATTACTGAGATAATGTTCTTTAAGTATAGTAAAGTATCACAGCCTATAACTGTCCCACTGCAGGGCAAAGGCAGCCATCATAGAAATCAAGTCATCACTACTATGATGGGATTAAGCTTAATCACCACGCTTCACCACGGTCTATAATAGTTAAATTAAAATTATCTCAATACCTACAATATTAAATTTCATAAAATAACCTACCATAATTTCGTCACATTCATGAAATGATTTTTGTGTTCCTGTTTCGTTGAGTGTGTAAGGGTACCCGAAGCCCAATCTGAAGGAAGGAGGTTTTAAAGGTTAACAACTCACTAGTGACACAATTTGCTATCAGGTGATCCGTCTGCTATATCCGCAAAAAAAAAAAGTGTTTCACCCTACTACTCAATAAAACTCGCTATCCCACAAAACTCTCCTCCTCCTCGTAATATATGTATTCCGATACAATTTTATTTCCATTTGGCATATGGAACAGACCCTGATATTATTTCTGCCCTTTACAACCTTCGCATCTGTCAGTTCCAAAGTTCAAACAACATCTTTATTAGAAAATGAGTCGCTTGCGGCGTTTTCGAAACACCTTTTCGTTACAATAATGCAGACCGCAGAGTGGCCTTGTTTTCTAGTCACGCACATTAATTTAGCAAACGTTATTTAACTACGTATATTATTTGCGTTTGATATACCAATTTTAACTAGCATCCGATCGGTTGGTTAGTTAAATTCGTGATATTAATAGGTATGTAAGTAAATTACTAAGACAAAAAATGTTGATACTTGCTTATTGCAATTAAGGTATAGATGATATCAAACTTAACATTATATTAATTTATTATAATAAATAGTTATTCGAAAACCTGATTTTTGGCAACTAGTTTAACAAACATTGGTATATTAGCAGCTGATTCGAGACATTGTATTGACAAATTAAAAAAAAAAAAATGGGTAAATAATGTCTTAAAGTATGGGTCAAGACATTCTCTACTAGTAATCCTTTGGGTCATACAGAAAGGACAAATGTGCTTAGTTCTTAGGAAACTCAAAAATGAGGTACCTATATAGTAGCAATCAATTTTCAAACTATTCTAAGAATCACGGAATTAAGCTAAGGATTTCAAAATAACCCTGCATCACAAATCAGATAGACACAAGGTCGGCAATAGCTCGAATTGATATCGTAGAGTTTGTTGACCTACGTGTTATTAAGTATTGTATCGAATCTCTCCCGCATATATTCTGTATATATCTGTCTATGTATCACGCTCATCCTTCGGAATCTCCTTGCGTGATCGTGTCAGAAATGATGAGATCCGCAGGAGATCTAAGGTCACGGACATAGCCCAAAGAATTGCGTGGCTGAAGTGGCAGTGGGCAGGGCACATTGCGAGGAGAACAGACGGCCCGTTGGGGTGGAAAGGTCCTTGAGTAGAGGCCACGTGCAGGAGGCCGCAGCCGTGGCAGGCCTCCCACCAGGTGGACCGACAATCTGGTGAAGGTCGCGGGAGCCCATTGGATGCGGGTGGCACAGGACCGATCTGTGTGGAGAACTTTGGGGGAGGCCTATGTCCAGCAGTGGACGTCTATTGGCTGAAATGATGATGATCACGCTCAACCACGCTGAGATTACTCTGTCACATGTACCTATATAACAAGTGCTTAACTAGTTTAGCTCGTCGTGTAGGCTGTCGGCGTTCTGTATGTAACCCTCTATTGTGGGCCTGTAAATCCAATCCATTAGTTATTCCTACCGAATTGATTACACAGATGTGCGTAATTATCAACGGTCCGAAATCTATGACAATTATACATTTTACAAAATCTATTATAGACTGTGTAATCACATCACACCTACACAGTTTATTGTATAATTACTCATATTAGGCACATTAAATGTGATATTAATACGGCTATCGGATGTACAGGTTATTATTAAACTAACGCACATATTAATTAAGGTAAGTAACACCACAATCAAAGATACACCCACTATATCACACCCCGCGTACTAAACAAGGGTGCGTTCTCGCGTCATTGTGTACAAGTAATAATACACTGGCAATTTGCTGGTAGATTGTAGATCTAAGGGCTCGCAACCACTGGTAGAATTAGAAAAAAAAATAACAGCTATATTTAAAATTATAAATAAATAAAAATATTAAATTTAAAATATATTAAAGCTAAAGCGCTGCGTGCCCCATGTTGATGCTTAACGCGCACTAGTAATAGGTTTGGGTCTTCTCCTTTAAGAGCCATCTTCTAACGAAGGTTGGCGATCCTGGCGACTTGAACCGTTGGCACATTTGCTTTATACAGAGAACGGGTGCTTTTATTGTACCACTGACACAGATTTTTAAGCCAAGAAGTTCTTCTTCCTGGTCCTTCTCTTTCCTTGAATCTCAGTTCTAATGTCAAAACTCAGACGTCACTAGGGATGTATTACGCCTAGTGACACTTTAGGTGATCGATTTTGTAATTTGTCCGGGTAACTATTTATGTACCAACGATTTGTTTGATTTTTAGGCTCACATTGGTTTACGTCACGTAACGTTGCGCTCGGAATGTATTGTGACGTCACTTAACCCAGGGCACAAGTTATCGCGCACGTTAGTTTTAAAGCAACGTTTAGGCAGTGTGTTAACGTCTTTAGAGCGCAGATCAGTGCTGTATATTATACCGGCGCGTGCGCACCTGCTTCTTCGATTAATTGCGGCAACTTTGTAAGCTAAGAGCTGTATAATTCATTGTCCAACACCAGCTATCATACCTTTGATACTTTGAAACTAAATACTTTAATAGATGTTATTTGTTTTGAAATTTATGAACGGGTAATATAGAACGTTTCTCATACCTCATTTGTCATATCTAACACTGTCATACAGCCATCTTTTGCGTTATTTAACGGCTTTGCAACTAATTAACAAATATAATTCTATGTTCCTAGGATTAAAATTGACTTTAGATAAGAATACCGCCAGATTCTATACGAGTTTCCGATCTCGCGAGATAAACATATTAAAATAGAATTATAGTTTGTATGGTATAGCGGTCTAGTACTGTGCGTTTGTCGCGAAATTTTCTTCCACGAATCTCAGTTTTGTGGAAGGGAAGCCGCGGCTGTATTTCCTTACGGCTTTGACTCAGGGGCCTTCAAGAGAAGAGTGTGGTTCTTCTTAAAAGGCCGGCAACGCATCAGCGACTTCTCTGATCTCGCAGATATTCATGGGCGGAGGTGATCGCTTATCAGCAGATGACCCGCTTGCTCGTTTGCCGTCTCTAGTATATAAAAAAAGTCCCCCGTCAGGAGTGTATGCATAAGGAGGTATTTCAGCGTTAAAAAGTCTGATAACTGATGTTCTCAGATTATATCTTTAGTATAAGTCAAGTGGATAATTTAAACAGATAAATCCTTGTTGTAGATTTTGGCAGCATAACCGTGAAGACTTGGGGAGCAAAGAGAGTTTACTTGAAAGAAAAGTTAAAAAACGGCGTGGATCTTTTCATAGGTAATACTTTTATTTAATAAAACGACACATTTAACTTTCATATTACCAACATGTAATCGAAAACCAGCTTCATAATTATTTAACTTTACTTATACCGCTTCTAAAACAGCGAGAAAGTTAATTTACGACTTTATTTCAAAAAAAGTCCTAAAAAAGTAGACTTACTCAATTATAAGGATTATTTATTACCAGCAACGCTATGTAGCCTTTAAGCCAAATATTTCGATAACAAAGTTACTTAATAAAATAATTCGTTAACAATGTTACATAAGCAAATAATTCTTTAACAACGTTACATAAAATAACTACAAGATTATCAACCCTAACGCTATATTAATAACGTACTTGTAGTTGCTTTTAGTCTGTAATTGTACAGTTAGTTCGGAAAAAACTGGCGGAAAGAACAAAAACCGACTGGCCGAAATAATGACACCTTGTACCATGTCTGTCCAATTAATTCGATTACAACTTACAAAAGACGTCTTAGTCAATTACAACTTCCGTATCGTGGATTTCCATAATTACATTGAATTACGGTAAACATTGTTTGGTACATTGTGACTTGTGACTTTGTTAATTCCAGTTAAGCAACTGCCAGTTATACTTAAAGTACCACTTCCTTCTAGGAATGCGTGATTTTCGCCCGAACGCTTTAACCGTTTGCAAAACTGTTTGAAGATCACGCTGATTAATTTCGTTCTCTGACAACGATATGTCAAAAACGAGAAGAGATTTGGACATATTCAAGCACCAGAGGGCCTTTAACAAAACTGTCCCATAAAGACCGAGAACATATGTAGTACCTAATTACCAGTCGAATCGGTACAAAATAACGTGTGAAAGGGACGGGGATAAAGATTCGGTCGGAAAATTCCTTTTCACTGTTGACCCTTTACTGCGGATCGGATAGCGGGGCGTAGTATTTATTTATTCAAAACATCATTAACATCAATGAGGTTTGCCTCTTGATTTTGACATATTTCAGTAGATTATCCAATCTTAGCTACTGTTATGAAGTAAGTGAGTTATTATCATAAAAATGTCATTACCATGGCAGTCTTCAAACCCTTACACATCCATAATTGATATCAGAATCTTAAAATTTACCGATTACTCGTATACAGAAGGTAAGCCTCTTCTATTTGCAATGTAATACTTTATAGATTCATATGTAAATTTCAGAAAAATACGGATTGGGAGAATGCCACGCTAAAGACATCTCGGTGAGAATTACCCGTACCATTTTCTGTTTACTATAAATAAATTTTACGTCTAAAATCATCGCGAGCCGCGAAAAAAAGAAATGCAACCACAGAGCAACGTCCTTTGCAAACATTACTGCAGTCCAGCCAAAAGCATTCCTGACATTTCCAACAAACCCGCGGAGGTATTTGTGAAAAATGGCCACGACTTGCTCTTCGGCCCCAGATGTGCCCAGGATAGCGTCTAGGATCCAGGCTCGGGTACGGGATGGAAATATTTCTATTATAATTGAGCTCGGAGGAGAATTCTTGTGAGGTTCATTTGTGAATGAAAGCGCTTTGGTCTTTGATTTTTCGAGTGAGTCTAGTGGTGGCTCAATTGTGGGAAAGGGGGTTAAAGGTTAGCAGCGCACTCTATTGGCGTTGCAAGCATGGGCGGCGGAAATCGCTTACCATCAGGTGATCCGTCTGCTCGCCTGCCACTTATCATACAAATAAAATTCAAATGTACAGTTGTGGGATTTTAAAAGTAAAAAGTAAAGCCGGAAATGCTTATAGAAAAGTATTTATTTATTTATGCTAGTCACATGGTTATACAGTTGGTACAAACGATTTATGTCAGAACATTGATCACGTGACACCCTGCAAGGGCACTATAAGTACAAAATATGTAGGTACCTTTTTAACTAAATCTGAAGTTCATGGTTATTTGATTTCGCGTATGTACCTGAGACAACAGATAGATATGTAGATGATAGATAGATAGAGGTACTTATACTAAAATTCACATTTGACTAGAAAGATGAGTCTATAAAACACAAAAAAACAACTTCACTTCTAGAACATTTTCTAAAATGACAAAAGGAATACAAAAATAAAGGTATCTACTCGCACTTCAACCAAAAAAAGTTTAGCCACAAAAAGTTGAAAACACGTGTCTCCAAGTCACGTACCGATGTTTTCTGTCAATAAAAACAGCTGGCGCCTCTCACCGAAGGACAAACAAACGTCCTAGCTCGAGGAAATACTATTATTTATCATTCAACAATAAACTTACTCAAAACTAGCACCGAACGCTGACTGTTGTTGAAACTTCCTAGCTGTTGGCGTACAACTTTATTCGACAGGCGAGTTCTAGTTGAGTGAAAATCTTAGTGATTTATTACCGAATCGCACGTACGCCTGCTGAATTAGAATTATCTAACGCTAAATGGAATCAGTACTGAAACATGCAGAGCTGTCGTTGGTAATGTAGTTTGAATTATAAAATCGGTGCGTATTGAATCATTATTACAGTTTATGAATGTGTTATCTACGTAATTTGAGCGTAAATGAATACAATGATGTAGTGATTGGTCGCTCAATTTAACAAGTAATTAGCAACTTTTGTTTGGAAGCAACGCCTATTACGATATACCTTATTGCACAAAATTCACAACTTAAGAACTAGACATTACAGAAATTTTGTGTCAGACACAAAATAAATTCATCACACATTAGAGTTTCTTTGGGAGGAAAACGCGTGTTGGTGGTTAAGGCTAATAAATAGCACAAGTAAGTCAGGACAAGTCAATAATAATACGATTAATGAATGGTCAGTCTGCTGTCTGTGGCCTGATGCCAATTAAAAAAAGGCTCTTGAAAGGTCGTATCAGGTGGCTTATAATAGAGCCGTCCCGTAACGAATGCGAATATACCTGTCGCATTCAAACAAAAGCGAGCACACCGCGTGTGAAAGAAAGTGGAACTCTGAATCGTTCGTAACGCCCGATTCAAATATGCCATCCAGCTCGAAAAGACCGCTGGTAGTTTATTCTACATTTTCGTGAAGGTCGCTCGTAATCTTTCTACCGTTTCCGCGATCGCGCCGTTGCACCAGGGCTCGACAGTTCGCTGTTTATTGGGGTATTATTTAGTGTAAGTCAATAAGCTATGCAGTTTCTGCGGCTTCGTGACGTAGATAGGTGATATTGAGCCGACAGAATATGTACCTCGTGTTAACGCCGGTGAGTAGTGTTGTCAAATAATATATTGTTTACTTTGGATTGTGTTCATCTGAGAAATTGATGATACCCGTAAATACTATCGCAAGAGATATGTTGTGTTGCCGGTTAAAAAGTTAGTGGTTGATGCTTGTTTAATTAAAGTAGATATTTTTAACAGCTCTACTTTTGCAATGATAGGTTTAAGTTGAGCTAGTTTTATCTTCCTATTGATCGCCCATCGATAAACTCTCTCTCTCAACTCTCGCATCTAAGCGTTTAATTCTCGGTTGCATCCAAAGCTGTTGCCTCTGAGCCCAAGGTATGCTTAGACCATGATTCAGGATGAGAGTCTGGTATTAACGCTTGCTTCTGCCATCTGATATTCACAACCCTTTAACAGGGCAACCAGATCAACTGAATCATGGTTACACGCTTCAGAAACTATTCGAAAACGTGTTTCGTCACAATGTTTTCCCTCACCGCCCAGCTAGTGGTAAAAATACGCACATAGATTTGAAAAATCCAGAGATGCATGCTCGGATTCGAACCCAGACCCCCTATGTGGAAGGTCCGTTCATATCCTTTGAACTAACAACGTCTATCGATAAACTATCGACAGACAGCACTACTGGTGAGTGACTAATATTCGTCAGGGCACTTGTTTTACTATCTCTATTCTGAAATTCAGAATTATAATGTACACGGGCTGGATTGAATTACTAGAAAACTGGACTTTCCCTGGGTACGAATTTAGTGAATAGCGAGTTCGGTTTCTAAACAAAACCAGATTAGGACAAAATTAGAAAGACGACTTTCTTCGAGGAACATAAAAGAGCTACAACTAAATGTGCGCATAGGAAGGGCTGCTATTAGATCTCTCTCTCTCTTTCGTCGGTGCAAAAGTCTGAGCATGGTGATCAGCATAAGAGCTGTGGACAGCATAAGAACTCCATATGTGGAGTGAATGATGGGCCTCACTGATTTCTCTCCCGCGTGTGGCTTACTGCAGCGTAGTTAGAATTTAATGATAATAATAATAAATAAGTGCGCCAGACAATCACACCAATCAACCTGGTATCAAACTAGGGCAACCCCTGTACTATGAATACGATGACGATAATTACCTGGTTCCTGGGGGCGACAACCCAGAACCCCAGACCCAAGAAAACTTAGAAATGTTGTTTCTTAAATTGATTTGACTGGGAATCGATCCCGGGACCTTTCGCGCTTCGGGCGAACACCTTAGCCACTGCGCCATCGAGGCCGTCAATTTAGGGGTACATCGAGTTTTTCTATAGTTCGGTTCCCTGTACTCCTTCATGATGATATTTATGAGTAAGTAGCTGGGTTTAGAGAATGCAGCTAAAGAGAGATAAGTTAGAAATTTCACTTTGACCTTTCATTAAAGCAAGCACTAGCTGAGCTTAGAGTCTGCATCCAGCTGCAAAACATCCCTACCAGTATGAGTATCTAGCTAAATAAAACTTAGCTCGCATCTCCATATCACATAGGGGCGGCTATCCCGGCACCCGTGCGCCCCCTATATCCCCATTCCCGCACGTTCCCGGAAGGCCTTTGTAGGGATTCACACGTCGGCAGACACTTTTTAAAAGGCTTTTGTGTGGCGTCAAGTGTGGGTGTCACCGCAGCGCGACAGACGCCTTTAAGTGCTTCCCTTATTTTGCTGAGCAATTGGCTGAGGGAAATAAACAGGTTTTTTTAAGGAAAAAAAATCAATCAACGTCTTTTTTGTTCATTGGGTCGTTCACGTTGCGCCATACTGAACTCTCACTGGACTAAACCAAAGAATTAACTCACCCGTCTACATGCCGGCCAGTTAAGTTGGAGGGAGTATTTAACTCTCCGAAAAAATAGGAACTCAACTATATCACCCACTTACTACTTAACTCGCTTATGACGTTCAAACGGCAATAAGAATTAGGGACTAAACTAGCCGATGATGCAAGTTAACTCGCTACTGTACTTTTAAAAGTGTACACCGCTCTATTCGTGATATATGGATTAAGAACGCATGCGCAAGAATACAATCTCATAGCTTTCGACGGGACAATCTCAGAGTTCCACCCATACAATGAACACGTCACCATTTGCTTTGTTGGCACCATGGCCAATTTGGAAACAATAAACAATTGTTACATCGATCAATCAATACGTAATGCTAAATCTGCCGGTGTCAACTGTCAGTCATGCGCGAGCGCATGTGAGCGACACCGATCCTGCAACACGATCTATTGATGCAGTTAACCACAACATGTAAAGTCATGTAGAGGATTCTAGAAGCTAGTTATACAGGTTGTATCCGTTTATCGACACATCCGCAGCGATATTTCAGAACCGGTAGAATTTCACTTACCATCTGGTGCACCGCTTGCTCGTTTGCCTTCCTGTATCATAAAAAAATCGCATTCTTTTAGCACTTATTCTACAAATATTTGATTAAATTTTTATAATCAACGTCGATATTTTTCAACTTTAAGTAATTTTGTGTGAATAAAGACTACGAAATTTTGCACGAATTAAAAACACAGTCACAGTTGTTTCAAATATGAATTCAGTAAGTATTTGGGATGATGTTTACTGATGTCTGAGTTTCTACTATTGCAATGCAAGAGCATCAGCATGCTTAACATGGTAATGAAAGACTCAAACAAATTAATTTAATATTAGCTATTAGTATATAGGTACAGATCGCAAATTCCCAATAAATTATATGGAAAACTCGAAATCAAACTGCTGAAGTTTAGTAATAATTCGTGCTAAATGGCTTGCAAGGTAAATGACAAATATTTAACGTTAAATGGACTTTACAACTTCAAAGTTTCAAACTTCTTGACTAATTTAGAACTCTCGATTTTTAAGGTTCAATAAACCCACAATGTATTTTATTTACAAAATACAATTTATGAATGATAAAGTATTTCGAACTTTAATTTATAAAATTCTGAATTTCGATTTAGTTTGGTGTGGTTGGAAAATTTATTTGATTTCATTTATGGTCTGAATGGATTTGATTTTCAATCAATCTAAAGCCTTTTATGCTTTACTTTGGTGTTTTACCTATAAATACCTATAAAACATTATTTGTGTTCGCTGAATACATTCATATCCTCAATAAAATAATTCTCTTCAATCGTTCATTAACAGTAACTGTGGAACAGTATCTCCAAGTCCACATTCAACATTTTTGTCATCTCCAGACACTAATTCCTAATTAAATTCTTCAAATGTCATTTTAAAGTGCCCATTACGGTCGACTGCATTAATTTCAATGTCATTCCCACGCTTCATTGGTTTATTTTTACATTCCCACATACGCCCTTTAGACCTTTCCTCCGTACACACAATATTCTCTGTCACCAAACAGATGTCAGCTTCCTGCTCAAATTCAGACATTTAAAAAGTTATTGGGACAACCCAAAAAAGGACAGAAAGTTACGTCCATTTCTGTACTACTTAATGAACAAGGGTTCTGTATACACTGACGAGTATCTTAGTACGGAGTCAAGTCAAAGTATGAGATGTTGTGTGAATTTATTACTGTTAAAATAAAATGTTATAACTAAATATTATAAACGATCTTGCTATTACGAGTACATGTTATTGTGTGTTTGATGTTCCTTCGTTGTCTCTGGTTTCCTTAGCACAAGGCATAACTTTAATTTGGAACCTAGGACAATGTATGTGATGTTGTTCTTAATTATTTATTTTTCTTTCATTTAACTATCAGGTTACAATGTATTTAAATGTACAATACAAACGGGAACGGGGTTAAAGTTTGGCAGCGCACTTGTGGCTATCAATGGCAATCGCTTGTCATCAGGTGATCCGTCTGCTCTCCTATCACATATAAAAACTGTTTATTACTTCTAAAATTATTCCAACCAAATGTATCTCACTGACTGACAAGCAGCTGTTAACAAAAATACTGATGAAAAGAGTAATGGTTACAAATTGACATTTTAAAACACTGAACCCTGAAAGGAATCGCTCATTAATCCAAGGGTCACGGAATCCGGTGAAGTTTCCTCAAGTTTGTTCTTTGGTCCAGGACTAGTCCATCAAAAGGTCTCCGTAATTGGACAACTTGTTAGAGAAATGTTTTTCGAGTCGAAAGTATTCAATTTAATTAATGTTTGAAAATATTTTACTAATGAAGTATGAGGATCAAAAATTTTGGATGTGGTCTACATGAAACATTTGAGCGACTCGAAAAAATTTAAACACTACGGAAGACTCACACACTCTTCAGGTATTTTTTTTAAAATCATCATCACAATAAAATATTCAAACGGGACTGATTGCTTAACTGACTTACTAACTTGACTTTGGCAAGTGCTTAAGCTACTAAGTACGGAGTCTGTAACACAAGTGTCAAGATATCAGGCATAGGAAACACAAATATAATACTTAAATACATATTATGACACCCAGACACTGAATAAACACAAGTGTTCATCACACGAATGTTTGTCCAGGGTGGGGTTCGAATCCACAACCTTTTTCGTATGAGGCAGGGTCACTACTAAATGGACTGGCCAGTCAAAATAATGATATTGCGAATAAATAATTAGTAATTCGAAGATTATGATAGCCAATTTAACTAATTATGTTATTGAAATTGATAGACTGTCTCCATTTTATAATCTTAAGACTTTAAAATTAACATTAGCTAAGAGTAACAAACCCATTTATTTCGAATATAACGTTTCCGAGTCTGGTTACAAAATTAATGTGATAATTTAAAACGGCCTGTTATGAAATTCAAATCTTTAGTTACAGTCGTTTAACAGTTTAAGGTAGTTTAATCCAACAGATAACTGCAACAATGGAAGTTTAAAAGATTCACATCCGAAACACACCTCTTTCTGTAATTGATAATACAATTAACTTGATACAGTGTAGAGCCACAGTGTTTACGTACTCAGTGCCGCGACAATCGACATGTGCACTCATCAACTATTTCATTCAGACACGGACAGGGCGGCTTCATTATAAGCCGCAAGGTAATAATCTATGATTCAGGATTTCTTAGGACTCATAAGTCTAGGAACTACAATGAAGCGACTGCCGTCTGACCTTTCAAAATCCATTAGACAAGGAATCTAGCGTGCTTCGCAGTCTAACAGTGCTACGCGATCTAGCATCATACTCATACGTAGTCTAATGTCCTAGTAGTCTAGCGTCCTTCATAGGTATAGCGTGCTACACATAATGTATAGCGCAATAAGCGTATTTAGTAGCGTGCTGGTAATGTATAGCCCGTAGGTTGCTATTATAACCGTTTTGAACATGTCTTGTAATAACGCGAACGCCACCAGTTCAGGCTGGCATATTATTATCTGTTCCGTTTCCTTTCACAAGACTATACGCAGACATGTTTGGTGATATACTGGCTTTATTTATACTGTGATAGAACTGACAAGACTGATTGCTCATACACGGTCCAAGGTATGTTTTTATGTCTACGTATTTATCAAAAATATCATGTGAATCTTTCTAAAACTAACTTTTAGAATGTTTTCCCTTATCCTGATGTTGGATCTTGATAAGTAAGTGATTTGTTTATAGTTCAAGTAAGTAATTAATTTAGGGGAAGAATTAAAAATGCGAATATTATTAAATAAATACTTATACAAGTACGTATCGCTGTAAGAGCTCATGTGTGCGTAGCTGGTTTGTTAGGCAGCCATCCTTCTGTATATAATCATTTTGCGGTACGAGTACATTGATATCGGCGTGGTTTGGCGTGAGACAGAAACAGCATATTATACAGATCATGTGCTACAGAGGCACGATACGATATACTGCCTAGTGCAAATGTCAACGCACTCTTCGTTCTAAATGTCAGCCAGCCTACTGTTTTTATTTATTTTGGCATTGAGCCTTCATAAGTCGAGACGAGTCACTGTGTTTTATCGTACATGTGTTATGGCACGTAGTAGAAAATAAACTTACGACTTTTATAAGTGGGTTGTAGAAAGAAAATGTCTTTTTAGGTAAAGAAAACTGAAAAGATAAACGCAACTCAGGGCTGTTTGACGGAGATATCAAAAAGTTTGTCAAGCAAGAAAAAGTGATTGATATTTTCTATAGGGTCGTTATGAAAACTTAGCAGAAATCCATTTAATATAACATAGAGTTGCAAAGACATGGCATTAAGGAATATTTAAGAGTACGAAAATATTATATGAAATGAATTATGTCCCCTCAAAATGCTGTTTTAAGAGACGTTGAGGTACTTTTAACAGCAAATTGTTCTTAATTGCTTTTGATTTTTTAATCACCATCCAAATTTTTAAGCTCGACTTAGAATCTATAAGTGAACAGCTTTCTCCTAGAAACATGGGTCGAATTATGACATTTTTTTTTACTTTTCATACAAATCAGACTGATCACGCGATCGATATACCTAGTATGGGAAGTACAACAATTTTGGAGCATTTCGACTAATGTTTCTTGGAGAGAGTTGTACACTTACAGATTCTGAGTCGAACTTAAAATTTGGATAGTGATTAAAAATTCACCTTGTATATTGTTCATCTTCTAAGATAAACAAAAGCAAACGTAAACAAACAATGAAAAGTCTGAAACCATAATTAAGTGTGTGATAGAATAAACAAACACAAGTTCCAACCCATTTGCTCCTGAAGGTCGCCTTGATTGTTCTACAGATCTCTTAGCGTCGCCATGCCTAGTATAGATTGTTTATTTGTGGGTATACGTGAACAATGTTGTCATGTCAATGGTTTTGTGTTTGTAAGTTGTTGTATGTTGGTGCATTTTATAACGTTTTTACTGTTTAATATTGTTTCAAATTGATCTATACATTTACAATTTTATTGATCCTGGTTTAAAATTACTTCAATGAATAACAGTTAGATGACCAACATTGCAAATTACATCAAAGTAATCATCTATCATACTCATATGATGCAATCAACGCCATCTTTTGGTGGACAGTGGAACTACTGTCCTAAAACGATACCGAATCAATGATGGAAATGAATAGGAACAAATAATATAGCTGCTTTATCTCTACTATTTATAAAGAGATGACTTCTATAGACAACGACAAAGCTTATAGGTAAACCGAAAACACAAAACGCTTGCGCGATGTAATTTGACACAGCGCCATATATTGGTTCATTTCTGAATTACGGTCCCGAAGCGAAGTGAGTCTTAAATATAATAATACTCAGAGTACCCAGGCACTGAATAAACAAAAGAGGCCATCATAAACATTATATTTGTCCATGGTGCCAATCGAACGATAACTTATGCGTTATACTAAGGCGTATGAGACAAAGCGGACCGACATTTAGTCTGCACCATCGGTCAGTTCAGACAAAATTGAATTCTACTTCACTTTTCCAATTCAGCCGTTTCTCTTATTGTAGTTGGCAACACTATACGCCGACATCGGCCGCTCGGCAGCTGCGTTAAATATTCAAGAGTGCATACAATTGCAGTGCACATGTGGTGCTGATTCATAGATTCCTGGCCGCGTATGGTCATGACAGGCTGGCGTGATGTCCCATTTTAGTGACGTGTCGGGGGAACTTTGTAGTTTTGTTCCTGTGCTATTTGGAACTGTCTACTGATATATCAATGGATAGATTTACTGATTTATTGGGTTTGTTTAACACCTTTGCTCTTGTATGTGGCTTATGTAGGTAACACAAAGGTAAACTACTATCCGATTTTGAGTCTACTAATTTTTTGTTCTTTTAATCATAGAGATAAAAACAAATACGTGTCTATTCATTTTCTTTTCCTATCATATTTTGTTTGCAACTGGCCGTGGTGGAACCATGTTTTAAGTTATGCTGCTTTAGATGTCAAATTGGTTGTCAGTCTGACTTGAATCAAGCATTGTTGGTTTATATTATTATTATATGATTTTACTGTTTTTAAATTTCGTTTCACCCATTATATCTTATACTTATTATACAGTCCATCGCACCAGTAGCTAATCTTTTTACTTCAAAATATATCTTACGAATTGAAATTTCTAAATGTTAAATTGATTCATTAACGTTTATGAAATTCCAGAGCCAATAAGAACGTTTACTATCCGATAAATGTAATTCTAATTAGTACAAATTAGACCTTGTTTACTTGGAATTACAGAAGTAGTATTAAGTGATTAAGCAAAGGTTAAGTCTCAATTTTAAGTCGTCTAAATCTCGTTTTCTCTTAAAATATTTTAGCAGCTTAAGAAACAGTACTATCCATTCCCGGATTAGACGGTTGACCCTGTTTCATAAATTGGATTTTCTTAATTGTTAATTCTCTAGATCTAGTTGGCCATTAGTGTTTGCTACTTTCTAGACTTGTTTCCTAACAAGTTAAGTAGGTAAATGATTTTAGTATTTGAATGGTGAAAATGGGATTTCAAGCAAGAGTGTGACCATTTTTTCGAAGTCATCTGAAGTTAACGATTTTTTTTCTTGCCAACCCTGTTTTTTGGCATTTAATATATCGAGTTCTTCTTCAGTTATACAATCTTTTACTGAATAATGACACATGTATACTGTCTGGATTTTACTAAACTAAAACCTATCAATCTAGCTATTAAAATATGTTATTGTATCAATAGAAACCACAAAAACAACAGTCTACTTTCTACTAAGCCACCAGACTAGAATAAATCTAAGATCTGAAAGTCAATTACAAGTTCATCGGTATGTTGTAGATAAGACTGGAAAAATATTTTCAAAGCTTCGCCTTTGACCCCAGCGGTGGCAACAGAGATAAATTTTACTAAAGAAATGCATTCGCTTTGACATTCAAATTTGATGCAAGAAAAGGTGGAAAGGTCAATCGGGAACTATTTCTAATTCTATGAATATATGAATAGAAGGTTTATGGTACTGTTGTGACAGATAGTTTATTAGTTTTGAAATCTCATGAAGATAACTTTAGATCTAGTTATAAGTAATTTAAGAGAATAGAGGGATTGATAGCAAAATCTTTTGTTTGCAATGTTATAATGTGTGACTTCTGAACACAATTAGGCCAATAAGCATGTGAAGGAAAAAAAATGTACTCCTTGAGTGTTTTACTGGTTTTACCATCTCAATATCCAACTTTTCTTGCCAAATTATTAATCAGGCTCAGACTTTTCCTCCTTCAAAAAATACCAACCAGTGTTTTAAGAACACCAAAACAACGCACGAAAAACTTTTCACTCGAAAAACATTTTTATGAATAAATAAAACTCGCGAATCGAAACATCGAAGCAAAAGTTTTTACAAGACGCCAAAGTTTTATCGAATACGATGCGATCCTATTCGAATCCTTCCTGCAAATCGTATTATGGAAATCTACACAAGAGATGTCTAATCTTGTACGAAGTTGTATGAAACGGTTTAAAACTCATAATAATGTTAGGAGCTAAAACGAACAGCTATGATAAATAGCTTGAATGCGTTAAAAATGTAGAGGAATGTAGGGCCGACTGCGATTAAATTATGTTTTTGTATCAAAATTGAAGTCACGTCTTCTTAATAATTGTGTGCCGTAAAATCTTTTTCAACAAAATATTCTGCTGAATAATCTCCATTCACTCTATTTCCATTTTAAAATTAGGGACCTTAAAAATACGGTGCGGCTTTTCGGCTCTCAGATAAGTTATTAAAATACCGTTGTTCTGTTAACGTAGACAAATTGAAAAACAACAAACAGTTTTATCAGTTGCGAACATCTGCCAATCAAGATATTACACGGCGAGCAACAATGGGGACCCTTCATCGCGTCCAAATTACTCTAAACCGAAAAACAAACAACTTTGATTGAGTGCCGAAAACCGGTTATTGTAGATTAAAAGTAGGGGAGATTTGATTCGGCAAATGATTTGGGCCGTAACGTTTAGCATGGTCAGTCAAACTGACCGGGAGGGTTGTCAAATGTTTAGTTGTATATTATTGCAAAGTTGCAATTTATTGTCATTTAGCAATTTGTACAGCAAAATATTTTTCACATTTTTCTAAATTGACACAAAGAAAGTTTTGTACGTCGACGTCGTTCGTACTATACATTTGAATGACATGGCAAGAATATGACTGGTATGACGTAGTATCAGGTACGTTTCAGGCGGTCTGGTTTCCCTGTCTATTGGTGGATCCTGAGGTATGGTCCTTTTTTTTGCTTTTGATACATTGAATTTGACTGGCTTTGGTTACATGCAAGCGGAAATATCACGTTAAGATGATGGTGATGTACGAATTTCTCTTCCTACTGCTGATAAAATTTCTATGGGTCTAATTTATTATCATCTTTCATGCACACGCATACTATAGCACGTTCTCAAACAAAACACACAATCCCCCACATTAAAGTTGATTAAAACCATAACTAATTTACCGTCCTGCACTTCGCAATGGTCCTGAACCATTGCGAAGTCCAGTCCTTTATGCTTTTAACTGGCAACCCTAAAGAGGGGACTAGAGAATGGTCAGTTAATTGATCCATAAATCACAGATTGGAGCATACACAGTTCCGACGTCGACCAACAGATGGGGTTGCCATCGCGTTCTTTTGTTTATATTCACAATCGCGTTAAATTGTTGATAACCGGTTCACTCCAGAGATGAATATAATATTCCTGTCACCGTATATTACGCTCTATTGAATCTTTGGATATTAATTATTCGGTCTCGTGCTGCTAAATGGTCGATTAAGGCGAATATAATACAGAGATATTTCATTTCTGTTATAATAGTACGTAATTATGTACAGACCAGTATTTTGTTTTTAATTATGAAAGGGTAAGAACTATTTCAGTTCACATTTAGACTAAAAAGATACATGAACAAAAGCATCCTATTTTCGTGATACCTAGTGTGGTGGGTCTGTTTTATTATCATCACCACCGTCATTTTAATCATAATAATTACATACGACTTCTGTATAAGTTTTTTCTTTCTCGTTTGTTTAAGTACTGTCATCATTATTGATTTCATGTTTAATAACATCAATTAAGTACTTAAGCAAGTTAAGTATAGTCTACGACAAGAAAGTGTAGTTATGACCTTGAGTGCGCAGAAACCAATTTTAATAGAAGTCTTCTTTTTTACAAGTGCGCAAAATAACGGTCATCGCTACTCTTTCGTGCCGCCAGCTATAATAGATACTCTTAATTGCACAAAGTTCACAAATCTGTTAAGTATGATATTATTAACTGCTGTTTAGTAAAGTATTCATTTAAGCAAAATATTTCCTTCATCCTTGTGGGTCAATGTTTCAATTATTTTTTACTTTTTTCTCTTGTTTTTATATAGGTATGTTTTTGACGACTTATTATTACATTTTATTGAACTTTTTATAATCATAGTCTGATTATGCTTTACCGTATTCTAGTGTCGTCGATAGTTGTTTAAGACATGTATCCACGAAGATAATTATCACCTCTTTATGTTTGTTTTAAATCTCATCTCTGCCTCTTTTGTCTGTATAGTGCCAACTATATGGCACTTCCTACCAATAAAACGCCATTTTGTTGCAATATTTATTCAAACGATCGACGATTAGCATTTGTCAATGGGCTATTAAGGGTGTGTAGTGGGAGGAACTGACCATCGATCACAATCTACGTGTTGTCTATGGTGCATATTGTATTGGACCTACGGCTTTTAAGAAGAGTCACTTCAATATCACTTTAAATTGGCATCATAATAATACGCAGTAATGAGAATAGTCTTGCTATTTTATGAGGGGAAAGCCAAGCTTCGGCATGAATGGGCCGGCGTGACCGGAATGATATCACGGCCTCACAGAAGATAGACGTGAAGTTGTGCCTGCGCTGTGTTTCACCGAGAGAGTGAGCGTGAAGGCCTAATTGGGAGGCAAGGGCGGTCTCTCCACTCCTCTGGTCATCATCTTCTCAGATGCTGTGCTGCCGTATTATGCTACAAGCGATAAGACCGCCTTATTGTACGGTTTATTGCTGTATTCTATTTCTGTGCAATAAAGTCTATCTATCTATCTATGTCTAGCAAGTCGTTGAGTGCATTGAATTGATTTTGAATTCGCAATATTACTTATAGACATAGTTAAAATAACTCAACTAACCTTGCGTGGAGACCGCGACTCGGTAAACGTAGTGTTGGACGCCCTGCTACAAACAAGATGGGATGACGACATTCGAAGGCTGGCTGGAGTGAGCTGGATGAGAGTGGCCGAAAATCGGGAGCGGTGGCGTGCATTGGGGGAGACCTATGTCCAGCAGTGGACGAGCGTGGGTTGCTGATGATGAATATAACTCAAAAACAACCAACTGCAGTTAACACCCTTTTAAGACAAAACGGTAGTGTGGCCATAATGAATAGTATGTTTCAGAGTAAACGAGTTACTTCCAAAATGTCAGGATCTCCGTTTATTGCGTGGAAACATGTCTGCTTGTTTTCGAATGAATGCATATTTAGTTACGTTTGATGAATATGTATGAGATGTAATGAACGTTATGAAGAGCGTGACCTTCAAGCGAAAATTCTTAAAGACAAATTTCCTTAAGAGATTGACACATTTCTGATGGTAAATGTACCTATTCCATTAATTCTTAATTCACAATTAAGACAATTTAATGAATATTAAAGTCACTCGACTTTCTACAATCTGTCAAGCTTCAAAAAATATTTGAGAATCGGAAGACTCATCTTAGCATTAGTTGTTTGTAGAATCGGCATCAAAAAGACGTAGGTACACTTTAGTTAGTACGTTGTCACATTACAATACTTGCCTTACGTAAGTATAAGAAAGTAATAGTCCAATAGCTAGATATTATCATGACAAGGTAAGTAGCTAAGTACTAAAATTTATTTCACATACATATTTGTACCTGATGGAAAGTGACGATAAGGTCTAGAATGATATCACTACATTTTTAGGCTATGTTTTTTTTAATGCGCCAAACAATTACATCATTTAACCTGGTCTCAAACCAGGGCAACCCCTGTACTATGAGTACTAAATGTCGATTATTAACTGGGGGCGTCAACCCAGAATAAACATACACAAGAAAACTCAAAAAATGCACTTTCCTAAATTTACTTGACCGGGAATCGAACCCGGGACCTTTCGCGCTTCGGGCGAACACCGCAGCCACTGCGCCATCGAGGCCGATTTTACTCAGGAGAATGAAAATATCTTAGATTTATTATTAACTCTATCCTAAGGAAAATATTTATTCCTGTTCAGGTATGACTTTATTAGAGTGAACATTTACGTTAAAGACAACTGGATTATTCTTTAAAAGAAGCATTGCACAGTTTGTATTTCTACTTTACAAAAGAGAAATGTAAATAATATAATCCGAAAGGTTTACAGAAACGCCAGGGTATCTTTTATTCTGACTTAACGAAGTCTATTGTCATTAGGTATTTCATGATGTCTTGAAAATGGGCCTGGAGATTGAATGAATGAATGACAAGACGTTGATTGATTGATTGAGAATTGTTGATTGTTTATTTTGTATCGTCTCGATCGTAATTGGTTAGGTAAGTTTGTTAGAAATTTTAAGATAAAGCCTTTTTAGTATGATTTAGTATTCATGTATTGTGTTTTTTAAGCCCAGAAAATAGTTATGCCCTCCGTATTAAAAACGCAATAAAAAGTAGCTAAGTGAAAAAATTCAATCTTATTGCTAAGTATTTAAGGTTGAATTTAGTCATTACATTCATGGTTGTAAGAGCAGTCATTGATTAAACTTCAATGAGGGTTTTCGCAAATGAGAAATCGAATAGATGGCGTTACGTAGACGACCGGTTCAATTTTGACGACATTTGGTTTTTTGACATAATTGATATGTCAAAATGTAAAATTCCATGTATATGTATAAAAGTGTAAACAGCGCCATCTATCAAATTATTTCTATAGCACTATTGACTTAGTTCTACTTTTGTCCGCAGACGACAGCACGTGGCGGCGCCATGGAGCTCCACGACGACAGGGGGCGCTCGCGCTCAGCACGAGCTCTTCGAGTTGCTTGAAAGAGTACAATGTTCACGGTTAGATGACCAGAGGGCAGTACTGCCGCCATATTTTTCTCAGGTGAGTTCGGAGTATTTTACTGTTATTTACCTAGTTAAATTAATTATTTTACAAATTAAGTATCTATCACCACACAGGTTGCTGAATGAACTAATAAATTAATTATCGCAGCGCAGTAAAATGAGATTTTATATTACGGCGCCATCTATCGACAGTTGGTAGAAACACCACGTCAAAGAGATTTTAGTAAAGGCCGTTTGCGTAGTTCCATACGTCGTCGTTAGGTGGCGGTAGTAAGTGCAACTGACAAAACTGGTCATTGTTTTGTTTTTTCTTATTTTTAACCTACTTCAAAAAAAAAGAGGAGGATGTCAATTCGTTGGATAATTATTTTTCATGCGGGGTGACGAGGTTAACTTTACCTGTCATAGCCGCCGACCTGTACATTGTTAGTACCTAGTAGCACAGGTACCTAGTAGTATCAGCCTATATGTATACTGTCCCACTGCAGGGCAAAAGTCTCCATCATAGAAATGTCATCGCTCGCTACCATGATGGGATTAGGCTTAATCACCCCGAGCTATGTTCGAAAAACTTGAAACATACTTTTTGCTCGACCCGGGAATCGAACATGGGACCTCGAGATTACAGCCCGGTAGGTATTTAAACAAGTAGACCAACGGGGTTACCTGGCGTCATAGTCACAATACGATCAGGATCGACAAAACAGAGTCATCAAACGGTCACACAGTGAACTCATTACTGCAATTAGTCGATGGATCGCTGACGACTGCCTACGTCACAGTTCAGCACACCTTGCGTCGTCACGGCCAAGATCGCTAACTGCCATTCGAACTTGGAACAGGGTCAACGGTCACATTGACCCAGTCGGTTGTCAAGCATAATGGTAGGAAGCAAGGGCCATGGTGGAATGGCGGTAAAGTGGCGTACTCCGGATGCCGAAGATGGGGTGCCTAGCGGAGCGTGACGAAGACACTTAGCTAACAGAATGGTGTCTGTTACTTTCAAAATTGGAATCTTTTTAAAAATACCTTTATGCTATGAGTGAATACGGATACCCAAAAAACTTGGTAGTTATTGCTCTGCTAAAGAACTTTAAAGTGTACGATTCAGGCACGATTTAATTAATCTGTATCCGAAAATAAAAATCTATGGTATAACGCCATGGAGCATATAATAATCTGTTATAACGCCCTGATTCGTATAGAATGACAGCTTTATATAAAACGGTCGGATAAGTATGAGTCGAATCGTACTGAAGTATACATCATTAATTTATATTAGAAAGTGATCTAACCCGTTTAACCCCTTTTCGCAAAAAAAAAAAAATAGCCTATGTTCTTTCTCAGGGTCTAGACCATAATTATGTATAGCAAATATCATTCAAATCCGTTCAGTAGTTATGGCGTGAAAGAGTAACAGACAGGCAGGCAGAGTTACTTTCGCATTTATAATATTAGTAAGGATGTGGAACTTATCCCTATACAGGTTGTATCTGTGAACATTTACATCGTTTTAACCACGTGTTCTGCCAACCATTCTGAACAACATTGTTCTATGACTTTTGAAAATTCGCCTAAAAAATTCTTCTTTTCATCTTTCCATACAAAGTCGGCCACGTGACTTGGTCATTTTGTATCGGTCATTTTGTAGTCGAAAATTTTTTCGAAGAATTTAGAAAAGTTGATGAACAAATGTTGTTCAGTATGGTTGATAGAACACGTGGTTAAAGGGATGTAAATGTTTACAGATACACCCTGTATTGTGAAACAGGCCCTTAGCCGATATTTGGCGAAACCTACTTTTGAGTTTTGACCCCGTCATAAACTTTTTTAATAAGCCACGCCAATGGACCGCTTGTAGGTAATGTTTTTTTTTCTCCAATCTAACCAACATTAAAACAATAGCGATCTTAATATTTTCTTCCCCACCGTTTTGCATATTGCATATTTATGAAGAAAAAAAAGTACGCTGGTTGATATTGTATATTTTGGGCTAATTATAATGATTTGGTTTGAAAAAATAAACCATTAAACCTACATTTTTGACGTAGGTATAGTAGTACTTAACTCAGATTTTATTTCGCGACGTAAACATAACATAATGTTTATTTTCATTACACTTTTAACATTTTGCATGAACTGTCAAAAGAATCATGTATAGAAAAGACATGACATTGACATCTGTCAGTTTATGTAGTTCGCATATATTTAAAAATCGAAGTACGTATAGTTGGTAGGTATAGTGTTGTTTGGGAGAAGAAAATGTAGGTAGATTAAATCATCAGTTAGTCTTTCTATTGTTGTTCTTTTTAACACTGATCAATCTTTTAAATAAATGTGTTACTAAAATATATTAACAAGTTTTTACGTTGGAGATTACTATACCATTTTAAAACCAAACAATATAGGATATTTAAATCCTGTTAACTAATTTATAGTCTCGCTTCCTCTCATCACTACTACTTTAATGGAAATTCCTATACTTGTTATGATAACTTATTTATAGATTGTAACAATATTAGAGCTTTAGTTGCTGTCTCCGAACGGAAACGCGCTTTGAACTTAACTCTATCGGCAGCTTCTAGGAATTTCTTCAAATAAATAGTTATTTTATTTCATCCATTTTGTACTGATCTGTTTGAGATCCAACTTGCCTTCTTGCATCACCAAATAAGTTAAGGGAAACGATCATCATCATAACATCTTTAACTATTTAAATGGCTTCAAAGAACACTTATTATTAGTAACATAATTGTTCGTTCTCTCTCTTGATTTCTTGAATCATTTTTATTATATATCATCCTCCTGCCCACTTACCCCCACAGGGAGGGGCACAGTTGGTCTTCTTCCATTTCTCAATCATTCATCGTCGAATCATCCATCCATCCATCTGCACCCAATTTTCAGTTATGTAATTCTTTGTTTAGGTTTAGAGATTTCAAAAATAAAGATAAGATTGAAATTTTGTCTGAGATTTCCTCTTTTAAGATCCATCCATTAATTAAAATCAAAACGAATTGAATAAAACAAATAAAATCCATAAATAAGTCCACGGGCGGCGGTGTTCACTTACCATCAGGTGACCCGCTTGCTCGTTTGCCTTCCTATACTATAAACCTATATACTATAAAAAATACCCTATCTACATTATAATCGTAAATTAAAAATAGTCTAAGTAGGTGATATACTTAACTTATGTATCCTCAGCTTCTTCAATTTACTGATTCCTCACACCTAACAATTCTGACCTCCTTACCATGTTACCTACAGAAAATCATACGAGAATGAGGACATTAAATTGAATCTTGTGTCCAATTCGCGACGAGTCTAGTCTAACGATTGACGTAATCACTAAGGTCAATTTGAGTCAATATCGGTGACACTTGAGGTGTAGATGATATCATGATGATTATTCTATTAGTAGATACTGTAAACATCTATATAATCTTATTATGTAATAGCAATTAAGTCTAAGGAACATAATAATCAGAATGGATATGACTAACTTGTCTCTTTAATGTGTAGATTAATTTGACGGTTACCACCAACCAAAATTAATGTTTAATGATATTTATTTAGACACAGATGGAATAACTACTGGTATATAAATTGAATAAAAGACTTTAATGTATAAATGTGTGTGTAACAAAGGAAAGTCGTCGTTTTAGTTACAAGGCTGTCACCAAGAATTAAAATATTGAAAAGACAAAAAAAAAATAGGGCAGAAAAGTCGACGGCCATTAGAAAATAAATGTATTCGAAAAATTAAAATCTAGAGTAGAATTTAGTTAGTAATGCCCACTAAGAAGTTAACTTAGTAGACATTGCTTAGTAAATTGTCAGTAAATAGAAGGAACTTCATTATCTTCCTCATAAAGTATATGACCCATGGCAAAATTATCGCCTTGCATATTCATAGGATAACCTTTGACTGCTTTGAGTACATTTACGCTGATTTCTTCACGACCTCGCAGGAAATGTCAGTCAGTACACTAGAGATGTGAAAAAAATATCGATACTTATCCATAAAAAAACATTCATAAGAGTTTGCTTAAAAATCAATGTTTTTACCCGGCCGTTTTTTGTTTCCAAATAATTAAATACTAAGCTTTGTGAACAGTCATTTTAATCTGATTTATTAAAACTTGTGTTGCAGATGGGTAGCGAATTTTCCAATATTTAGATTTAAGACACTTCAATGAATATGCACTTCAATGCATATTATAGAGGTTCTTTTGATGGTTAAAATCGTTTTTGAACACATCTATTTATCTACTAGGTATATCTTCGTCTTCTATACTATTTATAAAGAGTTTAATCTCATAGACGACGACAAGGCTTATTTATATGTAAACCGTAAATGCGAAACACATGCGTGTGGTAATCGACTCCTAGCGCCTTCTATTGGTACTGGTAATTGTACAGTCCCGAAACGATTGAGAGCGGGCGGCTAGTTTTTGTAAAATGGTAGGTACATCACTGCTTCAGTATTTTATTTCTATGATAAATTGATTTGATTTGTATCTCGTATTCGTCATTGGTTTAACTCGGTTACGAAAATGATTGCATACAAGTTCACTCGTATAGGCGCATTGTGGAACTGCATTTGTTTTATTTATAGAAGTTTCATAACTACCGTTTTTGCGGTTCATTGCTTTGTCTATTTGCAAGAAACTGATACACATAGAGTTAGTGGAAAATATTTCGCTAGTTTTTCAATAGGCAAAATTGATTTCGAAATTGCTTTTATTTAGTCAAGTGGAAAATGTGTTGTTAACTTTTGTTACTGATTGGTGTGATACATTTTGAATACTTATACTCAATAACTTACCTTTCTTATCTTAATGTCTTAAACTGTCGCCTTGGAGCGCGGATACGTTTATACCATAAATTCACCACATATTCAAACCATGGCTATCATTCGTAAAATAAGAGAATCGCTTTATCTAAATAAAAAAAAATCTCCAATTGATATTCGGCTACTGCGGCCTTGGCTGATCTTGATCAGCCACGTACGCAGAATATACGAGCATTACCCTATAGTGCTCAAAAGTGTGCGCAAATATAGGTGCGCTCAAGAGGGTAAATTCGATGGGACACCAGGTCCAGGTGTGATACGACCTAAGATAGATCGGGCGCATGACCAACGACTTAACGTGTTTTCACGGATGTTGGCGGTCTTATTATCTTCTATACTATTTATAAAGAGATAACTTCTATAGACATCGACAAGGCTTATAGGTAAACCGAAAACACGAAACGCTTGCGCGATGTAATTGAGCACAGCGCCATCTATTGGTTCATTTCTGAATTACGGTCCCGAAGCGAAGTGAGGGCGGGCCACTAGTCTAATTCTAAATTAAATGAGTAGGCCTGATACAGGTTCAATAGCTTCACAGATTTCAGTGGAGACTGTAACTTTCACCATTCCAATATCGGCTTGAGCCGTATATCCTTGGCTATTTTCTGCAGTTCAAGTTAAATGGTGTCTGTAAATAGCATTTCGGTGAACGGTCTTTAAATAACTGGCGACGGTATTATCCGATCTATTTGTTTCACATGGTCTGTTTCATTCCATTTTTAGAAGAATGTGGAAGTTGATGCAAGGGTTATATGAAAAACTTGTCAAAGTTCAGATGTGAAAAAACATGGCGAATTTCGCATGAAAACTGTACATAAAACATGTTTCTGTGATGTATAAAAGACATTAAAAGCTTTTGGGATCAGAATGAGAAATTTAGAAAAACTCAAACACAAGAACGAGCCTATTAATATTTTATAATGCCCATGCAATTACTGAAATGGCATCAATTAATAAGAAATAATAATCAAAATTTTCACTGTTTACTCATACTTCAAAACCAAAAATATTTACCTGCATAATGCTGGTACGGACGGCATCATGGCGACTTACCCCCAACACTCCCAGTTTAATGCGGTTCACAAAATACACCTCTACTAAGTTTCAACAATATAGTTCTTATAGTTTCGGCAAAAAGGGACGAATCTATAAAGGTTCCCTTTTTCTGCCATTTGGCTACGGAACCCTAAAAATTAACGCTCGATGTCAACTAAGCCATTTAACATCGACTGACGATCGAACAATTGATCTGGATTCCATACTCATACCGCAGGATTAATCATCTACAAAAGGTTATCTGTTTCAATTTGTAACTCCGATATACCACTGTTACTTGATATCGCCTAGTGTGGACGTCGTCCAAGGTTAGGAGAACGCGATCTATGCGGTTAGGTGACCTTGCTCTGTGGGACCTCAATACTTGTTCAATGAACTGCTAAGATCAACAGATGGTTTCTTGACTTTTTGTTAGGTTAACTGCGATTCGAAAGGGAACGTTACGACATAGCATTTTATTGCAAGTGTCAGAGGTTTTGCTACAAATACCTGAGAAGTTACAGCAGAACTCGACCGTAGACGAATGTCAAACCACATTTTTTTTGATGATTTTACACTTTTTGGTAAATTTCAGGTCATACGGAAATAATTACGAAATATTTGAAATTTTAAAATAAAATAAAATACGTTTAAAGTTTACACTTAGTACCTACCTATGTATTTTCAATCTAAAATCTATCATAACATGATATAATTTTAGGATCAGCCGTCACGCTTAATGTTGAAAGAGGACACAATACTTTCTAAAGAGCGTTACCATGAAACCGGAGACGATACATAATAGAAAAGTCACAACAAAAAAAAGTTATGCTACGGCGATAATAAATCATAGAATTACATGTTTCTACAAACTCACTAGACTGTACAACATAATAAAAACAAGGACCTACATTCTAGCCAGAATATACTCATTCGTCGTTTAGCCCGCATCTTGCCAACTAGATCTTTCGTTCTCGTTTCTCTCATAAAACTTTTTTCTTTATTCAATTTAATTTTCATAATTCTTTTTGATGCGAACAGCCAAGGAGTGGAACTCTTTCTGAACAATATAACCTGGGCCTCTTTACGTCGCAAGACCCAAAAGCCCTTTAAAGGGCAAGAACAATTGATTTTCTATTGTGTCTGCTCTGTCTGGGTCTTACGAGGTTAAGGCAAGAGTGGTAGGTCGTGCATTTGGGAAGGGCTGCATTGCGCTAAACCATTTGGCTCAAAGGGGCGAGCCGCGATTAGCGGTACAGTCCAGTCCCGGCTGTGGGGTATCCGACCGCGATTGCGCTGAGATGGACACCCCAGGGGTTTTGGTTAGGGTTAGAGTCCCTCACACCACCTCGTCCCCCCATGTGGCAAGGTGAAGGCCATGTTGGTTTCCCCTGGGGGAAAAAGGGGGAATAGGCACTGGCAAGCAAGGCCCACCTTAGACCTCATCTTCGCTTAATATCAGGTGTCATCGAGGTCAAATGCTTGTCTGGTGTAAAAAAAACTCTTTAATCTCATTCTGCGGCTCCGTAAGTCGTAATTTATCGACTACATCAAATGAATAATCACTGTGGTTAAGTAAATAAATAGGGTTTTCCGTACGAAATATTGATCGGTATTTATTAGCGGACGGAATAAGAAAATAGTGGCCTTTGTCGGAAAATTAAGCGGTATTTGTGGTTTAAAGTATAAATAATGATGAAGGTTTCATTAATAAATAGTGTTTTTTTCTTGCGTGGGATAAAATGCGCAGTGGTTTGATATGACGCTTTCACATAATAATACATAAGTATAAAAAAGTTAAGTCAATAGGCTGCGACAACGCTTATACGTGAACCGAAAAAAGCGAAACACATGCGCGTTGTAATCGACGCCCAGCGCCATCTATGTGTTGGTGTTGTTTGAAATTAATGTCTATTAAGTAATGTAGAGCCTGCACTGTGTTTTGTCGAGTGAGCGAGGGTAGGAAAGGGGGGTTAATCAAATGGTTGGCAGTGCACTTGTGACTATTGGTGTTGCAGGTGTCAATAGGCGGCGCAAATAAAAAAAATCCACGAGTGGAAACGTTCCTTGCTTATCCTTCACGAAGTATGATTGTAAGGACCCGAATCCCCTGTGTGCAGTACCTAGGCAGTCTACCGATGCACCAGGCTACCTGCGCCGCACTAACGACCGCCAAATGAGGCGCATGCGGTTGCATAAGTGATGCATCGCTTGCGTAATCAGTCTGCAATAGTGATGGACACATAATTTGTCGATATATTATTTAGAGCTTATTTTCTTTAAATACTGGCGATCCACCTATGGGCGGCGGCAATTACTTACCATCAGGTGATCCATCAGCTCTGCCGCTAGCTATCACATAAACAAAATATGTAATATATATATTTTTTTAATTAGGAATAACTCCAATCAGATTTCAGAGAAAACTATAACCAAATGATATTTTACTTAAATTGCATATCAATCAGAAATATGCCTTAAAAACGCGCTGGGTTTAGAATCCGTAGAAGTAAGTATCTGAAATAAATTTAAATGTGGAAGTTTTATCTTTGATCGGTGAATTCATAATACTATAGGTATTCTATTATAGGTGTGCCAAAAAAGATGATGAATTAAATTGAAATAGATTCAAACGGAGATTAAAATCGTGAAAAATAGCTTCCACGAAAATCAGCACTAACAATTTGATATTTTGTTAAAGAGAAACCTAATCGGTCGTTACGTCAAAAAATAACGAATGTATTTTTACATTTATCGATAGATCGTAGCATTACATCCAACACTATCGATTAAGTATATCCGAACGTGATCTTCAGTATGCAAAACTACATCCCAAGTGGGGGCCCTAGCCCAATCAGTCACGTATAAGTACTTATTAGGTTTTCACTGCTCAATTTCGATTCTGAGAGCGTAATCTAGTAAAGGCATCGAAAATTGCCGTTCTCCATGTTAAAGTTCTACCAGAAAGACGCATAGGAACTTGATATTTTATTGGACTTCATTTTAATAAATGGAACCTAATCCTAATTGAATCGAACCCGGGTCGAGCAAAAGTATTTCACGAATTTTTTGAACATAGCTCGGGTTTGTGATCACCAATCCGCATTAGGCAAGCGTGGTGATTAAGCCTAATCCCATCATAGTAGTAGTAACAAATTTTAGTCCTAACATGTATTTATTAGGTCATTCTGACACATAACAATCGATAACGAATACACGTTTACGGCCCCTCTAATTGTGTAATTAGTATAAATAATTCATAGTAATTACGAAACCTCGGGGAAATTATATAATAACACTTAACCGTTTTAATTACTGTTTAGACTACCTTGTATTCTTCGTATTTTTTACTAAGATGAACTAACACAAGTGAGTTTTTCTTAGAGTAGATTTTCTAAGCTGAAGTCTGACCTAGTAACAACACCATCTAGGTATTTCATCAAGTGATCCGTCTGCTCGTCTGCCACGTAAAAAGTAAAGTAAAGTATCGGCCTAATAGTATACTGTCTCACTGCAGGGCAAAGGCCTTCATCATAGAAATCAAGTCATAGTTTCTATGATGGAATTAGGCTTAATCGCCCCGCTTGCCAAATGCGGTGGTCATAAACCTGAGCTATGCTCGAAATTTTCGAAACATACTTTTTGCTCGACCCAGGCCTCGAACCCTGGATCCACCACCTATCCCATAAAAGGAACCGTGCAGAGGAGAGTCGGTTACATCTAAATTTTCATTTATGTATGAGTTCCGAATTATGGGGCTAGAGGCCTGTTCTAGACAGTATACAAACTTCTTTTTAGCACGTTTTTTGGAACATTATCTAGAACATCAAATCTAATTAAATCAGTCACGAAACCGTTATCAAAAAAGCATTATAGAGTTAAACCGGTCTTTATCTTAAATAACATTAGAAAACCGATTAGAGTCATTGAGTTAATGAGGATTTGCAAAGCAGTTGGGTAACTTAAAAAAGAAATGTAATACCATATTGTAAAGGTCTCCCCCGCCTCCATATGAGAGCTCAATACAATCTTAATAGCATCTGTAGGTACTATGATAGCTAATAATAAATGTATTTACTATAGACCCAGTATGTCACGGGATGGTGACTTTTTGTCACTTCGACATTATGGGGAAAGGGATTTAAGGTTGGCAATGCGCTTGTGACTCCACTGGTGTTGCAGGTGTCCATTGGCAGCGGCAATTGTTAACCAGCAGGTGAAGTTGGCGGCCATCTAATCTAGCTAAGAACCCGGCTATTAATTTAATAAAAAAAAGACAAAATCCAAATCGGTTCATCCGTTCGGCGGGAGCTACGATGCCACAGACAGACACACACAGCCAGACAAACAAACACACAGATACGTCAAACTTATTGTACCCCGTCATTTTTGCGTCGAAGGTTAAAAGGTATAGGATGTTTGATATTGTGCTTTGGATGCATCGAACCGATGATGATAAAGTACAGATTAGTCCATTCTAAATACCAAATTAATTATTTGCTCATTATCATATTTGCATGCCCAAAACGATAACCGACAAACATTCGTTTATCTCTTCCACGTAACCTAACCAGGCTGTTCAAACGGCAGGACGTCCTGCGGTTAACCAAATGTTTTAAACAGTACAAAATGTGACATGGAAATGCAATTTGTGAATGCAATTCTGCTGCGGGCGGCACGTGAGCGGCTCGGTTCATCAGTACACCGCAGTGGAGTTTGTTTAGGTCGTTTTGGCATCAACATTGGGGTAACTGTTGACCAGCTTGTTGTCATATTTGGGATGTTGGGAAAGAGGTTTATTGCATTTTTATAGTGGCATAATATTTGGGTCACCTTAGCCTGATGGTACCTAAGCAAAACGAGAGCCCACGTTGCAATTATAAAGATCGCGACGCCACGCGGCGGCCATTCGTAGGGACTGCCATGGCATACGAGATATTATGCTTCTTCATGCTTTATTTGTTCATGCTTTATCTGCATCTCGAACTGAAAAAAAAAACTAAAACCTTATTATCTGCACTTCACTTGAATATTGAAGGCGACTTCTTGAGCAAAACCCGGGTCAGAAATAAGGGATGGACTTCGGTGTATCAACTCTTGAAGATTATAAATTCGATTTAGATTGGTCTGATGATGATCTTTGCCTCGCCGAAGGTCGTGTTTCCATTTTACTCTCTCGCTCTAAATGACATTGCGTTGGTTAAGTACTGGAATGTAATATAAAAGGATATTTAGCTACATACCTACTTAATAATTATACCTATTGATATACCGTCAAAACCGAATTCCCTATAACTTCAACAAGCTCTTTCTAGATCTCTTATAGACAAGATTCTTTAGCTCTTTATAGACAAGTTGTACATACAGTTTTTAGTCTATACTCATTTATATTTATTTAGGTTACTTGCGGCTTGCAAGTAACAAGCCGAGACCATAAAAAGCCTAGGACCACCGTCTTAAGTTTTTTCGCTGAACCACATCCTTCCTTCATCCGCCTCGATTATGGCAGGTATCACTGAGTTTGTACAGAACGTTTTGGGCTTCGGAAGCAGATGGCTGAAGCACCTGTGGTTACCGACTGTCAGAATTTAGACAATATTTTCTTTTCTTGCGTATGAAACCTTTCTATATGTATTTCTAATCTCAAATCTTTGGTCCATTCCATAATGCTGCAGGGCGTCTGCACTGTTAAATTTGTGTCGTTTTATTCCCTACCGTCATAATGGATAACACAAATTATCGCCTGGTGAATATTCTTTCTTGTATGGAACAGCTAATTTGTATTTTGCTTGTTTTGATAAACAAACATTAGTATGTTAGCCCATTTAGTAATGGGCTTTATTCTGTTACCTATTACGATAGGTTCTCGATTAAAACGATCAAAATTTATAGGTGTATATTTTCTTTTTTAGTGATCCTCGGTGTTTAAGTCTTGGGTCACACACTTGGTTAAAGAAACTCCAAAACTACCCTCACCAACTTATCGTTGCATTAGCATATCAGCCGTTTATCAGTAGCGAGTGCACCTGCAGGATCGGCCCCAACAGATGCGCTTCGCTGGTTCGACTCCCGGACGTTCCCACGCGCACACGCACAATGCGACGGTTGCAACGTATCAATTTTGTGGAGTGAATGGAAGAATCCATGCAATTTTCGTATGGATTCTGGATAGAAATTCGCGTGGGAAAGTTAGCTGGCTGTATAGCTAGTTATGTTTGGGTGCGAAGATTTTGTGCGTAAGAACTTCGAGTAGAGAAGCGATTTAGAAGAAGTTTCTGTAATAACTTTTGTATATTGGATAGGTGGTAGCAGATGAGCAGACGGATCATCTGATGGTAAGCGATTGCCGGTGCCCATAGACACGTGTGACACCAGTGGCCTCCAGTACACTTACTCATACGACGAAACACAGCGCTGGCGAGGGTTTTCTGTGAGTCCTTGGTATCACTCCGGTCGAGCCGGCCCATTCATGTATTCGGCATGCCGAAGCGTGGCTCTCCAGTTAGATGCCAACGATGGTGTTTTTGAGGAGACACGATCTGGTGATAAGAAAAAGACTTATTCCAAGAGTCGGCAACGCATTTGTGATGCATAATAAGGTGTTACAGATGTTCATGAACGGCGATGACCACTTAGCATTAGGTGAGCCCTCTGCTCGTTTGTCCGCTATAATGTAAAAGAGAACATGTTTGCATGCTTAGATTCTGTACCTTCGTAAGAATTTAAAATGTGGAATCGATATTAAGTTTCTGTAAAATATTTCTTGATAACTTCAAATTATATTTTATCTTCTTTAAGTATCTTGGATGCGTCAAGGGTCTAATTTATGGCTCGATGCTAGATTTCCTTTCCCACAATTGTTACGCAAGTATTCTAGTAAAAAAACGTTACTTATTATTGGTTCGTGATGCAATTAATTAGTCATGAATGCAACTGCAATCCTGCATACATTAATTAATAAATAGGCGTTTTAACTTTAACATGCAACCAAGGTGTTTAAAAGGAGTAACTATTAAGTGTTTTTTTATTATTAACTTTCCTGTGTCTATTGTTGGGAAATGCTGATGTTGCGTCTTCAGATATGTCATGCTTTACACCATTCCTCGCTTGTTCTAAGTTATTTTATGCCTTTTAAGGTAGTTATTTCGTCTTCTTAATATATCAAAATTAACTCAACAATATGCTTTTTTTTCTAAATCAGATTATTATACTTAAGATCAATTTATTCATCCAAATTTCGAGGTCGCAACTAATAACTTATATTTATTTTAAAAGCTTTTATTTCTGAAATTGGAAAAGTGTTGATACTTTTACCAGTAAGTTTCTCATCCAATTGCTATTGTTTCAATTCTCAATAGATATCACAACAATTTTCCTAATAAAGTCCACAAGTTTCATTACAATAGAAAATTGCACTAGAAAACGTTTGGAAACTTTTTGTTGTCTTCTCCGGCCACATTCACCTGTCTTGTCTTTGTTGCTACCGTATCCGAAGGCTGCTAAAACTACTTGTCCTTATCTATCGTACGCCGATGTTGATACGAAGAAAGAGACGGAGTTCTTAGCCGTTCTCGGTAGCAGCATGTGGCACGCGCCGCTCCATTCGGTTTTCGAACGCGAATGTACACGGACGCTGTGTCGATTCGAACTCTGAATTCTCGTGTTTCGATCGTAATTTGACAGTTGCATTTTCGAAGTTTGCTCCGATCGCATTTCGCCTATCGATGTTTATTTCCCGGTGTTCTTTGCGTGGACAGTGCGGCCGAGTGTGATAGTTTTTGAACCGTTGAAGTTTGTGAAGTTTACTTTGCCGGTGACGATTTCGTGAATAGCCAAGCGAAAGAAGTGTAACCTACATCCTGGCGCGAAATGCTTCAAGTGAAAGTTTAATACTCAGTTTTTGTTTCTGACTTAGACCGCAAAAAATTGACACTTATTCTCTTGGTGAGAATAATTGAAAAAGTTCCGGCGCTCCATGGGAAGAAACGCATCTGTGTGACCCGAAAACTGTAATAGAAATAA
This sequence comes from Cnaphalocrocis medinalis, assembly GCA_014851415.1. Classification (NCBI taxonomy): domain Eukaryota; kingdom Metazoa; phylum Arthropoda; class Insecta; order Lepidoptera; family Crambidae; genus Cnaphalocrocis; species Cnaphalocrocis medinalis. The sequence goes on along the minus strand of CM026289.1, from coordinate 8,659,186 downwards.
ACGATAAGGCGAGATTCATCTTGTCTTTGAAGTCGGGTACCGGAGGATGATTAATCACGCGTGTCTGAGGATGCGTTTCGGGGAGAGCTGAAGAGGTTTCGACTATTTTTCTGGGACTTTTTCCGGGCTTTATGAGGGAGAGAAGGTCTTTGCCGATAAGCAGCGAAGTGGCGTTGAAGACTGACAAGGATGGAAGTGGGAAGTTGGTGGTGAACTCGGTTATATGTGGTGTGGTTGATGAACTGTCGAACGGGCGGACTGGGCGCCGGGGGTCGTGGGTCCGCCACGCAGTCATGGGGGTCCTCAGGTGGAAGGATTTGACAGGGGTCAGAACCAGCACGCCTACTGAACAAAAAGAGGTAAGAACAGTCAAGTTTAAAAAAAAACAAACTAAAAGATAAAACTTTATACATTCAAGACTGTTAAAGAACCACAACAGGCTTCAAGAAGGACAACTTTATCACAGAAATCTAGTTATCATGAAATCCTTGACTAAATTAGCATAATAGACAAGGGTTTCTTCACGGTCTGGCCAGTAGAGACTCAAGGTAGCGAGTTCAATTCCCGCACTAACACAAAAGTGTGTCGTCGAAACAGATATTCGGAGAATAAATTCGACAGATTTCGGTGACCTTTTAACGCATGCTTAGATAGATAATTATGTGGTTTGTGTGGCACTGTTACAGGACATTTTAAAGTAGAGATATTTAGTAAAAAAGATAAAAGATATGTAAAATTCCCGTTGAACACACTAAATATTCTATTGTTAATATTTTTGAGCATTTTAAAGTACTCTTAGTACATTATGGAATGCTCACTAACTACATCGTTAAGTGCACTAGACATAACAGGAATTTCTGTCAAACATTAACTGTAACTAATTACAATATTTGGTTGATAAGATATGTAAATTAGTTGGGTCTAGTTACTTCTATTCCTGTTATTTGGAAGAGACTTGCGCTTGTTTTAGACAGGTCAAAACAAAACATGTCGATGACAAAATACGGTCGACTTATGCAATTTGCATGTCCAGTCAGCCACAACCTTCCAAATTTCTTCAATTGATATTCAAACTAATGTGTATGAAAGTAAGATTAAAGTCGATTGAAGATATTCGTCAGTGTATACTTTATGTGTAGCTGTACGTACATGTGACCACAAGTAATAAATAACGGTGGGCGTGTTATCTTTGTGACGAGGAAAACAAATCCTTATTTCTATAGTAAGATTATTAGTCATCAGCTGTGTGAAGTGGTAATTTGCAGCGGTGTTAATGGTCATGCCATCATCAATGATGTTAACTTGTTGGTAATTCCATCTGTTGTAAACGTCACAAAGTCTTACGTTACTTTGATCGCAGTTGGAATACAATAATCAGAAAAGCCGTGTCTTTGCGTCCGTTTTAACTGGGACGTGAGCTCTCCTGCTATCAGACTAATATAATATGAGGCAGCATACTTTGTCACAATAAAATAACCGTAATTCGCTATTTCGTAAATGCTTTTTAGTGCATGCATCACGCACAAATGCATCAAATATTCAATAGTATAAGTACAAAACTCCTGTAAGTACTTCTATATTTTCATGTATTTTCTCTGATTTGGGATGTTAAATATTGCTGACTTCAATTTCTTTAATTGACTGAACAAAAGTGTCTTTTAATATCTTTATTAATATATAAATAATAATACTATTATTATCATCCTGACTTCTTGATTGGGTTCTATTAGAGGATCCACCGATTCATTTATTTTCTCATTACGTAGTATGTCTTACGTCTCCGGCTATAATTTCATTCAAAATATTGTCCTTAACTCGATTTTATTTTAAAGTAACATTTGTGCAGACTATAATAACTCAATGTTTCTCAACGCCTAGTCCTCAGATACAAACGTCTACTAGCAATATATTACAAAGACTATGCCAGCAAAATTATAGATAATTATGAAATCGGTTTGGCAACAGTTAACTCTGTTGATTCGGAAGTTTCCGTGTTGATGTTTACATTTTGACTTGTGACAGTTTAATTAACTACCTGTGTTGGCAGTACTACATCATAAATTACTTACTTGTCTTCTTCATCTTGTGGACTATTTATATTTTCATTTCTTTCTTATAAGACAAAGGATAATTTACACACTTGCGGTGATTCCAAACAATTATGATTGTGTAATCTTACTTCGTGTCTGAGTATTCTTTTATCGCTTACAAATGATGTCGCGTTGGATGTAGGTACCTACTCATTATGTATGTACTTTAAGATTGCTATTATCTGTTTTTAAGACAACGGACAAGTGTACAGAGACTAATCGTGAAACGTTTCGAAAGAGGATGTCAATTTAAACGCCTCAGCTTTTGATTGTCCGAGTGTGGCCTTCGTTAAAGTTACAATACCTTCACTGTGAATTGGTAATAGGAACATGACAAAGGTCATTGCCTTCTCTTAAATTCTGTCCTAAAAGTCAATAATATAGAAATCACAATTCAGTAATACATCTTACTACTGTTTGCTGTTGTATCCTAGTCTATTTTACTTCTTAGAACATGTCTGTTCTATGTTAGAATAAACCATGCCTCATAAACATAACGTGTCTCTTTAATCATCGACATTGGCATAATGAAAACCGTCTCGAAACACATTAGCATAAAAAAAAAATGCTTCAGACATTCAAAGAAGCAAAGAATCAGTCTGTATTGAATCTTTTTTGTACATGTAATTTTAAAACGGATGTCCGCTTTTATGAATTCAGGATATCCGTTTCATAGTGCTAAAATGTTTACTAGTTAAAGATGTGCACTCACTGTTATTCTCATCAGACTGAGCATTGCTCATGAATCATATATTATGTAAACAGTGTTATGATGACGAATAGAGAAATCTGTCAGTTTGTCATGGCCAGACAAACAAGTTGCCAAATTACGGATACTGGCATGTGTCTTGCTCATTAGTATCCACTTTTGATTTTTTTAAGGTAAAACTACGTATGTTTATTTAATTTTGTTACTAGGTCGTAGTCTTTAGGTTTGTGTTAGAAATGTAGACTACTTATAAAACGGTAAATTCTATAAGCAACGCCAATATAGATTAGATATACTACTTATGCGAAGCACTTGCCAAAGTAATCGACTTCGTTTGTCTTCCTACCCTTGCAAACTCAAATGCTTCTTAGTTTTGAGTACTGGGCAAATGTGGCTGTCTCTATCATATAGTTGGCTTTTAAAGAAGGATAACATGGTGTTTGAACCGTTCTCTCTCAAACTTAATGTGTTTAGCTTTTATTGGATTTAGTTAGGTTAGTGGTTAGTTTATTTAAATTTTAGAGGTTAAAATATTATTTTAGATTTTTTGAAATTTTATTTAAACACGTTTGTCATGATAACAGGTAATTATTGTAATGATGTGCAGCATAGCTCTTCATTATAATACAGTACAATAATTATAATTTGTTTTGACATGTTATTGGCAATATTACCTGCAAGTTAATATTAAATATTAATTTAAATTAATCATATTTTTGTAACACTCCAATAACATAGTGGTTCCAATAACAAAATCCGTACAATTTATCGGTACGGCTTATTAATACGGTAGTTAATTAGAACTTCAAAATAATGTCAATTAAGATAAAATTAACACTATACAAGTACTACCCGTACATTTGTACCCGCACATACCTACACAAAGTAATTTGAATTATTGTATTTCAAAATAGCTTTGTTTACTACATTAACTTAATTAGCGCATTTGACCTTAAATTATAATAATTTAAGGTAAAATTAATACCATAAATAAATGCCTCATTATAACTACATAAATCTCTCATATCAGTTAGCAAATAAACAATTTACTTAACGTAGTGTTATCTATGATGACTTGTAAATAATAAGCCTACATTAAATAATATTTAATCTATCTTTTCAAATTCTATTAATTTTTTTTGAAGATTACTTATTTTGAAAAGGCTAACGACCGAAACTAATTAAAGCTTCTTAGAATTTTTATTCAAAGAATCGAAAGTCATTAGTTGAATGAATTTGGTCCTGGCACACTGGTGTTCCATCGAAATAATTGGGTAAGGGGATAGAGAGGGCACATGTGTTTGCGCACACACTTGATCACTATAATAAATCCTGTGGACTTGGTTGAACGCAAAAATCTGCAGCCGTAGCAGAATCGGTTGAAGGTTGGTCGGTACTATTACTTATATAGCTTAGTCTAACTTATGTATGAATGTTAAGATTTCATTGAAATCTATACTTACTATACCTACTCTTATTAATTTTTGCCAAGGCAATATAATAAGCTGCAGAGGTAAACATACGAATTTATGATTCATGTAAGAAGACGAAGTTTTTCCTAGATTGAAAATTACGTACTGGATAATAAAGGACAAAATATTAATAAAAAAGTATCTATTTCATGTCTTCCAACCAACTGTAATCCCCATGGGAAAAAATACTTTCTGAATTGTACCCTTCCGGCTAATAAGGCACATTTAAAAAAATATCTTTGTGTTTTTTTTTATAGATGGCCATTCTTTATATTAAAAAGCCGTTTAATTATACGCAATAGCCGAAGTTGGCGTTTCTAATGAAAAATTACTGCCCTCTTTTAGAGTTCATAAGGAAACTCACAGTAAGATTTATCGAAAGGATTTCACCTCCATTTTAGGAGGTAATTTTTTGATAAGAATTTTTGTGTTTCTTTGGCAATTTGGTACGTAAAATATTGTTATTAGAAATGGTTGTGCAAAATTTTTTTTTCTTTTGAGTTGATTCTTATACTTACATAATTTAACCACATGCTCAATAATTCTGAACAATATTTCTTCTTCGATGTTTGAAAATTCGTCAAATTTTTCCCCCATACAAAATAAACAAGTCACATGACCAATTTTGTAAAATTTATTTATAGGTATAAATTTCCAGAAGTCATAGAACAAAATGTGGTTTAGAATGATTGGTAGAAGACTTAAATGGAATGTTAACGTTCACAGATTATGTCAAAATCTCGCTGTGGACTAGAACCTACTTTAATGCTGACTGTAGATAGATATTAAAAATCTGGATCTAAGATTTTCTAGCATTCTTATTACCATAAAAAACTTATAAAACCATCAGCTTTATCACAAACCTTTCGTGCATAATCGATTCTTAAGAAAAGAGATAAGACTATATGAAATACGTATAAATCTCCAGAGATAAGCAACACTTGGCTTACATATTGCAACAGATAAGTGATTATATCAATAAGTTAATTATGTGTAAATAATTTATCTCCATGTTTGGAGAGATGTGGAAAGTACTAGAGGGTAATAAATAGAAGAAAGTGAAACGAAAGTGTTTAACTAACTCAATAATCACATGTTTCCTTTAAATAGTGTTATGTATAATATAATCGTTTACAGAATATTTTATTTTCATATCCTTATACTTCATTAAAAAAATTAACAGTAACATACAACATCGCAACGAGTTACCCTTTTTAGACTGTCCTTATGTCTGAGACACAAGTGCTATATTTCACCGCGAGGGATAACCCAACCTGACGCCGTCTTCACATAATTAATATCAATTAATATGATAATCGGCACACATTGAATAATTCTGCTGCCACGTTTGGCAAAGTTACAAAATGAGTTTGCCAAAATTCCTGACACGTTTCTTGCGAGCCCCAGATTTTCTTAACATCACACCGCTAATACTGCATTATGACAACTGCAGTGTTGTAACCGGGTCAATCGGTGCACTTCAATTTCGCCAACGCAGTGTAATAGAACAGTAAAGAGAGGACAGTAAAGCAGTGGTAGGGAAGACTGGGGAAAACTTTATAGAATTTTTTCGGAAACCGAATAAAAAAAAGAACAATATACGAAGCGCTCGATCTTTTTGATTTCCCATAACACTGCTCACATACGTACGAATATCTAAAAGTTCTCTAAAAATAGATTAATCATAATTTAATTGTTATGTTATATTTAAGACTAAAAACTAAGACACCAAATAGTAATCTTTATTTAAAATTATAGATTATGTTATAGTAATAACTAACAGGCTGGTATGCTAATTCAAACAAGAGAATCATACCAAATCATTGAAAAAGCCAGAGAGCTCATCAATTTCGATGATGTATATTTTCCGTGTTTTGAACAAGACTTACGTACTCCTGATTGGAAGGAGCATGTTCTTTTCTTTTTTTTCACTTACATGTCAACACAGATGGAAAAGGAGTAGGAAAACAGTACAATTAGATAAGCATATTCAGCAACACGAAACTTCTTAACCACTATTTAGATTTTGTACTTCTCATTGTATTTTAGTGTGCACAGCTTGCAATGTTTTCTAAGTTACAGTAGAGATGTATCACTGCTATTTCCTGCGATGTAATGTCGCGGACCGCGTAAGTTGGCACTTTGACAACTATTTCACGCCACACGTCCCTCGTTGTCACTCCGGTCGGTGACACCGGGTTTTGCTCGTTTTCTGTTATTTAATGAGGAGGAACTTTGAGGCTACGTGATAAGGTTTGTTATCAATTTTCAGCGTTTAAGTTTGGGGTGGTAGGACAATCAAGTTGGTCGGATCCTTTCCTTTTTTGCTGTTGTATTTTTGGTAGGCTATTTTAATTTGTGTATGTAAGTGACATGGGGTATGTATCTTAGAAGTATCTCATTAAAAGAGTTTTGTGTTGTATGTACAAAAAAATCTATAAACCCTAGTCATAAATTGAATTGATGTAGGAAGTTAGGCCCTATTTTTTTTTCAATGCGCTTAAAAAGTGAAACGAGTAATTACTTATGTCATTGTAGCAGAAGTCCCTAACTACCCTAGTGACAGTTAAATGATTTTTAACAAACAAATATTTTAATGTTATCCTATGGAATACTTGTTTCAAGTATTTTTGGGTTGAAAGCGGTCAATGTTTTCTTTGACAACACTGTCATTCGATATGTTCCTCGTTTTACTTCACAATAAATAACAGAGTTTAACTAGATCGATGACAAGTGACGAGTGCTGACAACACTACCAACATGTTGTTATACAATTTATCTGTTTGTGAAAAAGTTCCTATAACAATAAAATCCAATGTATATGTATCCGTCATTATAATTACTGTATCAGTAAGGAAGTGGTTAATTACTTCAATATTACTTAGTTCAAACTATCTAACATGAAAATACTTGTACTGTTTATGTTTTCAAATAACATTAAACGGTTATTTTGCTTTTTTAATTGCTACAGCAATTTGTTATTTTTTCTATAGGAAGTACTTTTTCGTTATTATTGCAAATTACTAATAAGGTAAGGTTTTATACGTTACCAATCGTCATTTGTTTCTTTACAAATAGAAATCTAAAATTGGTAAACTAAACTATTTGTAAAGTATAAGCGAGAATAATTTTAACTAAAAACCAAACATAAACAGCTCGTATGCCATTGACATCAAAATCATTACCCGAAATTCCCAATAGTAGACCCTCCTCCCCCTCCTTCCCCAGTGGTCACTCTAACTTAATCATCGCAAAAAGGTGAACGCACCCGAGAAAAATCGAGAGATATCGTTGACAGACTAATGATATATCGTCACGAGTTGACACGGCAGTTTTACGACGGATTTCACCGGCGATCATGACGTCTGTGCAGTGGAGTAGTGATGCGATTTTTTTATAGTGGTACAGTATATTGCCTCATGTAAGCGTGATGCTAAAGTTAATAGATAACCCACGTTGCAATTACATTGCAGCCGCTATGACACGACATGACTAGAGATTGCTCCTCGTGAATTTTTTAAGTTTCCAGTGTATTCTTGGACTCATTGAGCTGAATTTGTAACCGCTGGATTGTATTGTATATTAAAAGCGAGTTTAATCGTCATTTTAAAGTTTTTATCGATTACCAGATACTCTATTGTTTCTCGGACAAATCTGGAAAAAGTAACGAAAAATTTATGGCTATGGGTAAGATGCTTTGCGTTATATCAGAGTTTCAGTCTAGTTAGTGAACAACATGACTTTTTTCCCTTAATAATCTTTATTTTTGCTTAACTACCTCATCGGATTCGCCTGAGGCACAATGGCTGTCCAAAGAAACAATTTTTGAAAGAAACAAGTCCCTGGAGGTTTATCGAAAATTTTGTTGTTCAGAGTCCGAACTTCAGACTGAGCTGATATCTCTGTGGTTCCCTTGGCAATTTCTTTAATCGAATATTTTTTTATTTTATCGATGTTACTCGTGCCGCATCACTAATGCAGGCAGAAATCGTTTAGCAGAATTAGGTGTAGATTACAAGAATCTACACGTTCTTCATGCTTACTTCGAAACACGCTAAGGCACGACGAATAAGGGGACGGCAAAGTTTTTTGTCACTGTGGGGGTAATGTGCGATGTAATTGTCATCTTCAAGATGCGGTCTTTAACACTTTACAGAAAAATCTTACTTGCTATAGTTGTGTATCGTCGTACGTAATGTAAGTTTAAACAACCCTACGGTTTTATTATGTAGGCTTGACCACGATTTGAGCGGATTTATCCTTTAGCTTTGCTAATGGCTTTTTTCTTTTGTACCATCAGGTCATCTCTGTGAAAATTGCTTCATATCTGTCTGTACCATTATGTCCTCCGGGACTTAGACGGCGATTGAAAGCATTTATTCTGTTGTTTTTGTGCTGTAATTAAATAGAACTGGGTAGGGCATAATAATTAATGCTTTTATCACCAGTATTGTACAATTAGTCAGCGAATATAAAGTAATAAACCTATATTGCAGGGCAAAGACCTCCATCATAGAAATCAAGTCATCGCTACCATGATGGGATTAGGTTTAATGGTGATTAAGCGCGGGATTGGTGATCACAAACCTAAGATATGTTCGAAACATAATCATACTACTAAAGTAAAAAAATATCAACACAAGATGCAAATGACATAATCAAAGGCAGAACTTCCACTCCAATATTTAGTGTCATTAGTGTTTCTCCGTCCACCTTTACAAAAGAGTTGCAGCAAAAAAGAGGTTTTGTCTGTAAAAAAAAAGCAAATTACACCCGCGTGGGTAAAGACAGGCGGATCTTAAAACATAACGGCAGACGATAATCAGGTTAGCCGCCGGGATAGGCGTTGTTTCACAACAATACAAGATATAAACGGCATAATCCCGAGATTAAGTCTTATCTCTGAGATTAGGGGGAAAGAATTCTACAAGTCTTCGCGCGGTTTTAGAGGGATATTGAATCGTCTGAATGGGATGATGTTGTAACCGAGAGTTGGAGATTGCTTTGTGTAGCCGCATCCATTGAGGAGCTGCGACTGTTGTGGTCGACGGCCGATTACGTTATCGGAGAATTTTAAATGTAAAAATAACTCAGTGACCAGACTGTTGACGAGAGGTTTTGTTTATTATTTTACTAAAGTTTACGCATCTTTGCGTAACGTTTTCTTGTCTGTCTGCTAAGCGTTTGTTGATTGAAAATCATTTTATGTGTCTACTTTAGTTTTCAATGACAAAATATTAAAATCAACTACGGGTGTAATTAAAGAATGCGACAAGAAATCATCTAGGTAGGTATACTACGTTGTTGACGACAAGTGACACGCGAGAGACGGTAGAATATTTCATTCATAAATAATAATAGTTATTAAATAATTGTTGTTATTGTTTCCAAATCTTAAATAGCTGCCTGCAGACTAAAGCGCGTAGATCCTAATAACTTTCGTAGCTGTCTCATTCAAGATTCTGATTCTGTTCTGTTAGATATGCATTTTTCTGTTATTACATTTTCTTAAATACTTTTGTCTCTATCTAACCTATCGTCATTATACAAACACCGTAACACGTATTGCCGATTTCGTGGCACGTTGTAAGATTTCACACTTCTGTCCGTGAAACAGTCATCACAGATTAGATCACTCTTTGACTCGTGAATGGTGTCACAATTTATGCCGGGGTGAAATGGACCATGGCGGCTGTTGCCATTCTGAACACATTATTGGCCGTCACGACTCTCTTGCAGGGGTGTCATGTAAAAAAGCCATAGGTATTTTTTAAAGATTATTACTCATTCTATGTTGGGTATGTTAAGCATGTACTTACTAAGAAAAAGTAAGTAACGTTTAATTGAACTTGTTTTCTGCTCAATTGCTTTTTGATGCTCAATTTTATATTTTTTTGTTTCCTTTTTAATTTCAGCCTTTTCCACTGTCTATCTTAACGTCGTGATATTGTCTAAATCTAAATGGAACATGCCCTACTGTGCGTTATCATTTCATTTAAACATGCAAAAAAATGGTAATTAATTATTCAACTCAATAAAAAAATGCAGCAATCTTCAAAAAGTGTTATCTTTTTAGTATTTCAACAGACAGGCAATTTAAAAACTTCTAAATTTTTGATTATCACTTTGATTTGAAGTTTTTTTTAACATCTGTCAACCCTGTATGATCAGTGTAATGTAAACGGAATCGGTACGGTACGTTTCGTCGAATCGCCCGATCAGTCCATTTGGATACAGCACGTGTGTCCTGTCCTTTAGATGGTCGCGGTGTTTATGTAAATACATGCAAATCACGCTGTGAGTGCCATGCCTTATTTTTGTGTGTAATTTCTAAAGATCTAGACAGAAAGGAAGTCGTACTATAGATAGTTGCTTGGCCGCATTGAGCATTCATCCACGTGTAACGTAAAAAACATACCTATGTAAAATAATATCGCTTGGTTGTTGATGAGATAAACAAAGTGATATAGGTCTTAAATATTGAAATGATACCCTACTGCGTGCTCAAAGTACCGGCAAAAAATATAGATCATCATCATCAGCCTGTTGCAGTCCACTGCTGGACATAGGCATCTCCAAATGCTCGCCACTTTGATCGATCTTCGGCTACTCGCATCCAGCTCCAGCCAGCCCTCTTGCGCAGATCATCACTCCATCTGGCCAAATGATTATTTATAAATAACACGTGGGTCAGCCCTAGTGTCAGTTACCATGTTAAGGGCTTCTGAAATGGTTACGTAAAGACCACATTTTAGCAGCTTGTACCTAACCAGTCAAGCGTAGTCAAGCTGTAGATTAACGTACCTTCTGAAGCAAGATTATCTTTGCTATCTATAAATCTCAGCTAATATGATGCTGCAATGTACTGGGTAAATTGGAGCCCCTAGTTCTCGACCTTAGATTTAAATGAACTCAATGGAAGAGGTATTCCTCGAAGCGCCCAAATTTGAAACGCTTACAAATCGTTCCGCGAAGCGCCCACTTTTTGAGCGTTTAAAAAACAATAAAAATAAATTAAAATTTGGTTCCTCCAAACGCTCAACGGGTTAGGGGCCAGCCCCTGTCCAGATAGAGATGGGTAAAATAGTAAAAAGTCGATACAAGATCTGGTTTAGACAAGATAAGATAGTATATAGAACAGATTTTTATCCACCCCATTACTAAAAAGCAACCACTTGGTATTTCATGTCCGCCTGGTACTTTTGAATACATGTATAGGGTAAGAAAAATCCAGAAATAAAAGTTTTAAAAATATTTTTTTATTGTTTTCCAAACGCTCAAAAAGTGGGCACTTCGCGGAACGATTTGTAAGCGTTTCATTTTGAGCGTTTCAAATTTGGGCGCTTCGAGGAATACCTCGTTTGGAAAACAATAAAAAAATATTTTTAAAACTAAGTTTACTTCATTGTTTTATTCAAAAGTACCAGGGCACTATTAAGTACTAAGAGGTAATTTTTTATTTTCTGCTTATTTTCTTTCTCTGAAAAATATACATATTCAATAGTACCAGGCTACCAAGAAGTACTAAGAGGTAATTTTTATTTCTGGATTTTTCTTACCCTGTACATGTATTCAAAAGTACCAGGCGGACATGAAATACCAAGTGGTTGCTTTTTAGTAATGGGGTGGATAAAAAATCTGTTCTATATACTATCTTATCTTGTCTAAACCAGATCTTGTATCGACTTTTTACTATTTTACCCATCTCTATCTGGACAGGGGCTGGCCCCTAACCAGTTGAGCGTTTGGAGGAACCAAATTTTAATTTATTTTTATTGTTTTTTAAACGCTCAAAAAGTGGGCGCTTCGCGGAACGATTTGTAAGCGTTTCATTTTGAGCTTTTCAAATTTGGGCGCTTCGAGGAATACCTCCAATGGAACACTCTTTCTGATCTGATTTCTAGAATCTTCTCAACCAAGATGGCTGCCGATTACTTTCCAGGAATCAACATAAAAAATAAAAATTGAACTTAACTTGTGATGCGACATTTTAAACATACAAGAGTCAGTACAGTTAACTTAATAAAATATTGGTGAACCATCTTAAGTCACAACCACAAAGCCAGTTCAATAAACAAAATACTTCCGCAAAGTATTCTTCGAAATAACGTTTAAATCCTGACAATTTCATTTCATCTTCCAAAACTCCCCGAGGTGCTCATAGAACAAAAATGTCTGTATCATAACTTCTCCGTTCAAAGTGAAAACTGTTCTAACTCCACAGTGCAATAAGCTTAGGCGGCAACTCGTTCCTTTGTGACGTCACAACGACGCTTTTCGAGGGCATTAGAACTTTTGACGTTCCCTGATTGTGGAAACTTCTCCCGGGGAACAAAAGTGGGTAATTAGTGAGCACTTGTACACGAGGATTTTGTGAGAAATCGGTTCTGTGAGACGGTTTTTGTACGTAATGAGTTTATTTTTAGATTTAGTCGAAACGAACGAATAGTTGATTGTTTTCGATAGATGGCGCTGAGTGTATTTTACATTGTGGTTAAATTAATTATTTAATGTCTTCCTGAAAAGCTTTACTTTCATATCAGAGAGCTGTAATTAAAATTAATTCATAACAGAGCTTTGATAAATCTAATAATATTTAAAAGAAAGTTTTTAACGTAATTGAAGTAAAAATACCTATACTCTGATTCATAATCATGTAATGTAAACTGACAGATGAAAATGACAAGTTTCTATGCATTTTGACATTTTGCATGTGTCAAATTGAGTGATAATGTATGGGGATGACACATTGACATCTGTCAGTTTACTTTACATGATTATGAATCAGAGTATACACGTTGAAAAACAAAAAAAACAACGTTTTTCAGAATATCTACTTCAACGCCATACCGAAAATGTCGAAAACGTGAAAGTATAGAAATGTTTTTTTAAAAATCCAGCTTCATTCACATAAACCTCCCTAAAACACTTTTATGTTGATCTTCTACTAACATAAAAGGTAAATTACGACGTACGCCCATTCCTTTAATGGTCCCAAACATGGGCAATAAAAATCCGTTTAAAGAATCCTTTTCTTATCTCAATTTACCTACTGCGATTGAATGAACTTTGATTACAGATTAAAATGTTATCATGGTCGTAAGGGAAAATATACACATGTACAGTCAGCCACACATCACGTTACTACAACCTGTCAAATTTCTTCTAATGTGTGACAGTACGATGAGAGTCGATTGAAGAAATTTGACCGTTTTGTGTATTTTGATGTGTGGCTGTACGTATGACGTTTTAATTATCGGTAAACTTTTTAAAAGGATGAGTGCACCCACCTAAAATTATACAAAGTGTTTGTTTCTTTTAAAAATAAAGATTTTTTCCTTTCAGTAAAAAGTGTTAACTTTTAAGAATTTAAGGTACTTTTTTTAAGATGTCCCATAGTTTTAGAAACAGTGCGTTCTAATCATATCCTAGCTCTTTTAAGGTTTTTTTGGCACAGTTATAAAATTTGTTGTTGATGAAACAGATATTTGTTTTGGGTCTGGGTGTTTGTGATACCTTCGTTGTTTCTGGTTTCCATAGCACAAGGGAAAACCTTAGTTTGGGACCAGGACAATGCATGTGATGTTGTCTCAATTTATTTATTTTAATTTGAGTGTGTAAGTCAAAAGAAAATGATCTACGAAAACTTCAGGCTAATGACTGGCATCAGTCGTGGAGGATCGACCAAGTGGCATTCTCTTGCTTCGGAGGCCAAGACTCGTTTCAGGTCGCCAAGCCAGAGAACTAAGTGGAAAGTAATAGGTCAGAACGCATGCATATATTCTCGAACACTTGTAATAATAATGATCAAACATTGCATAATAGTCGTTACGGCTTGTTATGCAAAGTTTTAATGGCTTCCAATTAAGATAAATTTTACACAACACGGAACCCTACGTGGCTTATTGTTGTAGAGAATTGAAATGATATAACCAAATAAAGCTGTTGGAAAAACGATTTTATATGATTTTAGGTCACCTAATAAACCAGTGATTTATTTATTGAAAAACAGTTAATAATTATCGTAATACCTACACAGGCATTTCATTTTAACAGGCCTAAGTAATAAAGCTCATCCAATGTTTATTATCTAAACCTTTGAAATAGGTCATTTGCCATGAGCTGACAAAAGTCTCATCAATTATACTGAAGATAAGGTACTTACAATATTATTTGCACCTTAACCTCATTATAATATTTTATCTACACCTCATCATACTCGTAGTTTATTCAGTGTAGCTTGATACGCAAGCTCGCAAGACATCAGACCGAGTCTAACGTTAGAAAGATACTAATTCGAGTAATGTACAGAATTTAACATTCCTTAACAGCTGTCCACATAAGTAGACTTACTTCTGATTATGACTTCTGCGGCTGACTGTACCTAAAAGTAAAAAACCTTTTTTTACCTCCTTAGAATATGACTGTTCTATCCCTCTTGAGCGTGTAATAATACCGAATGAAACGATAAAATTACCTACTGCGCACTTTCAATACCAAAGATATCTAGTGATCATGCGCCGCCAGCCCTGCAAAAACTGTGTGAATTTAAAAATCTAATATTGGTTGCTTCTTACTGTTGGTAATCTTCCAATACGTTTAATCAATGTCAGTCTGCTACGCTTCTTTTACTGTTAATTACTCCTATGGCAGCGCTTTCCATTGCGCAGGTATTTTCCCTCTGTTTCTTACGTCTTAGTCATGCACAACTAATTAGATAAAGACAGAATGTTCAGTTCAGTAATACACGGCGCAAAAACGTGGGTCTAGATTGTATGTTGATTATTTTATGCTATCGGACTGTTAGTGAAAGTGTATGTAAAAACGATAAAAAAGGTGTTACGGGTGAACAAATAAACTTACTTAAGTTAACCGTGGGAAAGCCACACTTCGGAATGAATGGGCCGGCTCGACTGGAGTGATACCACAGCCTCACAGTAGACGACGTAAAGCGCTGTCTTTTTTAGTCGAGTAGGGTAACGGGACCTGAGGCCAATTTTGGGGGAAAGAGGTTAAAAGGTTGGTAGCGTACTTGTGTCTCTACTGGTGTTGCAGATGTCAATAGGCGGGGGCAATCGCTTACCATCAGGTGATCCGTCTGCTCGTCTGATACCTATCACATAAAAAACCCAATAAATTAGAGCACAGTCAAAAAACCATTTGAACAGCAATCAGTACTACAAAAATAAACAATTTAAATTTGCAAATCATTTATGCAAATTTTTCGTTTATTTTATCGCTCAACGCATCAATGAATAACTAACAATAATGTATTGTTATTTTTGAATGTAATTAAATTAATATGAACCTAAATTTACGCTTCATACCAGGAAAGTCGTATCTAATTTTAGTACTGGCGTATTTATTTTGTATCAACATATTATTACCATAGTTATGGGAATAAATAGAAATGGTATCGATCTTAATCAGACTTTGATGAATGATAGAAACACGAGTACCAATTCGTTATATTATTACGTAACAACAAACTTTTTGAGTAAGTATAACAACAGTTGTTACTGTATTTAATTATGTGAGGAGACGTGTTTTTTACTCTTTCTGCGAAGGTAAAATTTAAACCAAATCTTTTTATTGTTTAAAATACTAAGCTTTACCTATGAGTATAGACAACCCTGCAGTATATTTTGTGTCTGTACTTTTTTATTAGGTAGTTGAACAGATGGATCACCTGATGGTAAACGATTGCCAATATTAACAAATGTGCTACCAACCTTTAACCCCCTATCTCCCGATTGGGCCTCGAGTACCTTCACTCACTCAGCAAAACACAGCGCTGGCGCTGATTCACGCCTAAAAAATTTGCTTTTTCCGTCTAAAGCAAGGCACGTACTAAAATTATGATACTTTATTTCGTTTGTCATCGCGAAATCTCCGTAATCCCAGTCGCTTCGTGCCGTCGCGTTTAGGGGCAATACTCGGTGCGGCTTTACTGCTCTGTCACTCTCAAAAAATTTGACCTGAAGTTCAAAGGTCGAAGAACTAGAAGTGAGGGAAAAGGCCGGAAGTTTTGCTAGTACTGTAGCAAATCGAATATTTTACAGTATCATTCAAGATATTGAATCTCTGATCTGTCGAAGAGCATACTCTAAACAATAAAGTTGGACAACGGGGTCGCAAAGTTGAAATACTAATAAGTATATTGCACTGCTTGCAGTGTACAACTATTACTATAGCATTAGTAATAATTGTACACTCGCGAGCAAAATATCGGATACAAGAAATCATTTTCATACAAGCATGCAATCCAGTCATTGAACTACGAATGTAACAGTCCTCATCATAACTTTAATTTATGAATGTAAGTACCTAATTATTTGATTGAGAAATCGATTTACCTTTCATATTATTACTTAAAGGACTGATACTTTAATAATTTCAAGGCATCTAAACTGAGCATTTGAGCAAGTTTGTATGAAGATTAAGTCTTGATTCCGATTGATTGCTCGCAAGTGTATTAACCTAATTAGTCATTGTGATTAACGAGGGCAGTTTCAAAAGAAAATTCAGAAAATATTGCTTTTGATAGATCTACTGATACCTCCAAAATTTATAAGGGTAACCTATAGACAGAAGATATCGCGTTCGAAATCTGGCCACCTTACTTTTATGAACCTGCTTAGTCAGCTAATGCTAATAAAAGAGTCCATGGGGTGTTCACTGGCCCGTGACACACACTTACACCCTATTACGGAAGACTTCAGTCTTGCAACCTTGGCGATAAAGTTCAATGTTGAATGGAAAATAATTTACCTGCTAGTAGACATTGGAGGGTAAATGGCGAATGTCGATCGGGTTACCGTGACGGTTTTCTTATGAAAATAATGTTATTTAGGACTGGTACAGTCATTTCATTTTGAATAAACTGACATACAAAAATTAATTACAATGAGTGAAATGTTGATAAAAAATGTTATTCTTAAAAAAATACATACACAGCAGATAGCTCACACTTTTGCTTTTACAGTGATCTTTTGATCTTAAACCGAAGGTATTTGACATTACTCGTAAAGTTAAAATTTGATAAAGAAAGATAGTTTGTTGTAATGAGACTTATTTAGTAGTTATTTCTATTAGAGTAGATACTACTTTATCATCCCATAGTCTTATCAAACAAAATTGCCCCGAAACTAAGTTTACTTAGTCAAAGTTACACCATACTTCAAACACTTTTGTTTGCGTACGCCATAGATTTCGCCACGTTGTCCCATTATATCGCCATGGTACTTTTATGTGTTTGTTTTCACATCGAAAGTGGGCCACTTGAAGCCGTGTTATGGCACATGCATGATATTATTATGATCAGTGTATGGTGGGAAACTTTTTGTTTTTATTACACTCCTTATGATATGCAAATACTTTGGCCTGATGTGTAATCATGTACTCCGGACGATTCGGCTACTGCGGCTAGTTCTACGATATGTAGGTACGTTATATTATGTTATAGTGCCCAAGTGTGTATGCAAAAACAAATACACTCTCAATTTCCTTCAATTCTACTTACTTAGGTACTAATTCAGTTTGTCTGCCCACTAAATCACAAAAACAAAATATTATGTTCGGTATTTCAAGTACAAGTTTAGGTCATTCTTAACAAATACCTACTTTAATAATATTGAAACATCATAAATTTTGCAGAAATATTCAGTTTTATCATTCTTTATTCTATTTTGCATATTAATAATAAACATTTGCGACAAAACAAATTGTAAATTCTAGGAAACAAAATTATAAAATGAAACCCAACTATTGAATTTAAAATTAATGTTATGTAGGCTATATCTGCAAGCCACTCCCGACAATGCAATGTAACTCTACAGTCCATTCTTGTATATTTAAACAAAATTATACTATCTTCTAGATAATCGCGGGTGCAGTATGCAGGCTACGTCACGATGGAAATAGCCCCTGTATTACGAACTCTTCGGTTCGTATCGTAAAACTTAATTCTCACAGGAAGCGTGCCAAGGCGGCCTAGATACGGAAATATGGATATTACGTGGTACAAGGAATTTACTTGGGATTATATAATTTGATGCCGTTTGTTATTTTAGATATTTCTGGCTGCTGCGACATTTAATTATATTAATGCGGTTGACTTCTGTCGGTAGACTGTCTCATATTGTCTGTTGTGTTGTGTTGTGTGAAATGCGAATTATCTGTTATTATATTATTTTGGCTTATACTTTAAATTATTTTGCATGAGAAAAAGATATTTTTTTGGTTTATTAACAGTGAATTTTGTCATTTATGCAAAAAAATCAGTTAAATCGTAAAAATGGCAGACATTTTGTTCAACTTTTACGGTATGACCACAATGACTTTTGAAATTGGAACTTCTCCCGCATTTTTAAAAACTTATTTCGATATTATTTTTATTCGTTTAAAAAGAAGTTGATTTAAATCAATTGTGTATAATTTTATTACTCTTTTAAAAAGATAATCGAGTTAATGGAATCCTTTATTCCTTGTTAATTGATTAAATCATTTTGTTTCTATTACACGTTTCTATAAATTTTTGCGTAATATTATTGTTAGGATAAGAATGAATAATAAACTATAAAATCGATATCGCTGTTTTGTTGTATAACTTAATGATTACACGATTCCAGTTACGATGGATTTTTTCATTTAACCTTAGAAGTCGTAGGTTTCAACATAATTGTTATGATCTAACTGCTTCTGGTGCCTCTCCAACTAGTGAATCTAGTTGTTGTTGGCAATTAGCTCCAGATATCTCACTTGCTCTCTTGCTAGGTGAAATTTTCTGAGGCACTGGTAATCCTTGTCCATTCTCTGATGTTGCGTAACCTTGATTGTCAACCAAAAATATTGGTTAGCAGCGCACTTGTGACTCTGCTGGTGTTGCGGCTTGCGGGTGTCTAAGGGGGCGGCGACATTTGCTTATCATCACTTGGAATCTATCACATAAAAATGTATCCTGCCAACTTCTAGTCTTATTGTAACTTTGCACATTATGATAGCAGCAACAAGAACGTATCTATCATGCCTTAGCACGTGACCCAGATATGCAACTTTTCTTTTCTTGACGGTCTGCATCAGATAGCTTTGAATCTAAACAACCTTAAAACTGGATGCCATAATTAATATGTGTTTACTTTTTGTTACAGGTAAGGACTAAACAGAGCTGAATCATCAACACGACATTGAGTGCAGTTAACTGGTAAATAAAATTAGAGCAATGCCGTTTAAAATAGGAAAGAATTATTAATAATTTTACACTGGGGAATTCAATTTGCTATCCTGCTTCAGGAATACCACTGTTATATTATTAAGGAAAAACATAAATGCTATGATTTACTTTATGTGACATTAAAAGTATGTAGGACATAGTAAGTCGCATACTAAAAAAACATTTTAAGAATAGATCCGACCATTCAAATTCTTTTCTCTTTTTATAGCTACCATCTTCTTAACTACCTCTTTTGATCTAATCTCGTGAACATTATGGCTTCATTCATTCACTGAGTATTTATTTTAGAGCACAAATGTATGATTTGGCGTCACGTTTCCTTTACATCGAATAGTATGTTTATTAGACCTCAGCTGTCCTCCATCAGCCAAAATTTGTGCATAGTGATCAACTGCGAGAACAACGGCATTATCAACCGTGAGCCCCTTTTTTTCTAGAAAATATATTATGGGCATCACGGGATGTTGCAGTCCATTGCAGGACACAGGCTTCTCGTTTTCACCAAACGTTGCATCCTAAGTCATCTTGCTATTCGCATCTGCCTAAGAGCGCGCTACAATCATTCCACCCACGACCGAGGGCGCTCTACATGTTCAAAATTTCACATTTTGACATTAAGTAGATACATTTTTTTTAAGTTTTCAAAGTCAGTATGAGTATCTAGTCTTTACTTATTCATGTAAACGCCCTGTTAAAGATAACAATCCCATAAGCAATAGCGGAACGGATGCCATGCAAATGGGAGACGGATAGTATGAAGCATGATTTCTAGCCGATTTCTAGATTGTAACTAGTGATGTGACCCTAATCCATTGAGACACTTGAGTCATTGTATAATTTAAATCGAATTACCACATAATAGTAGAATTTTAAATTCATTCCACTATTACTGAAAATTCTTCTTAATTGTTGACGCCAATTTATTAGAAATTTGGAGCGTTCAAGCTTTGGAGTGAGGCCAAAGTCAAGTGCTCGAGTCACTTCCAGTCAGAGTATGAAATAAATCACTTTTTAACCATTTTTCATTTAAACCATGTCAACAAAGAATAGACAGAAAGAAATAGCTAAACAGGCATGATACCCTTTAAAATAATTTTAGTTATTTCTTCAGACTTAAAGTAACAAATGACTTCTTGGAAATGTTTTTTTAATGTCACTCGAGTGAATGGATGAGGCGTGGTGGTTAAGCCTAATCCCGTCATGGTGGAGATGTTTGATCTATGAGTTGATTCCTATAATGGAGGCTTTTGCCCTGCAATGAGATAGTATACAGTGAGTGCATAGGCTGATACTTTACTTTTTACTCGAGTGAGGTTGAAGTCAAGTAGCATCTCTAATAGCAGCTAATTTTGCCACTAACACACGTAACATTGCGTGTGACCAGCCCGGGAACGTTGTAATTGAAGATTTGCATACCTATAATAACGTTTAGTTTAAAGGTGTATGTTTTTCTGATTATCTTCAAAGATAGGCTCTCATGTGAGTCTTTATGAAGAAGTCTTTGTAGTTTTTCATTAGATGCATTTAATAGTATTCATGGAGCGTCAATGGAGATTATAAAGTACATTTTCATAGTTTTGAAAAGTGGTCACGAAGTATAACAAGTAGTAGAATACACATTTTACTGTATGAAACCGACTTCAAAAATGAGGAGGTTCTCAATTCAACTGTATTTTTTGTAACATGATTTATTTTTTATCTATGTTACCTATTTAAGCAATTTGGAAGAGTTTATTCAATGTATTGAATATAAAAAGTTACAATAGTAGGCTGGCTAAGGAATAACCAAGCCTTTTCCGTTCAACCTTGTCTGTAATAAAAAAAAATCGTTTACATCATTCATACATGTTTTGGCTTTTATTTTAGTAAAACATTTCGCTCGTTGCAAAAATCCAAACATTATTCAGAAGCAGTTCTCTTTACTCAGAAATAAAAGCCGTTAAAATCCGTTAATCGAATAAAAGCAAGAAGCCAAACCGATTAATCGAATCGTGCGCAAGTGATACTTTGATCGTTCTAGTTACACTGGAATCAGAGCTTAGAAATGATCGGCGTAATTATTTCCGCCTCAGCTAGCTAGGTGAAGGTCATTACGTCATCTAAGTACTAAAATATGACTTACGAGGGTTTAAATTGAAGTAGACAAGTATAACATCCATTGTGGGCATGAAGGTATGTCCTTGATATTTCGTGAAGTCACGTTACGCTCGGAATTTAAATATCAAGATTTTGTTTGTGTAGTATATCTGATGAAAAAAAAAACAAAATAAAGATGATGTTTCATAATAATAAGCATTCGAATTCTAAAAACAAAAACGTGAAAGGAATTTGCTCTTTTTATCAGACGAAAAAAAAGATAGGAGGTTCTCTATTCGTCGCGTATGTTTTGTTTTTGTACAAAAGATTCTTCAATGATGGTACCTATGAATTGAATACGTCTAGGAAGGAAGTAATTATAACATTAATATTTCAGACTACTCATTTGATCACAAATTGATGTGGAACTTGAAATGAGGTCATGGCGAGAATGTTAAAAATTGATTCTTTGTTAGTATGATTATAGGTTTGGAGTTTCATTATTATTAAGGTGGTATAGATCTTCATAGTCTAAAATAGTCATATTCTCAAACGTGTTTTCATGAAGGTTAAAAATGTTTGCAAATCTTAGATTATATACCGTTTGGTGTCAATGTTACAACGCAAGTCATTCATCTCGTTTAATTTTAACTGTGAGGTCAAACCGCCTATTAAAGTGATATAATATCTTTTGCAACGACACTGCAAGTGATTTTGCCAACTTCTTCACTTGTGCTTGGGTGTTTTTTTGTTTTTTTAATATTTTGAAATTAAAAGGACGTCTTCATTACATATTTTTTTCTATCCTAGTTACAGTTGCTTGCTACCGGTCAGCTATATGAAAAGTCATAAACTAACCTACAAATGTTACTTTGGGGATGATAAAATTTTGAGGTAGAAAACGTAGTCTATTAAAATTTGTTCCTCTATTTTCATCCAAAATGAGGGTTGGTTCTTGTTTGCACAACTATGTCCAATTAATGGATTGCAACGATGAAGTCTTGAGATGTTATGCGTTCGCCTTGAAGACGCCTATTTATCCTCATCTCTCTATAACCATTTTTCGCATATAGTGCCTTTTCTCCAACTATGACCAGCATAATTCTCACCGTGACCAGTATTACAGACAGAACCCCACGTAACGGCAGGTGGTCAGTCAACATGTTACATTTTCTGTTTTCACTCAAATTGCAGCGAAAGTGCAATTTACGCCATTAGAAAGCAAACTTACAAATATCAAAACGCAAACAAATGATTACTGCTTATCTAGAGCGTTTTGTATCTAGGGTTGACTGACAATGTATATTACTTTACAATACTTTTTTCTATAACCACGAGCGCAAATGCGAGTTGTTACACCGGACATCTGTTAAGATGCAAAGGCAGTTGAAATTAATTTTAGGATAAAGGTATGCATTCTTGTGTATACTTCATTCTACAGAAGTTACAGTTTTTTTTTAATTTAAACGGCTAATTCTTATGAAATGGGCAAAGATTTAGTATTTCGCAGATTGCACCGGATAAGAGATTGGATTGCTTTCTGGCAACTCAAACTAGTCCTTTTTAATGAAAAAATTATCATGATAATGATGCACACGGTTTTATGCATCAATTTGTTACAAAGACTGCATTTATATGTTTTTTCTATCTATTTTTAAATAAAACTATTTCTATTTTAGAAATAACTCCCGGCAACCCTAATCACAAACAGCTGTATTAGTGACGTTACTTGTAACTGTAAATCAATGTCTCGTTAATCGCTCGTATCGATAAAACTCACCGACACATCGTTACTCTTTATTTGTGCAGTTGCAGTTGATAACACTGGATAACGTTGCGGCTGCAGTTATCTGCAGTGGAACGGCCGTTGTTATTTATGTGAGGTATTTTTGTAAATTTATTTACATATGAAGGGGATGGCAGAATGCGCATCGACTTTGCCCGTTCAGCTGCTTCAAGAGCATGGGAGAAGATCGTTCAGTAAAATAAGGGTATACATAGGACAGCCAAATGGGCAAGGGCCAACTGGCCACTCAATATACTTCTGATAAAAATTCGCAAAATTCGCATTCGTCGCAGTTATTCAAAAACCAAGGCTAACCCTGTGTTACTTTTTTTTGTTACTGCGTCAACTCTAGTTAGTTTATCTATTAGAAGGACGGGCTATGGAAGCGTATACTCATGACCAATTTTAACACATATTGTGATTACTAGGTAGTTAAATATAAATTAAAGGTAATTCTTTTTCAATTTGCCAGGACAATCAATTAACTCTAGTTACGCGGTAAACAATCCTATAAATATTCAATGTTTTTCTTACCAATCTGTTCCACACAACCAATGCAGCTAAACCTACACATTATATGGAGATGTTAGTTTGGCTCATGCTAGCTGACTAAACCAACCATCCAAAATGATTTGACCTGAAAGTTCAATACAGATGATTCCACATCTGGGGTCTTTCTATTTCAGTCACATGCGTGAATGCCACTATAATTAGGTCTATAGGTTTCATGTTGATGTATCTAACCATGGGGTCTATGTATACTGGTCAGAGCGTAACATGTTATTTCCCATAGTGATTTAATTAGCAATCGTAATGAACTAATGAATGAAGATATCGGCCGATAGCCACGGTCTGGTTGAAAGATTGTTTGACCCGGTAGCTTTGCGGAACCGTTGCTGATACAGTTTATATGGGTTTATTATGCGCATGTTTCAAGGAAAAGTTTATTTAATAGCTCACATATTGCGATTAATATGCTCCACATTGTATAAAGCGCAACCGTGAACTATGTTCCAGGGTTTCCTTTTACAGTTTATCTTTTAATGTAGGGCTTTAAAACGCGTTGGAAAACAAAACTAAGGCCTACGGTATTAGACCAGTAAGTAGCTTTACATTTTACTCAGCTTTAAAAGAGATACCTACCTCAATTTACACCAACAGTAGACATAGTGAATATGGAGCGATAATAGGTAGTGGATTAAGAATGCGCCTTCTATGCGTTCGTGGTTCGAATCCGGGCATGGACTTCTAGAATCTGCAATATACGTGCATATTATATTTCTACCATTAGCTCGACGATGAGGAAAAACATCGTGAGGAAACCTGCACGTTTCAAAAAAATCTGAAACGTAACCATGATTCAATTGGTCTGATTCTTCTGGTAAAGGGTTGTTTAGGTCAGACGGCAGTCGCTTCGTTGTAATTATCAGAGTCCTCAAATCAAGAATCGTGGTCTTAGCGTCCCCCGGGAATGGAAGCGATAGCTTAGGGAAGCAACCAAAATTATAAGTTACTATAATGAATATAAAAGCGCCCATAATTGAATTATGTACCTAAGTAAACCAAAAGTAGGTAATTTTATCAGCCAAGCAATTCCAGAAAGCAAACAATAAAAACTTCTAGCCTAATTCATTTGACCTTTGTCCTATCTCGAGACACCGGCTTGTTCTCAATGTTCTAACCTTATCAAATATGTATGAGGTACTAGGAAGATTGCGAGAAAATCCGAAAGGGCACCGCTATCAGATAGCAATAACACAACTGACCCGTGTCAGCAAATGGACTGTACCGAAATATAGATGGCGTTGTAGTCATTTTTCGCTGACCTCAGTCAAGTGATGCGAGTGTGGAATCGATTTTCATTCGAGTGACAGCGGTAAAAATTGTATTCGAATGAAAACATTGACGGATCGAGTTCGGTTCCCTGCTTCATCCATAGAGGATAGACGGATTCGGATACATATAGTTTGAATCTCATAATAGCATTCGTAGTTTCTATATGAAACTGATCATCAAATCAACAATACGTATGTATATGTAAATGTGGAAGTACTCTCTAACTTAGCTTGCGGTATAAACGCTATAGAACTTACCACAGATTTAAGGAATGCGTCTTTTGAATTAGAAATAGAAATTCTTTATTCAAGTCAAGTCCTTGTAGAACATTTATGAATGTCAAATATTATGTAAGCTACCGCTATTATGTAAGCGAAGATATTGGTTTTATTAACTCAATATAAATACTTTAACTAAGTATCTTTGTCGGTAAAGAAAGTGACAATGAAATTTCTGATTTAGCCTGAACCAAATCTGGATCTGATGGAAGAGCTCAGTGTCAAAATAATCGAGACATTCAAAGTACTACTCGAATGACTCGGCAAACGCGTGACTAAAATTGCCGAGTGCATCACTAGACCTGACTATGAACCGGCATAAATCTGGAGGCCCGCATACGTCTCAGGAGGTGCTGTGGAAGGAGTTCATACATATTTATGAGGAAGAGGTAAAAAGACAAGAGATGTGGTCGTGCAATTTATTAAACGAGCTCCCTGAAAGGACGAGCGACCTTCATTTAACTGGAACCCTGTGTAGATGGAATACAATTATATGCATAATAGGCATACCGCATAAGGCCCTTTAGTCTTGACTCGTTTGCTCAAATACCTGTCACATGTTTGTTTCGTGTATTGCGTAAAAAATGGGTAAAGCTGGGATTTCAAAATCATATCAATTCAAGTTCCAAATATTTATACTCTGACTTTGACTAACTTTGACATTGACTGCCCAATAATCACTTGACACTGGCAAACTACCTTCACTAGTACTCGTAGAGGTACAGTACAGTTCATAGTTCAAAAAATCCTTTTTGGATATTCTATGAATACTATTTTATTAATGCATATTTCTTGTCTCAAGGACTTTACAATCGATTTAAAAAGTTAGTAAAAGCCTTAGATTAGATTTCCGAAGGCGGCTATCAAAAGTTCACCAAAGTCTGTCGCTTAAACAATTGTGGCCTTAAAAAGTTTTGATTGACTAAAAAAGTACCTTTAAGACACACAAAGCCTTGATTGGTCCCTTTGGCTTTCAAGGTCCGATGATACTATAGTAAAAGGTTTTACGACTCGACTGTTAAATGACGTCATGGTCTTTATGCCTTCAAGGCTTATCTGAACGATAAAGCCATTTAAGATAGAGTGACAATATATGGGAAGGTAAGGGAAGTTAAAATCTTTACCCCCTTTTTCTTTAGGTGAGAATGTCGTGACTTTGATGGAAGAAACAATCGTGAGCGTGATTGGTAATGAGACGAGCTGATCTTCTCACTAAGATATGAATGTAGAACTGTCTTAATCTTTTTTTCTTCAGAAGACTTCAAACAATGTATGATTATATCTCGTGGTGTATCGGTCAACAATACCGTGCCGTTACTTTTACCACACTATTATAAAGAAAGGCAGCTCATAAAATGCCACCGAATGTCGCAATGGAAATGGTGTCTTTGAAATATTAATGGAAACGGAAACAGTGTTTGACAAAAAACGTTTCGAGGTATGAACTATCGCCCGCGGTATTCCTGCAAACCTTCAAAAATGAGCGTACTTATCTATCCATACTACTCGTATTTATAAAGAAGTTTCTATCTTAATTAACTTCCAGCTTAACGTCGTAAGGCCCAGACAGCAGATACAATAGAAAATTTAAATCAATAGTTTTTGCCTTTTAAAAGGCTTTTAGATCTCACGACATTACAGGTAAAACAAAAAGGTGAAACACTTGCGCGATGTAATCGACTCCCAGCGCCATCTATCGGTAGCGAAATAGCGATCTAGTAAAGCCCTGAAACGAAATGAGGGTGGGCCGCTAGATCTTTAATAAAAAGTTGGCACCGCACTTGTAAACCATTGGTGTTGCGGATGTCCATCCTTAGACGACGGGAATCGCATATCTTAAAATAATCCGTCTATCGTGTCCCCCTAATACTTAAAAAAATTAAGTAAATTGAAAGGTTAACTGCTACGCAGTACATTTTGTAATAACCTCAAGTACTATGCTCTTAGGTTTGTATCCTAATATTTTCGGGTAGACCTTCTAAAGCGATATTACAAGTTCGCGTGTAAGTTTTTCATTAGCTGAGTCCCAAACACGGATCACGTACGTCTGCGAATATTTTACGTTTAGGGATGTGAACTTTGAATAGGAAAACATCGACATATCGTTACACTTTAGGTATTTGTCGGAAAATATTTGGAATTGATTTACTTGGATGAGCACTGATATAGATAGACACTCATTTATGGACTTGTCACCTTACTCTCTAGGTGATTTGCTTGCCGTTTTACTGGCCGTGTGTCACGTAACTCTCTAATATAGAAAAATATATACGTTACCTGTTTATTCCTTGAGTTTTGGTACTACCTTAGTAGTCGCCCGCTATAATTAGGAGAGGTGAATTAGACTGCCATTTATTTTCTTCGCCATTAGAACCTTGCTATTAACCATTGCTGCTATTATAATAAAACATTTTGAAAATTATCGATAGTAGTTTCTCACACGTCGATGCCTCGATTCGCAACTCTAACCCTCGAATGTAAACATTGCACGTTATAGACATGCGGCTAGCTGAAGTCTCGAACGTGTGCCAAGAGCCATTCCGCATCACTCCCCCCGACTACCATCAACCTTCATGTTGAATAACTTACCTTCGGCCCGTATAGATGGCTCTTTTGTTCACTCTGTTTACAAAATAGAAATTTTGAAAATGGAATGAATAAAACAAAGTTATCTCGGCCGTTAGGTCCGCGATGAATAGGAACCGGTGCAGGCAGATAACGCAAACCAGGTGTAGCCCTTAAAATGATAACCACGATGCTCAGTCATGATACCTACAGGCGCCAGCTGGATCAGTAACTGGACCTAGAAGTATTATTATGGAAGTAAATAAAAAAAAAGTAAAGTATCAGCCTATATACTGTCCCACTGCAGGGCAAAGGCCTCCATGATGACAATGATGGGATTAGGCTTAATCACCACCCGAGCTATGTTAGAAAAATTCGAAACATACTTTTGCTCGACCCGGGAAGTACATAATGATTATATTTTTGTATAGTGTGGTCGCTATGGCATCATATGACGCCTTATCAGAATCAGTACCATTTTCGATTATTTTATGTTTTTTTTGGTGAGCTCATCTTTAAGTAACTTACAACACTATTTGCCATTGGTGGTATGGCATGTGTAAATAATGGTGATAGACTTAGGGTAAATACTTTTAACTATTTATTTAAAAACCTTTAGAGCAACTAAATTTCGTTAAATCTAACAATCTCCCACAAACAGGATTGTGGTAGCAAAACAACAAACCACTTTTCAGTGCTGTAGCCATTATTAATTCCATCACGGCTAAGACTTTGCAAAGAATGCTTAAATTAATAAACTTATCCCGTTTCTCATCGTGTTTGCCCATTTTCCGACAAGACAAAGTGTACAGTGCAGGGCAAAAAACGTAAGTGCATCACAAGTTGTGAGGGTTGCCAGATGTTTGAACTCTACTGACTTTAAGAGCTCGGTATTATCTGCTACGCGAAATTTGTGTTAGTTTAGAAACAGAACTATGTTTGAGTTTGTTTGGGTACAGTCAGCGGACGTAGAGGTTTTCCAGTTAGCCGGTAAAATCGTTTTCACTGGACTATGCGCGAGCGCAGGGATTAGCTTCTCCCACCACGGCTTAGATCGAGCTAGCCCATTCATGCCGAAGCGTGGCGTTCCCACGGATCTATCACGAGTGAGAGCTAGTTTTATTATATCTTGACACATTATGTCAAAGAATCCGTCAACAATTGTTAAAACACTTTTCCATTAACTTATGAAACGCCTACTATTGCCAATCATCAGTAAATATTATTTAAAGTGTTATATTTTAAACAACTGTTCTCCGGTCATTTAAATTTGTTCTGGCAACCCTGGTTCCAAGGGCTTCCGCCTCGCAAACTTTTCAATCGAACCACTTTGGTGCGGACCAACTTTATCCTTTGAAACGGCACATCCCTATTTTGGTTACCAAATTGGAGTAACGGTATATCAACAAGGCTTTGACGCGAATGCTTCGATTTTTTCTAGAGTTTCGAGTGAGTATGGGGGATGGTAGGCTGGCCATTGCGTGTGCCATGGTGAAAAAATGGTCACTCTTTCAATTGTTTTTATTTTATGTGATAAACGAGCAGACGGGATCTCCTGATGGTAAGCGATTACTGCCACCATAAACACCTGCAACACCAATAGAGTTACAAGTGCGCTGCCAACTTTTATCCCTCTTTCCCCCCAGTTGGGCCTCCGGTAACTTTATGTTCCTTATTTCTGAGGTTGCAGATTTATTTTTTCTTTTTTCCACCAGAAAAATAAAGTAGTACTATTTATATAACTCTTTTTGTGTATGTTAGTTATTAATTATATACAAGGAAAATAAACTCATGCTGATTTATTATTATCAAACATGCAACCTTTTTGTTCATAAGGAGTGGTCCCTGATAAGAGTGATGATGATGAATAAATTAGTATTAATTTGAAAGTTGGAATTAATCAAACTGATAAATTAAATTTCATGTTTGAATGATAAAAAAAGATTTTTCTACCAATACTAATAAAGAGGGTAATTGAGAATGATAAGATATTATATTGGGGCACCATTGAACTCTGTAAGTTTTGATAAGTACAACTTGTATTATCATATTAATAAATTATTATGACCAATGAATTCATATCTCGTGGTACTAAAACTTAAGGACCTTCAAGTGACGAGTGTAATTTCGTCGATTAGTTAACATCTGTATCATTAGGAGATCCGCTTGCTCACCTGTAGCATTAAAAAAAAGCTCTAGAACAACATTAAAACTCGCAAAAAAAAAATTCGAAACATATTCACGAAAGCGTCAAGGTTGTTGAATAAAACATAGCAACGAAACTCACACCATTTCATTATTTTAGCTCAAATTATGGTCTCAGAGGAACGGAGATAGATCGAAGTTGAGGTAACTCACTGAATACTTTATTGGCTACAATTTGAATTCATATGGGAGTTCGTGTAATTCTATTAGTATTAGCGATACTACTCCTACAGTGTGAATTTACCCAGTGAACCAGCGTACAGGGTATTTCGGTAGACATGGATTTAACCACGTCTTTTATTTACCAACCAGTCCGAACAAAATTTAAAACGTAATAAACAGCTTGCTATAATATGCTGTATGAGGAGTTCAAAAATTTTCGACGTATTTTCAAAACACATCATCAGTCATTATAGAAAAGATTTTCGAGAGATAACTGTTTTCTGATACACTACTTAGGGCGGGTGGGGGACATTTGTAGGTAGGTAATTTAATGTAGATAATAAGTGTCGAAGACATTTATCGCAAAAAAAAAACAGTTGGTGAGAAAATAGTGAAAAAGTTTCCGAAACGATATTCGACTTTCACGGTTTTCACATGTTTAAAGAACTTCTAAATTTAATTTCATACCATCAGGATACGCATACAACAATAATAGCAAAATTGCACATCAACATCACGCTTTGCAAAAGCCTCTATGTCTTTATCTGTCGGCTGTCGATCTAAGTAGATAATTATGTTCATGTTCGACGCAGTATTTTATATGGGTAAAAGGCAAAACCAAGTCAGTCGCTGGTTTTAGCAATATTTTAGAATAAGCCACTGCAACAGCACACGTCCTTGCTGCTTTATTTTATACTGTTCTACTGCCTTTAAGAATTCGGGCAAATTCGGGACAGGATCTTTGCAATATTCGGAATGAGTTCTGAATGTGGAATGGAATTTATTTATCTTAGCAACGTTTGTTACTTGTATTAGTATGCCTTTTTAAGATACTGTTTTGACAAAATACTTACGTAAGTCTATGAGAATCCATACAATCCATAAAATCCAATGATATTACGTTCACATCCGTAATATACTATTTACGATATTTATCGATCAATGTTTATAACAGATGCTCTTGAAAACATAATACTTTGAACCACTTTAGAAAAAAATAACCCAGTTAGGAAGTTGACAGCTTCTGGCAACTAACATAAGACATGCATGATGGATCGCTTTGTAAGTTTTTCGAAACTTTTTGTTGATCTAACTTGACTTTATCCAATTCATAATAGCAAATAAATAAAATTTTATGGTGCTTACTTTCCCAGAGATCCATTACCTTACGTTATCTCTGTATTGAAAACTATTAATGTCCACATTGCATGCCGTGCCAACCTATAAATAATATAGCACTTAGATTTAAGTTTGTTTGTGTGTAGTCTTTTGTTTAGTGTTTATCCTGTTGGTTGTCCTAATAAATAAATAAAAACAGCAACATTGCTGTTTAGAACAAATGAAGTAGTCCATTTGTCCAATACAACCTCCGTTGTTTATTTCTCAACGTTTAACATTAGTCTTTTGTCTCAAATAACCGCGGTCAGACTTCCTCTGTTCATTAACTTTTCTTCCAGACAAGTGGAAAAGCGTGTGTTAGCTTTCCTTCTCACATTCAAACCGGTTTCGACTTTAAGCCATTACTTTGAAGGTAGGGTTTTCTCTGATTTGTGTTCCACTTGGCTATGTTTGCTTGAAGACTTGATTTGGGGTTGTTTAGATTGGACACGCCTAATAAAGAACGGGTTTCGTTTATGGTGTTTGCGTTGTAAATGAGATTGGGAACTATCTTTGTAGTGTTAATTGGCTCGAATAAGGCCAAGGACGACTCATTAATGAAACTTCGACTTTTTCAAATGTCTCTCTCAGAAATAAAATAAGTAGGTGAGTAAATACTTCTTCAAAATTTTCACCCGAAATAAATAACGAATTGCTGGTCCAGCTATTTTTAAAAACAATTAACTTTCATGCATAGTAATTAAAATGTAGTTTTTAATTTATCAACTCTTGATAGGCGGGTGCGATTTATATTTTTACCGCAACTTAATCCCAATATTATGAGTATAGTTGAGTAGGGTACTTTAAGTATGGGCGGGTTCTGGACTCAACTCGCGCGAACTACAATAAGGCATAGTAAAATTAAACTCGGCATCCCTATGTAAATGATCCTTTATCGATACATTTTCCTGCTGTGTAGCGCCTATCTTTATCAGCGCACGTCATATAGTATGCCAGTATTCTCGCGCCATCATTTTCCTGCGTCAATTCAAACTGTACGGTCGATTTGTTTTTCGTGTGACAATTTTAAATAAGTATCGAAAAAAAAATTTTAAAATAAAAAAAAACTTTATTTTTTTAAAAGACATTGAGGAAATGACAGTGCAGTGCCAAGTGCTAATATGATAATGATCCCCACAGCTGGGCCGAGAAGGCTCTCCCTTAATGCAATTGTTGAAAAGCATTTCTTCAAAAGAAGGAGCTCAAAGGATTCACCGTTGGTCTCACCTGTGTCTTCTTCTTCACCCGCGTCTCATGATGATGTGAGTTTTTTTTTAATAAAAACTGGACCCCAATTTTGTTTATATTTGATTTTCGTATTTTTTTTCATATTCACTCTTTCCCATTATTTTCATAAGTACAGTTAAATTTTCTCTATTAGCTCTTGGTTTGTTTACACTTGCAATGTTCTTTCATTCATTCACTACTTAAAATAGGTCTTTAATTCGCCTCTCCAATCGTGACGTCTCTAAAGATCGTGAATGTAAAAATAAACATCTTTGAAACAATGCAAACAGAAAAAAATATTAACTTAAAACAGTGGTTGGAGAGTACCTAAACATTGGAACTAACAAAAATAGAAGCTACGGTACTGTTTTGTTTTATTTTTAAGTTCTGGCAAGACAAATACGTGTGACGTTTTTATACGACTCTAAACTCACATCAAGGGTGTTCGTGCAATGTTTATGTTAAATTATATGCAAGAATTTAATAATATAAATTTAATAAAGTAAACCTTCTCATCTTGGCCCCAACAATGACAACATTATAATATATAGGCTTTTGATGAATACGACTACTGTTTTTTATTGCAGATTATAGTTATCGAAGTATGATTTTTATATTTCATTGGAGATAAGTAAACACTATCATTTGACTGACATGTTATAATGGTGCCCTTGAAATTGATCCAATCTTATCGGTTTGACTGATTACGTAGGTAGCCAACACTATTTGGTAACGCGATACGAAATAACCAAAGCACAATTTTATGAAGCCTTAAAAATATTTTGGACTTAGATTTTTTTTAATATAGCGCAAATCAGTACTTAGTTTGTTTCAAATGCTCGGGGCATTTGGAATGTAAAATCAGTCTGATGAGTTCGTTTTCAACGTCATTTTGATAATCTAGATTGTTGTAAACATATCAGATTGTGACTGTAAACATAAATCAAAAAGCTTGATTATATTTATAGTTATTTATCTATAAATCACTTTGTATAATCCTGATAAGATGTTATCAGTAAACAAATTATGGTCTTCTTTCATGCAATATTTTAATTACTTCCAAGATATTTACATATTATGTAAAATACCTCGTTTAAATTATGCAAATAAGAACATAATATATTTTTTTTCAAAGACAATGCTTTTGTTTTAGTTTTCTTTAAAAAATAAATAAAATCAATCATGTCCAGCACTGGACTGCAACCGGGTGATGATGATGATGTAACATCTTCTTAGTGTGAATTTTTATCTTTTTTTATTTAATTATTATAAGCATTTTTTTAAGAATAAAAATATATACTATGTCAAGAGTGTGTGACACTATTATGACATTCGTGATAAGGATAACATTTGGCCGTGGTCTGCGTGTTTGGCACCGTTGATCGACTCGTACGCATCGTTTGCCTTGGCTGGTAGGGCTGGCACATTCATAAAAAACATATTCCTTTTTGGATTTTTTGTTTTTTTTTTCATTCAATATTCGGGATGCATTTGGCCTAGTGTTTGAGTACAATACTAATATTTACTTCCATTTTCGATTGAATACAAATTATCGGGTACACAAACAATACTAAAGTGTATTGTAGATTATTAAACGACCTAAGACACATTTATCAATTGGCCTTGTATTGTTACAGTTAAAAAGGCTTCCGTATTTGAGTGAATTATCTTTATCTTCGTGCAAAGATAACTTTAATCCTTAATCTAAGACACTGATATGCATATCAAAGGACTTGCGTATCTATAAACAAGGTTACGCTGGTTTTTGCGTAATATTACAGAAATATATAACGAACAATACATGTTGAATGTTATTACCCGATAGTACGGGGAAAGCAAAAGGAGGGTCATAATTTGACAGGCATGTATGTATGATGTTATCTGTTTCCACGTAACTTCTAAATCTCGCTATCAGGATTTCGACAAATACGTATCATTTAAGCTCTTATTGTCCGCTGGTTATAGGTAATGAGTTTTCACAAAACTAATGTGGCACCTCTAGCGACAAAACATATAGATAAAAAACTAAAGTTTTGATAAATATGCCGTGTTTGGTATCATTGACAAGCGCTTTTTTATTTATATACTTTCTAGTGCCAGATATATATTTACTTTGGACACCAATATACAAAAACGAACCAATAGAGACCTAAATATACCAGTTTTTTTTTTTTTGTTTTATATAAACTATAGTGCAGTAATGACCCTAACGAGCGGATATAACACTCTCCATGCGACCGGTTTCTTTCCGACGCGTGCGCTTATCTCACTCTAAATACATTTTTAAACTGTCTACAATTACCTGAAAAGGTAAGTAGGCTTTACTTATGCAGTTTTAATGACTATCCACTTATAGTACGTGTAATTGCATGCTTATAAAAACAAATATGAATGTGAAATTCGTAATTATGTAATTAAGATATTAACTGCGAAACGTTGCATTTAAATTAATGTGATCTTATCTGAATATGATAGTTTTTATCTGTAGGTACTGACGAATCTTGAATGAGCTGTGTGTTTGCCTTGTATCTATGTTCTCGTTTGAACTCTTGTAACTAAAACTGCCACAATTATAGTTTTAAAATCATTTTGATGTTTTCAACCCTAATGATTTTTGTTTGTTTTTAGGCTATGATAAAAAATATATCTTAAGTATTTACTCCTAAAGTTTTACGAATAGCTTATCCATACTATTTATAAAGAGGTTAAATCTGCAAATACGACAAAACTTATAGGGAACCCGAAAACACGAAACACTAGCACGATTTAACTAACATCCAGCGCCATCTATTGGCGTAGCAAAATTTGGTCCCGAAACGAAGTGAGGGCGGGCCACTATTTCTTTTATAAATAATATTTGGCGCCATACTAATTAAGAGTTCTGAAGTTCGCTTTGCAACCGCATGTCACTGAATATTAAAACGCCGCACATTGTTAACAGAAATACTAATACTTGATCTCCTTTGGCAAGTTATCAGAAATGTCTTCTAAACGTAAACAAATTACCAGCGTGTGTAACGTAGACATTTTCATTGATGTTAAAGAAAAAATAGGTCTTTGAGAAATCATATTGGAAAGACATTCTGAGTTAGACTAATACTGGCCTCATTGAACCTTACCAAGAAATGTTACAATAATAGTGGCCCGCCCTCATTTTGTTTCGGGACATAAGTTTCAACATATACCAAGAGATGGCGGCTGGCCGTCGATTAAATCGCGCAAGCGTTTCGCTTGTTCGGTTTACCTATAAGCCATATCGTTGTCTTACGAATTTAACCTTTATATTTTAATAGTATTGAAGTATAGATTAATAAATTAGGACCAAGTAAGACAAGGGTCCCGTACCACTTTATTAAAGGAAAATTACGATTTATGACGTATTAAATAAAAACTTACGTAAATCTCGTTAAATCAAAACAAGTTTTGGTAAATGTTGGCATGATAATGTTTTTATTTATTTTATTCTTTTATCCTTTGATTATAAAATGTCATAATCAAAGCTTTTATCATAATTTTTGGGAGGGTCTATACCGCAAACTATGCAGTTTATAAAAAAAAGCAAAAGGAGAGCCCATGTTGCAGTTATAACGATGGCCTAGTTACTGGTCTGCTTCTCCACGCTTCGCTTAAAGGAATCCATATTGTCTATTAATTCATATTAAACAGTTACTAACTACCAACGTCGTCGAATAGTTGCAATTAATTTTAGTTCCAATTAACATAATATGCATACGTTATTCGATGTAGGTGTTATTAATACAGGCGATATTACGTATATTGACGTAGGTATTAATTGCTTATATCGTCATAACACGTCGTTAATTCATTAGCTGTTTAACTGTTAAAATGCTAAAGGTCATATTGAAAATATTTGCTAAATATATTTTGGCTCCATTATAGAGAGACTGTGATTTCCAAAGATACATATTTTTGTTAGTTTTTTGGCCGCCAGTCTATACGGAAAGTATATTTTATATACCTAATTTCTAAAATAAAATGTATGATTAATATGTCCTCAGATATACAGAATTATATACCTATACCTACATTCATAGATTCCAAAAGTATTTGCCTTCCTTTACCTGTTTAACCGTTTTACATACCAAAATCACAATAGTACCTACCTATTAGTAGGTAAGTATTATTGTTTTATTCGTGCTTGTCCTTAAATAAAGGGAAACTGTTTTTGTAGGTAACCTAAATTACAGTAATTGGATTAAACTTTGCTTGAATATATTTCATTTTGGTTTTTCTGAAAAGATAAATTAATTTATTAGACTTATATTAGACTATGACATCAGTTGTAGCTTTAATAAATAGGTACAAATAATTATCATGTGCCTCATAGCAAGATTTTTCTTATATGTAAATACTAAATCACAAAGTGTTTCAATTGTATTTTCTGCTTCAGTGTTATTGATACATACTAAAATTTAAATTTTAGTTGCTACCCTATTTATATCATAATCTTGAGATGACGGAATTCAGTTGTGATTACCAAGTGTTGATCTTTAGAGTGATATTGTTGACGTCAATTTATATCTATTCTGAACACTTATGAATATCAAAATGTTTAACACTCGGACTTCCTGCAGGGAAAATGGTAGGTACGAAAGTCATATCTTAGCTACACTGTGAGTATCTTCAAACGTTTACATCCTTTTGATCACATCTTCTTTCGGCCATTCTGAACAACATTAAGTTTTAAAATTTTTGGAAATTCATCTAAAATTTTTTCGACTTATACAAAATGATCAAGTCACGTGACCGAATTTATATGAAAAGTACATTTTAAAATGTTGTTCGAAATAGTCGTTAGAACATGGGGTTAAAAGGTTGTAAATGTTTACTAGTACACTCTGTATTAATGAACTTACGTACCTGCGCCCCTGTATTGCAACATTTGGCTGTCAAATTCCACCCGATCGATATACGAGTACGTACGTGAGTCATAGTTCGTCGAACGCAGTGCTAATAATGTTAGGTTAATGTGTGACAAGGCTGAACGACCTTGAAGCCGTAACGTATTGTGATAAAGGCTTTCTAGGTTTTTAATCTATTGCTGACACACATAAAACCTGTTTGGATAATTATAGTACTGTCTCGTGTTTGCATGAATTATAATACGATGGGTGCTTCCTGCTTCCGTTTCTTTAAAGTTGTGCTAAGTTTTAGTGGAATGAAGCTGAGTTCCATATTTGGAACATATTAGAACGTGATTGTTACAATCATTTTTATGTTTTCTGTTTAAAAACAAATCATTTTCTCACGATAAAATAATTAAAACACTATAAAAGGTTAGGTACCGCCCAACAAAATACTTACAATTATGTTATGAACCTAGTCTGGCGGTATGTCACATGTTAAGATCCGAAGACATTTCTAATAAATCTATTTCAACGTTGATTAATTAATTTAAGTTTAACCATTGACGTTACAAATGGTGTACTTATTAAAATTTAATTTGTTTTAGCACTACGTTGATCGGGTTACTTAGGGCATATCTATTTATAGTCAAAGGCACGGTTCTCTGCGAGTTTGTTGCCATATAGATTGTGGCTCACATTAATAATTT
Organism: Cnaphalocrocis medinalis; assembly: GCA_014851415.1. Classification (NCBI taxonomy): domain Eukaryota; kingdom Metazoa; phylum Arthropoda; class Insecta; order Lepidoptera; family Crambidae; genus Cnaphalocrocis; species Cnaphalocrocis medinalis. Next base: position 8,620,815 of record CM026289.1, on the reverse strand, counting down.
TAACTCCACTTATGAAATAAAGCAACCATATTTAGAAAGCCATGTTTTAAAAGATATAATTGCTCTCTTTATCTAACAAATATGGAACACCGGTGCCATATTTGGAACCAGTGAATTACAAACAGATCAATATAATAGCAGGGCGCCTAGTCGAACACTCTATTTTTTAGTTTTATTGTTCGTAATTATTAGATATCGTGCAATGAGGTCAAAAATAATATACAGGTATTATAAAGACTTGCTACGACTTGCCTTAAATGTTTTAGTTTGAAAACTAAAAAATATATAGATACTTTTACACGTTTACACTAGAATCGTTGAGGCGCCATTACATAACTGAACAGTTTAAAATTAATACTGAAAGTACTCACTTACATAAGTTAATATAGGAACTTTAGAAAATGAGGAAGGATGTTTAAAGTTTTGATTAATGATTTGTTAATTTATGTATATTAAATGTTAATTTATAATAAAATAACATTATTTTTACGGCTAAGTATAGACATTTAAATTTTACGAAATAGGTACCTACATCAAATATGTTCGTACATACTATATTGGCAAGCAATATGAGAATTTGCTTAAATTGTGGACTAATTAGTAACACAATTTTAATTATAGGGTTGTACCACGCAATGAGTCAGCTCACCAATGATGCTTTTTTCACAAACACATGGTTTTTGATGCATTCGGTTACCACGACAGTTGCGTCTGGGCAGGTGTTTCTGACAGCTGCCAATGGCTAAGTTAACAAAGGGAGAGTGTGCTTATCGAATTGCCGCACAATGTTTTGTAACATTATCAGCCCTAACTATACAATTTATATAATGCCACTTTGCCACAAGTATATAATTTATGTAAGAAGACAAACTTTTTCTTAAAATTTAAACCATTCAATTTATTCGAATTTGATTTCACATTGCATTCAGATAACCTATTAATGAAATAGTTTAATAACAGAAACAGTTTCAAAGTTATATATTAACGCAATTTATTTCAAAATTAATATTATTCCGGTATATTATCCTCAGGAAAACAATTCATTGACGTCATAACGACATTAATTGTATAGACTATGGCTACTAATTAATTAATAATACATAAATATTGTTTACAATAAGTATGGAATTGTTCAAGGTAAATTTTACTATACTGGTAGGTACAAAATATTAATTAAGTAATTATATTGCCAAACAAGATCATCGTCTAAGCATTCCTTATAGAAACGGTTTAAAGTGACACTAAAGAGACTCTGAGAATTTATGAACAGAAAACACATTGATAACATATATACTTGAATTCCCCTGAATTAAAATAGAAAAAAGTAGAAACTTCTTAAAAAACGTTGCCCAAAGAGTTTACTAAAACAGTCTTAATCCGCGAAATGATTCCACATCACAACTCTAGCGTAAAAGTGACATTAAAATTCGCTACTAAGAGTAAGAGTATAATTGTCTTATGCAGAAGATTATGTCATTCAATCGTTCGAGATAAACGTTACTTCAATTAAAATTCCGTAAGTTCGGTTACATGAACAAAAACATCGCGTGTCTCGATTTGGTGAATAAACGAGACTCAAAATCGGAGACTAATAGATGTGAAAAGTATCGATAAAAAAACATTCTAACAAATTCTTCATGCAGTTATTAATTACAAATCAAACTAGCGGTTTAATAATACTAAGTGTAGTATTTAAAATATCTTCTATACCATTATTAGGATTACAATATGTAACCCAAAAAGAAAAATCGATGCCGAGCGTCATCTATAGACAAAAATTAAAATTTTTTTTAGAATAAAGGCCTGGAAACAAAATGCCACTATTCTATAAATAAACTGAATCACCGGTTAGTACTTCTGTCAATCAACAGCGTTCTAACATGAACTTTAGTTTTATGTGATAACTAGTGGCCCGCCCTCACTTCGCTTCGGGACCATAATTCATAAATGAGCCAATAGATGGCGCTGTGTCCAATTACATCGCGCAAGCGTTTCGTGTTTTCGGTTTACCTATAAGCCTTGTCGTTGTCTATAGAAGTTATCTCTTTATAAATAGTATAGAAGAAGATGTTTTCGCATTTAAAAAATAATTATAATCTACGTGACACACTGTTTTATACTAATACATTAAGTCTTACATTAATACGTAACGCAGTTATTATAACAATAGTTTTCAATTTCTTTTGTACTCTACGAATAGTTCATTACTTGTGTAATCATAATCAATACGTGACGGTGAAGATCGAATAAAATATAATCGATTATCCATATAAAGAGTTGCATCTCTAGTAAATGGAGACAAATCGTGACTATACGTAGTCATTATTACATCGAGTAATTATAATTACAACCTCTTTTTATACAGATTCGTGTATCGAAACATCGTATTACGTTAAGTGGTGGACTGACGATTCTTTTTTACAAGTGTCAACAACTTTTGTGTAAGATAAACTCGCTATTAACTCATCGAGCGAAAAAGCTAATGATTCGATTCATGAGTTATACTTAGTTTATTAAGTGTACATTAACCTTGCTTTACTTGTAAATGATACTGATTTAGTACGTTATTTATACCGTGGGAGAGCCACGCTACCGCACAAATGGTCCAGCTCGACTTGAGTGATACCACGGGCTCACAGAAGACCGGTGTGAAGTAGCGCTTGCGCTGTGCTTCGCCGTGTGATTGATGGTCTTTAGGCCCAATCGGGGGAAAGGGGGTTGTTGTTGCTAGTATTTTAGGGCAGCGGCAATAGCTTGCCATCGGGGGATCCGTCTGCTCGTTTGCCACCTATCACTAAGAAATGGCGTTTGTTGTAATTTCTTTGAGGCTGTCACAGTGGCGCACCGTGTGGGTATTAGCTTAGCCGTCCAGGGCCGAGAACCATTTTGCCACCCATGTTTTTTCCTTGATTCCTCCTTAAGGGTGAAGCAGAGGTTTTCGCCGCCCCTATGCCCCTTCCACGCACCCACTACGCTACGCTACCCAGTACTAACTAGCCTCCAATGAAAACTCCCATTTTACTACTGTAATAACAGTTAAATAAAGCTCCTTAAATAAAGAAAAAAAAACAGTTATTGCAAAGTTTCTCTCATTGTGTTCAATCGTATTAATATTCCCATGACGAGTTGTATCTGTTAACTTGCAGTTATGCATTGAAGGTATTTTGTTTAATTTATGTGGGAAATAACTCAAAGACAGTTCATCCATTCTTGTGATAGAATATCGTAATGATCTATTCTCTTTGCATGTACTTTAAATACTTACAGATGTGATTCACAAGTAGTGTTATACTTTAGCCTTATTGCACTTTTGATTGCTGTTGTGTTACTCTGTATTCTATTTCTGTGCAATAAAGAATATCTATTAAAGATAGCGACTTATTAAGACAACGTTTGTTTAGACTTGTCATGTTATGCAAGTAAAGAGGAGATATCTGGTATCAATATCTTCAGCGGAATGAATAAAACATCACGGTAGCTCAAGTGAAATACTGAAACCAAAAACATGAAGAAAAAATAACTAAGTTTGGGAGAATTTAAGAAATCAAAGAAAGTGCAGTTAAAACCAGAGTAATAATGATGATGATGGAATTATGAATAATTATTTTAAAACTATTATGTACCGAATCCAATGCAACCATCATCATTGTTATTAAAATATCATATAGGCAAAAAATATGGAACCGCTGTTTGGCAATTTCGAAGTTTCTATTTTATCATAGTAAAACTGCGTTAATAGATATTTCCTCAATAATAGGAACACCGCTTCCCATTTCGAAGTTACATGTTCCTCAAACACATTCATGTCCTTCGTACTAGTATTACATTTATCTCTCATTTTCAGTATCACGGATCCGTGTTCTGCACGTATAGGGTTGGCAAGTCTTATAAACGAAAAGCCGGACAGTTTAACCAATTTAGCCGGACATTTGGGCAAAAAGGGATAGGGGTCCTCTAGCGACTCGTCATAATTAGTCAACTTTGGGGGGGAATCATTAGCAGAAATATCGTCACTACCCGGCACAAAAAACACTAACAAAATCCATGCCGGACAAACACCGTCTAATTTGGCAGGACACTCAACCAAAAAGCCTGACTATGTCCGGCTTTACCCAGACGTCTTGCAACCCTACTCGCGTATTGAGAAACTCGATTTTCTTCATACGAAAGTGCAGCTGGGTTGAGTATGTAGGTACGCTCGAAATGCTGGAATATATCAAAACCTAATGCTCGAATGTCTGTCTTTATGTTCACTTCGTTTTGTGAGGGATAGATATCTTTGGGATTGCTCTCTTATGCATTTATCAAGATTCCCAATTTCCCAACATACGAAACTTGATATCTTGAGTCGTGAGTCTTGAAATCAAGACCATTGCTAGAAAACGTAATCACGACGGCATTCTAGCCTTTGTTAGACTGCTGATCTAAGAAAACTGTTGTGAATGTTTGAATTTAAATCAGGGATAGAGATTTGAAGAAGGCTTCGTCCTGTCTGCGTCTCTGATGCAGGTTGTTTAAAATTTGGATAATCGTCAGCTGGTTTATATTTGCTTCTTTATCATCCAAATTTCTGAGTTCAAAATTTTCAATCGTATAGTGAAATTAATCCAAATCTTTGCATAATTTTTATAATAAAAAGACAGTTCAATGTGTATTTATGTTATTTTAATTTTCGATGAAATATTTTATTTCATATTGCAAAAATATTATGTCGAGTTATCTTTGAGCAAAAATGAGACTGCAGTGAAGTGTGAAGCTAGATCCGATGTTCTTTTGATAGTTGTGAATAAAACGCAGACAAGCCCAGACACATACATATTTGCTTAGAATAAATTCAAAGCTAGACGACTGAGATGAAGACTTATTGGGTACATTTATTTATTCTATGCTGATGTAAAATATTCTGAGACGAAGTTATATGAACGGTGAAATTGTAATTTTATTTTTATGTTTTCATTCGTGCTGTGTAGGTTTTTACAAACAACGTGTGCCTCAACACAAATATCTATCTTAGATCTATTATCTATTAATAAAAAAATATCTTAAGAATAATAAAGAAAATTGATCAAATTGAAGGCTTGCAAAGCCAAACAACGCGCAATAAAATGGTTGTTTATTTTGTTTTTTGAAATCTTTACCTGCTGTTTAACAGATGAATACTAAACTGACAATTACAGACGACGTGTGACGTGTTTGAGGTGGATACCACTCTTGCCAAATTGCCAGTAATTTCCATCAGCCCATGGATGCATGCATACATTTTAAAATGTCCCTGTTTTTGATAACAGCTAGCCGTAACGTAATACGGCGGATTATACGATCCGGCTGCGACATTTATATTTTGTCATTTAGAATGCAGTCGGTTGCGCTCCAGCGCCGGCCATACAAACAATATTTTTATTCTGTTTTCATTACTCAACATTTGCTCCGCGCCATGTTCCACTCGTTCATTTCTATTCGAGTTGCAAGCCAAACCATACTCTTAACCCGCTGTAAATATTAAATAAAGCGAAACAAGGAACGAATTTATCATAGGTATATCAAATTTCCCGCAAAGCATTCTCCTTTCATATAAGACCGGCATTAGGGTCTACTATACTCTACACTTCTCTGAATTATTAGTCATCCTCAAAGCCCCTATAACAGACCAGACATTTCGAAATTCTTGTCGTAAAATTAGGAGGAACGTTACATTTTCATTTGTGTCCAGAAATGTGTTTGTTCTGAAATTCTGAGTAGCAGACGGAAAACTTTTTATTCTTAGTAATTCAATCTTGAAAAAGTCAAAGTTACTTTGAGCACTAAACTTAGCTACAGAATATACATATAGAGTGGGTGGAGTAAAGTTTGGTTTCAAAAATAAAGGTTACATTATACTGGATTGTTTTGCGAAGAGTGGGCACACTGGTGCTTATACTGGTCCAATAAAAATAGAAACAATATAATCATTTGAACATGAAAGAAGACTATGCTAAACTACCGGATGATCTAGAAAGCATTTGATACGTTTTATTTTTTTTCCACCGTCATTAGTGCAAAAAATCTTTAGAAAATCGACGCATTATTACAAATAAATTGAGATGATGGTAATAATGACGCTCGTTTGATCCTTATGACATATGGTCGCATTAAAAAAAACAGATTCGTTGAATACCTTACCTTATCCGTTGGGATTCAAAAGCATTTTTTTATCACACGGCGCACGCGGCGGACACATGGCGTTACTGATAAAAGATATGCTTAAGCACTGTACATAAGCCGCATAGAGTGTCAATTTGTTTGGCCTCAAATAGAGCAACTTACACTAAAACGTGTTTTAAAAAGTAGGTCTCACCATCGTCTTATCTAAAGGTAAGAATGTCACAAATTGCATGTTCCCTTGTCGTTTTGTGTTATTAACATTTGACTCCTTATCTAATGGGGTCTGGGGTAGATACGCCATCATGGTTTTTGTTTTGTCGCTCCGCAACATGGGAAATGGAAACCTTTGTTTTGTAATTAACGAAACGATCTTTATCTGACAAAACTGTTTGTTATAAATCTTCGTTTGCTCGGTTTGGTAATACTTCTAAAAATTTACAATTGGTTTCGTTCGTCTCCTGATGGCTTATCTTAATGAGCTGTCAGTTTTCTTTCGCTGTTTCAACCAAACTAGTGAAACCTTTTCTCACATTGTTCTTTAGACAGCCTCTAAGAATCAAGTGTTAATTGCATTCCTAATCTCTCATCTTAATTAATTGTCACTTTTGACTTTGTGAATACTTGAAAATATCTGATTTCCAATACCAATATTGCAAGTTTAAATGCTTATACGAGTATGAGCAAGGTTTTAACGTGATAACCTGCAATAATTTAAAATTACGTCCGTAATTGGTGCTCCAAATATGTCGCGGACTATTGCATCTTCGTCATGTTTCTTGAAAGTGACAACGTACAATGACTTTCAATAAAGAAAAAGTCTTCGCGTTTCATAAGTCAATTATCTATCAGCTCTGTATTACTCTACATTTCATGAAACAAAACATGACGCACCTAAACTTCTAATTGCAATCCTGTAATAACATTTTATTACAGGATAGACTGTGATTGCATGTTAGTGTTGTGCTCGTATTTCAGTAGCGTAATTATCGATAATTTGGTTCCAGTGAAAACATACTTACATAAGTAATATCAGATAGCGCTGCGTAAATGGCGCTCTAACTTGTATTCGTATCTTTTGTGTTGCTTTAAATGTATCGAACATTGAATGTAGCTTTAATAGCATCAATTATTTTACCGTCGATATTATAGTAGCAATAATTTGATTGTTGGATTTCTTATCATTCGTTTTTAACGTTTTATTACTTTTACGACAGAAAATATCAACGGAATTATTCGCTGTCAATGAACTCATCAGTTCTAACTGGTGTGTGCATGTAATAAGTGTAAATCAGTATGGTGGTATGTAATGACAGCTTGTGCCAGTTCCCTACGAGTGGTTAACATAATTATCGTGCTAGATGAAGAAGCACTTTCAGTCGAGGCATTCGAGTTCTCTGTGATTTATGGTACATAAAACAGACATAAATATGAAAGTTATGTCTTCTTTATTGCTTCGAGATGTTCATTACCATAAGTATTGGAGACAAAAGGTTTAAAACTGATATTTTTTAAGATACTTTGCGCCTATAATAAGAGTCAACATAGTTAATGTTTGTTTCAACATAATTTTGAAATTCAAGCGCAGTTTGTTTGATCGCGATTTTAATCTGCAAAATTCTCAAGACCTGTTTTAGTTATATTTGACGTTAATTAATTTGAAAAATGGTGTTACCATCCACTGCTCTAATTTACAAGTACGTATTGTTTACAACATTAATTGCTACTGGATCGCGTTTAATGCTTAATTTTAGATGAAATTACGTCACTAAACTGAATCATGGCTGCAAAATACTCGTAAATAAGGCCTACTTGGACATGACTTTAGATTAAGTTTCTGCCCCGTCACTATTTATTAACTCAAGGACCTCCCTCCGGAGACTGCGGTGACTCATCTCAGTGACTCACGTGGCTTTCCTCAATTTCGGACAAGTTTTGATGCAGATAATTGATGATTGTGGTCAGGAACTGGTTACTCGGGTGAGGGACAAGGTTTTGATTGTTTGGCAATTAACGTGCCTTTATGCATAACCTCGGTTATAGCAATTTGACAATTTGCAAATCAATCAACCTTTAGACAAATATTGTTATCTACTGTTTGTTGCTCAAATGTATCCGTATCCAAAACAGAAATAAGCTTTTTACTATATTTTTAAGTATATTTCTAAAATTTTAAATACCAGTTACCAAAATCAGAATTATCTATTAATTTTATCTTTCTGCCATCACAATCATCTAAATGTTTGTTCTCATTATCTATTTAGTCCTCTCTTAACTAAAGTTAGTATCCCAAAAAAGTGAGCATGTCAGAAGGAAAATAAACTAGAAGTAGCTTTATCAAACTTTTAGCCATAATTTCACTTATTGTATATTCTTATATATTCCAGGTCAAATGCTTATCTGTTTATGAATAAACAAAATGAATATCCATTTCCAAACTTCCATCCAATTTGTAACTTTCTCATATGCCCTAAGTCCTCGTTAGGGATTACTCTCAAGTAGATAGCAGACAATCATTACATTATTCAGAAGCTATAACGGCGGACCGTCGACGGCTGCGGAATAGCAAAAGTTCAGGTAAACGTCAACAGCTGAGTCATAATGCCTTTGTATCCCTGCCAACTGTTGCAGTGTCGGATCCAAGTTAGCGAAATGTTAAAACTTAGATCGAAGAAATATAGACAGACACGATCTATATACCGATCGTGTCAGTGCCGATATAATGCACAAATTGTAAAACATGATTACGATTGTAAGTTCTAGGTACTGAGTCTCTTGCTGATTCGTCTCGTAGAAATTGATCTTCCGAATCAGCGGTAGATTATAAAATTTGACATTAAAAAATGTTCTGTAAAGGACTTAAACTGAATAAAGCAATTTTGAATCTTTGATAATTATGAAACAACAACAGCTTAGACAATTCAATATATTTTTCGGATTTTGTTTAAAAAATTAATGCTGTCATTTTCATTTATTTGTATTTTGCGGATCGCTTATTTGAAACCCTTCTTCAAAAGAGTTTTAAATTTAATTACGTTTTACTCCGCCAACTAAGCTAAAATTTTGTTCAGGTGACACATTTTTTTATAAAAAAGATCAATTCGTAGAAAACTCAACTTGCTGTCTGCAACAAATATATTTTTGTTAAACAACATTTTATGCAAAAATCTCTTACTGAATCCGTCACTGCGTCTAGACCTCACGCATCTTTTATTAATTTACACACAGTCAGTTTTGATGACCTCTATAACATTGTCAATAAGACTAAAATCCTATGACAACAATTCTTCAACATTAAAATGTATATAATTTTGCAAGATAACTCACCTTGCCAGAACTACGATTCATGGTGTAACCCAAGACTGCAAACTTCGTGTGCAAATAGAATATGCATTGAAATATGTTCCTCCATTGTTTGCCACCCATTCTTTTGGTTTTAAGAAATATTATGTACATTTTAATATTGAATGCAATTTTTCCATGTATCTGCAGTGGCAGTTTTAATATCTGCTGACATTGTATGCAAAATAAGCGTTATCGTTCCGTCCGATAAAATTAACGGTTGTATATTTATATATACATCCAACAACCCTAATTAACTTAATGCCTCGGTAATAACATTTTAGCAACATCTATTCATTGTATTTTCTTGTCTTTTCTATTTCTTTTGCCTTTTCAAATTAGAGTTTCATATTATTCAGTTAGATAGCGTACTTATTATTTTATCATCTAGTCTTGCTTCAATGGTTCTTTAAGTATCGCATAAGCTTTGTTGTTCATAAATACATTCCACCTCATAATTTTTGTAAGAAAAACCAGTACGTATGTTTTTTCAGACTGGAAACATTCTTGCCCTTGACCATGAAGTAGGTATACTTTGTTTACAAATTATACAGCTATGACTTTACTTTGTTATTGTATGTTTCCACATCTGTTTTATATTGGGTGTGTTGATACTGAGAATTTCAATAATAAATTTTATTTATTTCTGTTACGGCTCTTGGTATTTTGCATTTGTTGAAAACCACCTGCGAATATACTGAGCAGAGTCGGCCTTCGGTTCCTATTTACAGACTACGTCATTGTATGCAATATTATCTCGGCACTCGAGTTCCATTGTAAAATTCAAGTACCAGTAAAGTAACGTCCTTTAAATTTATCGATACTCATACTCGCGGACGAAACTACATTGGGTTTGAAGTTAAATAAAATACTTAATGTTAATATAGCAAATATCGGATTGAATAAAGATAACTTTTTATCAAGTCTTCAAAATGAGTAGACGTCTTTTGCTTGACATAATTCTTTCATACACTCGTAAAACTGTTTTCAGTTTATGGTCAAAGGACGAGAATGTTGGAAAAAAAGGAATTGAAATAAAATATAATCTTTAGTTGAAAAAAGAAAGATTCCGTTACGATTTTTTGACATAATTCTTTTTTAGTTTGGCGTGCTATACCTACAGAAAATTGTAAAAATGCATGTAGGCAATACAAATACATTAAACAGGGAAGTTGGAAGTAGTATACGATAGATGAGGTAAACAATATGTTGTTATCTCTTTCATTAGTAGTTTGCCATGGAAGAATTTTCAACTCTGACTTTGTTGAGTAAAACCTCTATGTTATTATGTCGTATTATTAGCGATATGAGCAGCAATAATTAGAAATATTAGTAAGGAAAACAGCCAAATGGGCTCGTATTAGCATATAAATGTTGTAATACACAAGTCTGAAAATCGTCTCACTTTAACTGCACCATTAAAGTCCATTATTGCTTGTTAGGGGGTAAGCATTTGCATAGTTTATTAGCTCTTACATTGTTCTAATGGTATGAGACTTTAAACTTTATTGCGTTTTTCGACCGCAGAGGAAGTTGGTTCTTGTGAATATTCTCGCGGACTGTACTTATAAGGCTCTGTTTTTTAAGTTGTACGATACGTGAATGCGCTAGAGCGGTTCTGCCATCAGTCGGCTGTGACGTTCGTGTTATTATAGTCGAGTTAAAAATAAGGTTTAGCATTACGCTCGGATTATTTTAGCGCTTCCTTATGTTTGAGGGGCCCGTTCCGCAGTCAAGTTGTGCGAAAGTCAGTGCTTTGACGTAACTTGTGCTGTGTTATCAGTGGTGTAACCCTGTGTTGATTTTTTGTGACGTGGTGTAAGTGCCTCAACTTTACCGTTAGATATTACGAAAGTGGAATAGAGTTTTTCTTCTTTTGTTGTGTTTGCTATCGCTATTATTAAACAGAGTTGTACTTTCTTATTTTTGTTTGATACGTATTCCACGTTTGAGTGTTTCGAATCTGATCGAGCTTCAACTGTTTTTATTCGAATAAAGATAGATACACTATTTTGAAGCTACTGAACTATTTCCGGCTATAAAATAGTGCAATCGCCATTCTGCCCGCGGTCGGCGTGCTCTGAATAAATTTCGTGTGATGCAGTCAACTCGTCCTGGTTCATGAAGATTAGGAAGTGACTATTTTGGTGATGATGCCACGTTATTTTACGTGAGGTTAAGCTGATTTCGCCTCGTTCAAACTTCAAATGGATAATCAGGAGCTGTTCGTCTTTCAAGTAAGATTCTGTATTGATATAAACTTGGAACGGCAAGATTTATATTAGTCAAGATAATTTGTAAATTTGACCGAACTAATAAGGATGTATTCCGTAATAAAACCTGAACTAACCTAAATATAAGCTATGAATTGGATACTTAAACAGATGAAACTACTCTATTAAAATAAACTTTACAACATTCAGAAGCTATTTGGACTCTAAACAAGCAATTGCCTATTGATGATAAGCAATGAAAATTACACTTTATTAATGCGTGTGAAAGTTCGATTAAATATATGACTGGTCAGTAGATAACTGACGGAAGTATTGACGCTGTTGCAGTGGAAGAAAGACTTTCTTCCAATAACATAAGGTTTGAATTATAAAATGCAGAAGCAAACTAATAAAATGACCGAGTTGGCAAAGCTAATATAGAAGGTAAGAATCTAAATAAAGTTAGAAACCGTAACGGAGCGTGCAAAGAAGGTTCCTATTCGGCGGAACATCTATCACATGTATTTTTGGAGACTGCATCTAAGGAGCTCGATCGATACGGTCTTGGCTGTTCGTTCTATGCATGTGACCCAGAAAATTTATTTTTAAGTCTGTGAACTACGTTAAAGTAACAAGAGAGTAATTTTAGAAAATTTGAACATGTTAAGGAAATATTGAGTTTGAATTCTTCTTTAAACATGTCAATAACTACACCTATACAAAGTAAAGTAGGTGACCAATAAGATGAAGATAATGGTTTTAATAAAGTTAATGTGGAGTACACAAATTTTAAGTTTTAAGAAATACCGTTTTTTTTTTCATTGTTTTGAACTGTTACTCACCATAAAATATACCTTATTTCAAGCGCCGTATCGGAAACTCAAAAATGAGGTCCTTGGTACCAATCCCGTATATTATAACTAAACTTATATTAATACCATTTTTAATTCACAAAGAAAATTATTCTGAAGATGAGTTTTAAAATTCTCAGTGGTATCACATGGGTATTGTTATTGTATTCAGAGCGCCTAGAGATACACCGAAACCTTCTCGTAAAAATGAGAATATACTATCGCATTCAAATGTAAGACACGTTAGCGCGTGCGAAAGGGACAGCAATAAAGATTCGGTCGAAAATTCTGTTTCAAAGTAGCCCTCTGTGTTGAGCTTTCTATTGGATATTTTTCTCAAATATTGTTGTTGGTGATCTTGATATTTTTAACGATGTACAGCACGCCTCTAATCTAAGGGAAAGTGTGTCTGTGACTATAAAATGTACGAACCACCATAAGTGTATTATTATGTTGTTTCTCTTGGCATTTTATAGTGGCTTATTAGCAGTTCAAACTTATTATTAAGAGCAGAAGCTTTCAATAAATTAAATCACTACCAATCATGATAGTCACGTAACATCTATACATTGAATCTCAATCTGAGCCAAATTGTGCCAGTTTAAATATCGAAGTAAACAGTTTGCTTTTTTTTTACTTTAATAATTTTGCTTGGTCTTTATTTAACCTATTTGTTTCACTATTTTAAACTGTATAAGTATTTGTCGATGTGACATCGAAATAAAAGGCGCCAAAATCAGGCATTGACTCTTAACTTATCTTTTGTTTTTTCTCATTTAAAATGAGAACGGTCGCGATCGTGTTTTATTTCCGTCACTGCAGGTCGTTGACTTTTAATAATAACTTTATTGCAAGCGTTTCTAGTCTCATCTGTTAAGTTTCTGCTATCTGGTTTTGTAGAACTATTACGTATGCTGCAAAAATCTTTGAGCAAATCTCAGGCAGTCATTGGCAGTGTTGTGCTTCATAATTCGCGCCCAATGGAGCATCCAATTACTTAATTGGAAGCGGTTTGCAACAGTTCTGCAAGTGATTATTTGCAATTTATTTCACACTTGATAGGAAGATAATTAGCAAGGGTACTGGTCATACTCATGATTTAATTAAATTTTCTACTTTCAAGTCTATAACAATTGAACGTAAAATTGATTTGACGATTTTTTATGTGATATATGGCAGATAAGCTTACATATTATCTGAAGGTAAGCGATTCCCGCCGCCCATAGACACCTGCAACACCAGTAGAGTCACAAATGCGCCAAAATCTAACCCCCTATCCCCCAATTGGGCCTCCGGTAACCTTACTCACTAGACGAAACACACACTGCTTAACGCCGGTTTCTGTGAGGTCATGGTATTGCTTCGGTCAAGCCGACCCATTCGTGCCGAAGGGTGGCTACACATACAGATAGACATTGCGGCTATCTTTTAGTGCCTAAATGATCAATTCCATTGCTTTCATCGTTTGCTTTTATCTTTTTTTTGGAAATTAAAGATGGTTCCAAAATTAAGAATCTTCAAGAAACGAGCCTATACCTTCCTAAAAGGCCGGCAACGCATCCGCACTCCTTCTGGTGTAGCTGATGTCCATGGGCGGCGGTGTTCACTTACGATTAGGTGACCGCCTTGCTTGTTTGCCTGCCTATACTATAAAAAAAATTAAGAATTGTTCGAAAAAAAAGCAGATGGTAATGACTTTCGTGAGGTAAACATCTGTCAATGGGCTATCTTCAGTAACTCCACCCAGTTCAGAGATAATGGTTTCGGGCATAAACAACCTTTTGGTTTTAGCGCCAACGGTACTTGTAGATAATTGAGTTTCCTCGTACTAATTGTGGCGTAAAGATAACCTTAAAACTGTATTTAAGTAAATATGAGGTTTAATGAGGAAGCGAGGCGTGTACCCTTTGATAACCGGAGGATACTACTAATGATGCTTTTCAAAATAGGTACAGAAGATCAACAAATTATGCTGGTATTTAAATATTACCTATGTCTTTGTAAATGCTTTACTAAATCTTATCTTCTTCTATACTATTTATAAAGAGTTAACTTCTATAGACAACGACAAAGCTTATAGGTAAACCGAAAACACGAAACGCTTGCGGGATGTAATTTAGCACAGCGCCATCTATTAGTTCAATTTTGAATTACGGTCCCGAAGCGAAGTGAGGGCGGGCCACTAGTTTATACAATACAATACTTCGACTTTGCTGATTAGTTGTTTTCTAAACATGTACGTACGTCAATCTTCTGTATCTATACTATTTGTAAAGATAAAACTTCAATAGATAAGCGTTAAATATCTATTTAAGGATATTTGTGGGTCTTTGGTTAATTCAGATGCTTGGTTGGTATTGGTATTGGTGAATGCTTAAGCTACTAACCTTGGGACTAAGTCTATGTGCTGTTTCTGTTCTGTCATTTATTTATTATTACGTCTCTAGCTACATCAAATGCAATGAATCTGCCAAACTTATCGTCAACCGAATTTAATCGTTGCTCCAGATAAATATAAAGCATAAAACGCGATAATGTGTACAAACACTTCACGGTTGAACAAGTCTGAATGACATATCCGTTCTGCCGCATCCATCGATTCATTTGAATCACAGCTATACAGTACCACAGTGATGTTACAACCAGTAACTCGACTACGCACAGTCCAGTGCAGCGAACGGTACGGTTTCATAGTTAGACGGCAAAATTATACATTAGGCATCAGCGTAGGGATTAGCTCCTAACCCATCCGTGTGCAAACGATTACTTATTGCCTATCTGGTACATCAGAAAATGCGTCGACTGTACTTTCAAAAGACCAGAGAAGTGAGACAGTTTGGAGCGAAAAGTCAATACGTTGATTGAAATTGTACACTGATAGAAGTCGCACCAGGTGGACCGACGATCTAGAGAAGGTCGCGGGAGTCTCTTGGATGCGGGTGGCACAGGTCCAATCTGTGTGGAGAACTTTGGGGGAGGCCTATGTCCAGCAGAGGACGTCTATTGGCTGAACAGATGAAGATGATGATGAGTCGCAACATAAACTCAGGATTATATCGTATCGTATAGGATCAGTATATCATATCGTGTCTCTCCGAACATCATTGTACGCTCGCATGTATGTGTCTGTTGTCTGTTGTAGCACGTAATTAAGGCAGCTGGCATTCTCCGTTTATTAATGATCACCTGGTGGTAAGCAATCAATGTTTAAAACGAACGTGTGCAGAGCTTTTACAAGGCCCGGAGGTATCGTCGAAACGTCACGTCATGTTTTGCTGACTATCGTCATACTGCGGCCATCATGAGCGAGATGTACTTACGTAATTAAGCGCCATTTTATAGTTTGGCGACCGATTCTTCCGATTGGCAGACGAGGTCAGAGATGCATACCATCACGTCAATGAAAAGATTGCTTTTTTTTGTTCTGAGGCCTACTTTTAAGCCTCTGTACGTTGTCAATAGACCGTGATAAATAGAAAATGGAACCTTTTTAACTTTTTTGTTAGAGTGTTAAGTAATCTGAAATTCTATATCTATGAGATCATGATTTGAATTTTAAACATATCTTTTGATGTGACTGCACAGTGCGTGTACACACAACTGCACGGAGAGTTTCTTAGATTTACAATTATTAGTTTCTACTTACTTATAATCAAATGGACTATCAGTTCTATTCCTCTAGATGTAAGGGTAGTTTGCCAATGTCAAGGAAAAATGATGGCTAAAATAGGTAATAATCTATCGAAGTTAGTAAGAGTCACATATATAAAATAGAATTCCGGATTAACGTTTTATCGATCTACGGATTTTCTCGAGACCATAGTTCCATTTTGAAAGTTTAGGTTCAAAGTAAATTGTTATCTACAATTATTGATATTGAACTAAATAAATGACTGCGTTTAGTATTATAGTCAAAATTTCAGGACGGACTTTGGTATTGGTTGGCGTTGTGTTTGTATCCAACATGTTGCATATTCTACCACTCAGCCAAGTTTTTCCATACTGCGTTCCTCATGACTTCCATCCTAACTTCAATATATTTTTGCGAAAGCAAGAAATCCCCAGCATTGAATAAATCGAACCTACCTGAAGCTATGTACTCGCTATTGACCAGGAAGATTGATGAACAGTTTGCGATACGTAAAGATTTTTTCGTTAAAAGCCCCTCATTCACAGGAGCTAATGTGGTGGAAATGTTTACTTAATACCAGATTAGATTGGTTTACAAATCGCTCTCAAATAACTATTTTATTAAAGACAGGAATTAACGCGACGTTATTTATAAGGACATTGTTGTAATTGTAAGATTAAAATGTTAATGAACGCAGCCTAATGTAATTTGTAAACAAGATGTGAATAAACGCAGCCAATGGCGCCGATGGTCATTTATTTAGAGATGCGAATGTTCTGTTCTCTACCTACTCCCAACTGTAATGGCGCTCAGGTTCAGTTTAATATTAATCTTGTGGGGAATAAACTCAGATTTTTCAATGCTCTTATGTGTTGACAAATAAGAGGCATTTGTCCCTCCTACATAATTAAGTAGTTACTGCTTGTCGTTTCGGATACGTTACAGATAATTCCGCTTGTGACACGGCTACACTGTAACGCAGCAAAAATGTTTCATAATTATGTGCTTAAAGATTATCGTCGCGTTAATTCCCGAACCGTGAATTTTTTTGATACAAAAATATTTCCAGAAGCATTACAACCTTCAAATCATGCAACTAACTTTAAATCGTAACACATTGAAATAAGGTTTATAATTATGCGATTATGTGCAACGGTACCCGTTCGGCTGCCTATTTAGGAATACTAACGTTTTCATACAAGTAAATGTGCATTGCAGTGAAAACCGATGCCGCAATACTCGGGTGCTCACTCGAGTGTATAACCAATAGTCTCAGTGTTGCCAGACTGAGATACTTGCACTATATCTACGATCATTTTGAGTGGTATGCGGTAAAATGTAAATAAAGAAATCCACGATATTTGGTTCAATTTTTTTTGCATCTTTTTTTCTTTATTTTATGTGATAGGTGGCGGGCGGGGTGGTGGGGATTTTCTGTTCTTCTAATTTATGTTCTTTTTCCTGTTAGACTTATGTGGAGCATGAAAGAGATTTCTGTTTATCTTTAGAAATACTGAAATTATTATAAATCTAACCTTAACTAACATGAAGGGCGCAAAATAAACTCTAAACTACAAAGGATTTTGATTATTGATGTTCTTATTTATATTGTTTAATTTTATAACTTACATTTACTATATTTAATACCAATAGTTCACATAAAGACGTAAGTGACACTAAGCGCGTTCAAAATATTAAAAAAACAAGCCGACATTGAAGACGACGCGACGTATCAAAAATCTTGACACATTTTTTTTTGTGGCAGATAATTTTGCGGTTTCAAGTTAGTTACCGTACGTACCTAGCAACACTGAATAGTCTGCCAAAGTCTACATTACATGCTGTACCACAGCAGGAACAATATTAAAATTATCCGTTGTTAGTTCAGAAAGTTGCGTTTCACTGCAATTTCGATCAGTGCATTGATTATTGCGTAAATGCAGATGATTCAATCATTGAGACTTTTGCGTGAGTTTGCTATGTGCGTAATTGTTCAGATACATATTGATTATGTTGTACAATACTTCATGGAGTGTCCTGTAAGTAGCATTTAGGTTTTTTTTCTTTTCTTTAATATCTAACATTAACCTGACTCTGTGCTTAGTAGCTTAAGCACTTGGTAACAGATATGACACCACAGAAAAAACACAAATACAATACTTGATTACACCTAGACACTGTACCTCAAAAACTAAATAAATATAAATCTAAGTAATTTAGCTTTGAATGCAGTTTTTTAGTGTGTAAAATTGCCGAAGTTTTGTAAAAAATATATACTTATTTTCAGTCTTAGCTATAAGTTCGGCCCCTGTCTTCAAGATAGAACTTTATCCATTGATGAAAATTTATTACAAAACTGTCAAGAACTAAACAAAAATATAATACAAGTGCTTAGAAAACTTTGAATAGCTTCATATTGAACTTACTAATGTGGTTTACTCAAGGGCAAACAACTAAGACTTATTGAATTGTGACTAAGCTCAGACATAAGGCCTAGCATATCGCGAATAGATACTCGTAAATAAATCTACTTTATTAGATTAATTACAGCCATTAATTATATGTGAATGAGGCGATAGGATCTTTTCAATACACGCTATGGTCACAGTAGAAAATACTAACAGTAGAGAATTTCAGTTCACAAACCTCACGACAACCACCACAAGGGGAAGTCCGACAGGACAGGAGAACGTAATAAATAGGTAGGTATAAATTGTTTTCGTATGACGTCAAGTATTTGAATTCTTATGTCCAATTTATTTACACTATGGATTTCGTTTATCTACTATATAAAGATGTTTGTAAAATCACAAATCGTCTTTTTTTATGAACTCATTCCAAGCGAGCTGTATAACAGCGGTCTTGTTAGCCCGCAATTTTTGTAGAAAATTTAATTTGTCCTGTGTTGCTTTGGCTATAGCAAAATGAAGTGTTTCTAGATAACCTGCTGTCTATGGCTACATAGAAAACAGCTTCTATTAAAGTGAAAGAGTTTTGTGAAATTGAGGTTCTGATCTAACATTGTTTCTTCACTGACATTTACTAAAATGTGTTCTCAGGATGCTAACACCATCTATTCATATTGTAGTATGGAACATTTTGATTAGCAAAAAATATGTAGTCATTAATCAAAAGTGAACAATGAGGAGCAAGAAAATTAACTTTTTGTTCCTTTGGTTATATTAAATAGATGCTAAAGAAAGATTACATCTAAGACTTGTGTGAATTAGATCATGTTTGACGTTATTTGTATCATTTTACAAAATGACTGGCTTGATTCGATGCTTGAGGATGGAGCGTGAGTCAACACGGATTAGAGTGAAGTGGTCGCCATGCAGGAAAAGCAGTGAGAAAAGTACTGTAGGGTGCCCAAAGTATTAGTATATGTTAGTACAGTAAAGTACTGTTCGATTAATTGACAATTTGAACAGTATGGCTGATCAATGAAAGATGGAATAGCATGACCAAAATGTCCGACGCCTTTGGGAAATTGAAAATAGAACCGACAGTGTTTTGTCTTTTATTTTGGCACCTATCTCAATGTCCTTTGTGATCGTTATTAAGTTTTTATGGCTGCAAATGTAATCAGTTTTCAGGAATAAATAAAACCCAAAATAGAGTTACATTAGCTATTTTATTTTAACTTAAAGCAAATAATTTGTTACGTGCTACTTTAAAACACATTTCGTGTTGGTTAACAAATGTGCTACGAAAGTACCGTAAGTAAAAATGTAGTTTATTCCGAGTCGGCTGCATTTTTAGAGACCCGTAAAAAGAGCGGATCTTTTTAATGTTGTAACATTTAAATCTTTCTGCTCTTATATTCTGTCACTCTCAAAAACAAGATAAGACGCCCCTAAGTAATAGCATACCATAATTTTGTACCGTAGTGTACGTGAAACAGCAAATCATCATCATTATTTACACCATTCTTGTTGATCGTTTCGACCTTGAAGCCCACTTATAGACGTCATGTATTTTGCTTACTTTATTCTATTGATCAAAAAATCACCGCTAAAAAATCTGCGGTTCCAAACAATGGAACGCCTACTCGGTCATAATGTATGGTGTAATGTAATCATGGGATGTTTTGTTTACTTAGAAAAAATATCATTTTGGGCTCTTGAAGTAAGGGGTACTTCTTTCTAAAATGCCAGCAACGCAGCGACCTTTCTGATCTCGCAGGTGTTCATGTACCTACGGTGATTTCTTTATCATCATTGACCCACTTGCTCTTAAAAAAAAGTGACAGCGTCGCTCCAGGATTGCGATAAGTAAAAAACAAAATAGATAGTCACCTACAGACCCGTTTGTAAATTTTCTCACCCCTACACTTTTTCCTGCACGCTCAGTTGCCAGGATTGCAACCTTAATGAATGCTCGCAAGCCTATGCAACGCGTTCCCTAGTTTTCCCGTTGCACCGAACGTTTTACGCTCTCTTAATGCGGTCGTAATTGCAACCTAGCGTGTTGTAGGTGGAACTTTTAGACTTAAAATTGGCGGGTCTGTATACATTTTGCTTTTACACGAGTAATGGCCGTCTGAGACTTAAGACATCGATGGTACAGTGGCTAGGGTGGGGTGCTGTAGTGCAGAAGGTACCGTATTCTATTCTCAGTTAGTTCAATTTTGCTATCTCAGATTTGACTGTTTTGTTATCTCATATTTGACTGTTAGTTCTGTGAGTTTACCCTAGCACTTATTATTATAATGAGTACTCATCGAAGAGAAAATATGATTTTAGGGTTTAAATCAAAATTTGTACAGGATTGTATATTAAAGTAGTAGGTTAAAGGATAGTATTCTTCACATATAAACCTTATGGCTATTCCAGATTATTGACCACCGAAATCTCCATAATACCTGGGTAAAAAGAACGGCTAACATTTATGTATAAAACACCAATGTATGCAAAATTTAGCATTTATCTGGAAAAATTAAAGAGCAAAAACAAACTTTCCCTGGTAGTAAATACGGACGATTTGATTCAAGCACCTCATTGGGAGTGAAGCTCTCGAGCCTCTTTCCCGGTCGTATCATAACCTATTAAAATAGAACGTGCATTCATGGACACTCGAGTAAGAATCTGCAAAATCACGTTTATTCCCGTGAATAATCAGCTTTACAGGTACTTACTTACTCCACGGGCTTAGCGACCCAAACCGAGTCTTGGGCTCTAAACAAGAGAACGCCACTTTGGTCGATCTTACTATGCTTTATTTAATCTTTGGCTTTAATATCAGTACGACATAGACAAGCCCCTTCTAACTAAATTGTCTAAATAGCTGAATGAACATCTATTTATCAATGGATTTATAACATTTTAGATAGAAAGATTTTTATAACGTTAGAAAGTTTCCTGTTTGATTCGTTAAACTTCTTTTTATAACACTGTTTCTGACCGTACTAAAATCCTAACCTAACGAGAGGTTGGACGCTAGTCGGCTTATTGTAAAACCCGCTAAGAATTTTCCCATTTTCCGCCGCCTTCGTCAGGTGCATTCGTTGCGGCGCGAAAGTGGGAAATTTTTACTTATTCCATTTTTCCGAGGCTACCGTGCTCTCCGCAAATCCGGAAGGATGATAATATACATATTATTTCGATAAATATGTTGTAGGGATTCTTGCTGGCTTCTAGAACAAAACAACTTACGTAAAAATGTGTGTCTACGGTTATTATGTAACATTGAGTCTTGTTTCATAGTTTACAAAAGGATTCTATCATGACCGTGTCTTACAATGTGGGGCTTTTTTTTCAATTAGAGGATATTTCTTACAGAGATATGAGTTTCGTGTCAATCCTTGAACCCATATTTTAACTGCCCTAAAAATCATGCACTTTTTTTTTGCTACTGCCAATGTACTCTCTGTATAGTAACTTTGGGTAGATAACCAACTTGTTAAGTTTGATCTTATTAATAAAAATTTAAGTACGCACTTCGTTATTCGATTTAACATCTCCAAAACTATTAGTCTTTAACAAAAGGCGTACTTTACTTAATGTACCGTCATACTTACTCAAGAGAAATTTCTTAGCAATAAAGTGCCATTTTAATAGTTTCCACTATTTTACTCTTGAGCATCTTAAAGTGGGTCAAGGAATTATGCTTTTGCAGTTCGCAACAAAAGTTTTATTATTCCAATATAAATGCAGTCGTAAATATATGTATTGTATATTATGTCGTGTATGCTATTGTAATCAAGTTTGGTACTCCAATGCCATTCTATCATACTACGTGGTCTGATAACTAACTATGTGTTAGCGTCGTTATGTCTACCAATATGAGAATGGGTGTGTCGTTATGATTAATATCACTTTCATTATCAAACATTTTCATATAATATGGCACTTTCACTCCCATTGTGTCTGCTTATATCATGAGTGATTCATCATCTAATCTTGTGTGATATCATAAGCATTCGAATATAGCGCACATGTTATGTCCGGAAATGATAACAGACAGAGACCAACATATTTACTTATAGATTTTTGATGATAAACGGCTTATGAAGTTTTATCCAACCATTTAAGATACTTTCTCCAGAGCATCAAAATGTAAGTCTGTTTGTTATAGTTTCACGAATATACTACCGTAAATAAACCACATAATAATTTAAAATCGTAAGTACCTACTGGAGGTACTACTATTTATAAACCTTCTTTAAGTATTTTAGTAACATTATTACAAAAACCAGCAATGCAAAGAAAAGATTTCACCGCAAAATTTTCAGATTCATTACCGTCTCTGGGATGGCGCAATTTTTCTTCTCCATTAACATTAAAAGGTCCTCTGATGTTATCATGGTAATTGCAATCCCCATTATCGTCGACTTCTTAAAGATTAGCCTCCGATTTGCCTCGGGGAGCGATTTCTATGCCAATGATCGATTTTATCGCGAACCCGCTTTATTTCGGTTAGACAAGATAATTAATTGTATCCTGAATGCGATGTTTTCACAATCGTTTTGCAAAGTGCTTGTTTTTATATCACAAACATGGCACAGGCCTTATCGCCTTGATGGTAAGCAGTTCTATAGCTAATAGACACTTGCTATACCAGGATAAAGGCATCACGTACGAGGCAGTATCACTAACAATCTTCCTACCTACTGTAACAAAGCCACTAGGTACTCTACACTACTCTTCGAATACTAAGATCTTTGAGCATTTTTATAAATATGATTAGGACAATAGAAGGTTCAATGTATCAAAATAATAAACAAGTGAACTATTTTTATAGAGCCATGAAAGGAAAAGTAGCTCTAAAAACGTACCTATACATTTAATGACATCCTTCATGTTGGATGAACATGAAATATAATAATGATATGGACACTCTCTGATAAGGATACACATGAATAACCTTTTATTATATTGCTTATCTTTTTCGAACAAATACTAAATATTGACTGCTATGAGTACCGATTCAAATCTATTCTATTTAGAACCATAATACTGAAATAGAATGGAATGAAATAGAATATACGTTGAGTCTGTCCCGATATTAAACACGGAATAATGGATTTCATCTACTTACATGAAACCAAACAGAGTTTTGACTCTGCTGTAGAGCAAATAGCTTAGTGCAATGTTTTCAAACTTTTAAATTGAAATACTTGCTCCACTCCGGTTATGCTTGGTTTGATTGTGGAATTTAAAATGAGGATGCTGCTATATGTAAACTCTTTGCCAAATATGCATGTTTTTATACGACACAGAAAATCCACATAACTCTTCGTACAATATGAACATTCACAGGGTTACTGTGTCACCCTATTACTAGGTAATTTATTTCTTATTTTTTTTTTTGCAGAATCAAAAATGTTTAACCTACTTTTATTTATTTTAATGTTTGTGCAATAAAACAAACATTTGATACAATAGGCGAACTTAATGTCCAGAAGCATTCTCTACCAGCTAACCTTGTCGTTATGCAGAAAAGACAGTTTTCTTATTCCTAGGATTGTGATTTTTAAGTTTGAATAATACGCTTGTAGTTATAATTCAGCTGTACATTTTTATAGGTGTTAAATTTATCATCGTAGTAAGATTGAAACTTTGTTTGTAAGTAATATTGTAACTGTCCATAGTACTTGACATTACAAAATACGCCTATTTTGCGTACGCTTGTAAATGTTCCATAAAGTGCATATTAAAATACATATTTGAGATACTTATCGAAAATTGCTCCATAAAAGTTTCTCAGGCACCTGAACTCGCCTGCCACGCTATCACGCAAACTTTCAACACCATATATTTGGAACAAATTCTAATGCACCTGAAAGATTTTTGAACACGTTCCAAAATGTCCTATTATGTTCGAACTATTTTCAACTTGACAAACAGTCGAAAATAAACATTAGTTTAGCTCTACAAAGTTGGGTTCCGATTTATTTGTTGCAATGGAGTTGACGTAATATGTAAATTACTAAAATATACGACGTAATAATCATGTCATTGCATTAGGCTGAGACGAGTTTATGTATCAAGTATTTCAGGAAATTCAAGTAGAATGGTTATCAGAATGGTAATGTTTATCAGTATTCACAGAATGGTTGCAATTATCGTTAAACTTTATGCCTTTCAGCGATGTCTTCCTCCGGGAGACATTCAGTTTCTTTGAGTAGAAAAACTTCTGCATTATTAAATTGAACGACTGATAATGATATTACGGGCAAACTTACTTAAAGCTTGACGTTTAAATTTCTTTGTCTTTGGATTCTTCAAAGTGAAAAGATGCTTTCTGGGCTAGACAGGCAATGTCTATTGTAATTAAGTTTAGGTTTCCTGTTAGTGGCTCACGCATGGACTTCTTTTTCACTTTTATCAGCTGACACCAAACCAATTTACTCTTCCACAATAAGAAACACGTGTTAAATTTTCATCTGCTGTTTCAATATTTTGCATGTGCCGTTACCCAAGAGTTTCCTTATCATTTGTTACCTTAGAAGCATATACGATCCCGAGATGCTTTATGCCACCAATATCTCTTGAGATAAGCTTCGCTTGCACCTTTATTTCTTCGATTTATTCATGTCCCCGCATAAATTCACAGCGATAAAGGAACTTCCAGTATTTTATTTACGCCTTTTTGAAGTACTTGACAGACTTACCGTTTCTTCCGAGCTATTTTTTTTTCATTTTTTATAAGCTAGTACTTTTCTTACAACTAATTATTCACTACAATATTTTTTGGAAAATGCACACACTATTTGATTTATTGATGGATTTGCTTATTTGGACCTGTAGTCTGATAATAAGGTAATTTAAGCAGTTAATCGATTTAAATGGTATGAAAGCTTTTGACTTTGAAGTCAAAACAACGTAAGACCATTTTATTTGCTAAAACTCAATTTGTAGCTGTAAAACAAAGCCTTACCCTTTATTATCCGCTTGTTGTCTGTAGCAGCATAATAGGCGCTTCCAGTGAAATTTATCAGTACAACACAAGTCTGGATTCCGGTCTAATCTCGGATATACGCGGCTTTGCACGCCTCTATTCGGCTCAGCTTCTCCAACAAATATTGTAGATAGTATTACATCCCTGTTAGAGGTTTTCATGTAGTCGTAATAATATGGAAACGGTAAACAGTTGCAGAGTTATTATTTGTTATTGTGAAGTTTATTGGCCTGCTACTATTGAATTGCAGTGAACTGGTTTGAGCAGACAACTTTATGCATAGACTCGGTTGAGACTTAAATGGTATTATGGCCTATAAAGTCTTTATCTTCGGATACTACTAGCTTCTGTGTAGTCAATCTCGTCATCAAATGTGAATTATTGTCTGTAATTTCAACTCTAAATGTGTATGTAATCGTGAATGTTTATGCAAAATCTTTCAACGAGTCGTTTTATCGCGACTGTCCTCGTTTGGAAATCTAAATAAATAAAATCTCATTCTTTGGATTGATGATAGATGAGAATTTGTAAACATAGAAAAGTATAATAAGAAATCTAGGTTATGATTAAAAGTTAGTAGGTTATGGTTGTGCGCGATTTTGTAAGTTGTATCTTTATTTTTAGTTTTATTGTATAAAATTAAATATACAGTGACCTGATTCCGTATTGGCCAGTCAGTTATGTGGGTTATATTTTTGCAGAAAATTTGTATATTACTTTTAAATTAGGCTAATATAGTATCATCTTTTCGTTTGTCAATTACAAAATGATATACTAAATCCAATGTTTTTTCTTCTGTTACAGGTATTTTGGGACAACCACAAACCGGTAAAAGATGCTCTCAAACTCTTCAAGGTGTTTTTTGATGACGGAATGACCGTGTCGCGATCCATATGACAAAATCTTGTAGGGGAGAGTCATTCTGTCAACAAAAAACGCATTATATTAACAAATACTCAGTTGGAAAAATATGGCAACACAATTTAGTGGAAGAAAGAGTTTTTATTTATTTTTATACTAGAGGCGACGAACTAGCACGCAGGTCACCTAATGGTAAGTAATCACCGCCGCCCATAAAAATATGCGAGATCAGAGAGGTCGCTGATGCGTTGCATCTTGAAGGCTACGACATATTCGGCAAATAAGTAGGTACTGTTGCAGCCGAACCATTCCACTTAACTGAAGTTCGTGGTAGAAACCGCACTGTACTGGATCCATCCATCAAAATGATGAAGATGGAATGACAACCTCTTGCGTGTGGATCGGTGTAAAAATTTTGCTGCAGGAGGTGGTTTAACAGTTCTTTAGAGCACGCTCTCTCATCTTAGCGCATAAATCCCAGTTGCGTCCAAAGTTGTTGCTTTGGAGCCCAGGGTACGCTTAGAGTTCCTAAAAGATTCCTCGTGATAGATGCGGTAACGATTACACAGTTGGTTAAATAACTCAATTTTCAACCGTTTTATTTCTACGCATATTTCTTGGCAAAGTCAGTCCGGATGGAAAGAAATTCTTGCACGTTGCATGATTCAATTCTTGGTAAAATTTAAATTATTTTGGTTATTTTTTCATAAACGTAAATAAGTCTACTCTAACTTTTAAATTTAACAATGCTTTTTACTCAACTACGTGAGGAACGGATTTTTTCGCACATTTTTTATGAACGAATATTCGTCAGTTTATTCCAGCATACTTTCTATTTAGGATTGCAAAAACAATTGACTATCTTGGACTATCAAATTGTCAGTCACATAAAAATATTAAGCGCAACTTTTGATACAAAAATCGGGGTAGCATGATCCACGCCACCGATACCTCGCTATGGAAGCTTCGCTATGAAACGTTGTTCAGGTTTCAAATGAAAAATGCAGTGTAGGCCCCACTGAATGAGCGACCGTTTACAAAGCGAAAAAATCCATCGCGAGATTGTCCAGGCGTCCGGGTAAAGCCGGACTGTCCGGCTGTTTCCTATCAGATGCATTAGAAACTTCGTCTTTTTTATGACTGACTATATTTTGCTACAATTAATCTTCAAGGCTTCATCATCTTCACTTAACATCCGGTGTGATCGATCTGTCTTCTCGAATGCTTGTCTGTAGTAAAAAAAAAATACAATTTTTCCGGCCGGACTAATCAGTTTATTTACGGCCTCATCTATCCGGTTTTTGCTGAGATTTTCCAAAGCAACAGTTTTTGTGGCATGTTGAACTGACTTCTACTCTATTCAGTTTGTACAGCATACACAAGCTAACTAAGCGCAGTCTCCCATTTACATGATAAGAAAGTGTCATGCTTAATTTATTTATGTGATGAGTGGGAGACGAGCAGACGGATCACCAGTGGAGTTACAAGAGCGCTCTCATACGGTAAAATTAATAGTGTTCGCTCATTTTGCAAAAAGGTCCGGCTAAGTTGTCCGGATTTTTTTTGTGAAACTTAGCTACCCTAACTGTGCGGACAGAAAAGCGGTTACGTTGCCAAACAAGAAACGCTTTTTCATAAAGCACCGTTTTTATTGTTATTCATTTTTAAAGTATTTTTAAACCCGCTGTGAGGAGGCGACGGGTTAAAAAGATAGCAAAAACAGAATTACGAAAACGGGATTTAAGTTTTTTATCGTTTTTCTTTTTAGTGAGGTAAATAGACAAAGTTTCGTCCAAGTTTGACTTCAGCCTGTCGCAAGTAGAGTCTAACAGTTTGGATCCATGTATTCAACTGAGTATCAAGTCTTATACAGCCTAAAAATGTTCGTTAAAGTTTATTTCTCTATTTATTAGATCACCAAAATAAGGTACAGACCACAATTACTTCACAATCTAACATAGATTCTTAAAATAACTGTCCTTACAATAATAGGCGCGAACCGTAAAATTGATTGATTCCACTTAATTTATTGCATAAAACTTTCGTACAATAGGCAAACTATTGCTACAATATGATGAACTTTCTCTTATCCAAATATCTTTTATTTTCAAAGACATTGCTATTATCATGTGACGCAATTGCCTTTGTAAGTGGCTTATAAAATAAGTTCATGTTTTGTTTACTTACATCAATGAGCTATGGTATTGGTTTTTCGTGCGATCGGGCCAACACGATTTGCTTGGCACGACATATTATGTAATATGTCAAAGTCAGTATTAACCATACATTCAGAAACATTTTTTATTTAGACTCTACTGTAATATGAATTAGCTAGTACATTTCATAAGAGTGGACGTAAAAAAACAAAAGGACTTACATAGGACAGGTAGTAAATACGTGAGGTTAGAATCAACCCTGAACCTAGAATTTAACTACAAGTAGGTGTATTTTGACTCTGTTGCATCTTGCATGTAATATGCACGTCGAATAGTTCATTATTTTACCAATTATGTACCCTTGCAATGAAATGTCTTAACATGTAAGTGAAAGGAGATTGACCAAATTGAACCAAATGCTGCCCAGGCATGTATACTTCTATTTTTTTCTTCGTATGACTTAACTGACTAGAAAAAGTAGAATATGTTTTTTGAATATAATTGTTAATTGATATAGTCAATGACAGCTTTTTTTGGCGGAAAAACTACAAAAACATTGCGTTTCTTTTAAAAATATGTATAATTAAGTGTCCAAAAACCTGGTCATTATTTGTCACTTCGTTAAAAAACATGTTGTTTTTTTGCTGCTACCGTGTCTACAATTCTGCCAATGATGTCGAGTGATTAAAAAAAACATAAGTTCCGATTTTTGTCATCTGTCAAAAAAACATGTTACGCTGTAGTGGAAGATAAATTCAAGTTTGGCGTGTTCCACGCCGACAAAAATAATCCAATTTACTACCAAATATTAATAAAAGCACCGCACATTTTCTAACTTCCGTTTCCAAATAAGTCTTTCGCCTATTTCCGTGTCTCGTCAGAACTAATATGAAGGTCTGTCATTGTTTAAATGGCAGTTTATTATTTACCATTTCCTGGCCCCACTAGCCTCAATATTTCCCTTCTAAAAGATTATTTAATGCCATAGGTCGGCGGAGTAAGTAGGTCGTTAATTTTCGTCGGGACGGCTTAGTCGCGAACCGTAAAATTTTGTGATAAAGTGCCTAAGACATAGACTTGGATATTGCGCATCGTAAAGCTTGTCCTCTCGATTGTTCGGATTCGTCCTTTTGCTTGGCGAAGCATAACCTAGCTTTGATTAAGTTATACAATGTCCTTATTGATACTAAAACCGCAGTGTGCATAAACAGCCAGCAGCTAGGCATTATGTCCTACCTACATACTGAATGTATAATCTAAACGGTGAGCGATAACTAGATCAGTGGAAAAGAACGTTTGGATACCGAGTATGCACTTCTGAATTTTTCCGATTGATGTGCATATTTCTACCATCGCAATGAGGGAAAATATCATGAGAAAACTTTGATAGTTCAATTATTTTGATCATGTAACCATTGATCTAGTTGGTCCGGTTCCCCATTCTTAAGGTAACGAAGATCAGACCGCAGTCGCTTTATTGTACTTAATTATTATCAGATAGATCAGATCACGGTTCCTTGTCTTCAATGCACGATGTGTTCGCAATCGTTTAACCACGAGTGATACGCTAATAACAGAAGAAGTATTCTTGGACAGTCTTAAAAATACTTGCTCCTTTATTACAAAAATGGGTTGAATTTTTGTACTTACGTACATTCTTACGATACTTTGAAAGCGAAGGTCGTGCTTATAGAAATGTACTTTATTACATTGATGTATGAAGTTAACGTGGATGGGAAGCCATGTCATTAATTCCGGTAAGGAAGTCGTGTGCGCTCCATCCCGCATAATGACTGGCTGGCAGACGAGGGATACCACTAAAAAGAGATAACACGGGTATGCAATTTTCTACCATATTGTGTGCTCGTACAAAAACCACTATTTCTTTGTAGTTACATCGCCAAGTGTTACACTTATAGAACTTTGAAATAGGTAACTACAGATCCGCCTCGGCGTCGCACAGATGCAATATGATGCATGTATGTATTAACCCTGCTCTTGAATTACTTTATTTTTTTGAAAAAACCGAATGAAAATCCCTTGCCTAGTTTTAAAGATCTAAGCATAGGAACAGAGGGACAGCGAAAGCGATTTTGTGTTTATCCTTTTGTATGGGATATTGAGCAAACCAATCTATTGATCTTAATCAGTACAATTTATTTATGCATCCGAAATCTTAATCTTAGCTGGGTTAACACTAATACCAAAAATGCAACAACAAATCAAGAGTTGAGTCAAGATGATGGTAGCTGTGTCGATATATTTGAGACCTTCACACACTCGCCACGCCAACAACTAAATCAAATAACCAGTTTTGATAGTAATTTGCAACCTTAAACGATTGAACTTAAAGATCACTGTGTATTAATAAAAATAATGACCCTCGAGACTTCATTACATTGCAAAATGGACCGAGTAGAGAAAGTTCAAGACTAATTTAGGGGAATTAAGCAAATGGACAGCGATTATACAAAGCCACCGATTCACGTGACCATTAGGGTCAGACAGTTACGATTTAGGTCGCAATTATGTTCATAGACTTGTCTAGGTGTGTTCAAGAGGTCACGGTACATTAACACTTCATGATATGTCTTTCTGGTACAAATGACTGTCATACAAATATAGGTTATAAATTTATAAAATCATTTTACGTTTTATGTATAAAGTTTACGCTTTTAGATAAATTTCATAGATACAATAGTTTATCTGAACAATAATCGGATGTATTTTTCATAGAAAAAGTTTAAACTTATTCCAAAGTGGTGATAGCTTATGTATAAGTTTAAACATTTCCAAAAGCAATAAGTGAACGGAAAGTCGGAGAAACAAATCAACTTTTATGAAACCTTACAACGAAATGTATACATTTGCTGACATTTTATTCATTTCACTTGACTAACAGTTATAGTTATACATACGTCTGTCTGTACCGATGCGAGATATTCCATACTGATGACCTTTTATTCTCTAAGGGTATATTGCAACCTTTACAAGCAAAAGTGAAGTACTTATCTGCCTATAAACTGTCCTACTGCAGGGCAAAGGCCTTCATCATAGAAATCAAGTCATCGCTACTATGATGAGATTAGACTTAATCACCAAGTTTTTCTGATGCGGATTGGTGATCACAAACCAAATTCGAAACATACTTTTTTACTTTGTCATAAAAAATCTTACTCATACGTTGACTTAGTTTGAGATTTCTAATAAGTATCTTAGAACGTCAGATTGTCTGGCAATTTATTTAAATGCCGTAGAAGTTAGAATGATTTCCACATTAAGTTACAATTTGCAAATGATCCATTTCAAACTGTAACTCAATCAAGAACACGTTGCCGATGTTCGGTGTTTCTAACTTTCTCTGTCGTTTCCGAAATTTATATTTTGTTCCTCAAATATGTATGGTAATCAGGCCTCATTGAAATTGTAATTTGCTAGAATTAACATTCATTTTCCGTAATTTCTATCATTATCTTGTGAGAGTTTACAACTTTAAAGGCGTTTTGTTGCTCATTTAAAAAGCCATTTTTAACCACAAATTTGTATAGAAACTACGACCAATTAAGCTTCATTTTTATAAGTATCCTGTATGAATGGACCTAAATTGAATGTAATATTTTCGTTTTTTTAATGTAATAAATTGTTATTGAACATTTAAGGTCTTCTTTTTAACAGTGCCTCGGTATTTTAAACAGTGTAGGTACCAACTTATTTGTAATTACTTAGAGAACGATTATTTTGAATTACAGCACTAGCAACGTTTTTGGTATATTTTATTTAAATCGGAATCTAGATACTTATATGTATAGCTATTTAATCATAAATGTACAAACACCTGAGTTAGTAACATTTCCGCGATACCTAAAATAGAGTTTTCATCTTGCAACATTTTCCGTACACCTACGGCCCATACAGCGATAAATGAAATAATGTATTCAGAACGCGCCTATAACTCAGGTTATTATAAAACTTTATGGCATCGTCTCGTTGCTAGTTTAAAATTGGAATTTGAAAGGCCGAAGTTGGGCCGAACTTGCGAGTGCTCGATAACGTCGTCAATTAGTGCGTCGCGCTCGCTCGCTCCGCTTCGCTCGATGTCGAGCGCTTTTTAGATTAGGGCTGCAATTTTTAAAAATGACCGCAATGGTATTTAATTAATATATGACCTACTTCATCCTGGAATTTACGATTATTTTTGCCCTTGACCAGTTATTACACGTATTATTTTAATTTAATCATAATTAATGATTTCATCTGTGCTTTACATTCAATTCCATACTTAAATTATCACAAGTTTTAACCTTTGTACCTGTGGTTGATTCAGCTAACTTATTTGGATGGTAGAGTCCCTAAGTTTAATTTTCAAGCGGCAGCCTATATCGTAACTTTGCACTACAGATGACGTGCTTAGGCTGTGCTTAACTTGAGCCAAAGTGAGAACTGTACCAGTGAAGTAACTAAATACATTTCTACGCTATGCCTCACTCTCCAATTCATTCATAGGAATTTGCCTTTATCTGCCGTTGACTGTGCTGTTAAACATACGGAGTGTGACAATAAGTTTATAAGTTTTCAACTGATATACCTAGTGATGTCGGCATATTTTTAGCAGACATCTTTTACAGTGACTATCACAACTTTTACTTTTGAAATTATTGATACGTACATTATTTAACTTTATGTTAAAAATTGGTTTAATTGCTATTTTTGTCACCTTCTCCCTCGCTCGCTTAAAACATTATTACTCTCCTTATCTTGCATTGCAGAATGGTCGTATATTCTGTCAATGTTAGGCATAAACGCCTACTGAAACTTAAGTATTCGCAAGCAGTAGGCTCGCTGCAAGCTGCTCGCAGTCTCCTTCACTGGCATCTCGTACACGTCTACTGAAGTCGTAATTTATACCCAGCTAGTGAATCTCGGTAATCGTGTAATACCGCGGAGCATGTTCCGTCTGACTAATTATTAGGTGCAAACTGCTAGTCTAAGAGACTTCAAACCGACTACGAGTAGTTATTGCATCTAGTGATGATATAGTGATGTTAAATTCAGTCTTGGTCTTGGTATACAGTTTTGCAAGATCTTCCTTTCCGCTTAGCTTTATACCGGACTAGATGCCCCTCTTACTTCGTTTCGTGACATTAGTTCTATTCTGATGAGATATATTATGTGAAAATATGTTTATTTTGTTTCGTAAGACATCTCATAAATTGACCTGATACATACTAAGTAGCAAAAGCACTTGTATTAAAGATATCAGACAAAACACCAAATTAAAAATGTAATACTTAACAAAATTTAAGCACACAAAACAAATACCTACAAATTTTAATGTTCATTAAACATTTGAACAGCTCGCAGTTTATCTTTGCAAAATTCCAGTCCTGAACCGAGATCAAGTACAAACTATTTATTATGATCAAGACTAGCTTGATTTGTCTTGCATTTGGACAACACTAATGCAATATGTAGTTGATGAGCTGTAATTTTACACTTGCAATTTGCGTGTGAAGAGCAATGTCGCTTTTCTAAATGAAATTTATTTTTTTGTTTGGAATACTTGTACGTCGGCACCGTTATCGTGTTCTCTTGATGAATTTTTAACAGTTACCGTATTTTTTTGCTTATTTTAAATAAAGAACGTGAAAAAAAAAGTGAATATTTAAAAAAATAAGTTTATTGACTAAAAACGTAGGCCTAATTAATTTCTGAAACTATGCGAGATAAATATATTTTTAATTGTATTGTTATTACTGATTCCCAGTTGCGTCCAAAGCTGCCGATTGGAAGCTCGGGGTACTTTTAGACCAGGATTTAGGGAATCTAGTAATACAATGAAGTGACTGCCGTCTGACCTTCGCAATCTTTCAGAAATGCAATCATTAGATAAGGTTGCTGTGAATTGTTCTTATAGTGTTGTTTTTTTTTTACACAAAAGAGTCTTTACACTCACGTCAAGATCAACGTATGACAGAAAGTTTAATAACTCCAAAAAATATCCTTCAGATGAAATTTTATATGTGATGTTTTCAGCTACTATTGGCATAGTCACAATTTCAATAACCCCTTCACTGCAAAGACTAAATGCAAACCTCAAATAGAATGTTTACAAAGGGAATAAACCCCCGACCTCACTCGAGGTAAAACATAAAAATCAAATGTAAAGCTGGTATTACACTATCGACATTGTTTGGGCGGCGTCTAGGGCGGGCGGGTCGTCGACCCGCTAATAACTTCCTACCTGAACTAGTCGGCAGACTTGTGATGGACCGCTTTCAAAAGAACTCAGGATTGGATTATTTAAGTCTTTTGAGAGAGAATTTGGTGTGATTCATTAGTGGGACCGAAAATTTGCTACGCGTCCGAAGAACACAGAAATAGTTAATGAGAATACCTACTTAGGTTATTTAAGAGTAATGAAATAGAAGATTACTCCTTCATGGGTTCATCATATTCAGGACTTTCATAAAAGCAATAAAATTACTATCTATGACTATGATACTCCACCGTCACCTAAAGCCATATTTGGCTTTCACTGTAGTTAAATTTACATTTAAAATTCTTCTTACTTTGTCCAAAACAATAGCTAAAATAGATAGAACTGACTCATCAGAAAGCACATAACTGATGAAGTTATTACAAAAGGTTGTAACCTCAATATTGATTTTACACTCGTAACTAGAAACTTCAAGACGTGCGAAAAATTGCTAAACTATCAAATAGCGTGTTATACAATTTTATCTTTACATATGTTCAAATGTAAAAAGCGGTAATAGACCATAGAAATCTGAACTACCTAACCGTAACGCGGTGATCGCGTGTGAGCCCGCCATTTTCGCGGAGTGTGAAAATTTTCCTTCATTTGGAACATTTGCATTTCGTTGCATGGGAATCCGATGGTGTGATTCCTGCTTGATTCTCATGGTTTTTACGGTCTGCTTGTTTTTGTTAATCAGTAAAATATGAGACTTTTTTACCAAATGAATTATGTACCTACTCAATTGAAGCAATTAATGAAGTACATTCTATAAAATTGTACTTTTATATTCGTATTTATATTTTAAAGTAGATTTGAATGTAGTGTATCTTTTATTGATGATGTTATCTGCTTTACTAATGAATGTAAAGCTACAATTAAAGTAAAAAAATAAAACAATGTCCTCATTCTTAATGTTGATAATACTAACATACTTATACTAATAACTATATTACTTTAGTTGCCCATATTTAAACTTCTGATTTTAATTTAAGATTTATAAAAGGTCATTATTTTCTTATTGTATTTCAAGTATTGTAATAAGCTTAACAAAGTTAAACCAATACTCATAAATAGATTGGTAACTAATAAACCTTCTAAATTTTAGGCACATTAATTCTCAATAACATCAAATTCAATCAATTAGATAAACTTTGAATTTAAACTGTGATAGGTAACAGTTCTTTAAATCGATACCTACTTGTAAACAATGCTCAAGTTTCTAAACAATCGTCCAAGCCAAAACAATATTACAGCCGATAGAACACCAGATACTAGAAATCCAAGAGCAACCAATCGAAAGACTAAACAAACGACACTGTACATCCTTTTAACAACAACCTCAAAACTAGCATTTTAAACCACTTCGTACCTACAATCGCACTAGCTTCTGCATTGGGTAAATCACGTGAATTCGTTCTTTATTCTCATGTGTTTAATGGCTGAAACTGCATGTAGATTAATCCGACTTTAGTGATGCGATTCTAGTCAAAAAGTATTGCTACTCGATGCTTTAAGTTAGGATTTTAAAACTCGAACCTAAAACAATTGGTTTTACAACGTTAAGTGTGTATATTCCCTCACGAAATTTTCTTTCACAGAAAGCCAAAATGGTGTAAGTAAATAATATTCATAAAGATACGAATCGGTCAGTTTTTATTTCTATCGTTTTTTTATTTAGGAGACAAGATTTTTACTAGGCGGCGTATAACGAAGTCGGCCCGTATCGAATGAGAAGAGGTATACCTGTTACATTCAAATAAAAGTGCGCACAGCTCGTGTGAAAGGGAGAGGATGCAACCGAACTCCAATTCGGTCCTATCTTGCGCTTTAAATTAGGCCCTTTGAGCTTTTTTTAGTCCAAACCGAACATTTACTTAATAACGACAGTAGTACCTAACTACTCTGAAGGAAGATCTCGATGACTCGAGTGGTAATTTTGTTTTGCTCGAATACAATTTGCTTCTATTGCCACTCTTAAAAAGTATTGCTGGGCGTCACTACCCGCATAGCTGCGGGGTTGAATTGGAATCGTATTGCAAGTTGCTCTAGGTCGGATTGAACTTCTTGCGTCTACAATGGATTCAATCAAATGGTTCATTCATTATGCGGTCCTAGATATATTTGATTCGGTGGGATTGTATTAGGTCTAATTGAACGGCACTAATATATTTTGGGACAGCCTTCGATCAAGGGTTGATGGCCTTGTATTAACGCAGGATTTGAATATAACGACTTATTGGTATTTGGTTTTGGTACGTTTATCCAGCCATGTCAGCTAAGTTTAACCAGAGGTCATAGTTAGGTAATTTTTTTTGGGTACTTACACAATTTCATAACAGCGTGAATAGTAAAGTGTATTTGCTTCAAATGACTTGATTAATTTTACAAAACAGAACCCTGTAAAATTTTGAATAAAAAAGTTTAATTTATGAGTGATATATTAAAGGGAAGATAAAAAGTAAATACATACTTTAAGTACGCAGTAGTTTAAGAGATACGGCGAAAATGTGTTTTTGTGATGTCGATTTCAAATTCCAGAAAGATGCAAAAGCATAAATAATTTACTACCTAATTCCGACCTCTAGTTGTAACGAAACGATTTTGTCGCAAAAAACCTAGCAAATAACTATAAGTTAGTTTTTCGCGATAATAATCCATTACAATTAATTTCACACGCGTCTGTCGTTGAAGGTTTTTGTGAAATAGGACAAGGACTGGGCAGTTACCTTACTTTTGCCAACACCAGGGCCGTAGCTATGGGACTTGTACCGGGGCCCCGTAGGATCGTGCGTGACCGGCGCGAGAACTTCAATTACTTAGGTTTTTTTTATTTATTCAATTACTTACTGTACTTTTTGAGAACCACGCTTCGGCATGAATAGGCCGGCTCGACCGGAGTAATACCAAGTCAGAAAACCGACGTGGAGCAGTGCATGCGCTGTATTTCGCTGCGTAAATGGCCCGGAGGCCCAATCCAGAAACGCTCTTGTGACACCACTGGTGTTGCAGGTGTCCATGGGCGGCGGTATTCGCTTACCGTGAGGTGATCAATCGGATATGCCACCTATATCATAAAAAAAAAACAAACTAAAAATGTAATTAGTAGTATTTTTCCATATTTTTTTAACAACAAGATGCTTTTCTTGATTTTGGGCCGAACATTATATTTATTTACTTTTCGCTATTTCATAGATTCTAGCTATGGCCTATGTGTTGGCATAAATAAGTCTCACATCTATGTCTTACCATAACTCATTATTCCATTTCCTTTCATGACTTATTGCATTTTGCAGTATGCCCTTTAGGTTTACCTAACTACGGCCCTGCACGTGAAATTATAGTGCTACGAACCCACGACCTAAATCTATTCATGGAAATCTAAGTTTTTTCATTATTTATGAAGCTTGACTTTGGCGGAGTAAATGGAGAAACTTTTGGTTAGTTTCTTATCTAAAATCAAGTTGATTTATGGTATACGTGTATGATTTATCGGACTTGTTTTAAATTATGGATTCTATCTAACAAGCTGAAGTAAAGGGTATAGTTTTTTATGTATCTAAATATTTCTTGAAATGCCACTAAAAATGTATCAATAGTTTCGTCGCATTAAAATACCTCAGTCTAGAATTGTGTACGTGTGTTTGAATGTCACAAATTAAAAAAAAAGAACAAAATAAATGAATCATACGTTTTGATACATAAGGGTATTTGCAAAACTAACCGCCATACAAAATGTTATAACAAATTCTTTGAAAGCGAGCTCAAAGCATTTGACGTTGGCATCAGATGCTCTTTAAAGTTTCATACGATTTGACAGCTGAAGTTTCTCTCTTTGACCTACATTGACAGTTTATTCGATATCACACGAGCAAGCCTCCGGCGTACCCTACCTTTTGAATGTTTTATCAGTCTTGTCAATTTTTGTTTGGTCCATTTTATGGTGTTATTGGTTGTGATTGA
The DNA here is from genome assembly GCA_014851415.1 of Cnaphalocrocis medinalis. NCBI lineage: Eukaryota > Metazoa > Arthropoda > Insecta > Lepidoptera > Crambidae > Cnaphalocrocis > Cnaphalocrocis medinalis. The sequence continues at coordinate 8,582,002 of CM026289.1, read as the reverse complement.
CCATGAGTGAAGGATTAGGGAAAGGAAGAAGTTCAACCGAAACTTGTAGTGCCCAAGGGGACATCATAACATTTGCTAAAGGCATTCAAGTATTAAAGTATTTATTTGCAACTAAGTGCATGTTTAAAGCTTTTGATTTTGTATCAATGACCCCATACTTCGATCTACTTAATATTATAATAACAGTCGTTATTGTCATAGTAAATATATTTATTGGAAAAAATAAGAAAAACGAATAAAAAAAAAACAATAACTGAAAACTAAAGCTAATAAACTTACCAAAAAAGAAAATTAATACAGGTCTCTGTGGCAATAGTAAAATAATATTTGTTATTGGACCTCGTTAAAGCCCTTTTAGGTTTTTGAAGACTCTAATATCTGTATTCGAAACATAAAGTCGTAACTTTTTATATTATTTCATGAATTTTAATTAAAAATAATATAATAACTGACGCGATAGATTTGCATGTTTCCTTCTTAGGAAGAAAAGCCTCACCATAAAGCCCTCATTTGCCTAATTAAGACCTTTCGAACCTCACACAATAAATATGAAGATATTAACATTATCTACCTTTCTCAGAATAAAATGCTTAATTGTAAATGTAAAAAATATAATTTAAGGTAAATTTTCATATTAAGCGTTTTGATAATTTGTAACTAACCCTTTTACCTTCAAATTCTCAAGGGACGGAGAATTGTAATTATCAAACAAGAATTTGTTAATTAACAAATACGTGCAAATGTGAGTGCGTAAGTAATTATAAAATGCTAGCTAGAAATTGGAATACATTTTCGCTTAACCGTGGATAATTTAATATTAACAGACTGTTCTTAAAGGGTCGTACTCACACACAATGTGCCCTGGTTAAGGGTCCTAAAAAGAAAACGCAGGTCTTCATGCTGTGCTAGAACTTCCACGATTTCGAGAAACCGTTTTAGCCTAAAAATGAATGCAAAAGTTATATCCTAACTGACATTCTATATTGCGGTTTGATTCCGAGTTCTCCGCTTCGCCATCCGCTCGGTTTCCACCTACAATTTGTATGAATGGATTGAATTCGGCATCGATAGCATTTTTTTATCAATAAAACTATTTGACGCCTCGCCGGAACCGAAAAGGACATTCGCGTTGGTTTTTACCGCATTCATATTTAGAATTTTATTGTGTTGGATACTGACGTCATACGTAATAGAATTAGCTGGTTTACCTTTTGTATTGTAGATTTCCAATGTCAACTTTCTCTATCTGATTCTATTATTAATATTGAAAAGGTTTGGTTTAATATCAAATGAATGAGTTTTGATCGATTTCTAGTCACCAAAAGTACTTGTACCTTGCATAAGTAAGCATACTTTTACATTAATTAATCGCAAGTGACAATTAGGTTTAACTAAACTCGGGAGCTTTAACCACTCGGAACCACTTAAAAGACTTAGGACCTAGGACTTAATTAATTACGAAATTACAAGCAAACAAATTCTATTTGCATTCAAAAACCGTAAGACCTAGCTTTTTAAATGCTATATGCATCTGTGTATTTCCTTTTTCTGAATGCGAAGTCTAATTAAACACATTTTCTTTTCAATAAACAAGAAAAGCGAGCGTAGGAGTCGTAGGTTGGTATTATACGCTTCCGAGTCAACTGGTTCACGTGAACTGTGAAGGACGTTCTGTCGTTCACCTCGCATTTAACCGTACAATAGATGAATAACTGCGGCAGTTTTCTTTCACAAAACGTACATTTAACTTGACAAAATTCTAGGAAACACTGGCCGTATGACTAACTACCAAAAGAGATCTGAGAAAATAGAAGAAAAAATCTACATAACATTCCGATTTTGAAATGCAAAACTGCTGGTTGGAATAATGCGCGTTATTCTTTTGTTTTTGGCTGATTTGAATTTGGAACGGTCGCAATATGTCGCAGTGTGGTGTGCGCTTGTGTATAAAGTAAAAAAATACTAACAGTCATAATTCACAATCAGCAGTACGAGTATTTTGTTTCGTGTCTAGTTTACCTAAGTATCAGATTTGATTGTGACCTAGTGGAACTGCACTAAAGTACGATTAACTAATCGTATGCATATCTTAGTATTTAAGACTGAGTTTTTGCCGATACAATTAAAGGTTTATGACTTTTAATTAGGTCAATAAAACGAATGAAAGTAACCGGTAATGTTAAAAGTAAACCTTATAAGTCTTGTTTAGTCTATATTGTCTGCAATATTTGTAGATATTTCCCTCTGACAGGAACGAGGAAATTGAAACGCCTATGACAACCATGACATGACACAACATAGGATATTTCACGCCCTCTTCGAATTTAGAATTTCGACCCGTCAAATTGTTTCGTCAACTCGACGTGTAGAGAGGGGCGCGTCAATTGTTTAGCGAAAGTTTACTAAAGAAAGTGACTTCTACTCCTTTACATGCATTATCTTAGGTTTATGACAAGCTGTCAAGTTTGATAATGGACAATAGTTAGTACCTATCTGATTGTGTAGGTAACAGAAATGTGGCAATTTAAAGTTATAGGGGCGCACTTGACCCGAGTTCTGTGAAATGTCAAACGTAATTGTCAAAATATGTGAGTATGTGTGCATGTATATAGGTGAGTATAGGTATTCCTTTCTATAGACATACATAGTATGGAACACTGCAAAGTAATAATTATGCTTGTCATTTTACGCGTAAAAAGGCCTAATACACTAAGTGTCTTCTTTTAAGTCTTCTTTTCATGAAGATGTTCACTACACTTATGTCATAGGTATGTAAAGAGCAGTTTATTAAAAAACCTCAACATATTATATACGCTTTATTCCATTTAATTAAACGTGTAAACATACTTTTCTGTTGTATCTTCATGCATGTTATTCTATGCTTAAAAACCGTCCTCGATACGCCTGTATTCAATAAAAGACTCGCTACAGTTACGTCAAATGTCACAAGTGCGACAGGTTTGTTTTGGCAAATGGCTAAAATCGGAACTAATGCAATTGTCTTTAGAAGTGTTACACGGGTGGTTAAGTCTTTAACAATTTTCTATAGATTAGTTGTATAGCGCCCTCCTGCCGATATAAATTTTTGGCCAAAAGCAAAATTAAGCTACTAAAAAACGAGAATTTTTATTAGTCGCATCCAAACAAGAGAGTCACAGCGTGTGTGAGAGAGATGGGGATAAAGTTTCTGACGTGAAGTCTATCTTTTTCTTGCTCGTCGCACTGTCAAGATCCTTGAAACGTGCAAAATGTTTTGTTTATTCTCTATCAAGTTGCTTGCTCAGTGTTCTCTATGAACATTATATATGTTTACTAACATTGTGTTAATTGTATTATCTTCTACGTTACGTCTTTAGAATTTGCCGCATCATTTCTTGCGCTTTCTCTCGACGTTCCGTTACACGTATTATCAGTAACACTTGCCGTTGTTAATGGTTCGTTCATACCGTATTACGCAAATGCGTGTTAGTAAAATGTGATGTGTCATGTCGAAAGCTTTTAAGGCTTTGTTTTTGTTTGTAAATTGTTTACGTTACACTTTAAGAATAATGTGTCAATAAAATACCATTTAGTTGTATTAATCTATACTAGAGGTATATAAAGAGTTTAACCCCATTTCCCCAAATTGAGTCTCCGGTACTCTCACTCACTCGACGAAACACGGCGCTTGCTTTACGCCGGTCTTCTGTGAGGCCGTGGTATCACCCCGGTCGAGCCGGTCCATTCATGCCGAAGCGTGATTCTCCCACGGTTAAAGTGTTCACTCCTTTTAGAGGTGGGAGTGTGATCGTGGACAGAAAACGAGGTAATTTGTTTCTTTCCATTGGAAAACAGTTCCGAATACAAAATAGGGGTGTACAAATAGAGGAAGATAATAAAAATGTCAAGTCTAAAACATGTCAGTGCTATAATGTACCAAAAGGCTGCATAATCTGAATAAGCCGCAATGCCCGCAATATGATGGAGAGAATGTTACCAAGGCAGGGTTTTCAACCGTACATTAAGGCTCTTGCAGATTTTCATAGCTTCAATAAGCTTACCTACTCGTCTCTTTTCATTTAACCTGCATTTTACATACTTAAAATTAGTTGGTCTGCTCGTAGAATTGAGCATTAATTTGACATACCACTATTCACTTGTAGATTTTTGTAGCTTCAATAATCTTTATTATGTCGTTTCACTGAACCTGCATTCTACATACTTAAAAACTAGTTACTTACTAGGAGAGCACTTTTTAGTCTTCATAAAATTTAATATGATGAATGTAGTCCGGCCGATTTCGACCCATGGCGACTGCTTCAACTTCTGCCTAGTTGTCGTTTTAACATTTTTGTATTAAGAAAATTTGACATTTTCTTTATGTGCTGCTCTCGCAATTAGTATAAACTTTTTATGTATAGTGTTTGACCTTTTTGTGGTAAAAATAGTCCACTGTCCGGCAAATGACCGCGATCTGCCCGGATATCCATCTCTTGCAGTTGTCATAACATTCAATTGTTATGGCAAGTTTATGAACAAAAGGAAGGGAACTCAAAGACAATAATCATACATGAATATCCCTTCTAATTTTGTTTATCTGTATTGTATACGTGATGTATAGTGTATGATGTTTGTTTTAGACTGTACCTGATCTATATCTATACTATTTATAGAGAGATAACTTCTATAGACAACGACAAGGCTTTTAGGTAAACCGAAAACACGAAACGCGTTCGCGATGTAACTGAGCACAGCGCCATCTATTGGCTCATTTCTGAATTACGGTCCCGAAGCGAAGTGAGGGCGGGCCACTAGTTAAGAAATAAAATGAAACTGAATTGTTAACATCACCGGTCAATTTTACCACTATCGTATTTTTTTTTGTAATGGTTATCACCCCTGTCGTAGTAGAAGGCTTTTGCATCTTGACAGATGATTTAAGTAGCATCTTAAATAGGGACACCGCAACTTCGCTCGTGGCTGTACAGACCAATTCGCGATTGTAGTTTTCGCACGCATTTGCGGCAAGCGAAACGGAGTGGCGACTGATGGGGGGATTCCAGCAAGACTCTTTTACCACTTGACTTAGCAGAATTGGCCACTACGGCGCGTAGCAACCATAAATAAATAAAAAAACAATAATCATCCCGCCAATTAAACTCAACGTCGAGCACCCCATGATGTAACCAGTAAGTAGGTACCCAAGTATTGTGTAAAAAACCACTTACAGCATAACTGTTATAATGTCGTTAGCGATTTGTCACGAGTGGTTATCGCGGACCTCCCTAAAGCCCCAAGCGTTTTATGGGTGAGTGACGTGCTTACTTATTTTTGTCTCTTGAATTTTAATGGTGTCCCGTGTGAGATAATACATTTTTGACACTTTGGTGGGAATGTTCGTATCGGTTTTTGGACTGTATTTCCTGCGGTAAACGAAAAAAATTGGTAATAAACTGTATGTATACCGCTTTAACAATCTGTGAAACGTATAGTTTAGGATACGTATGAAACGTATAGTTTACGATAGAACAGAAATCAGAGAGTCGCTGACGCGTAGCCGGCCTTTTAGATAATGTAAAATTACAAATCATTAGTTTACTTATTTACGAAACTTTTAAGTACATGATAATAAACTAGATAAATTACACTAGTGACTGACTTCAATAAATAAGTTAAAAGCACAGACCACTCATTATAATCGACTTAGTACCACCACACGTGGCTAATGTATTAGAAGGAGAATTGGTCTGATTTACAAAGGTCAAGTACAAACGAGCAATAGAAAGCATCATGATGGCTAATTAGTAATTCGAAACTACGAAGTTACATTAGGCCCTTGAACAATACGACATGTCTCGCACGCGATACATTGTGGTTTGGTATAAAGGGCAGGTCACATGGTAAATTTCTCTACATGTTGATGTGTAAGAGGAATGCATGACATACATACGGCAATAGAACAGCTGATGGCCAGGGTAGAAAAGTTCTGGAGTGGAGACTTTACACCAAGCGCAGCGTGAGACGCCTATTCAAGAGATGGACAGATCCTAATTAGAGTAGTAGACTAGAGTCGCTGGTTATCGTTGGATGGAGGCTGCCTGCGATCGGTCACTCTGGAAGTCAATGGGTGAGTCCTATGTTCAGCAGTGAGCGTCTTTAGCCTGATGATGATGATGATGACAGATAAAAACTACAACCTATAATATTTTATTTATTTAAGTAGATTTAAAATATGACATTTATAAGAGGATGTAACCCAATGATGTATTTAATTTTCAGTTTGGTTCTCTTTAGTTTGTAAAAACCTATTTATCGATCCAAAAATTGGTCTTTTACATAAAAAGTTGGACGAGATGTGTATGTTATGTCATATTTTGTTGGTAGGTACTCGACCTATCTTTGCTTCTTGTACATAACTAGTAGCGCGCGTACTCTTCGTACGTCATCATAAACGGTAAGATCCATGTTAGTGCGCGAAAATAACGGATACTTACCTTCTTTCGACACGCACCATCGAGAAAAGGAACGCGCATCCTCAAAAATTCCTTTGTTTTTTTTCTACATTTCAAGAGTCGGTCACGCCAAATAGTGCCAGTGTGAAAACCTGCTTTTGTTATTGGCCAGTCGCACACACAACTCCTGCACAATGTGTGTCAGATAACTGTTACTGTCGTGGACAACCTGTTACTAGAGACACGAATTTGTTGTTTTTTTTTGTATACATACCGATAAGTTTTTTGTTGTTTTGTAGACTTTCGCCTCGTAATGTATTCCGTTTGCATACTCATTGAGTTACATCGGTGTCGATAAAGAAAGATGTCGTCACTTTCGGACTTACGAGATATTTGTATCAGATTGTAGTTGCAGTCTCATCATGAAAGTGTTTTCTTTACACAGTCATATATTATATCATATTTGCACTTTTTATTTGGTCACGAAAGTTTCGATTGCACACACTAATTTAATCATTTACCTACGTAATTAACTAATGTGGTTATGTCGTTTTTCCAAGTGTTTTATGTTAGCTAAAATTAATTATTAGAAACTTTTCATGCAAATGTTTAATCCCAAATGTATTTAATGAGATACACTTTAAAAATAATACCTTACTTTTTATAGTGTTTTGATCGAATTGATTAAACATTAATGTTATCAACTATTATTATTTAAGTAGAACAAGCTAACAGTCCACTTGATAGAAAACGATTTAGTACCGTAGGATCTCCACTGATGTTAGCATTTATATGCTAATAATTTACGAATAGCTGATCCTGAGATTATATATCATTTATTATATGTATAATAATTTCCTATACTGGTAAATCGCGCGATACTCCATACATCATAAGTACTAGTGGGCGACCTTTAATATACTGTATAGAAAATGCCTGCGACTGTAGATACGCTTCTAAGATTAGACCGTATATTAACTGCAGGCGTTTATATAAAATCTTGTGCCAATTGTTACCATTTTCAAGCCATTTACTTTTAATTAGACGGAATTTCTTTCCGAAACCAGCCAGGATTTCCTACAAGTTGCACAATGTGCGCACGCGACGTTTTCGAAAGGACAGACGATGTATCAGCGCATACGCACGAAATAAGAATCATTTCCATTGTTAGAAGAAAACGTTAAGGCTGGTTCTCATGCCCTGACATTACAAAGAGTGACGTAAAAATTGTATTTGTACGGATATTAGGGTTGCTAAACGGAACATATTAATTTATCATACTTTCGTTTCTGTCATAATAATATCACAGTATAGAGAATACGTAGAAGCAAGTCATAGAACGCTTTTAGGACCGCTACGGTGTAATTTTATTAGCGAAACTTAGGGCTTCCACGCAATAAGTCATCGTATAAGAAATTTAAATTGTGATCAACTCACTGGTAAACACAACCGTCTGCCGCTTACCACATATAAAAGTACCCTAAAGTTAGTAATAAATGTTATACAGTGTAGTAGTAGGTATTTTTACATGATATTTTTGTAGAATTGTTTTCCGGGACCGTGAAGAAGATATTTCTATAGGCTAATACTTTACTTAACTAAAAACAAATTAGATCAGAAAAGAGAAAACACGATGCTACTCCTATTCTCCATAAGATACTTCTCTTGGCAACCTTGTCTAATATTGTGCAACTATACGCACCCAATAGCGCGTAAGTGACATTTCGAATAATCGATTATCGTAAGCCATTGTAATCGTTATTGTTACTCTGTAATGACCTTTGGGTGTGTTGTACACGAAAATTAGCCGTGGGAGTAATTACTAGTAGACATGTTACGGTTATTATACTCTGTGTTGAATTCTGACAAAGGATAAATAAATTATGAGTAATACAGTTATTGTGTTGAACTTGTAATTGTGTAGAAGTTTGTATTCGTGTACAGTGTTTTTATACTTAGACGCGAAAAAAACTGACAAACTCGAAATAAGCGTGACTAGTTTTTCATCTTCCTTCATTCAATAAAATATATAAAGAGTTAAATTGTATGGACAACCATCAGCTTTTAGGTACATAATCCAAAAGGACGATACACATGTGTGAAGCAATTAAATGGCATACTCCTTTAGCTTAAATGTTGATTAACATAAACCAAAATGGCGGTCACTTTGACCAGAACCCCGTAATACCATAAAACAACGTAATCTAATAGTTTGACTATCATCTGCATCCATTCCTCTAAGCGAGATTTATACAGACCGATCATACGTGACCGAAATCCTAAGCCTTGGCTAGTCTAGATTGGGGCAGTAAATTATGCTGACATTATTAAATTGGACCTGGTTGTGAACAAACCTCGTCTATTCAATTATTAAAAATGCAATTTATATAAAAACGTCTAAAGCAATATTCTGAAAAAAAAAGGTTAATAGCTTCGTTTTGAACTAAATGACAACCTAGTAGAATTTTAAAACTTTAATTCTAATTTTCAAGACCAATGACTGGCTGAATGCAATCCTGTCTTAAACCTTAATCAAATTTAAAAAAATACTACTACTTACATACCAAAAATATATAAAATCCAAATTCAAATACTAGCCTTATTTATTTTAAATGGAATTGAAACAACTAACCTGACCGTCTGTGTCTGATTTGAACGTTCTGTAATGAAATCTAAAAAAAATATGCAAAGGAAAACAAGGTTTGTGATGATCATAAAGAAAAAAAACGTGCTAGTGCGGTCCTCCCAAAGAGTTCGTCACATAATGAACCACTTCTAGTACTCACTCACATGCGTACAGGGTATGTCAGGGTTGTCAGGAGTCCGGATAAAGCCGCAAAAGGCATTTTTGGTATTTTCATTTAGGCTTTATAAATTATAGGCGGCCTCCCGCGACTTTTTCGACGCGTTGACTGATTTTTGACACTTACCGTCATATTTTGGACAATCCACACATATCTTTTATACATTGTAGCCTATGTGTTATTCGATGTATAAGCTATATTGTGGTAAATATACGTTGATTAAAAGAGCATGTAATGCTGATTAATAAGAAAATAAAATCGTAATTCAAGGAGGCTAGGTTTTTGAGTAATTTTACATAGAAGTTTAACAGGTTATGCCTTTATTAACCATATTATTTTGCGCAACAACAACAAAAACTCATTCCAAATGCAGGCAGCGCTTGGGTTTCATAACCCATAGCCCTTTATTGTGTGGATAAGGTAGAGAAAACATTGAAAACAACAAGATATAATTTAACAATAGGTGCTTTTATTATCATTCTTCATCATCCTCAATAACTAAGACATTGTCTAAGAAAGCAAGGCAACTGCAGCACTATTCATCAATTCCCATCCCAAAATCAATATCACAGTCCGAGTCGTATTATAAGTGGCGAAAGCAAGAGTCCTTAGGCAGTTCGGGTCAAAAATTATAAAGAAAACAGGGGTAAAGCAGCGAAAACACACAGAACACACTCGAGGGTTCGCGCCAAAAATACTTTGATTTATGTAAATCAAAATCCAATCGTCATCACAACCGAAATCTATTGAACAGAGCTGGGGTCAATGGTAAAGGAAGATACTAGTCCGCAGAACAGTAATATGGGTCTTTAAATGTAAAATCACAACGAAACGATAATCTTTACGACACCATCAGAGATGTCGTAGGAATGTTCGTCGATTTGACGTTTGTGAAGCTGTCAAATTCAATTATTCGTATCGTTTTAAGGTGTATTAGAGTAGGGTTTTTGTAAGAACTGTCAAAGCAATATCGTTCGTAGATTCGTATCAACGACAGTCGATACGATGGCACTTAGAGTAGGCTCCGACACGATTATTGGCACGATATATCGTTTATCGTTCGGCGGAGTAGACCCCAAGGTTTGTGATAAACATAAAGTAAAAATAACGTGCTAGTGCGGGCCTGCCAAAGAGTTCGTCACATAATGAACCACTTCTAGTACTCACTCACATGCGTACAGGGTAGTCAGGGTTGTCAGGAGTTCGGAATTATAGCGGCCGCCGGCGACTTCGTACGCGTGGAGTGAAAATTTTTGACCACTTACGCGTCATAGTTTTGGACATCCACCAAATATATTTTTATAACATTGTAGCCTATGTTGTTTAGTCTGAAATGTTAATAAGCTATATTGTGGGTAAAGTTTCATTCAAAACCCATTCAGTAGTTTTTACGTGAAAGAGTAACAAACATCCATGCATCCATACATCCAAACAAACTTTCGCCTTTATAATAGTAGTAGGATAAAATTTTCATTTCAAGCAAGCAAATTATAACTCTGTCTCTACCCTTCCTACTGTACTTATATTAAACTGTTTTGAAGCAATTGTTGTAATATAATATTTATAATTATAGCTACTTAAGAATGAAGTATGCTATTTATCTGTTTTATACATTGTTAGGTTTGTTTATTAGAACAATCTCCTTCTATGGTAAGTAATTTTCAAATATCGGCGGTGCACTTATTACTTCTCTGGTGTTGCTGGTGTCCATGGACGGCCGGTAATCACTCACCACTTATCCATCTGACGCTTTTCATGAAAAATAGAGCTGCTGAACTTTCTTTCCAAGATGGTATGTCTTCCATAGTAAAACGGTGTCATCTTTTTAGTTTTTAGCCCTGGCAGCCCTGCTCACAGCAAATCTGCCTGCATTCAAAAAGTTCACAATCGCGCGTGTATTTCCCTTACAAAGCAGAGCCTACGATTGCATCATTGTGCTTAACAAAAATGGTGCAGTGCTAATTTTGCATGCGCCGCGCTCCCCGTGAATGCCATTATGGGCTCGAAAGCGGACGGGCCTATGGTAATGAACGCCTTTGCGTTAGGCTACAGTGAAATAGGCGGTAAAGCATAGGCTAGCCTAAAATTATATAGGTGCCGAAGAATGATAGCGCTTGGGTTTGCGTTGGATAGTCTCTTATTGCATAAAGAGCTTAGTTTTGTAGATGATAGGTATAATATTTGCATTTTGATTTCTAAACAGCAATTTGAAGCACGTAATTTAATAAATATTTTTGAGTTTTTTAGTTTTGTACCCTAAATGTTGCGTATTTAAAATCTATTATAGTAATGTAAGTAGGTGGTAATAATAACTTCATATTTTGTCCACATTGCTTTTACTAATGCTACAAATACTTGTGCAATTTAGTTTATAACAGAATATTAAAGGCTTCTCATTTGACCTAAATTTCATCCTGAACTAGGTACTTTTCCGAGTTTTTAAGGTTTATCCCGTGAGCATTAGGTATTTTTACAGTAGAGTTTATGAATAATTTATTTTTATAGGAAGTTGGAAAGAAAAGTCTAACCAGTTCTATTATTATTATTAAAAAAATCGCGGTTTGTGGTTTAAGAAATACCTAGGTAATTGCAACTTAGTAGTATTTAATAGACGTAAAACTTAAATACTGGCCAGCAATAAACAACTACAAACATCAAAACTTCGGGAATGGACAAGCGCGTTCGAAATTCGAAATCGCCGGATCGGAATAGAATCCCGAGAACTACTTCTGGGAATTAGTTCGTGTACTCTCGGACGCTTAGTGCGAAAGTTGGTCGAATTAGAAGCGAATCGAAAACGGATTGAATACAATCGCTGCAGAAGTAGAGGTACCTGGACGCGGCATCAATATCGCTAAAACACAAGCCAATTCTAGCTTAAAATTAAGTACATGTACTCCATTGTAAAAACGCGGCAAACTTCCGAAAAATGTCAAACTTACAGTTCGTTAGAAATAGTGCGGTGACATGCATTCTTCAGTATATAATATTATTATGAATTTATCGATACTTATTGGCTTGGTATTTAAGTACGATCTGAACTTCGTATATAATCTATATCTAAGTTATTTGTTAGCTCTAGATTAATAACAATCGAAACGCTGTCCATTCAAATGGTTCACCTACTTCCATCGAAAAGAATGGAACATATTTCTTCTCGTACAAAACAATAGCTGGTTTCTTAGCAAGCCATTATTAGCCCGGTTTGTAAACAATAAGTTTTGTTAATATAAGTGCGAATGCGAAACTGTTATAAGGCGATAAGGCGTTTTGAAATCTCTCACGAAGATTTGGCGGATATAATGACGCAGAGAAACTTAATTGTTAAAATCTCAAAGTTATATGAGCTGATCAAAAAGTATCATTGGAATTTGCTTGCAGTATTTTGTGAAACTCATTGCTGTGTAGGATTAGTCTGTTTTTTTCTTGTTTTTTTACATTACTTTATGTGATAGGTGGTAGACGAGCTCATAAATTACCTGGTGGTAAGCGATTGTCACTGAGCAAATACCCCTGCAACACCTAGTGGAGTCCCAAGTGAGCTGCCAACCTTTTTTCCCCATTCTAAATTAGTAGTGTTTAATTTCCACAAAAAAGTTACTTTTAAACGGCTTAAGCTGTTGCACTTTCTACTCGAAACAACCTCCAAAATTTGCTGGAGCTGTCCATAAATGTGCAATATTTTATTTTGTTCCCAAAGTATGCTGAAACACTTGCTTTATGGGTGTCATAATTTAATAACATAACATTTGTACTCATTAATAAGTACTATCATAAACGCAACTCATTTATTTCCTATCCTCGACTCCCAGAGTCTTCTCAAATATAGGTAGATATATGCAACTAATTACAACGTCCACTCCTCGCTCATTTTCTTCTCGTAAAGAACTGATTTAAAACAAAGCTTACCCTTTCCCCTTTTCTACAGCTCAGTTAAAATCGACAACTCCACCCTTTGTGGTCGGCGAGTTGTTCTTTGTTAAAAGTTTACCGCACGCAGTCGACAAAGCCGAAGACGGCCACCTGGTAAACAAACAAGCCACGGAGTGAATTAAAAAAAGACCAAACTGATTAAAGATTGCAACGCTCATTTAACGCTCCGATAAACGCAATTTACCGGTTAAGAGTTGCGACGACGGACCGCGATATCGATACATTTGTCTTCTCTCATCTTCCATGTACAACTATTCAAAAGACAAAACACATGGCGCATGATAGGACGAGATAGATAATGTTGCAACGGCTGACGTGCAACCTATATGCACCTTGTTTTAAGCAATAAAGATATTGTATGTGTGTATTGGTGCTCTGGGTTGACGCCCCCAGTTAATTATCGTCATCTGGTACTCATATTTGCCCTAGTTTGAGACCAGGTTGATTGGTGTGATTGTCTGGCGCATTTATTTTATTTTTTATTATTTTATTGAGGGTCCCCTTAATCATAGCGAACCAAGTGCTGCCTCCTTAACATCTAGTTACCTGATTATATCTTTCTAAACTAGTGATGAATTAAAATTCATTCGTCATTATACTTTCAAAAACCCCGTATACATTTTTGAAAAGAATTCAGAGTGAGACCATAAAATTGTTGCATTTTCTCACATTTAACCGCTGTAATCACTTTAACGTTGCTATTAAGAGTCATGACAAGAGATAAAACACCTGATGATGATGATGAGCTATTGTACGCATGCATGTGCTTTTTAAAATCTAGGTTAAGTATGTTAATTTTCTCACTAGATAGACCGTACAAATGACAATTTTATTCAATTCATATGTGAACTAAGTAGGTAAGCTAAACATGTAAGCAAAAATTGATAAACATAGGGCTGCGTTTCCGCTGAAACGAAGCTTAGTGAAATCCGTCAATAGAAGACGTTGAGAAGCGCAGTTTTTATGCAATACTTTTGGTGGATTTCACTCCGCTCCGCTTCAGTTAGTTTAGTAGGTATGATAGTTATTATGGTTGTGTTTCTACAACCATAATAACTATCATACTAATCCATTTTGCAAATTAATATTAGTTGTTATAACAACTTAGGTACATAATATTTTACTTATCATAAGGTATGTAGGTAATGTAAATTATCTATCGATAACAATCTAGTATGCGATATGTCCCATCCCTAAACTCGTTGAGCTCTAGGAAGCTCTCTTTTCGCTCTCGTTCCCGATTTTAATGCGACCCCGGTCTCGCGTTTTAAATCTGATTCGTTCTAGAATTATCTCGTTTTATTATCCCTTTATGCGAGGTGACCTGACCTGGTAATTCTGGTATTCGTGTTTAGTACAGGAATGTCTTTGATTAAGTTTTACTTTCTATGCCATGTTCCTTTTAGTTAGAGGCTCATTAAAAAAGTAAAACCAGTCAGCTGCAGTAGGTATGAGAAAAATGCTTGTACGTCGAAATTGCTTTGAGTTGAGAATTTAAGCTTACTGGGAATGGAGGCGACGCTGAGTAATTGTTGGATTCTGGTTATAACTTTTGTTTTATTTTTATGTAAAAGGATTAACGTATTATTCTCTTTTCAAAGTTGTGTTTGAGAATATGATGAGGACTGTATTAAAGTATTTCTAAACCTAATTATTTTTGCCACTCTTGGTCAAAATTTGATTTTCATTTATTTGAACTCTGACATAGGTGCAGAAGTGTGGGTATTATTATTTCCTAAAATTAGTTCTAGGAAGCGCTATTTGCGCACATAAACTTAAATAGACGCAGAATCTTCAACAAGTTTCGCTTTACGGCTTCAATTAATTTCAACTGGGTGATTCTCCCGAGCCGCTCCAACCGTCATTCAGTGGTAATGTAATGCTAAAATAATGCCTCCATTAGAAACTGTATCCGCACCAGGCACCTTTATCTCAGCAACGAGCAAATGGCGCTGCAATATCGTTACTATCTGACTGAAAACAATGGGAACACGTAGACACCCCCTCTCTCTTTAATGAACACGAGAAAACCCCGTTACGGAACGTCTACTGGTTTATTTCCACGTTTGTGAACAATGTTTTTGTTTATCGAGCTGTATTAATTACTTCCCTTCTAGTTTTGATGACTGTGTTTCAGTAGGCTGTACAAGGATTATATTCATTGCGCGCTTCAAATAACTTTTATTAGAAAAATAACGATACAGTTCAAAATTCGAACACGTATTCTCTCGCCATGTTTCAAATTAGGACAACGAATACAATTCGCAGGCAAATCTTCTCCTCAGTCTGTGGCAGTCAACATGTCCATCAATAGAATGTATTGGCATTCCAAATTCGAAATCAATTCGCTGTCAATAATCTCTTGTAGTTCCAAAGGTGTTCGAAGTTTAAAGGTTAAGCTGACAGATGACTGATTGTTCTCCTTCATTGTTACTTCAACCACCTTCAACTGTGCTTCAACTACAAATTAAGTGACGTAGCTGTTTGAATTTGCTTAGTAGTGTCTAGTGATGTCAAAGCTTATCTTTTATCATGTTTGAAGTAAGATAATGCTGTTCAGCTTTAGTGCTGACACATGTCCACACTTTAGATTTTTATCGACTATTGCGTTGTTAAACTACGTTTAACTTTCGTTATTTGTTCCTATTACCCACTTTAAGTTAAAAACAGGTTTGATAAGGTATAAACTTGGGCGAGCGTCACCAAACCGATAGATCACCGTGCATATTCCCAATTTTCTTTTTAGTTTGATGTTGAACATTCTCAACGTTCATATTACGCTACGTTTTTGTAGATACTTACCTGAATACGAATAAGGAAATAGAGGTTAACCAACCTACGTGGTTTACGCTAATTGAAATAAGTGCCTACTTAGGATTCCACGATTGTTCAATTTGAGTGTTTTTTGTGTCTTTTGAATGAAATCATGATCTCGCTTGAAGTTTAATAATACCACAAGTGAAACGAGATCCTTGAATAAATATTATCTTGATGAGGCATGTTTTATGTAGATTTTTTTATTATCATTGTAATAACTATGTGATAACTTCATATTATAAATGAATTACTTGATTGTTACATATTAGGATGATTCTGGCTAAACTTTAGGTCTAGTTCTCTTGAAAAAGTAGAGTACATATTTCAAATACTAGTAAAAACAAAGTAGGCACTACATGCAAGGAAACAATCAATTGCACACGACCACAGACAGGCACTTGAAAGCAACAACCTGAATACACGCGATACAAGCAAAATCAATAGCACATTTTGACAGGCTCAATAGGTGGTAAAGGCGCGCTCACAAGTTTGTTGCTTAGTGTGAACGCGCACCGCATCGAAGCAATTTACTTCCCATCACAAACCAATCATGGGCTGACGACGCCATTGCAACGTTGCACGTACGGCGAAATTCGGTGTTTAAATTTTAGAATGTATCGCTTGATTTGGGATGTTTTTTTTTGCGGATGGGCAAAGGAATTGCGGTGAGCCAACGTTTGGATGCTTCACCGGTTTGCGATTTATTGTTCGATATTGTGGATTGAGGTTTACTTACTTTTTTTCTAGATGGCCAGTTAGGTTATGTAATTTTAGGTGAAACTTCTTAAACATCAATAGTTTTCATTGGTAAATTCGAATTTAGAAATGTTGCGTTCTTAGAACAGTCTTTTGTTATATATGCAGTAAAAATGTGAATAATGTTAGTTCTATTAAAAAGAAATAGATGAACAATTTGTATGAGAGAGGTGGTGTCAGCTGTGACCTGGTTATTTGTTGCAGCAGAATATAACGAAGAGCGTTGTATGATATACGGCATATGGTTTGTATCATCACCTAATGTTTGGTGAGAAAAACGGGTGATACCGATAATTTAACTGTTGAAAGAGGGTCATTGAAGAAGCTTTTAGTTCTATCAGGTCAAGGTCTGTCTGCCTAAATATTTTAAACATTGAATTGTATATTGATCTATTAAATGTGGCAAACTTCAAACGGGCGCGTTTATTTTTTAGATATTTTAATAGGCGCAATGGACAAACCGTTTTGTCCATTTTGTCAAGTGAATGAGGCCGCAGTACGCAGACCCAATCGGGGGGAAAGGGGGTTAAAACTGCAGCGCACTTGTGACGCCGCTATTCGTTGCTAGTTTCTTTAAGCTGCAGTAAGTCCCTTAGCAACAGGTGATCCGTCTGCTCCTCTGCCACCTAACACATCATCCATAAAAAAAGACGAATCTAAAAATTATATTTAGTAAGTAGTCTTTTTTATGGATGGATGGATAAAAATTATCCATTACTAAATTGGTTCGGACGTAGTCTTATTAATTATTTTAATTTTGTGTTTTAATACACATTTGCAGCTGAAATCCTATAAAAGTTCCTAAACCATTACAAAATTTGTCTTTCCCTAATTCCCACATGTTTTAATGAGTCGGCAATCGGCATGAAAGTCATACGTTTAAGTACACTCATTTAGCATTCCCTCTGCGTGTTTTAGTTCTCGGATTATTTAAATTGGGCCTTTAATTGGATCTGCACAGTCCGCAGATATTAATAAAAATAAGTTTTTTTTTTCTATCCAGCCACATTACCTATATAATTTTCGGCTATAGGTAAAGAAAAGTAGTTTCCAGAATTCATCGTAGTAAAGTGATTGATTATTGAAATAGTGCACAAAAGCAACGAAGTTCAAGGACAAAATGGACGGCTTTCAATTTTATTAATACTATTAAACAAAGTAATACCTATTAAACTACTTTCCTTCTACGCTAGCTCAGCGATCCAAGGTGGGTCTTGGTTTCCGACGTCAATGCGTATCATAAGTATATTTTTTAGGGATAAAGAGAGCAAAGAAATAAAGGGGTCATTTGATGGTAATTGTCGCCATTGTGTAATACAAACACAGAATACTGACTTTTTCTTGTTGTACTTACCTATCCGTAATGAAAAAAAAAATGATATGGAATTAAGGACTCTACGTCTTTCCTGAGGCGTTTTGTTAAACCACAAAGTCTATTGAAGAAAACGTAGTCATATTATCTCTGCTCATGACAGGGAGTATAGGAACAGCGTCACATGGAGTTTTCCATTTTGAACTTTATATTGTCCTTATGTTTGAGACACAAGTGCTATTTTTGCACTCAGGGAGGTAACTCGATTCGACGCCGTCTGTACAGCCCACAATGTCAGCTCATATTACATAATAACATTCCCAAATCCGAATTACCAGTCCTTACACAATACAAATATCGATAACAAATGTAATACGGATTACATCGTCTGGACAGAAACCCTACGACACTCGGCCATTGGGAATTAGTTCAGAAATACAAAAAAATCTTGGCAATTATATGCTTTAACACATTAAAAATAAAACACATTATTCGATGGAAAGTATATCTTTTGACCACTGATTGTCAGTTGTCTATGTTTTAAAATGTGAACTGTATTGCAGTGAAAAATAAAACACATTTTACGATGAAAAGTAAGTTTTGAGCACTACTCAGTAGGTATATGATGTAGTCGTACTAGAGTTTGACGGCAGAAATATTTGAATTTGCTATTAGGAAAATAACCTTTATTATCATAGACATAGGATCATAGTTACAAATTTATGGCAATAGTTAGAGTAACTGGCCATGTAGGCAGGTAATAATTTACCTAATTATGTTTTTTTCACACGATTTCAATATTTGTTCCGTTGCAAAATGACTGGCGGGCGGCTCGTCAGCAATTTACATATTAAATCATTGGATTACTGACAGAATTATTCATATGAACGCGATTATGGGCATTAAACTCTTGCAATCATCACGGCGGATAGAAACTATCATTTTAATGGTTTAATCGCAAATTAGATACTTAAGTAGTTACTCTTGTAGGTATACGCCATCTATTTCCTGGTCTTTTTTCTAATAGCTGTAGGTTGAGTATTAATGATAAACTATACTTTTATTTCAATAATTTTGGCATTTTTATTTGTATTAGTCTCTAACTCTTATATTAATATCACTCTTCACTGCAAAAAGAAACACCAAATTTGTACCATAAAAACCACTAAATACTAATTTAAACTATTGAATTTTCTTTATCGATCAGAGAATCCTTCCTTTGTTAAATGAAGGGAAAGATTTTGATTCGAAAACGTGATTCCTAAACTAACATAATATAGATTCCAGTCGTTCAATGACCTTTAAACTTAATTTTTTCTCTATAAAAGTGAATTTACCTACACCTGAATCGCAACAGCTTTAAAATCGATTAAAATTAACAGGCTTGTTTTTGTTTAAATTACTCGAGTGTTTGTAAAAGTTTTAAAATTAACGTCTAAGATTTCAACGGCGGCTACGAAGGAGCAAACATGGAAGCTAGTGACGTCACATTAATTTGATCAAAGTGAAAATGGCCCGGCGTTTTCCACGCTACTTGCTCGAGTCGCTGTCAACAGTTCAGCTAATGCTTCCGCCGGCTTCCAATTTTAAACTTTTGATGGTGTTTACGGGCGGGCACCGATTTATGGGGCAGTACAATCCGAATTCCGACATTCGGTTCCGCTAAACGATTGCAGAGCGTGCGACACCTGGGAGCGCTCACTTTCCTAATCACCCAAGTTTCGTTCGTAAACGGTGTCGATTTTTACAACTTTTTGACAAAAGACAGTTTCGAGTTACATTTTAACTGCCGAGTGTAAAACTTCTTTGATTGATGTAGCATAAAATTCTGTAAGTTGATACAGAGCTGGCCACTTAGATGATTAGGTACAAAAAAAGTAACGTTCGATTAAATTTTTATTTTGTTTTATCATGACGTCCATCCATAGTTCTAAATAAAGCTGTGTTTACATGAATCCATTATGCAATTTTGGTAAAGAATATTTCATGCATTAGCTTACATATTCATCTTCGTCAGTCGTGCATAACATTTTTTCTTTTAAATAAGTGGTATTTGACCAACTTTCGAAAAAAATAGACACTGCGGTAGCTTCACAGATCATGCTCCCAAATTCAATTTGCTCGCGGCTTGGCATTACCGCCTCCTACAATCGGAGCACGTTCTCAAAATGGTTTAGAGGCAAATGGGTCTGCCGCGAAGCGATTTGTGCGGATCGGTACAGTTATTGTGAAAAGTACAATGATGGGATCCCACGGTGGGGTCATCGCACGATGCTCCCGTCACGGTGGATGCTTCGCTACTGTACATTGAGGTATCTCTTGGAGGAACATTTCGAGTAGTATTTTTAATATCCAACAGCAATCTTCACAAACTGTAGATGTTTATTATATTTTTCATACTAATTGAACTTGAAAGTTTAATTTATCAAGCCATTGATAAATTAAATTGATTTATTAAATGCTAACGCGAACGCTTCCCTTATCCGCCCATCAATAAAACGATTTGATTCCATTATTATTAGCGCATTAGTTAAATCTTTCTTTTACTGGTTCAAATGGTTGCGTACATCCAATTTTAAATGGACAGGAATAACAAACGAGTCAATTAATGCGTTTGATCCAAAGCTAATGTTTCGTTTGATTACTCCCTGGCCTATCGGGAATTTGATAGAACCGCCAACTGCATATTGAATACATTGACTGGAATGGACCAAAATCATATAGGTACAATTTATATGTATATTTTTGTCTGTTCATTTTCCATTAAACTTGCTATAGTTTTTAACGTTGTATTTAAATTATTACTGCATATTTTTAATGTATATTTTACTACCTATACATACATTATGTATCATAAAATATCTTCTTGAAGTTATTACTAAATTCTTGAAGTTTTACTTATACTGTTATCATCCGTGTGACCTTACCTTAAGGATTTGATTTGAGTACCTACCTAATTTGAATGACTCATTCACTATTCCAAACATATTCCAAATTCAAACTTTCGAATACTTAAATAGCCTAAGATCCTTCTGGTCGATTTTACATTGTTTTTTTATTGAATCTTTAATAAATGTGAGGATTAATGAATTAGCGATAGTTTTAATATTTTTACGACTTGACAAATTAAATATCAATTATTTATCTTAATATTTCTTCTTTCCAGGTTCCTCGACCCGAGAACCGTCGATCCGTGTCGGTGGGCGCAGCGGGCGGCGAGCGGCACTCGTACGCCGAGGGCCGCGTGCCGGCGCCTCATGGGCCGCCCCCGTCGCCTGGCGCTGCGGCCGCGCAGCGGAGGGTCGCTGCCGCCTGCCAGGCCAGCAGGAAACTGCTGGAGGAGACGCTGGCTAAGCCTGGTAAGAACTTACCAATAACATAGAGGCGCAACTGCACACAATGACTCCTAGTCGCTGCCGCAACTATACACTGTAGATGCGTGCCACCTAGCCGCTCCTGCGTCACCAAAGCATAATTTTACCTGTCTACTAAGTATAGTAGACTGGTACAACAGTAGTTGTTAGTAATACCTACATTGCTACTTACTACGAAGAATGCAGAAGGGGGCGGGTGCAGGAGCTACGCGGTGGCGGTGCGTAAAACTAAAGTGCAGGAGCGCTATGCCCACATCTACTCACTGCTGAGTATTAGGACAATTCTGTATCATGTCACTCTCTACGGGTAAGCCGGGAGATCAAAAAAATTGCCGCTACCAATGGACACTCAACACTTAAAGCTTTTTCTAGGGTCAAATACTTTTGATTCTGCTAATGTCAAGTGAATTAAGGGACCTTACTGCTATTATTAATAGATTATAATAACTTTATTTGCATAAAATATGGTATACAGTATGGTTTATTGACATTTAACTACCTGTAGTGAAAATGTAACTTGCAGCTCATCTTACCAACTTTATTATTTACTCAGCAAACGTGACTTGCTCGTCTGAATTGAACTTTAAAGGCTTAAGATGTAACTCAAAGAAAACCTCGAAATCCAATGACTCACCTTTAGCGAATTAGTCTTAAAGTTATTTGCTAATGGAGGCACTTACATTTGTCTCAATCACAAAGCTAATAAAAGTCAAGAATATCTTTAGACGGAGAATTTGATTACACCGTTCAGAAGTCCCGGTCACGACTCTCAAAATGCAGAATCTTAAATCGTCAAATCTTCCCTCCATAATATCTGCAAGAACATTATCTCGATTATCTAGGTAATTTGGAGACCAGCCAAGGGTGTAATCCCAAAGCCGATTAGAGCTCGGATTTTCAAGACTTTGTACTAAGAATGATGCATCAGTTTGCTAAACC
Organism: Cnaphalocrocis medinalis; assembly: GCA_014851415.1. Classification (NCBI taxonomy): domain Eukaryota; kingdom Metazoa; phylum Arthropoda; class Insecta; order Lepidoptera; family Crambidae; genus Cnaphalocrocis; species Cnaphalocrocis medinalis. The sequence continues at coordinate 8,559,636 of CM026289.1, read as the reverse complement.
CTTATAGTGAATCTAGTACAATAAAGAAAAAGTCCAGTGAGGGTCATTAATGTATTCGGAGTAAACCAACTAATTCCCCTGTTAAGGTTGCAAATAACCTGACTCCCCAAATTTTGAATCATGGTCTTATAGTATACCGGGTTCCAAAACGATAACCTTGGATGCGACTGGGAATGACAGGCTAAGATAAAAGAAATACTAATAACAAAATGAAATTCATCTGCGAATCTTCATCTCTGATCTTTTTCACACGTTCATTGTCGTTCATTATAGGACATAATGGTACCTACGAGTATATAGGTCCCTATGATTTAATTTATTTTTTAAATCTTCGTGTACACAAAAGTACTTGTGAAATTCGCACATGTTTAATATGGGCACAATTCATACTCTTATTTTTCTAAATTGTGTTAAATAATATTTTGGTTAATTATATTTATGCTTACTTTTTGAGTTAACTTGTGTTTTAAACAGTAAGCACACACATTTTTGAGGTCATGGCAAAGATTCCTCACTTTTGCTTATTCCATTGTGTCTTATCTCTGCATAATAAAATTCGTGACACTTTTTTTTTCTTTTTCCAGATTAATTTCATTCTTAGGAGCACCGTTAACATTTTTAGTACAATTATTAAAACTCATAAACGGTTTGTTGACCCGCCAAAACATAATTAGGGCCACTCAAGTTGAATGCTATGCTACAGTGGTTTCCAAAGTGTTCTAGTACAGGCCCCAGTTTTTATAAAGTGTAAAAAATCTTTATTTTTTGGTTTCCGGAATCCACGAGGAACACTTAACCATCTAATTACAAAATAGAATCTAAAAGTACTACCGCAATAAATCTAATGCCATCCCTTTCTATAAAGCAAGTTTAAAAAGGGGTTGGAACAAGTTTTGTTTCAGCACTATTTTTAAATCGCGTTTCATAGTAAAGGTTTATATCTAGTCTGACTGTCCGTCCGCAGCTCAAACACTTTTAGGTACTAAAAAACTTTAATTTGGCAGGAACTTACATTATTGTCATGCTACCAACGAGGTGGAATAAAATAAAAAATACATCACAACTTCTCTGTGTGTATTTTTTATTTCGTACGAGTATCGCATTTTTTTTGTCGCTTAGGTACAACCCATCATTTATATAGGTATAATTAGATAGGTCTTTTAAATATACTTTCTATTAATTTAAGAAAAAAATATATAACATTTATACAGACGTTTTAATATGCCTACCTAGTTACCAAACGATGTATATTTTTACCCGGGCGTAAAATGTAATAAAATTAATGACTTGATTTTTAACTACAGATTACTTGGCCCTGTTACGAGATACAGCTTTTACTATTTTAATTTATTTTATACTTCAGTTAACGTGGCGTGAACTAATTAAATCACTAATTATAATCTGTTTTATAATAATTACAATGCATGAACAATACGACTTCGTTTTTATTAAGGTAGGGTGAGGGACGCTTGTTAAGTTCTTGAGTTAATAAATAGCTTAAGGATTTACCTTATTTTAAACTATATACAAGAAGATAGAACTTTATACACGCCTGTGTCTTAAAGGTCAGTTTAGGCAGCTTTTCCTCAAATTGTGGCGTAAAACTGATTATAACATTTTTTGTTCGACTCAAACAGGTACTATTGCTTTTATAGTGACACTAATGTCAAAGGAATTATTTTGCTTTATGTGGCGTAATGTGGTTTTCAAGTATTTTATGTACAAGTATTGATACAATCTTATATTATTGAATAATTTTCTCGAGCAACTTTTTATTTATGATTTCAACGAAGCAGTCACGGCGTCAATAACTTTGGAAACCAGTGTTTTGCCAAAAAAATATTCCCGCTACAAGTCGTGTTGCGCTGAGTCGGCTAATTTTCGCAGTCTGCCCCATTTAAGTATTTAGGCATTGAAATGAGTTGGTGGGAATTGCAAAACTCTAAAATGTCGTAACTAAGAGCCGACTCATTGTCTAATTAGTTGATGCTGCTGTTATCACAAATGACTATACTACAAATGTACATTTTATTTTTTTGACATAATTTCTTAGTGTAGAAAATACGTTCCATACCATTATTTAAACACAAAATACGTTGGTTAGAGTACCTAAGTTTTGTTTTCTATTTGTGTAATAATAGGTGGCACACGAGCAGACGGATCACCTGATGGTAACAACTGCCACCAGTAGAGTTTAAAAAAGTTAAGTCTATAAAACAATATCATAGTACTAACTTAAGAGTTTAAAAAAGCCCCTAATGTAGGTTAAACAGTTTTGTTAACCTACATAAAAATCTCTAAAAAGTTAAGTACATTAGTCCACTTTAATTCCAGAATGTTCCATTTTCCTGATCTGGTTACCAAACATTAATCAAACATTTTGTTCCTTCACCACGCTATTGTGAGCTATGTCCTCAAACACTGGCAAGAATTCGTTGTAATTTAAATTTCGAATTGATATTCTAAATTTGAATAGATATCGTTTCAAAGGAATGAATGGTCGGCGAGAAATTGAAAATTATGGCCGTCAACAGCTGAACATGGTCATTTATTAAATTCTACGGGCACTTTCATCATTGTTGGTTATCATTTCGTGAAAGTAAAGGAAATGTTGAGAACTGAGCGCGAAAGTCTGCTTCAAATTATGTAGTGTGAACTGATCGTAATTTGCTTAAAGAGATAATATTATTCATAAATAAAAGTAACGTAAAGTGTCAGCCCATACTGTCCTACGACAGGGCAAAGGCTTCGATCATAGAAATCAAGTCAACACTACTATGATGGGATAAGGCTTAATCACCACCCACGCTTGCCTAATGCAGATTGGTGACGAATGTCAGACTCGAGAAATTCTAACAATTTAATGAAAACCCAAATAGGTACCTACTAAGATCTGTGTGTTTTGAGAGTCATTTCTTCTTAATGGTCCGTACAGTTTTTATAGAGTTAAATTCAATCCTTGTTTTACGATTGCCGGTGTATTTCTTTTTTTTAACGATTCAATTTCAAAAGGTTTACAATTCTTTATATTACGTAATTCGCACTGAACGTTTCCGAGTAAGGTACTTAAATATTGTCTTATTTAATTTTCTCAGCGTAGATGACTTTTCCGTTTGAATTATTGCAAAAAAACTTTTTTTTTTCAAGCAGTTTCGAAAACATGAACCGAACCGTATTAGCATAGCAGAGTTTATTTGATCTGTGGTAGGCAGTCAAAGATGACAGTCTAAGGGACTTTAAAACAACCTTAAGTTAGCAGGAAAAATATTACTTGCAATATGGCTTCCTATATAATAAAAAAAGATCTTTTTTTTCTTTTTATGATGTAAAAAGTATTACCTATCTACCCACTTTCCACGAAATACTGCGCATTAGGATATACTGCGCAGCTTCGGCTCAATAAGTTTTATCTATAGGATTGTTGCGTCAAGACTAGCCTATTACGGTTGCTTCATAATAACTAAGTCCAAAGGTCGATATTTCATATCGTACCCTTTGTAATGTAGGGTATTTGAGATTACAATGGTGTATTGTATCGTCTATTATGATTAAGTTCTACTTTTATCGGTGAAAATTACTCAAAGTACCTCGTTATAATAAGGAACCGTACAGTCAGCCACACATCAGGTTACCACAACCTGTCAAATTTCCACGACTGATATTCAACCTTATGTGCATGACTGTAAGATGACAGTTGTTTGAGGAAATTTTACAGTTTTGTATACCTACTTTGATGTGTGGATGTACCTACGTAACTATGTCATTCTATATCATTTCATCTAGATATTCAAGATTTATTTTGATTGTATCGGAAAAGAGTTGCCTACATCTCTTTTATACACTATTTAGGACAATTTTATTTATCTACTTAATATAAATAACTAATAAATTCCCACAAGATAGTGCTTCCCGTCTTACATCGCGAAAGTGTTTAGTTTTTTTGGTTTACCTGGCATTCTTGTCGTTGTCTACGTTGTCGTGTCACATTGATAGGAAAATTTTACTTTCTCTCTGAAATATTATAATTTTATTCACCCCTTACCTAAACAACGTGTTGATCACAAATGACGTCATCACAGCAACTACGCCATAAATCAGTGCCAGAAAAACATTACGCTCCTTTCACCTAAGGGCTTGGAATCTCACCCACGCTCGTGATCACACCGTACGTAAGGCTTAGAAGTCGTGTCCGATATTGTCGTGAATCGATCGAAACAAAAGTATGTCCCGAATATTAGATACATATCGCAGACAGATAATGGGCACGTTCGGGGAATGAATTCGGAAAGCTAATTAACATTAAGTACCTAGTATTCGTTATCCAAGGACAAACGTTTTTATATACCAAGATCGCTTTTGGCACGAATGGGCATGGGCAGGCTCGACAGGATTGGCCGTGCCGTACTGCATTTTAGATTTTCCAAATTCCTAACTTTTTTGTTTTTAAATTAAGCGAGTAAGCTTTTAAAAATTGTTATCAGTTACTTTTTTTGTTACCATTTCTTACTCAGAAAACACTTCTTATGTGTAGTCTGGGACACTTTTGGACATTCTGAGGTAGAAACGGCTGCCAAAAAATCCTAATTTAGAAGGCGCCACTAATTTGAATGTTATCTATAAGAGCACTTTAAAGTAACACGATACCTTTAAACATAGATAAAAATGAGTATCTATTGTACTATCCCGAAGTTGCACTTAACTTCAATGGGTCAAAAACAATACGTTTTTAAGTTCGCGAAATTTCACACAAAAGAACTGCCTATTCTTTTGTTTTCATTTTGTATACTTACTTTATCTAATTTATACGAAATTGCAGGTTTATGTTAATTTGAATACTTGCATTTGCGAGGTAATATCCAAGACATAAGAGAGATATTTCAGAAAATTTCTTTGTGATTGAGCATAATCTCACTGCTATGATGGAGGCCTTTGCCCTGCAGTGGGACAGTATTTTTTTATCACGAAGTATCTTTTTGTTGTTTAATCTGTGGACGGCGCTCACGTTACGATAGTGTCCTTTCTGACGTTTGTGCTGTCATATTTAGTTATGCTTACTTTCGATACAGGGAACTCTTAAATATTTATTATTTGTACCTTATTTATAAGGTATACATAATAATATAACGTCTAATATACGCTAATTCTTTAAAAAGTCCGTACTAGGCCCTCAGATGTCTAGTTCTTTGTTGATCGAAAAGCCACCTTATTACCAAAAAGGTTGAATTCGTTTCTGACGGCTAAACCACCCAAGTGGATGCCACCAAGTAATTAATTTAAATATCCACCTATCTTCCATCTCTTTCAGTAGGCGACAAAGTGAAGGTCTCAAAGAAGTTTCTTGCTAGTTAGCTGATTAATCTGTTAATTAAATTAGATAGCACACGGCCATATCTTGGGAAATCTACCCGTTTGCGGTCTCTCACAGAATAGGAAATGCTGCCCCTCTGAAGTTAACTTCTAAAGGTTTTAACTGCATTTTCTGAAACCTAGTTTTCTACTTTAAAGTTTGTATAGTGTAATAGTTTTCGGCAGTAGCTACTTCTAGTAGTGCGACGTATTTGACATTACCCCTGGATATTAACAAGACTCTTAGACATGTTTGAATATCTGTATTTTGGTGCCAAATAAACGTGTTTCTATTATATTCTAAAGTTTCCTTATTTTTTGTTTATGGGCCTTAATACATAAACAAGCTTTTAAAAAGACGACATTGAACATAAATATTAAATATCAATTTCAGTGTTTAAAAATTAAAGGTTATGCTAATGAAGGCAAACTACGTAAAGATGAACCTTGGTAATGCCATTTTTAAGACAGCAGCCATCTATTTACTTTTAATATTAATACTCGTATGTATATGTTGCCATAAAAACTTAATTGTAAAAAAATTAAAAATACTGGTATCTGTTTATATAATTCGGCTACATGTAATAAATAAATCATCTCTTACAAATACAGATAATAAACACTACGACCTGTTTAAGAAAAATGAGTACGTACAGCCACACATCAAATCTGTCAAATTTCTTCAATCGACTTTCATCTTACTGTCGTACACATTAGGTTGAATAAGCAATTGAAGGCATTTGACAGGTTGTGGTAACCTGACGTGTAAAATATTTGAAAGACAAAATAAAGGCTTGGATTTTTTTTTATCTCCACTTTCAAACAATGTTTTTCCAGCCAGTGTCAATGTTAATCTTTACGAAGAATTTTTCATCGTCACAATCAGCACTTCACCGTTCTGCTGGACATAATATTATATGTGTCATACGCACTTTTATTGAGATAGCGCCTATCTGATCTAGGTACCAGGGGCATAAAATATGTTCAACCAACTGCTATTTCAGTTCGTAACAATATAATTTAGCTGTTTCATTTTATAGTCATACTTAATAAATTGTAAACAAAAGCCGCGATATGTTTTCATCGCTTCACATTCATTTACAAACAACTTCAAAATCCCCCGTCTGGGAAGGTATATTAAGAAAAAAAATGTTCCCGTCGTAATAAAAAGCAACTGTTGTCCTTCACAAAAAGTGTCGCCGTCCCTCTTTACATGGAGTACTGCTTTATGAAGCGGACATGGGGAGGAACAAAGCCGTCCCACAGGACGAAAGGATTGCCAGTCTCGAGTTTTGACATTTTGTAAATTCTCTTACTACTTATATTACTACTTATTTAATAAGTAAATTCTATAGACAACAGCCTGGCTTTTATGTAATCTGAAAAGACATACTTGCGGAATGTAATCTACACCTAGCGCCATCTATCAACCTAAAATTTAGAATCCTGAAACAAAGTAAGAGGGCCTTCTTTGTATTTATTAAGTGCTTCAGTTTCTTAATTAACTAAGAGCACGTAATTGTTTTTTATTTTTTATTTATTGTAATAATAAAACGCAAAACATTGCTACTTATAAGAAATATAATATTCTCTAGATAATGTTGTGACGAGCCCGATGGGCCATTTGTGACCTTGCCTGATGCTCCAAGGGGTAAATTCCGACAATAGGGGCAAATTCAACATAAAACGAGATAAAAATATTATTATTACCTGAAGTGCATAAATCCATCTCTTGCATAATTTTTATTTTTGGTATAGCAATTCTTTGCAATTTATTCTTAAGTAAATATTGCACTTTAAACATCTCTTGCAGTCTTTAAAGTAGTATGGATGCGGCAAAAAAGTATACTCATTCTTTTTATTTAATAATTACACTTTGTTAGAATTTATTTTTATGACAACACTGTCAGCCCTCAAAGTCCGAGAGTAATATTGAAAGCCTTTTAAAAGTATCCCAGACAAAAGCTTTGTAGGCAAGGATACGCTTGTTTGAAATTAGATGCCACTACGCCAGACCATACGTTTTCTATAATTAGCCTGACCAGGGTGATTAGATAGCATTATAGTAGTGTAGTACAACTTGCGTACAAATGTAGTATAGTGTAGAAAATTGTATGTCATGGAAGATACTCAATAAAAAAAGTATGTTATAAATTCCTATTTCTTTTTAATGAACAATTTCCCATGATCTGGTTTCGTTACGAGAGTGACTGATTTCATTAGTAAGCGTAAAGCTGTCCAATCAATACTTTCGCTAGCGATAGTTGTCATCGAAATTTTTAAAACTATCAATAGACATTCGATAGTTTAATTATCCATAAACAACGAGAAACGTTGAGCAAACCCACCATTATCGTACAAAGGACGTAAGTAAGTTTTATGAACTTTTTTGCAATCCAGTGCACTAAAAAGTCGCCTTGCCGTACAATCGAAACACATTCAAAAATGTTTATTTGAACTTGCCAAATTGGACAGCTAAAACAAAATGTGAACATAATTCGAAGCGCAGTATCTGATCTGCATTTAATTATGTTCTTCCTACTGCTCGCACAAAGGCGCAAATGAATATTCAGCAAATATTAAGATCCACTAATTGATTCCTACAATCAGTCACAGTCTCCACAGTGACATCGAGGCCTTGATAGTAATGTGACTCGAATATATTTTTATTCGAGTCACATCGCGGCAACGCAAAGAAATATTCGAATGTTTTTTGTAGTCATTATTATAGCGTCAACAACTACAACAAACATTTTTTTTATTTAATTTTCTTTATGACTCAGAATATTTCTACTTATTAACGTCATAGGTGACGTTTAAAAGGACGACTGAACGAATGTCTCGAGATTTTTTTGGGACTACTCGCTGTGAAAAAGATTCGAATAAATCGAGTAGCAAAATTAACCTCGAGTCGCATCACTATGCTTTGAGCAAGTCGTTCATTCTTGTACTTGAAGGTCATTGGCTGTTTTCCCAAACTATGACTTGTTTTCTAAAAAAATAACAGTCGTGACTTCCTTAGTTCTGTGTTTTTTGGAACAAGTATTTCGTGATACGAAAGTCGCACTTATAAATGGGTATCGGCGAGCTGTCACGTTCGGAACGTTAAAGTAGGTATTTTAGGGTACAAAATGCCTGATGAAATCACATTGTGAAAAAATTGTCAATTGAAGATAAGTAAGTACAATGACATAGTGCTTTGAACTCTCAAGAAAAAATATTTTAGAAGCACAACATCCAAAGTACTTTGACCTGACTTGATTTTCTTTCCGAAAAGAGTAACGACACGAGATTGATTGAAGTAAAATGTATGATTATGTTATTTTATTTTGCTAGCTTCAATCAGTAATCACATGATTAGCGTTATCCTACTCACGAAATCACAATCTCGTTATTCATCATTATTATTAACTTGTAGTCCTCTGTTGGATAAAGGTCTTCGTTGCTCCAAATTTTTGCCTTTGCTTGATCTTCGCTTACTTGTATCCAGCTTCTGAAGGTTCTCTACTACGATTATTGAGACGCGTTCTTCACCCCACTATTTTACCACGAGAGTGGTCGGTTCTACTTACTATCATGACCAGACCAGTACACTTCAGCTCATGGACATAGCCACGCCACGGTGGGGCATCATCAGTCCACACAGAAAAATAGCAATCATAACGAACAGTGCTCAGTTACGTTATTATTTTCGTCTGTTGCCCCACCCTGAGCGCATGGCTGGTTACAAACATGCTTTAGCTTTCTAATCTGTTGAGTCCTCAGTCCTCTGCCGGTGTACCTAATATTTACTAAGTCTTTATAACATTTCTTTTGTCCTCAGGTACCCCGCCCATGATAGTGCAGCCGCCCAGCGGCGGGTACTGGGTGGACGGTGTCGACGATGCGCAGGAGGGGGAGGAGGCTGAACCGAGAGCGCAACCCGGCACCCCTCGGCAGGCGTCCCGGCGGCACAACATCGATACGGATGACACCGCCAAGTATTATAGGCGGTTCTTTTTAGGAAAGGTAAGTCATCATCATCATTCTCAGCCAAAAGACGTCCACTGCTGGACTTAGGCCTCCCCCAAAGCTCTCCACACAGATCGGTCCTGTGCCACCCGCATCCAAGGAAGGTAAATCCTACTCGTCAAAGTTTGCTATTTTATTCGGACCTGTGCTGTGTCCTTGGTGACCTTGTTCCCTTCAGGCGATATCTCGGATTACCCGACAACATCGGAGGCAAGACCCATTACGGATCGCTGAACGAACGTATTAGTAGCACGGAATAATTATTATAAGTGGTAGAAGTAGTAGGTTCTAAAAGACACGATGGACTGGACGGATTTCATAAAAGCTGATGTGAGGTTGGATCCAAACTGGATTGGTGAGCGCTATTTTGGGAAGACTTTCGTTCAGCTGCAGTGGATGGTGACCGTACGAAGTATTCGTGCTCAAATTATAAGTCTTAGAATATGGTTACAATTTTAATATAGGTACAGCATACTCTACCATTGCTGCATCTTTTCGTGTAGTGAACTTACAGAATACCACTAAGGATTGAATCCATTAAATATGGATGAAAAAAACCACACACATTAAAAAGTTAATTCTACTAATCTCTTTGATTTAGGCCGCAACGTTGTCAAAGCCTAATGTATCGCTGCCTCATTACACTCAATATTTTAATGACGTAAATCTGTGCTGGTCAATATCGATGACATCACAATCGTTCCACAACAACGAAAAGAAATCACTGCAATGCGCTCCACAAATATAAACCATGGTTCGTTTGAAATAAGACTCCGTTTTGAGTGTGTGGAGAACAAAGCTCGGTAAAAAGCCGATTTACTTGAGTGCTGTTGAAGAAATAACCTACTGGTGTTGAGAGTGCTCTGGGGTTTCTTGTGTCTCTAATTCGGTTTGTGTGACGGTATTTGCACGATTTAAGTCTTATTTAATATGCTCACTTGCTTTGCTAGCTAGTGCAAGAAAACTTGAGTTCTTGCGTGGAGGGAATTAGGTTAATAATAGAATGCAGTCCTAATATTATAGAAATATGGTCGCATATGCTGTGATATGATTTGTATCGCTGCAAAAGGTCGCAATATAATATGACCCTATGGACCTTAACTACAGCTGCTCATATCATAGATAGTCCATGCCTACAATGTAACTAACCAACAAGACCAGCCACTGTAGCACGATTTCATTAACTTCGTGACTGACTAACACTTTCTTCCGATCGGATAGCGAAAAATATCGTCACGTTTATTATAAATCGGTTACCATTATTAACCTTTATCCTCTTTCTTTTTCGCTTTTCAAATTCGTTTAAAGGCTTCTCTATCTGTGGTTCGTATTTTCATGCTTTAGTCCAAATAGCGTGATTGAAAATCTGGTATGAAATTTTTAATGAGCATAAAATCACCACTTTGGGAATTTTCACGTCGATTTCTCGAACATTTAAATGTAAAATTTTGCCAAACCGAGCTGACCATAATTATTATGACTCTCACTCTCAAGAAGTTAGCATTTCTCATGTTGATACCAAACCATTTAACTGTACAAGATCTAACTTCACAAATATTACGCCTTTGATAAAATACGTAACTTGGTCGTTTTGTTGGAAAATTAAGAGATAAATTACCTAGTCTAGTTAGTGGCCTTGTACTTTCGCTTGGCTCGTCTTAGTGGAGGCACTACGAGCCCCCAACTCACAATGTAAAAAGCCTAAATTGTGAATATACTTCCAGCGTTTCCTAAATTAGTATTCGTATGACGTCATATTTGCCACAGTTAAAAACATCACAGTGAAACGGGTTACCATCATTAGCCGGAATTATTATTTCCTGGTAAAATAAAATGATAAATTATTTCATTGTGTAGTCGGCAAATTGTTATGAGTAGTATATTTACTTCTGCTTCCGCGATATTTAGTACATCCAAAAGCAGTTTATTTTCTGGAACTCTAAATATATGGTATTGCTAAATCAAACGGCATTGCATTTATTTACTGTTGTATGGTATCACGCTCACCCCATGTACATCCAGATTACGAAACAGCCGCTGAGGCATCTCGACATTTGCGCGCCACTCAGTCTACGTCTGCCATATTTCTTGATCCCGTTGCCAACCAGCCTGCTGCCAACTACATACCCACGTAGCGTTTTAACTGATTAAGACATGTAAGGAAATGTGTATGGGCTAATGTTCCTGTTAAGTTTGGATGAATGTGATTGCTCTTGGTCTTATTTGAGATTGTAGTTCATTATCATCATTACAGCCGGTAGACGTCCACTGCGGGATATAGGCCTCCCCCAATGTTCTCCTCACAGGTTGGTCTTGTCACTTGTGCCGTGATCGTTATTGTGATGTCATTACCGTGACAGTCCTCACGTATTCCTCCGATATTGAAATCAGAATCTTAAATATACGGCCTTTTTTATAAAAAAAAAACTTTTACATATTGTATTTAAAAGACTCTTGAAGTCAATTTCACATCAACAACGGAGAAATATTGATTTAACCACTGCCACGGTAAAGACATCTCGATGAGAATCATTGTTGTAATTCGATTACCTATACTCTGATTTATCATCATGTGGAGTAAACTTACAGATGCAAATGTCAAGTTTCTATACATTTTTACATTTTGCGTCTGTCAAATTGAGTGATAATGTATGGGGATGACACATTGACATCTGTCAGTTTACTCTACATGATTAAAAATCAGAGCATAATTAATATTAGGTACATACTTCCTAATTTCAACTACCCTAAAGTATTTCTTACAACTAAGCTAGATCTAGCTCTTAAATATGGTAGGTAAATGCTAAAGTTAAGTACATGAAAAGTATTCGGTTTTGCCTTCCCGTTTCCATTCCATTACATTGAAATTTAAAACAAAACGTTTCTCACTTGAAATTTATCTTTAATTAAAATCACATAGGTCCTCCAACACCACTCATTATTTTTACCATACAATATTCTCGTCAGCATATTCGAACAACCACTTGGTCACGCTCCCCTTGACATCATAAAGTACTGGCTCACTTCAATGCCGATGCCCTTTTATACCTTGACCTTCTGCAAAACCTGATCTGATCCCTGTCTACGAGTAATTTGAATTACATGAAAGTTCAATAAGCGTAGAATTCTCTGTAGCCCTAAATGCCTTTAAAAGGTCTCGTTGACTCTCGCTGCACTTGTTCGTAGGCTTCTAATTGAATTTTCTGGGAATATAACTTATAAAAGTATTTTATTTTTTCAATAAAATCTTTATTCTTGATACATTACATTTTGTAAAAATGTATTTAATTAAGCTGAGAAGAATATTCAATAATATGGGGACCAGATCTCTCCCTTGAGTGACTTCTACGTGTTGAAAGTAACATTATCACAATATTCGAAGTTTTAGGAACTAACTATTTTAGCATTTTAATAATTTTTTTTTTTGGTAAAAAATATCAACCTCGAAAAGTATTCTTAGATTTGATAAATGTTAGATGGCGTTATGTACTCGTAGGTCAAAGTAAAACAATGGCACCTACCACTCACGCCTTGTACTTAATACTAGAGCATAGATTATTATTTTTGTATCAATTGTTTATGCATACCAAAAATATAATTCTCATACAACAGCTTATTCTGATTTTATCGCTTTTTTATTTTACTAAGAATCGATGATAAGATCCATTGAATAGATACAGAAGTGCAATTAATCTGAAGTCATTTTCTAGTGAAGCGCGGTACGTGCTTCATGATCTATGACCCGAGATTGCTTCTATTCAATGTCACCAACGAGTAAAGGGTTTGATCACATTAGTTAAGAAGCGCGGGGACAGTTTCTTCTAGCGTTTTTGTATTGAGAAGTTTCTACATTCAGTCAAATTTATCTCTATCTCAGCTTAATGCTAAACATTTTTAAGGTTGCAGACCGTATGAAGAATTTTGACAGAACATTAAACTAACATGAGGCTGTCCATACATTACATAATATTTATTTTAGGATTCTTTTAGTGGCTTGGTGCTTCTATTCTTAAAATCCTAAATATTAAAACATACGTGTTACATGTGTTTATTACTTCACCAGATAACTTAAAAAGTTAAAAGTAGAGAGTAGTAGTAAAGTTAGTTAGTAGTGTTAAAAAATCAGTCTTTGATATATGTACATAAAACTAGGATTATAGGCTTGATTTTAATATTATTAAGATCTTGAATTGATTTGCAGAAATCCATAAATGGCTTCCATTTTGGATAGCGTATTTATAAGCGCATCATATTGTTCCCCGCTTTCCGCCCAAGCTCATCACCGAACATCCGCCCTTATCGACTCATTGGTACAGTTACAAACACGTGTGAATTTTCTCATACCCACGCCTCCTTACTTTTTCTACTTTTTTCGTGTCATTCGGAATCTTCATAATTGCCAGCTCAAATGTGCCGCACATTTATTTACGGTTTCTCATCGTATTTAATACTTTTGTACGTTCATTAAAAGTTCGAAAACTCATTGTGATTCCAAGCTTAGCATTTAATAGATTGGAGATAAAAAATTTCATCGCAAAAGCGAAATAAAAGATCTTTTAGTTCGTTAAAGTCATCTGGGATTTTCAGCTCTCAATTCAATATGGCGTGTTCATAAGTAAACGCAGAATGCAATTTATATTTATTGAAAGCTCGAATAGCTTCCACAAATATGCTGCCAAAATAGTATATCCCTGCAGGCAGCACAAATAGGAAAACCAGCGTCATATTTCATTCATTTTCCCATTGTGTTCTTATAACGTTATCCGCGGCCGAAATGACCTCAATCCTGCAAAACTAATACCTCAACCTTCACCTAAAACGTTCTAATGAATAGCGTTTGCATAAAATATTAGATCCGTTACCGGTGAGCCCCACGGGTCATTTCGACACCGCAGTAGTGATGCGAATACAAATTTTGGCACTCGATTCTTTCGAGTGTTTTTGTAGTGTTACTCGAATAGGTACCGCTCTAGTGGTTCTGAAAGGGAATCTTTTCATTGAAAACTCGACTTAGTCGAGTTATTTATCAGCAATTCAGCAAATCAATCTTGTGAGCCAATTAGCAATTTTGTGTATTTGTTTATTGACAAGAATAGACCTTAACATTCAAGTGCCAAAGAGGGATAGCATATTTAGCCTTATTTTCATTTTCATAGATAATAATATATCCGTATAGATAAAAACAGAGTGATAATTAATTACACACTTGTCAGCTAGTTTCAGACTAGGGGATTCCTTGCGCTTTGATAAAAGTTTGTTTCCTAAATACACCTGACCAGAAATCGTCCCCGGGATCTTCGGCGCTCGGGTACAGCACATAGCAACCGTCCTCTTCGATATTTTTTCACTCAAATACCATCGATGTCATTCGAGTTAGTGGACTCGATTCACAGCACCGGTCGGCCCCACGGGTAATTTCTACAACGTTTCGGGTTAGACTAGAGTGATAGCTCAGATAAATGTTGAGCCAGATCGCTAAGCCGATACGTGGGGTTGACGCGTATATACGTCACCAAAATCGCGAGTGTTAACTGAAGTTTCCATTAGTTAAAGTCAAGCACAGGTTAAATGGGATCAACAGTGAGGTTTTTGCCCACTTTCATTATAGAAACTACTAAATTTGGAGTTGGTTTTGAGTGCTGTTTTAAAAGTCATTGAGAGGCGATAAACGGCTAAAGTTTTAACTTGAAATTTACTTTACCTGTTACTTTAGTTAACATATCATCATCATTCTGCCCTGTTTCCAGATTATCATAGGTCGACGTAGTATTTTCATCTCTGTCATTCGACATCGAATCATTCACTGCCTTTTTAATGATATCATTTTTGACAAGCTATTCAAAGTTATCAAATATGCTCTGAAAAAGCAATTTGAGATAAAATTTTGATCGCTCTCAAAACATCGGATCCACATAGTATAGTAAATATTTAGTAAGAAAACCGCGAATCCAAAATCACCAGGTTAGATAGATGGCTATAAGCAAAAGGTCAAAAACTGACTCAGTATTGTGATAAATCATATCGTGTGAAAAGATGTTGATGAGAATATTCATCAAAAGAACACACTTAGAGTATCGCTGTGCATAGCTATTCTTAAAATGCTACGTTAAAGGTTAGGATGTAGATGTTTTACTGCTGTTTTTTCTTCTATGCCATCATGTAGGCTGTGATTCAATTAAATTGATTACAGTTTCTGTAACTAGTTTAATGTTTGCTAAAACTATTAGTAGTGGAATAAAATAACTCGGTTTTAGAGTTAATTAAATTAATCCATTATCGAAATACCGATATTTATACTCATGTCGACGAGTTCAGCTATTGTGCCTATCGCGAAGAGTCCCGTCCTCTACATTGTCTTCCTATTTAACTAAAACATGTATTATTGTATACAACATCAGCTCATGCTATTAGTTCCGCAATTTACTCTGAAACCGTGAACTAGTTCGCTGTCGTGTTTGCAACCGCATCTGCGAAGTTGCCCGTGCACTTCGACCTAGCTACTGATCGGCGCTAATGTAACACTTAGAGAACACTTAAGAGTTTGTTTACTATGAAGTTTAGGTTTCGAATGGCACTGTCTTTAATACCTAACATGCCGAAGACCGTGTAAAGTGGAAGAAGCAAGAAAGAGTGACCCGTTTGACCCGTGACGCGTTTTTGGGCGTTGCGTCTACGCGGATCCGAAAACGCTAGTGTGGGGGGGTCGTTGGTAAGATACCAACGCTCAAAGGACGCTAGTGTGGGGTCACTCAAAGACCCCAGGCTCCGAAGCGACATCTTGGGAAACCCCCTTTCTCTCAATAGGGTTTCCAGTACCCTCAATCACTCGGCGAATCGCAGGGTAGGCGCTGCGCAAATACTTACGTAAAAAATCTCCATACAAAATGCATACCTACTTGCGTTAGATCTTAACTAGCCCCTTTCCCGGAAGTGGATTGTTCAAATCTCAAAGGGGATACACCACTCTGCTCGGTTTTAAGTAGCTCCATTTTAGTATGAGACACTTTTCAGCAAAATGACGGTTTATCGATCAATATAAAGTCCGCCATTTTGCACATAAAATCCATATATTTAGTCGTGAACCAATTACTGAGTACCGTAAATTATATGCTCATTGAAATAAACTTATCAACGAGAATCAAAAGTAAACCGCGTTAAATGTGTTATTGTATGTTTATTTATCTCACAATGTTTAAATTTATGTTAACACGATAAATTAGTTTTATTTCCCACGTAAAAAACCGTAGCCCTATTACTTAGTCTAATCTTAAATCTTAATTAAGAACAAAGTAAGAACCTTGCTGAGGCCCTTGCATTACTGGGCGCTGTAAGCTGTTCGAATGTGTGGGAAATGTAAGATAATCTAATGAGTAATTTGCATATTACGCTATCACCTCAAAGTTGTGTAATGCTTAGATGAAACTATACAAAACATTCGTTTACTCAAGGAAATAAAGATACGGTGGGCAAAATAGGCGTTTAATTTATTATCCTTTGTAAGTAGGTAACAAGGAGATGCGAAGCCACATAATTATTATGAAACACAGTGATAAATGTTGGCCAAGCTATAATAGCTATGAGTAGACAACAAGAAAAAAACTCGAAGCCATAGTGTTTTCGAGATTATCGGGAACAAAGAAACAGGCGCAATATATGAAATTTTCAGCCCCAAATATGCGAATGCGTTTGGTGTTTTCCATTTATTATAAAACCCAGCGACCAACGAGATTTATTATGTACAGATAATATGTACAAACAACAGATACTATGGACTCTTTTAATTGCTTTGCTTTCCATCGGATAGTTCTTAAATTTATTAACTGACTATGAGCTTTTCTTAAGTCATTATCATTAATGAAGCTGTAAATTATTGGCCTCTTTATTGATTCTTGACTTCAGAACGTATTAAAAAGAAATTTTTCGCGTAGGTAGTAAACTAGCTATTACCATGATTAATTCGATTTTTATGGTATAAAATCTTTTGAAACTAACCATTGCTGACGGTACATCATACCAAGTCAAATTATGCATAATAATGAGACTGGAATAAATTCGTGTTTTATTTTCGAAGAAATGCCGTAATAAGTTTAGATTTGTAAGTGCGATAGGCGCATTTCGCGTTGGTGACTAGTGATGTGCCATGACAAACATAAAATCGATTCATAAACTGGTTTCATATTCATTCAAAATCGATGCGAATAGTCGAGGATAGATCAGTAATAATACCATAGAGTAAAGGTAGTGTATCATGTACCTTAATTTAAATAACAAAATAATTAGTCTTCATCACTTGCATTTACATTTTGTTAAGCTTTAATTTGGTAACACTCTGCGCATTGAAAAATCAAGTGGTCAAGACAAATGTGACAACTACATATCTCACAAATGTACGGTTTCGGTCGGGTTTACCGACCTTTTTTCGCGGGACAAACATGGCATCTTCGCTTTATTCTAGGAGTTGATTTTTTCAACGGTGGGCAACCTTGATCACCTGTGCGTTACTTACAAAATAAAGTCACGCCGTATGCCTGGTGGGGTCCGTGGGACCCTCACGCACTTTACGCACCTCATTTTACGCTCGTAGCTCACCGTAGACTAGGGAATCGTGCGGAGGACATTCCTTGGTTAGTAACGGCCAGCTACTGAAAACGGTGAGGCGCAAAATTCAAATTTAAACGAACTACGACGGTTCGCGCGTTGGTGTGAGTCTGACAGACCCTACCAGGCATGCCAAGGGTTAATATAGGTACAAAGTAGAAAAATAGATAGATATTTATTTATTGTACAGAAGGTTTCGTATAGAACTAAATGATACCTATGTTCATAGGTAAAAACAAGTTTTAGCGGCGTTATCGCTAAAAGCGATTCTTTCAAATAACCTTGCAGTAGAGGAAAATATAGCGAATTGAAAAAAAAGGAGTAAGGCAAAAGTAGGTAACTAACGTCTGAAAAATTTGTCCAATCTAATGCAGTCGGAGAATCACCAAGCGTGTCTCCAAAGTTTTCAACTTAGCGTTAGAATACCTTCTTAAGACTCGTATTAGACACATTTTATCGACAAAGGCACATCACTAGCATCAAATTGGCCTACGTCTGTGTAATCGGCCAATCTACAGGCAGTCTGAGAACCAGGCCCACTGAGCGTGACGTCAGCCGTTCCGCGTACTGGGCCCAACATTTTTCCCACTATCATTTGCTGCTTTTTAATAAGAGTAGGGCTAAACCCTTAACAGGCTTGGCTGCCTATTTTAATTGGTCTGCGTGAATTTTTATTCCTGACTCTTTTTTTATGAAATGTCAGCTGCATCGTTGTTTTGGTACCTTTTAAACGACTGAGATTTAGAAATAACAATAATGAGTTTATTAGTAACTATTAGGCTGCCTGTCCATCAAAGACGAGCGAGGCAGAGAGGAATGAAATCTGCCAATAGAATGACATAAAAACTCCGCTACTAGACAAACAAACTTCTTCTATTGGTGGATTTCACTGCGCTCCGCTTCGGTGGAATTAAGAAATAAAAATACAAATTTAAGGCCTGCCTTAAATTTGTAGTTTTTTACTTCTTAATGGAATCAGTCCTAGATGCAATAATTCAATTAAGTTTTTTTAATTAAATCTGGTTTCATAACATTTCATACTGTGGATGTTATTATAATCGCAAATTTCGAGTTGAAAAGAACTAACAAAAATTTTAATTACACTGAATAAACTTCAAATAACAAAAAGTATCCTAATGTTAATTATTCGAGAAAGTTCGCGGACTGCAACATCAATCAGATTTTAATAAAACATCATCAAATAACGATTTATTTTCCAATCCATCGCGCTGACGAAGACAGATGCCCTCGACAAAAGAAAAGTGGGGAGTAATAAGCAAATGCCTTTTTTCATAAAGAAAAATTGGTCCGAGGACAATTCACTTTTGGGATGATGGGCTGAGCCCGGAGTGATTGCTCGGGCAAAGCCAGAACGGTAAATCGGGAAGAAATCTCTGTAAAAAGTTTTTGTTCCAAATAAAAAAACACAGGATAAAGCCAGTAGTACTGGCCACTTAAAAGACTTTTTGACAGTTGGTCTATACAATTTTAATACTGAAAAATAAGCATTAAATTAAATCACACATTAAATTAATAGGAACACCTGAAAAAACTGTTCAAAGCTTTTTTGTTTATTTTTTATAGTGGGCCGTAACTATAATAGGGTATATCTACTTAGCATTCTTAAGTTTGAATTTTCAGAAAACGATAACATTTTCTTGATAATTTTACCCGCATTCTTCTTCTTATTTTGTAACTACTAATCTACTATATCCGAAACGATTAGCTTTATATAAACCATCGCAACCCAATACTAATCCAAGTAAGTTACAATTATTTGCCTTACACATTAGTTCAAATCCCTAATGGCCGAAATTACGCAAGCATTAGGGAACTTTGCTACTAATCCAATATGGAAGGCCTCGTTAATGTTATCCGTATGACCCGTTGAGGTTATATAAATAGTGGAACCCCATGGGTATTAGGCCCAGAGATGTAAGATGTTACATTTCAAATAAATTAATCCGTATGACGTCACAGTTACAAACAAAGAGTCGACATGTAGAAGGAGAATCGTTTTTTTGTGTGAAATTATGGTTTTCCTATCAAACACATCCGTCCAAAATTGAATGTCTTCAAATGTTATGTGTGTCTTTTTATCATAACTGAATGGCCATACTTTCAATGTATCTTCATTTTTATCACAAGTATGTGAAACTTTGTCCCGAAAAACCATTGATGCATTAGGCTTCCTTGCGCGCATTTATCAATGTAATCTTTGTGAATAGAGAATTTTCACTTGAGGATGTCGCAAAAAATGTCTATCAATTTCCTTTTACGATATTCCTAGTGTATACAAATTCTGTGTCAAAAAATCAGGATTTTTACTTGAAAATATTAGGTAAGGGTTGTGGGAAAATGTAATCTTTATCATTCTTACTAACAAAGAACTGCATACCTATTTCTTAAATAATTTAGTTTATTGACTAGTTTTTGTCTTTGGATTATTTAATTTGAGATCAAATCACTAAAATAAATACGAATAAATAAACCGAGATCAGTTAGGTACTCTCTGAGTAAGTATACTTGTCCTATAAACTAATAAGTACACTTTTAAAGATGTCGCCCTAAAACTGGGACGTCCTATGAATTTCCCGCAATCTGGCAACACTAGTTTGAATGATGCCATCCATCAGGGTGAGAAGGAGCATTGACCCGTCTCCCAATTACCATCTTTAGCTTTCAATTTGGCTCTTTGTGGCCAAGATGAAAAAGGACGGCTATAAAATTGGCGATTTTCAAAGGGGCTGGAAGGTTGACGATCTCTGAATGGGGCGGTAATACTTATAATTATGTAACTGTCACTTTGTTGCATGTTGTTACTAATGTCGTAATCGTTACGAGAGATTGTTTACTACAGAGAGTGAATAACATTGTAAGAAATCTTTTATGGTAAGAAAAACAACGTAAGCAAATATCGAAAGATATAAGTTGGCTTTCTTCCGAGCGGCTTCTGCTTACTTACATAAATATAGATAGATACTAAAAACTAAGGGAAAGGGATGACTTTAGATGTATTCGTTTTTTTCTGTAGCGCCTAAACTACCTACACGCCGAATTTTTTTAGTAGGGAATGACATGAAACATAGTTTTATAGGAACGTAACCCAGCTGACAAGATGGAGAGCTATATAATTTTATGTAAGTTTGTACTATGTTCAGAAAGTAATACTCGACATGCACACACATTATAATCAAAGTAAGTCGAAAAAACGACGAATGAAATCAAATAATTGACGTTCAAAAAAATAGAAAAATATGATTTATTTAATTCAATAATAACTTTTTGTATAGGTTTGCAATTTATTCATATCTTGTATTTGTATTCTGTAACACATTGACTACTTCACACTGGACAAATGTATTTGAATTTAATTGGCAAAGCCTAGTAATGACTTCCTGGCACCGAACTCAGTTTGGTTTAGGCTTCGCAAATGTAGACCCTATGCTTGTTAGAATATGGTTTGAAGATTTTTATTAAGATGCTTGGTACACGATAGGAAGTCCCCTGCACTTAACAGTATGGCACGTAGAGCAAAGCAATAGTGATTTGCGCGTGTTAAGTATAGCTGTCGAGTCAAGGCGCTTAAGATGGATCTAGGAGATACTAATGGCTCTTTGTTTTGAATAAATGAATGGATTTCACTATTTGTAAATGTCAATGATTTTTTGTTCTGTGAGCAATACCATCACGACATACTAACATTGGTTGTCAATGAAGCAAAAAAGTGCCATCAGAAATTACTCATTGGAAACTATGGAGCGATTGGGGGGAGATGTGTCCAAGGCCACTAACTGGCTGGAGTTGGCGCCAAACAGACCGGGCAGCTATTTTTTGTTACAAGAAACTAGGAGAAGTTTTATATTGAAATTAATTGATGCTCTAAATGATATTGAAGATAATTATTAGATAATAATTTTCTTCTACGAACCTCAGTTTTGTGGAGTCAAATGATTGGCTGCACAAGCAAGGAACATTCAAGACTTTTCAAAAGAAGAGAGTACTCCTTTGTAAAATATACTCAGTGGGTCCTTTTTTTGCACGCTATTGTAGTTAAACGTTAGGAGCCTATTAAGTCCTTCTAAAGCAAAGGTATTGCTTAGCGGTTGAATACCTTACAATGCTATTCTGCCAGAATTTTAATTGCCAGTTTAAGACAATAAGGTTCAAGTCGATTAACAAACAAATTACATTTTCCATTACCATTGTTTTGAAAGACATACAATGTTTATCCTTCGGAAAGGTCTGTGCATGGGAATTTAGACCCCACAAGGTTGATGGAACAAATGTATCTAATTAACATCTTCATTTGTTTCTAATTCAAAAGATTCGGATGACCCTCGGATTTCGAGTGATGAAAATGTATTTTATGGCATTTCCTGTAAGGTTGCAAATTGTACGAAATCGATCTCACCGAAATATATCAGGAAACCTGCTTGATTATAGAATAAAAAAATTAAGAACATGTGTACCTATGGGGCACTGGGTCGAAATCAGTCGAAATCCATGGTGTGGGAAACACTTCTTGCAGTACCTACTACTTACTTCGATGTCTCAACAACCTAAAATGTGTCATGGCTTCCGAATCTTCCGATATATTATTTCTCCACTGGTTCGGATCAGTCTTGTTGTCTTTTTAGAGTAGATGCGGTAGTTATTAGAATGAATATGGAAATGAAATCATCCTTAACAAATTCTAGGCTCTTACGATACGAACTTATTATCTAGTGAGATGACTTCATCAGAAACTGCTCTGATTCATACAGTTTGTATGGCGTCATAGCTTGCTTGATTGGCGGAGAATTTATTCCATTAATTTGTAAATAAACTTTGACTAATGTCATACTATAAGTATTAAGTTTCGTAAAAGTAATACATTTTTAGAGTTAGTGATTAGTTTATAAATATAGAAAGGAACTTATGTGCGCTCTTAATTATATTTCATACTTATGTAATTGACTTTAAAGTTACATAAACACCTCTGGAGCGTTTCCAGCTTTCTAGATGTGTATTTTTATCTAGATCTTGTCATAAAAAAGTTGGTGCTAAAATCTTCATGAATTTCCTGGTTGCTAATGTTGCAATATAATTACATACATAGAAAATTAAAAAGGTTTTAATGTATAGGTATACATATTTGTTATGAAGCCGTGGCAGACCCCCCTACAAGGTGGACCGACTGGGAAAGGTCGCGGGAATTCCTTTGAATGCGGTCGCCATAGGACCGATCTGTGTGGAGAACATTAAAAGAGGCCTATGTCCAACAGTGGACGTCTATTGGCTGATACATGCTTTGATGCCTTTTCTTATATCCAGCCTCTAGCGTAATAAAGTGAAAGTAAATTCATAAACCCTTACTTAGGTCAAGAACTGATAATAATGCAAAATTGTTTACCTAGGTAAGAATGCCTTGAGAGTATAAATCAAAGTGAAAGACGTTATTTACTTGATAAATGTCACAATGTCAGAGCTACGTTACGAGTAATATTGTTAATGAGAAATCACTACCTACCCTCAACAATAGGTCTGGGCGATATTGAACAACACATAAGGCTCAAAACAAGCGGGTAGACACTGCTTTTGCGATGCCATCGGCATTGAAAAAGAAATGTATAAAAAAGTTAGAGAATATAAAAATAATGACTGAATGGCTCCATTACTGAATACTTGAGAATTTTCTATACTTTGATACAGATAACCACACATCAGATAACTACAATCTGTCACCTCAATTGAATAATGAACCTAACTTATTTGACTTTATGGTGAAAATCGATTGAAGAGTCTGACAGATTGTACCTATAATATATGCATTGATGGAGTGACTATCTGTACCTCTTACCTAGTTCTGCTGCGTATAAATCCAAATCTAGACTTGTTACAGATGTTTGTCGAATTAGTAGGAATAGGCGGCAAAACTTCAAAAACTACCTTTTGTATGGGGCAATGAAATGTCAAAAAGACACGATACCTTATATAAAAACTGGAACCGTACGCGCAAGCCCTTAGTAGAAATCATTACCTCTAACTATAGCTCTGGCTATAAAATATCGTCTTGCTATCAACTTGAGGTACTCAAGCCATTTTATAGGCCGGGGCGTGACTGATTGATATTACGTACCGTTGTCCATCAATATTGGCCGTAACATTTCTAATTAGGTTTACTTTTCCTACTATCGACTTGTTTACAATAATGTACAGTCACAGCAAATTAACTCACAAAAATTCTAAATTCCTGTCCTCATTTTGAACTTTATTTGTTTGACATTCAGGTGAGAATTGATTTGACAAGTCGTGCTGCTGTTGTCCCTAGAGCGTGCTGTTGTCCCTAGGGCTTTTTAGCTATACATTTGATGTTTAAGTATCAAGGAATTGAAATTGCTTGACATTCCTGTTTGGTTTATCCTTAAACATTGTGGTTAATAGGAAATATGATACTGGAAATGTTGTAGGGACTTTACATATAACAAGTTTTATTAATGTGGAGGACAAAATCGGACATACGAACATAACTTTTTTAATAATGAGCTAGCAATAAACTTTACGGCCTATATGTGACATAGGTAGTTTTTGTATGAAACCGAAACAAAGGAATTCATGTACAAATATTTATTATTCGTATGTTTTTATTAATAATTCGGATTGTGAAAGCTAGGCTGTAGGCATCCAACACCCACCCACGCATAACATAATATTATCTGTGTGGTAAATGCCAGATTGATTCTGACCCAATTACCTGACCTTTAGCTGTTAATATTCTCAGTTGTTATGAATTGTGACAGTATCAGGTACTTATGTTTGAAAACTTGGAAAGGCACTAATTTAGTAAAAATGCTTTCGAATTTATTACAATAAATTACGGTTGGAAAGTCTACACCCACCGAAAAACGCCCCGCAATATTCATAATCATAATCCCCCCGCCATAATAATAGTTAGTGGTGCAGCTAGAAGTAAAATAATTTTGTTTCTCTCATTGCAGGAACACATCAACTTGGTTGGGTTTGACGAAAACCTGGGCCCGGTGGTGATGTCACTGAAGAACGAGCATGTAGCAGGCCAAGACCACACCAGAATACTGCTGCGGCTCCGTACCGAGACCATGCATGGACTTATACCCACCACAAGTGAGTTAATATAGTACCTACTCAAGTTCATAACTATCCTCATTATTCGATGAGTAGGATGCAAGAAACTATATCGATAATTTTGTTCTAAACTACCGAACTACAAATTAGAAATCTTTTAGGTGTCACATTAGTTTATCAGGAGACGAGCTTGTTGGCTTTATCTCATGCATAAAAACATATTATTGACATAAACCACCTTCTTCTTCGAATGAAGTTATCTTTCTATCATGTTCCCTTATTCAACCATGTCTTTCTTCTCACCAGGATCAAGCATAATGCCGTCACCGCTCAAAATGGCCAAGATGTTAAACGACCAAGTAAACGTAGACAACTTCATGGCGGTGATGTGTCTGAACGCCTCCCAGCTGATCGCAGGATACGACGAGCATGTGCTGGTGAACAACTTCAAGTTTGGCGTGCTGTATCAGAAATACGGGCAGACCACTGAGGAGGAGTTGTTCTCGAATAACGAGACATCGCCTGTGTTTGACGAGTTCTTGGACATGCTTGGGCAGAGGATCAAGCTGAAGGATCATAAAGGTTAGTGACAAAAGACGACGTGATGTTTTCTAGAGAGTTCGAAACAAAAGACGATCTGCTTTTCTCAATTATTACGTAGAAAGTTAGTGACAAAAGACGGTGTGTTGTACTAGATTATTACATAGACGTTGGCGAAACTAGACGAGATCATATTGGGACCAAAGTTCAGCTGAAAGATGACAAATGTTGTACTGAATTCAAAGGAGGTTACCTAATACAAGACCCACTTTCATCTGATTCTCAACATAGGTTTCTTTTCTCAACATATCTTCAATAGAAGTGTTCAAAATGGTAAGCTACAGTTTAGTTTATGACCTCCAGGTGGCAACTTATTAGAACGAAAACATCAAGAAACGAGCCTCCATTTGGGTTAGGCTCCAAAGCTCGGCAGATAACCAAGAAGTCCTACTTATTTGTACCTTCTAAAGGCGCGACGTGGTGGTCAGAACTATCAGGACAATCGTCGCTAACAATGTTAGGTACTTGTTAACTGGTTTTCCAAGATCGATTTGTTTTTCTCCAGGTTATCGAGGAGGGCTGGACATCATGAACGGGCACACAGGCTCCGAGGCAGTGTACGAACAGCACCACAACAGAGAGATCATGTTCCACGTGGCGCCCCTGCTTCCACATACAGCTGGTGACGCTCAGCAGCTGCAGAGGAAACGCCATGTTGGGAACGATATTGTGGCTATTGTCTTTCAGGTATGTCTTTTTTCTAAATGTAATTTCAGAATTTCTAAACTTATTAAAAAATCTGAAGATGAAGAATCTACGAATGAATAAGAATATAATAAAAATAAGAAGGGCTGGCTGGAGCTGGATGCGAGTAGCCGAAGATCGATCAAAGTGGCGAGCATTTGGAGAGGCCTACATTCCAGCTGTGGTTTGCAACAGGCTGATGATGATGGAGAATAAGAATAATTTGAACGATCCAGTGCGAAGAAAGAATTAAGCAATTTCTTTCTGACTTATTCCATAACAACTCTATATTTTTCTAAAAGCCACTTGATTCCATAATTTTTGACGACTTTGAACCTCTTTGTGCATTTGCGTTGCGAACTACAATAACGTATAAGGACCATCAAGGAGTTTTTAAAAGACTGGCTGAACTCTGGAGATAGAAAAATGCGAGTTTAGTTTAACTATTTTCTACACTTTTTACGAAATAAAGTAAATTTTATAAACGACGACATACTTACAAAGTACTAAGGAGCACTTGCTCTTGCAATCGACAATCAAGCCCTCGCCTATGTAATCGACACTCAAACGAAGTGACAGGTCACTAATTAAAAATGAATACCTAGACATTAATTGGTGCTGATTATATATTTTTTGTGTTACAGGAGAAAGCAACCCCGTTCACACCAGACATGATCGCTTCGCACTTCCTCCACGCGTTCATCGTTGTCACGCCCGTGGAGTCAGCCGGTGGGGAGACCAGGTAAATAAGTCTGGTTTAAAGTTAGTCATGGTTTAGAAATAATGCACTATTAAGTACCTAACAAATAAAAGTGAAAAAACCGAGACTAATTTTAATAATTTAACCACCTTGTAATAAGGGGGAAAATTTATGTTATACAGGATGTATTTGTGAACATTTACATCCTTTAAACCACGTGTTCTATCAACCATTCGAACAACATTTGTTCAACAACTTTCCGGAATTCATCGAAAATTTTTTCGACTCCCCATACAAAATGACCAAGTCACGTTACCGACTTTGTATGGAAAGATGAATTTTTTTAAGCTAATTTTCAAAAGTCATAGAACAAATGTTGTTCAGAATGGTTGGTAGAACACCTGGATCAAAGGGATGTAAATGTTCACATATACACCCTGTATAAGTAAGTACCTAACAAATAAAAGTGAATAAACCGAGACTAATTTTTAGACCACCTTGTAGGAATGAGGGGGAAAATTTTATGTTATAGATTTGAGTAACGAACGACAACTTCTCCGCAAAAATCTATATTTGTTTATGCAGTTACAATAAAGACCAGCGACTTTGACGTCAAACCAATGAGGTCATGCCAGTGAGTCGCGACTCAGTTATTGAAAAACCTCAGGTTTACTCAACGCATATTTTTATAAGTAACATCACAATCTATATTTAACTAGTTACCACAGACTATTCGTACTATATTTGTTTTTATACTTACTACTATGGCTTAGCGACCAGGGGACCAATTCTCATGCATTTCGAACTACAGTAGAAATCAAATAAGCGATTTGTATGGACGAATGTATGAAATCTCTATTACAGAATTGCTTGTCTCGTGCACTCGACTTTGGAGTCGAATTAAGAGATTTCATACAGTCGTCCATGAAAATTTCTAATTCTACTTCAATGTCGAGTGCGCGAGAATCGCTCTAGAAGGCGCAAATTCTCGTGCACATCGACTTTGGAGTCGAATTTAGAGATATCATACATTCGTCGTCACTAATTCGACTTCAATGTCGAGTGTACTAAGTCCGGCCTAAGGGTTGAGAAGTTCAGATGGAAATTCTATTATACCAGATCCCATCAAATCTTGGTCTGAGCTACGGTCCGATCGTATCGATGCTCCAAAGCGACCGGTTCTGGACGCAACCGGGAATGACAGTATGAGATGGTCACAGCTATTTATACATCTTGTCACGACTTGTTAACATAAAGTTTGTTACTTTGCAACAACGCAAGGCATTATTTGCATGAAGTAGAGAAAATGGCTTGGAAAGTGGAATGGAAATTCTCCTAGTAATTTATATGCAAACGATTCGCGTCTTTGTAATTATAATGGTTTTTAACTCGGAATAAAAAGGTTGTCTCAAAACAGGACGGGAGACTAATACTAAGTGTTTGGTTAATAAAACTAAGTAGGTACCTAAGTTATAAACTACTTGGTGTATGTAGTACTACGGACAGACACACACTCGTTAATGTATCCAAATCTGTCAATTTTCAACTTTATTTACCTTTCAACAATTTTGGTCTAATATCAATTGGAAAGATGACGTATGACTGTATCTAAATAAATAGAGAAACAAATTAAAAATAGTTGTAAGATGATGTGGTAATGTTACAATACTGCGCGATGATAGCCCAGTGTATAAGATTATGCACCTTCCAAGCAGGGGGTCGTGGGTCAAAACCGGGCATGTACCTCTACCATTCGCTTGGTGGTGAGGGAAAACATCGTGAAGAAATCTACACGTTTCGGATAGTTTCTGAAAAGTTTAACCATGATTCAGTTGGTCTGGTTCCTCTGTTAAAGAGCTGCTAAGGTCAGAGACGTCTGTCGTTTCATTGTAATTTCCTGACTCTACAAATCCTGAATCATACTTATTCTAAGCGTACCCCGAGCTCCAAAGGGACAGCTTTGGACGCAACCGGAATTTCCACTCAAAGATGAGAGAGAATGTTTAACGATACACCCTGTACTAGATAAGTGTTGAGCCTTTTAACTCGCTGCGGGTTTAGTTATTCGCGAAGAGGAAACAGGTAGCCAGAAATATTTTTAGCCCAAATGAGGTAAGTCCGCAGAGTAGGTACTTAGCACGCAATATTTATTTTTTGTTACGATGGTGAACGTACCGTACTTAATGGATTAGGTTACTTAATTGAATATTATGAGTAAGGTGGCTATCATACTGAGGCGCTTTAAAGGGTTTTTCTTTTATGTTCTTAAAGTTAAAATAAGGTATCTTTACGGAGGTACCTGTTAGTTTAGCAAAATAGTTTGGGGGTTATTTTTTCTCTATGTTTATGTATCCTCCTCCGTAATAGTTGTGTCTCCACAAAGACGCTTGGATGGAATGTGAGGGAACATTTATTGGTGTAGTAAATAATAGCATCTTTACCTCTCTACTGTATTTCTTCATCGGTATGGAGTCTACAGGATATTGCACTGCATTTTAATTGAAGGTGCTTACATTGATCGTTAGGCGCACTCTTCTAGAGGCCGCGCGTCTAGAACAGGGAGACACGCCCACACGCACAGGGCAAACCGACTTATCGACCAATGTATGTAAATGCCGTTTTTTAAAAACCTGAACACGTTTTCAAATCACATTTTACTTCGTTCCAGGTACAAGGTGGCCGTCACCGCTCGTGGGGACGTACCATTTTTCGGGCCGACTCTCCCGCAGCCGCCGATATTCAAGAAGGGGCAAGAGTTCAAGGAGTTCCTCCTCACGAAGCTGATCAACGCCGAGAACGCTTGTTACAAGGCGCAGAAGTTTGCCCAACTGGAGCTGAGGACCCGAGCGTCTTTGCTGATGAACTTGGCCGATGATCTGAAGAGCAAGACGGTGGAGTTCCTAGGAGCTGGCACTAGGATAGAACCGGGCGCGGTGTCGCCGCAGCCGGAGGGCACGCCGAGGCAAGACGGGCCTGGGGCCAGGTTTATTGATACGGTGAAGAAGGCGTTAATCTCTAAAGTGAGGTGAGTAAAATCTTGTTAATATTAAGTACAGACCCTTTCGCTGTCTACGAAATCGTAGTTAACTGAGTCAGTCATTAAATGAAAAAAAAATCACCCTTATTTTAATGCGCATAAAACATAGTGAATATAATATGTAAGTACTTACCAACTCCCTACAAAAAAGAAAGAGCTAGGCATACAAACTTTATTTATTGAGAATATGCAATGTTCTTTAGCAAAATGTAGAGAACCCATTTCTTCGCAGTGAAAAGAACAGGATTCAGAAACAATATACTAACGTAATTTAATTTTCCTATTTCAGATCACCTAGTGTTGACACGAATCTCTCTGGCGACAGCAACAAGAATTCTCTAAACAAAAACAAAATTACCCCACACGAAACTCATACTCCTAATGTAAGTTATTAATAATGTATTTTAATTGATAAATAGCCTATAACTAGTTTGAGACCAGGTTGATTGGTGTGATTGTCTGGCGCATTTATTAATTTTATTTAACTTTGCAAACCATCATCATCATTAGCCTTCAAATATTCAAGAAACGAGCCTATTACCTTCCTAAAAGCCGGCAACGCATCCGCACTTCCTATTGGTGTAGCTGATGTCCATGAGCGGCGGTGTTCACTTACCATCAGGTGACTCGCTCGCTCGTTTGCCTTCCTATATTAAAACAGAAAATCTATTCCGCCACTGAAGGGAAATGAATGGCCTTGATTACATAAATCAAGTCTTCCCTAAGCCTTATTATAGTATGGTCAGTATCTTTTTATTTCATCATCAGCCTGTTGCAATCCACTGCTGGACATAGGCCTCTCCAAATGCTCGCCACTTTGATCGATCTTCGGCTACTCGCATCCAGCTCCAGCCAGCCCTCTTGCGCAGATCATCACTCCATCTGGCCTGAGGTCATCCTACACTACGTTTACCGAGACGCGGTCTCCACTCCAGAACTCGTTTACGCCAACTCATAATATGTTACAGAGTGGGCGCTCCAAGTCATCAATACCATCATCGTCAGCCAGCGCCGTGTCGGTCAGGTCGGCTGGCGGCTCCGGCGAGTCCAGCCCCGACGTGACGTCACGCGTGGTCCCCCCGCGCCCGCCGCTCCACGACCACAGCGATGACTCCAGCTTGAACTCTGTAGACTTGGATCCTTTAGGTACGTTCTTAATTCAAATAGGTCTATTGTGATTAGCTAAAAACAGATCTTCCTCTATGAGCATTATTATACTCTGATTTTTAATCACGTGGAGTAAACTGACAGATGCTAATGTCAAGATACCATACATTTTGACATTTTGCATCTGTCAAATTGAGTGATAATGTATGGGGATGACACATTGGCATCTGTCAGTTTACTCCACATGATTTAAAATGATAGTAAAGATGAAAGTGGGGGGTAGACTGTTCCTCATGTTCCTGCTCCATTTTCTACAGTTCTGCTTGAAAGTGACGTCACATACGCTGCTGGCCAACCAGTATTACCAGGTTTAGTCGACAGAAGGTAAAAATATGAAGGTTTAGTCTCTCGATCTTGCTCGTGTGACGTGGCAATCGGAGCAATAAGTATTAGTACTTATATATTTTACTATCCTCGGCGATCCTCGATGGGTCTTCTAGGCGTCCGATAACAAAGTTCGCCATTTTGTCTGGTGTTGTCTGTGGCGACTATCGCGTGAAAAGACCGCTAGATGGCGTATTATAGAACTGAGGTCCATCTACACGGTGAGGTCAATCTTACAATACTTCATCTACCGGATTTTTCACATGCGGTAGGTCAAAAGGTCCTTTGCGAACTGTAGGTAAATGTCGTCGGATATATCGCTGGAGGTGATCCCATCGGTCGCGCAAGTAAAGTTCTTCGTAAGTCGGTCGTAGTAAGTACACTCGGTGTTTAATCACACATTAGGTAGAAAGCAGTACCTACTTAATTTTTATTAGGTTAAAAGGCGTTAGTGTAATTTCATGACATACAAACATTAACAAAGTACCAACCTATTAGTGCCAATATCCCTTTATTTTTATCATCTAAAATGTTATCTCTAAAGTCATAAAATCACTTACCATGTACCTAATTTTAAAATTCAATAGTAAGTGCGTCTCGGCGCATTTGTATGAGAGTATTCCTACTTCAAAAGGTCGATATGTAGTCAAAATTAGAAATTTAGTTTTTGTGATTGAATTGGATTTTCTCTTTTCAATTAGATGACAAGGACTGGCTGAGTTGTGGTAAAAGTGCAACAGGTTAGTCCTGTAGATTCTGTGTCTAGAATATTAAGTGTAGATTTTGTAGTTTTGTGTAGATTGTTATGATAGGGGACGATATGTGGCATGATCCGTTTCTATCATCGAACTAAAAAATATACCTATGTATTACTTCGTATGTAGTAGTGTAGTTTTTATTTTCAATCTGTGTATTCCTGTTTTATCTGCATGAAGATTGTCAACTTTTATGAAAATATTATTTTACCTAAATCAGCATTTAACCTAACAAAAAAATGAACTAAAATAAAAAGTATTTGCAACAGGAAATAATATGCAATTAGCTAACTTTTTATAACTTTTGGGCTCAGAAAATTATATTGGAATACAAAAAAGAAAAATATATTACAACATAGCTAGTTTACATCACTACTTTCTTTAACTAACTCTGTCCTCATTTTTATAGGTGCAGTCTACGTGGATAGCGACACGGGACTCGAATCCATGTCCTCTGCGGAGGCGGGCGCCAACACGCGAGGCGAACCACTCGTCGTACCCAGAGCTGATGCTGAGCAGCTGAGGCAGGAGGTCTGCCGGCTGAAGAATGACAAACTTGACTTGCTGAAGCAAAATATTGTAAGTAACATAACTCTATAGTTTCAACAAAAGTTAAT
Organism: Cnaphalocrocis medinalis; assembly: GCA_014851415.1. Lineage (NCBI taxonomy): Eukaryota > Metazoa > Arthropoda > Insecta > Lepidoptera > Crambidae > Cnaphalocrocis > Cnaphalocrocis medinalis. The sequence continues at coordinate 8,526,711 of CM026289.1, read as the reverse complement.
GCCAAGAAAAGTACCTTACGTAATCGTGTTAAGGTTAATTATGCTTTGTCAAGCATGGTATTGCTGAAAAAAATACTATTAATTTACTCAACAATAGATGGCGCTGATCAAACAAAATTGACAGCGCTCTTATGACTCCATTTTGGTGTTACGGGTGTCTATGTGCGGCCGCAATCGCTTACCATCAGGTGATTCGGTCGTCTGCCACCTATCTTAAAAAACATTTCATCCATCGTACCTCACCACCCAACAAATGGTTTGATTAGTATGTAATCCTACATCCCGGTATGCAAAATATTCTGTTCTCAGTTATTTCATGAATCATTTTTCTTAAGTGTCAGTCTTTATCAATACCTATGTTTTTGCGATATAGTAGTTACTTACCTAAAAATATTTTTCTTTTTTTCACAGACGTGGCAAAACGAGATAAAATGCTTGCGGGAGAGAGAGATGAACCTACAGGCTGAGCTTGCAGCCGCGGCTCGTGAGATGAGAAGACTCCGCGAACAGCAAGCCACTGGCACCACCATCCCCAACCCATCCACACACGACTCCACGGCTTAGAACAAAGCCGAGAGTCTAGCGCATGAAAATAGCCTTTATTGTGACGCAATAAAGTTCAAAAACGACTGCATAGATTAGTCGCGCTGCGGTAACTGTTTAAATAAACACGGCCCTCCACTGATTGGGACAGAGGTGCGACAGCGATTAGAAAACAGGCCTTATTGATTATGCAAAAGGTTTAAAATTAAACAATGAGACGCCAGAGCCTAGGACAGAGGCGCAACAGCGAGTCCCTGAAAATAGTCTTTATTGCAACGCAATAAAGTTACAGCCGAAAAAGATTTTGTTTGGCTTAAGATCTGAATAGATTTGATTCTAATTTGGGATAGTAGTGAGGCTGGAATAATTGCAATTTTTGTTAAAGAATATTGAGTAAGTTTATGGAAAGATTCGGAAGTTTTCGTAGATGGCGTAGTAATCGGTGTTGAACTTATTCCTATTTTTTAAGCTGCTCTCGAATAATTTTTCATTGTTTCTATAATGAAGCATATTTTGATTTTATCTACAAAGAGAGCATGTAAGGTTTCCTTGATATATTATCTTGAGTTCTTCTCAGACGGTTTTTCGTGGATTTTCCTATATTTTAGGAAATGCGTAGATAAATGAATGTCGTATTTAAGTTGTGCAATATCGAGATGAAAATATTTTCAATATTATTTTATTACAGACACAATTTATCAAGCGAAACATGTAAATGTCAGTAAAGAATCGTTATTTTGCATGAAAATTTAACGATAGACATAATAATTGAAGTTGCATATTATTCTAATGCTTTTTAAGAACTGACTGTAAATATTAAGTCTACATACAACAGGCATAATTATATACAGAATTACAGTTTTTTTTACATGTATGGTTGACATTGAGTCAAAGGTTGCTCCATACAAGTTTTTGATTTTTTTCTAATCATTTTTAATCCCAGTTCACGCTTCCAAGTCAACCTTGACTGACATAAATAAGATGCTAACGATCTAAATAGAAATAATATACGAATTTCGGTAGCAAAATAAAAGAGAATATAATTCGAATCTTTTTATATATCGTTATACCAAAACTGATTTGTAATGTCTACTATTGAGCTAATCGCTTTGTAAATGTTGTGATAATGTAGACATAATTCTTTATAAATCGATATATTTATAGTGGAAATAGTAATTATTTATACACAGTAATATGATTGTAAACTTACGTAATGTATGAGGAATAATTCGTTCTTTTTGTAGGAGAATATTCCATGCAATATCTTTTAGGTAGGTACCTTCATGACTTTTACATTTTCAAGAGTAGAGAATTTAGAAAAATATACATAATAAATACATTACATACTACTTTATTATATCATAAACACTTTGGAATAATTCTAGGTACCTATCATCTGTATTGAGATCTTTTCTATACCTTTTTCTTTGTGTATCTGACAAAATAGATTTTAGTAAATATTAATGCAACCACTTTCAACTATTTGATATCTCATTTTTTTTTCATCACGATATTTACTGATCACACGAGTAAGGCATATGCAGAAGGGCAGCTTCAAATAAAATGCGTAATTCTTTTGAGAGCTATGTGAAACCTTTAACAGTTAATATAAACCATAGACACGAAATACAAACATTATGGCACACACTTTCTATCCATTCACTAAATAAATATATTAATTCTCTGTCCTTCGTTACTATGATTTGTCTCTTGTAATTTACATTAAAATAATGGCAAAATCAGACAACTTGAAGTTGTCAAATTTACTGTATTAGATTAAAAACTAAAACGGTACCTACTAAATTAGGCCTTGATACTAATTAGAAAGCCTATATACACATTTGTATGGTGCGTTAGAGAAAAGAAATAATGATCTTATACTATGTTATATAGTTCAATTTATATTGTATAAAAATTCCCAGTATGTTCATATTTATTAATATTTATATCTATTTTCACTTCGCCTCATTAGTGCAATTTCCCCGTTTGCAAAGTCAATCACAATTTTTATCTAACATTCATTAATGTTGTTTAAAGTTTCCTTTAAGTATACAAATTTAAGTTTACCAGTTAATTGTAAATATATTTGAACTGGGTCTAGGCTATTAATTAATCAGTATTTTTCTTAATTTATACTTGATTTAAGTCTCGTTCGTCGATTGTCTTTGAGTTTGAAATATGTTATGTTGTTTATAATTAATATTTTATACCAAAGTTAACATTCCCCACTAAATAGCATAGTTTTTAATTATTACCGTAAAGATGAAGCAGTATTTGATTTTCTGATGTTGAGCAGAACTCCTAATTTAATCTATGGTTTTGTTAAACTAAGATCCTTTGTGTTAAGCCACGTTTTAACTAACCATTAGGTTAATTCAATATCATACAGAGCCGTAATTAGAATCAGTGTTGAACTGTCTTTTTCACCATAGGTAAATTAACTTAGTTAATTTTGAATGCTGATAACGCTTGCTCTCGTTATTAATAGGCTCTCCTTAACTTTGAGTAATACTCAAACATGCTATTGTCTCTGTCAAAAAATGATTTAAAAAGAGCATTTAGCATGATATTTCCAAAGTTAACGAGCGTTTGAATAATCGACGTCCATCTTCAACTAAAAACATTCTTATAACTTGTGATCAAAGCGGTTTTGATAAATAAAAGAAAACATTTGGTTTTTCAATGAGAGTCTTAAAATTTTTCGGAATTTGGGATGATATTATATGAATGCAATTTTTTAACGTCTGTATTATTTAAAGACATTAAGATCATCAGTCTTAGCCAAGACCTACCTTTTTGCAATGAACTAAACGTTTAGTTGAAAATACTGCAACTAAATTCGGCTCTGTATGGAATCATTCGTAATTAACAGGACATTAGCATTACATCTAAGTTTACATTTAGTCTCATTATTAAATGTATTCCATTGGATTTATGTTCGACTGTTGATTATGAGTAAGTTAACTGTAATTTATCAATAACTGTTGATTCGTCTTCACTTAGACTTAAACCAAATATTGCGAGCGCGGAGCGTTAGAAGAAATAGTTTATAATTTAAGAGATACTATTGAAATATATAAATAGTTATACTAAATAATATTGTGGTTTTATTACCTACTTACACATTTACCTATCATTATTTCTTCAAATACCTAGAAGAAAAGAACAACCTACACCCACGGACCTAATAAAAAAGATCTTTTTTATAGGTCCGTGCCTACATCCTTATAATATCACAATTATAAGAACAAATTCGTTCCAAACTACGGAATAGGTAAATCCTCCATAAACCTAATGCTCGTAGTACAGCCATACATCATCGAATATCCATTGAGGAAATTTTGACAGGTTGTGGTAGCCTGATGTGTGGCTGTCTGTCCTAGCTATTACACACCCACAGTGCCATCTATCGATAAGATTAAAATAAGAGGTTCTGAAATTCGTCGGAAACGGCAATTATGATGGGAATTAGTTTTCAAGTAAACGGTTAGATGGCTCTGTTCCGTTAAATACCTGTACAACTTGAAAATAAGCTTGCTGTAGTTAAAGACGTAGTCTTACATCATCTAACAGAAAGATGGCGCTAGTATACTTTCTAAGTCGGAACTTTTGTCTGACTTGTGTACGAATCACAAAAAAGTTGAAAAATAATTTTTAAAAACTAAAATTTTTAAATTATTATTTTGCGTTATTCGGATTATTATCACTGTTAAACTACTTATCACGGAACTGATGATTTAATCTTCAATATCAGGCGCAAGCGAACCTAAGGTTTTAACCTACAGCCAACATCCAAGTATTCAAAACTGTCAAATTTCTTCAATCCACTCTCATCTTACTTTCATTCGGTTATCAATTGAGGATATTTGACAGGTTGTAGCTGTAGTATAACCTGATGTGAGGCTGACTGTACCTACAGTCATAGGTAACCATATTTATTTGACTACCTACACACAAAATGGAGATATTTGATCAGCAGAGAAGACTCAGACACTCTTATTAACAAGGTCTTACACAGATTATGGGAGTCGTCTTACACGGCTTGTAAGACGACTCCCATAATCTGTGTACCAACATTGGGTATTAGAGAGATTGCGTAGGCTCAAAATAAATATAGGACCTACCAGAAGGATGGCTGCCTACCCATCATTATTCATTTTGCAACGAGTTAGTAGATAGGATATTATGACATTTGCCTACAATGTTTCTGACGGAATAAATACCAAAACACAAACGAGTTGACGCTGCACCAGGTTTCAACGAAACCGTTTCGTAACGAATGAGAATATACCTATCACATTCAAACAAAAGCGACGCACTACCCGTGTGAAAGGGATGGGAAATCCGATTCAATCGTAACGTCCGATTCGTTTAAGTCCCTCAGAATCGAATCCAATTTCAGCAAAAACTTCGTGTGGGAATGAAGTCATTTCCAATAAATCGGTACAGTTGTTCTCACCTATTCTTGGTTTTAGAAAATACTCAACTTTTATTATTTTATTATGTAAATTGCGTCAGTCAAGGTGTGCCAAAAGCATTGTGACGGAAAATAGAGACGGTACAATAAAAAGGTTGAAACGAAATTGAATGTAGAGATTGTTTGATGTTGTATTCGCGGATTGTGAAAATAACCTGTGTTTGCTCTCGTGTTGTTTGCTACATACTGGGGATACTATTCTCTTGAACTTTTTGTTGTGTGCTGATCACCAACACATGCACGACTGATCATCGACTACCTGATCACCGAATCACCAAGACGTGTAAGATGACGTGCGAGAGTGAGACAGAAGACAAATAGCAAATAGAAGACGTGGTAGAGATAAGAAGAAAGATATTGAGTATAGAAGATACCAATTGCCCCATCCGCCATGCATACTTAGTGCGTAAGTATGTGTGGTACGATAGGATCAGGTTTTAACTTTCAATCATAAATTAACAAATCGTGTCCTACCAACTTATTGAGGTTTTCTTAACATACCTCCGTAAGTTTTTGATTGTAAGATAGCCTCAGTAGACCTTAGAGTGTTATCAGCTAATTTAATTAATAGTAATATACTTATTTCTGTTTAAAAATTCAGGAATAAATATTCATAGGCAAATTAGAAGTCTACACTAATGTATTAAATAATAATTCCTACTTATTATATAAATGTATTAAAAGTACGTAACATGACTACCCCGATGCGGTGCGCATTACATCGACCAATCAGCGTCAATCATTTGACCAACCAATGGTAGTCGAGCATGGGTAGGGATTAGAGTTGATGATAAACTGTGCGTGGGCGCTCCGTGGCATTCGTGCTCTGACTCTTGGAAGAGCCAGTACTCTGCTGGTGATAAAAGTGATTAATGTTCAGTATATTCCTAAAAAATACTCTAAAAAAAGTGTCGTATAAGTATTTGTGGTGTGCCATATCCTAAAGAATTAATAAGCTGTAAGTATGAGTATTGTTTTATTCCTAACACAACTATATGTATTGTATAATGTGTATACTGTATAACAGTAACATGAGAGTGAAGATATTTGACAGTTTTGTATACTTTCATGCGTGGCTGTACGTACCAATCTACCTCACTAAATTTAATTAAGGTTAGTGGTGAAACACATAAGAGAGGTTTTTCTAGAAAAATCAGAAAGTAGCGAGCAGATTTATTTTATGAACAAAGAAATGATGCGTGTGTTTTCTCTTTGGCCCGTTGCTTTATGCAGATTTATTACTAACGCGACCCTCATATTGTGAGATTCATTTCCCTTAACTTATGTAGAGTAACCATCTCGAAAATTTCGATTCAGGACTTAGAGGTAGACTCGATGTCCGACCGATCATTCAATACGTAATCAACTACGTACAAATGCAAGCATGAAGTGAACTCGGGTAGGGCACATTGTGAGAAGAACAGACGGCCTTTGTGGCGGAAATGTTTTTGAGCAAAGGCCGTGGTTCTCTACAAGGTGGACCGACTGACAAACACGTGAAGATCCTGGGAGTGCCATGGATGCTGGTGGCACAGGACCGATATGTGTGAAGAATCTTGGGGGAGGCCTATGTCCAGTCCAGTTAAGTACTAATCGAATATAAATATTTGAGCGTCTTTTGTTGGAGTCCTCCAAACACGGCAGTAGGTAGGTATTTGATAAGTATTAGCGTAGTTACCTAAGAGTGTTAAGCGCAACCACAAACAGTTGAATATGCTAGAATGTTTGCTAATTTAAACAGAAATACTTAAACCATTCATTATTCATGTTCATTAGGCCGTTATCATTCCTTATTCCCGATTGCGTCCAAAGCTTCGCGGGGTTTTTTAATGAACGTAGGTACTTAGCTTTAGGTAAGGACTGTAAAGTTATTAATAACGTTTAAAAATGGGATTTATCCACAAATATCAGAATAAATGGCAAACTTACTCTCATGAAACATTTTGTGTTGCTCGGTTTATTTTACTTGGTACCTATAATACACGTATACTCCTAGTATGAGGTTTTCTTAATATTTAGCTTATTAGAAAAGCGGGGTCTACCATGCTGATCTCGCTTCGCAAATTGTGACTCCCACGTATCTCGACTGCCCTCTTGGGCGGGTTTGCTTGCATATATTATTAATTTAGTTGGAATTTTGCACCATGCATGCTTGCCAAAAGCCACAGAAACAACCAAAATTGTACAAAAATATGTAAGTTAACCCTTACTAGACTACACTCGAGGGTACTAGTATCCGCTAGTGTATTTTTCATACAAATGTGTGTGAAGTGAGCACGTCTGTATGAATAAATTTAAAACTGGTTATGGTGTGTTTTAAAATTCAAAAGCAAAAATGTTTGATGCATTTTTATCTACGGGGTGTGTCTGTGAATATTTACATCTCTGTAACTCGTGTTTTATAAACCTTTCTGAACTAACATTTGCTTAACATCTTTTGAAATTCGTTGAAATTTTTTTTTACTCCCCATACACAATAAACAAGTCACGTGACCGATTTTCTATGAAAAGTTGAATTTATTTAATGCAAATTTCCAAAAGTCATAGAACAAACATTATTCAGAATGAATGATACAAGCAATGGTTAAATGGATGTAAATGCTCACATATAGGTAGGTAAGCACTGTAGGTAGGTATATTGATTTAATTTTTTAGGCAAATCGGTACTTTCCATGCTTGAATAAAGACGAGCATTTGTTCTTTGATTCATAGAATCATAAAGTGCGCTTGTATGCACAATATAAAATGTGTGGTTAGTTGTCTCTGAGTGTTTAACAAATAACACTCATAGACACAGTAAAAGCAACCGCACTTCTCATGGTGGCTTCACAAGGCCGAAGCCGACATTTTCAAATTGATATGGGTTTCGGAAACTTACTACTTACAAACTTTATTCGACGGATTCAATAAATAATCCCCACATTTTTCTACCGCATCTCAACGAATCTTTCCTTTTATCAGATTCATATTAGTTCACAAATCACAGAGCAGCTAACTTTTATTCGTATAAAATCTTATCGGGTAAGCGTTTATCCGAAAGAGGCATATTAGGGTTTCGCCGAGGCGGCAAATACTCGTAAAATTTCATTTGACTGGGTTTTTTCGCTATATGTGGAGGTTTTGTACAAACAAACTTGAGTAAGGGATGGGTGTTGGGTAGGTTTCCACGGAGTAGGGAGGTCTTAGCATACAATTTTCGGTGCAAAAACATTCTCTATTGTATACTCGCACCTACAATGTACATTAAAGCCTATGAAATATATCTGGAAAAAAAGGTAAGTTACTTAAGTGCCTTTCTTAGTAAGATATTCATAGGTACAGTTAGGGACAAAAGATGCCCATCAAAACCTAAATGCAAATTTAGTTACTCTGTTCTCTTTATATAGATTATAAAATAACTTGAATATTTTTTTTTATATTTAAACTCAATAAAACACAAGTGTTAATCGCGAATCGTCTAGAGTGAGTATCGAACTCACAACCCTTGGTTTATGGGAAGGGACAATACGAAATGTCAATTAATAATAGAATATTCCGAATCAGCTACATATATATCAGATTGTTTGTTTTAAATCACAGTATTTCTTATTGGGGAGACTTGCTCCCCTCTCGTAAATCCATACAATTTCGCTAAGTAATCCTATATGCACAGATTAATTAGATTAGGAATACGGTAGTGCTAACCGCAATGAAATGATAAATCTCACCCTGCCTCATTTATTTTTAAGGGTTCCCGTAAGAGAAATGTTTGTATAACTTAAGGTATCATCTATTTGGCATTTCTGGGTAACAAACTGTAAAAAGCTTGATAAATTTAACTACTTTTTATAAAATAGTCTTTAAGTTTAATTAAACTTAACCAAAACCGTTTCTAACGTTCATTACATGCTTTGCGAATATGTTACTTAGGTATGTAGGTAAACAAAATAAATCCAAGTAAGTAATTAATAAATGTATGTAAGTACATATTTTCTTTCGAATCTTAAATCCATTAAGTAAACACGAAGTTTACCTATCCAAATTCTGTTAGTATATGTGAAGAAAAATCAATTGTTATCTTTTGAAAGTCAGCTTTTTTATTTTTTGCTTAGCAGTTTACCAAATTGGGGATACTTGCTCTCGTGTAACATAGTTAACCTAATAACAAAATTCTACCAAGTAATCCTATACCTATGTACAGATTAATTAAATCATAAACAAAATAGTGTTAACCGCAATAAAATGAAAAAGGTAGATTAACCTCCCTGTTTATTTTTAAAGGGTTTCCCTTGAGAGGAATGTTGTTAAAACTTCAGGTGTAATCTAATTGGCAATTCTGGGTAACAAACGATGTAAAAGTCGGGTAACAGAGTTAGGTAAACAAATTCTATCTTTACTGATACATAAATCCACTTGAATATTCAAGCCTAACTTTTATTTTTAGATTTACAGAATAAAAGTATACTTCGGATTCGTACATTTAAGAGCAGAAAACCCAAAAAGATGTTCACTACTAATAAAAGGCCAAGTGGAGGTTATGACCCTTTATTTTCTAGGAAAGCGAACCCCGGACTAGCAATGAAAGACACTTAAGTAGCCTATTAAAAAGACTAGCGTCCATCTTATAGGACTCTGCTCCAAAATAGTTATTTAAAAAAATACTCACACTTGAGTGTTCTACATACGCACATGACCCAAGATCTTAGTTAACATTGTTGCTGCTTGGATGACAACGGCGCGCCTGCTCAATTTATCAATATTTTTGTGATGATTATAACTGACTTAACTCGACTGGTGTTAGAATAACCACAGAGTTATTAAAGGTACATAATACACTCTAATCTGAGCGTTAGTGAAACTTGCTTTCTACACGTACTATCTGAATACAAATAGGTAACCCATTAGGTACATAAGTTACACCGAGTACGGTTGGATCCGTACGTACTTAATCAATTCAAATCGCCTTGTGGCGACTCTAATTCCCAAGCATTATTCGATTGAGACCTCTAGTCTTGTTACTTTGAGAGGTAGTGCAAAAATAGCTCTTGTGTCTCCATCGTAAGGATAATCCAAAATCCAACAAGGGTGTACATGACGCCGTGTTGCTACGTATTGTGTGTATAATTAATAATATTTTACGTACAAGGCTTATTATCATCGTCATTTCAGTCCCTAGACATCTAAACTGGAGATAGGCCTCAATATTCTCCAAACAGATCGACCCCCCCCTAAGTTTTTCTGTTCAGAAATTCTGTCAATTTCATTTTGAATAAAAAAATAACCACAAAATTTATTCATTAGGAAACCGTTACTAGAATCCAAACTTCAAAATCGTCTCAGAATACAAATAGGAAATTTAGTTGGTTTGGTTTTTCAATTTAAGTTATGAAGTTATCAGAACAGGTCCAAATTTACATCCAAATAGAAATTCACTAAGTGCTTACGTTATTTTACAACGATAAAAGTCCTAACCATAATGTACAAAATAAAATGTAGCAAGTAGGTAATAATAACTTCTATGATAACTTTTGCTATGCTAAGCTCAGGTATTCTACGATCTGACACAAGTAGGCAATATCTATGTCCAAGGGTACACATTGAGTTTTGTTCGGTTTCAGTTTTCAGTAGTGCAAGCACCATAGCGGTCCGCATAAAGAACGGCGCCTAACTTTGGGCCTAACTAACGGGGTCCCAGCCGCTAACGAGGCGGGCTCGCGATCCGCACATTGTGGGGCGTCCGCATTCGCCCACCAGCCGCATTCGACCAGGTGACCCACCTATTTTTATAATACATTAACTGGCCCTTTTGTTCGGGTTTCGTTTTCAGTAGTGAAATGACCATAGCGGTCCGCATAAAGAACGGTGCCTAACGATGGGTTTGTAATATCTACTCCGATGGGCCCAGCCGCTACGACGGGGGGCTCGCGATCCGCATTGTGGTTCGGTGGTCCGCATTCGGCCCACCACGGCCCGCATTCGACCCGCGGTCCGCTATTAGGTGACCCACCTATTTTATACATTTATTAACTGGCCCGATGGCGCATTTGTTAGTGATGGGGCAGGGCCATGCGCCAAAGGTCATTTCGCCACACCCTGACAAACATTATCTGATGAATACTTGTGTTTTTTAATGTCTGTGTGTAATATATATTACGTACCTACCTATTTAAGTGTTAAGTTTGCAAATCCTCTATTTTGTGATAATTGTAACTCAAGTGCTTGTGATAAATACTTAGTGCGAAGTCAGATCAATGTATGAGATGTTCTGTTAAATAAAAATTAACATAATACACCCAATAGAATCCAACTTGTTCAACTTTGTACTAACATTGGGAAAATTGATTTCCGGGTAATGTAACATATCTCTCTGAAATTCTTTATAGATTTTCACGGAAGAACTCACCAGGGAATCCATATTTGTAGTATTTCAGTCACGTTGCTTGCAATATAAAAGTTTTATGTTACCAAGAAGTTCGATGCTGTCACAAAGTAATAAGATACTTCGAACAGTCGGCGTCGGGTCAAGGCACCCCGCTATTTAGGGTTCCGTAGCCAAATGGCAAAAAATGGAACCCTTAAAGATTCGTCAAGTCTGTCTGTCCGTCCGTATGTCACAGCCATTTTCTTCCGAAACTTTAGTTAGGTACCTACAAACTGTACGATTGTACTATCTGGTTACGGAAGTAATTACTTTTCCATCTAGTAACACACATATAGAGTAATTCAGGGAAGAAAACTAGGTCCCAAGTTATTAGTTATAAAAGCCATTAGTGTGATGACGATAACTCTATCTAATGTGCAAAAGAACATAAAAGTAATGATTAAAGTAACCTAATTCATTTATCTTTATAACTGCAACTCTAATTATGATGGTGAAGTTTATTTTCTTTTTAAGATTTGATAGACTAGGGACAGCTACACTTCGGCATGAAAGGGCCGGCTCGACCGGAGTGATACCACGGCCTCGCAGTCCTCACAGGCGTGAATCAGCGCCTGCGTCCTGTTTCGCCGAATTGTGAGAGTAATAATATAACGTTAAACTATAATTGCTGCATGAGAGCACCATACACAAGTGACATGACATGTCATGTTAACTTATGTCGTGGATAAGCACTTTACAGACTCCAACTTTATCCTTAAGGGGCTATACGAATGAAACTAGCGCCGCCAACTTATACACACTGATTGTGGCGAAAATACAGTATTTTTTATGAAAACAAAACATTACAGACTTAGATAAAAGTAAATTGAATTTTTCAAGATGCAATACAATTTATAAAACACGCGACAAGTAACAATAATGTCAATTATTGCTAAAAGTGGCCGTTTTTAGCAATAATTAACATAATTGTTACTTGTCGCGTGTTAGTAACATTGTATTGCATCTTGGAAAATCCAATTTACTTGGATCTAAGACCGTAATGTTTTATTTTCTTCAAAAATATCATATTTTCGCCACAATCAGTGTAAATAGGTTGGCGGCGCTAGTTTCATTCGTGTAGCCCCTTAAGTGAACACCTATAACACAATGAAACTCGCTAACAATGTAACTTCGATAAAGACATAGACAGTCTATCAATAATGTCTATGACGATAAAAGCATTTGACAAATAATATTCAAACAGTAGGTACCTAATTTCTAAGAAGTTGTAGGCGTGTTAACTTTTTCAAAATAGTTCGGAGTAAATAACTTCAACCCTTTTATTTCTCAATACAAGAAAAATAGAAGTCTATCTGGAATTTAATTTTAAGAAAATGCGATACTCCAATATACTTTTGAATTCAATTCTAAAGCTTATGGCAGACGAGCAGATGGATCACCTGATAGTAAGCGATGGCCGCCGCCTATAAACACCTACAACACCAGTAGTCACAAATGTGCTGCCTATCTTTAACCCCTGTTCCCCCCAAATGGGCATCCGGTGTCCTCGCTCATTCGTCGAAACACGGCGGCGCTGCTTGACGCCGGTCTTCTGGCCGTGCGGTGTCACATCGGTCGAGCCATTCATGCCGAAGCGTGGCTCTCCCACGGTAAAATTTTGTCATTATTGCCAAAGCGTACCTCTCCCACATCTGACCCAAAAACTTAACCATACTCAGTCAACTCAGCTTTTATAAAAGGATTACGAGACAAGATCTCTCCTCATTTCATCACGGTTCAGTAAATACGGAATAATATTCGTAAAATTTATTTCGTATGCAATTTAACTGCACAGCTCCCGGCATTATAAGGTGCACTTGCATCTTGTGCATCTTAAAATTGTTGGGGACATATTTCTTGCTCTTCGTACCTGTTTACTCGGTATTTTGTGAGGTAGACACGTTTTCTATGATGTGTATGTGTACCAACGTTTGTTGACGAAAATGCGAGCTGTATGTAGTTTACGCGTTTGTAATTTGTTTTTTTTGCTTCGCTATTTGGACCTCGGTTATGGCCTTGTAGATTGGATATTAGTTATACCGAAAGGCAGGTGGCAAGGTTGAAAATTAGTTGCATGGTCGTATGAATTATGTAAATCACGTTCGCAACATACATTTCTAAGCAATCAAGTCGCGCGTTTTCTCACCTACACCATCTATGCAGTAATTTATTTAAAAAGTTCAGCAATACAAGTTTTCGTACATACAACACATTTCCTTCATCTTATTCAAATCTACCCCTCAGTATTACGGAGTCCTTCGAGCCGGATCCGGATTTTCACAAAATTTTGGAATGCCGTGAGGCCTTTTGCAAGGAATTTACGAAAGAGGTCCTAGAAGAAAGAAATGTTGTCACCGGGTTGTCTGAAAAGATCTGTAATTAAAAGCGATACGAAATTTCCATGTTCGCGATTTTTAGTATGTACTTATTTAACAAGCGTAACGAAAATGAGAGATCTTTGTGACTCAGTCATCTTTGAAATCGTGTATTCGAAGATGTGTAGGCCTTTCCAAAGGTAAATCGCTTTTGAATTCTCTTTTCTTTCTCTGGCTAATCCTTTCATCTATGGGCTGATATACAAGACGGTATCATTAGGTTTATTTTTGAATTTAGGTATTGCTCTGACATTTTAAAAACCAGATACCGGCTTCGTTATATGATATAAGTAGGTACAGCTACTCATCAAAGTATACAAAATTGTCAAATTTCTTCAATCGACTCTCATTTTATTGTCATACACGTTAGGTTGAATATCAATTAAGGAAATTTTACAGGTTGTGGTAAACTGATGTGTTGTGCTGACTGTACAGTCGCCTGCTCCTCTGGATATTTCAAACTAGCGGCCGCCCGCGACTTCGTCCGCGTGGAAAAGTAAACTTAGCCTATAGCCTTCCTCGATAAATGGACTATCCAACAAAAAAAGAATTATCAAATCGCACCAGTAGTTTCGGAGATTAGCGCGTTCAAACAAACAAACAAACAAACAAACAAACAAACTCTTCAGCTTATTATATTAGTATAGATCTATAAACAAAGTGATAGCTTTTGATGCTACGAAGATATACATGCTGCGATAATGATGACTATATACTTAGCCAATAAACTTGACTCAGCGCCCATAGCGGTAGCGCCCTGAGCAAGTACGTATAATGATAATGTAAAAAAAATATCCTACAATAAAATTTTTTACTTTTTAATTTATGAGATCAATAAGTTTGTATGAAAAATACGCAATGCCCGTTAAATGTGCCGCTGAGTGTATTTTTCTCCAGTAAATTACGAACTGATATTTGCTTTAAATGTCGAAGTGGTCCTAACAAGCACCTTTAAGACTTATGTCTTCTCTCGACACTTTGAGTTATACCGTATCTACTACGCAATAAGGCTTAATCTCCTAGAGTGGGTAGATAAGGCTAGTTCAAGACATAAATGAATGATTATATTGAGACCCAAGAACCCTCATTGCGTAACGTAATTTACTGATCGTCTGTTTTTATCAGAAGGCAAATACGAGCTTCGGGTTTTTATGTGCATTTATCTCCACTTATCGCGGATTGAGTCTCCGCGTACCTTCACTGACTTGGCGAAATACAGCGCAGACAGTGCTTCACTCTTTTTCGGCGAGGCCGTGGTATCATTCCGTTCGAGGGGGCACATTGATGCCAAGTGGCTCACCTTCAGTTTAGAAAAGATTTAGATAGATTATGCAGGTAAATTGAAAAGTAAAATGTAGGTACCTAAGTACCTACCTTTCCTTTTTTTTGTTTCACAGGGGGAATGCTGGCCGACCCAAAAAGTGAGCTACCTTATGCATACCCAGCCTCCGGGGGGTGGCCAGGTTATATGGGTCTCTTCTGGTAGGGCCTTCTACTTTAAAAGAGTTAAATCACGCTCTATATTATTTGAAAAACGCTAACGTTGTTGCGAAGCTCAGAATAAATATGCAAAACGCGTTAAAACAAACTTTTATGTTGATCATAACTCGATAACTTGCACCTACACTGAATATTTCTGTACGCCCACCTACTGTCAATACCGACTGCATGCCGAAACGAGATGTTATTAATATGAATGAAACAGTATCCTAGCTAAATTTTATGTACAGGGTTCTTCAAACCTTCATGGAAAATTTTGTTTATGAATAAGTAGGTATTTACCAATGCTTCTTCTTCTTGCCTGTCTGCATAATTATTTAAAACTAGCTGTTACCCGCGACTTCGTCCGTAGCACTTTTAATTATTTAATAATTTTTACCCCCTTTAAGCCTCGTATTGCAATAGAAAGTAACCTCTGTTCTTTTTCAACGTCTAGACCATCTGTATACCAAATTTCATTTAAATCCGTTCAGTAGTTTTGGCGGGAAAGAGTAACAGACAGACCGAGTTCCTTTCATCATTCATCATCATCATTTCAGCCAATAGACGTCCACTGCTGGACATAGGCCTCCCCCAAAGTTCTCCACACAGATCGGTCCTGTGCCACCCACTGTGTGTGTGTGTGTGTGTGTCGGGAGTCCATTGGATGAGTTCCTTTCGCTTTTATAATAAATTAATGGTTAGGACTAGTTAGGATTAGGATTGTTACTCAGGATGGTCAGATTGCAGTCGCTTTATTGTAATTACCAGACTCCACATAATTATCCTGTATCATAACCCCGGACTCCGTGCTCCGAAGCAACAGCCTTGGATGCAACCGGGAATTACACGTTATGAGAGAGACTGATGTACTCACTCAGTCAACCCAAGTGTTTCTACTTAAGACTATAATAATAATTCTAGCGTGGTTTATGTTGCTTCGAGAAAATGTTTTCTTCGCAATAAGGAAATTTGATTTATCTCTACCATTAACCAAGCCACTAAGTGGTCGTATCAATTTGACCCTTATTAGTACTGTAATAAAGTTGTATCATTACCAGGTATTGCGGTAAACATTAATTTGTATAAACAATATGGTTACGTTTTGTAAAATGGATTGGAGAGAATTTCTCTTCAAAACTCTGCGGAAATTATTTAAACGCATTACCTCCTATATTGGCTTTTGTATTTAATTTAATTTCCGGAAAGCTAATTTTATAAGTGGTGAAATAAAATACAATTTCATTTTCATTTTATAAACTACCGCATAGCTACCTAACTATGACAAGAATATGACGTGTTAATAGGTCATCTACATATACCTATTCAGGAAAAAAAAACTTATTTTTAGGGAAGGAATAGGGTTCTCATTTTGTATGAAAGACTAGTGGCCCGCCCTCACTTCGCTTCGGGACCGGAATTCCGAAATGAACCAATAGATGGCGCTGTGTATAATTACATCGCGCAAGCGTTTGGTGTTTTCGGTTTACCTATAAGCCTTGTCGTTGTCTATTGAAGTTATCTCTTTATAAATAGTATAGAAGGGCGGTGCCTTATCGTCTTATTATGTAGGTACCTAAAAAGTTATAAGTGATTTGTTTAAATCACCATACCACAAATTCATTTAGTACCTTAATTATTCATAGGATAGTATGCATGAGAGTTCAGTAAAATTCCAAAAGAGATAAATAAAGGAGTTTGTTCGCCGCAGGGCGCACTAAAATTCCCTACTAAAATATAATTTGAGATAATAGACCTTCACCAATTTTCCGACGAACACGGATTCGACCCAAAACTTTATTAAGTACATAAGTTATTTATGTTTCCTCGGATATTTAAAATGATAAACTTTTGTAAAGGCGGCTTACAAAAACAAGTTTTTTTTTGCAAAACTGCTAGATTGGCGAATTATTTGCAAAACATCTAGCGTGGTTAGTCTGATAATGTGAAACAAAGGATATAAAAAGTTTTTTTAACATAAATTCACACATCTCATAATTATATTGACCTGACTCTTACTCGTTTCTTAAGCACTTGTGTTACAGATATCAGACAACAGATGATTTATAAATCTAATACTTAAATACACCCGGACACTGAACAAACACAAGTGTTTATGACACGAATGTTTGTCCAGGGTGGGTATCGAATCCACGACCTTTGGCGTTTGGGGCAAGGCCACTATCAAATGCGCCATCGGGCCATAGGTGGGTTTGTTCATTAACTCATTCATCTGCTTGTCTGTCACCTAACTTCTGTACTATTTATAAAGAGATAACTTCTATAGGCAACGACAAGGCTTATAGGTAAACCGAAAACACGAAACGCTTGCGCGATGTAATTGGACACAGCGCCATCTATTGGTTCGTTTTTGAATTACGGTCCCGAAGCGAAGTGAGTGCGGGCCACTAGTCATAAAATAAATATCATAGAAATGTTTTTTTATAATATGTAAGTATTTCTTGCTAAGAATGACCTTCTATCAGTAGATGCCGCACTCAAAACGAAGTGATGGAAGTCCACACTTTTCCTTATAACACTGTCAAAAACAGTGAAAAGCACTTCCGAGGATTGCCATCGGCCGAAACAAACTTGTTAAACCGTACATCGGTAAACATTTATATCTTTTTAGACAGGTCTTCTACCGCCATTCTGAACAACATTTATGATTTTTGGAAATTCGCATAGAAAAGTTGAATTAGGGACTGTACAGCCACACATCAGGTTACCACAATCTGTCAAATTTCCTTAATTGATATTGAACTTAATTTATTGACAGTAGAATGACCATCCATGCACCACTGGTGTTGCAGGTGTCCATGGGCGGCGGTAATCGCTTACCATCAGGTGATCCGTTGGCTCGTCTGCCACCTATATTATAAAATAAAGCTCAAAAAATGGAAACAAAAATACAGATGTTCGTAAATATGGAAATTTCCACCAAACCTTTACTACGTTGTTGGTGAGTAGTAACTTTAAACACGTTAGATATAGTAAATATGTACTTCGTGGCTCTATTTTAGTTAGTCTCTCAAATGATACAATGATAAATAATAATTCATTGCCCAGGTTTCATAAAAACATTTGGCCCTCAAAATTGGAATTGGAGCTGGGTCTGAAATACTTATCTATTATGAAAATCGGACTAAGAAAAAGTTACTTGTGATCAATCATACATTAAAAATAAATAAACCGGTGCATTGAAAACGTCCTCCCATTTTTCATCGGTTAGAAAATTACGAATATACATTCAGCTATTATACTGGAGAAAAAATGCGAAACATTTTCATTGCAAAGTAAAGTAATATTTCTATTGAAATAGTCCATCAATGAGCTCGTAAAAATAGAGATAAAATTTATGTCACAATAAAAAAACATGGAAAGAATACTCTTTCATTTAATACCTGTGCAATATCGTCACAGGTAAATGTTATCTAAGAAGGAAAAATAATAATAAACTTTACAATCACTGAGACCAGTTTTTACTGTTCATCTCTATATTTACAATTGGGTAGTGATGCGACGAGGCTCGATTTTGTTTTTAAGTTGCAAAAAAAATCGTTTTGAATTAATTTACACCCGAGTAGACTTTACTCAATCACCTCAGTCGTATAGATTTACTGTAAGCTTAGTGACAATTCGCCCGAAAAAAACTCGCCCGATAGTTTCATGATTGTTTTGCAAGTCACTGCTCTAACCTAACTTCACCAATATGTTTTCATTTAGAGTTTAGTCATTATTATCATCACAAAAATATTGGTAAGGTCTTAGATTAGAATAGTGACCGGCCGAAAAATCTTGAAATTCTCGGGTGAGTTGTCCCATCATAGCCCCTTCGAGAGGTTGGTAGAAATACGCACGTAGATTTGAAAAATCCAGAGGTACGCTCACACTTCGAGCGCCATCTATCAGTACATTGTAGAACTAAGTGTAAAGTGAGGGCGGGCTACTATTAGCTCATAAAATTTCGAGTGGCAAAATTTTACTAATTCACATCACTACGATTTAGAAGATCCATTGTATACCAGGTGCTGCGCACGTATAAAAGGCCTTTATCGCTATTGCGTGCAAAACTTTTCCGTCCTTTTTCTTGTGCAATTTTCACTTCTACGACCTTCATCGTAAGGTCCATAGAAAAAGCACAATGGTAACACCATACTCGTCTTTCAGAAGTTGGTCTTGTTTCTAACAGAAGTTTTAATTAAATAACTCAAGGCTCTGTCCTCAAAGTGAATACCTAGTTTCTTCTCCCTCTCACTTGTAGATTGGTGCTTTAGTAAATTACATCCGGCAATGTCATGTGTGCCAAGTATCACTCTTTTATGTGGTTTTGCCAGATTATCCGCTATTCTCTAAACTGCAGGAAATTTTAATAGCATTGACAATTTTGCATAGATACTTTGGTGTGAGAAGGCCAGTTGATGATAAAGTTATCACCTCGTTATGCCTGCTGATTCTTTTTGTCCCTGTCTCTAAGTACGAAAAATACTGTAAACTGAAAAAAAAAACAAAGTAATACAAAAACCGAAAATAATATAAATAAATACTTGACCCCTGTGTAAAAAATAAAATAAAATCAGAGCCTTTACACCTTAATGACTGTCCTTTACCCAGAGCTCACTCGTAGTGGTAAAGCCGCCTTCATTGATCATCTATTTTCATGTTTTATACCTTTATTTTGTGTGCAAGAAAAGTATATTCATTAATTATTTATCTCAGTGGTTTGATTAGTTCAACACACCACTTTTAGACCAAACGGGCCAAGACTACATTTTCGAATAATCTTAAAATTTTATTTTCGGAGAATATTATACTTGGGAAATATGACAGTTTTCTAGGGAATTTTGTATATCTACATTGGCAATAGCATCCGTGGCTTTATGACTCACTCGAAGTCATAACCGTGTTATTACGAACATCCCAGTCCCACAACTGCTTTTATCTAAATGTGATTGTACAGTGGCGGTTTCGGAAGGGTAAAAAGTTTTAGAAACCAACACGAGTGAGTTTGTTATATTTTAAAACTATTACAAATTGAAGATGACTAAAGTTTTCGTGAATTCAACATGGTCCAACAAGGTTGTATTGTTGAAATTAAGAATTCGGAAACTTGATAGTTTGGTCAGATATTAAACAGCTAGCCATTAAAATAAGTTTCGTATTACTTCGAAAGAAAATAATCGTGTTGGTCAAGATCACAGATATTATAATACTAGTAGTCAAGACATTTTAGTTTGAACACGTCCGTGTCACTACCCATCGAAAACCCAAAAAAAAGATAGTTTAATAATACGATAGATACTGTCTAAATTTTACACTCTAAAGCCTATAAAAGTCGAAAAAAATCCATAGTTTCGAAAACTCGTTGAAAAAGAACAAGGTAGAGAGCACGTGGTTAAGGGGATGTAAATCTCCTCGAATCGACACGGATACTTCCTGTAGGTTTATGGAGATTTATCATAATTTATCGATTCGCGTCTTTAGTTGCAATGGGCAGTGGTAATCGCTACCATCAGATGAATTGTCTGCTCGTTTGCCACCCATCACATAAAAGTTGGCACATCTAAACCCTCAAACTAAATTCCTCCACAACTGTACTGTTCAAGGTAAACTGACTGTACAACAGAATATGTTGTGCACCTTCTCGCTTCATGTGGGTAGTAGATTATCACCGTAAACCTTAACCGACTTGAAACTAGGTCATCTAGACTAGAGACTAAGTCGTTTAGGTCATCTTGTCAGCCATCTTGCTAAAGTTATTAGGTATTTTATAAAAAAAACATTTAAGCAGTACAACTACATAACATAGTTACAGTTAAAATTTCAACTCGATACTTTGAGTTACCAAAATAACCCTTTATTTAGGGAAAGCAAAGTATCAGATGGAAACGGACAAAGACTAACCACAAAGTGATCTTATAGGTAAGAGGTCCGTTTTAATCTTTTTGAGGTAGGAAACCCTAAAAAATTAAAGTAAAAATGGGAACACAATAAAAAAAATAGCGCTCCTTCGTTTGTTAACGTATCCAATTGACTTTTTTTTAAGATACTTCTACATAGATACGTACAGCCAGTGACTGGCTGTCAGCCACATCATAGTATATAACTGTCAATCCTCAATCAAATCTTCTAATACTAAACGCATTAGGTTGAATATCAATTGAGGAAATTTGACGGTTTGTGGTACCTTAACCTAATGTATGGTTGACTGTATTTTTTAAATAGGTACATTATTTACTTAGCAATAAATTTCTACAACAAAAAAAAAATATTTGCGTGACTTGCAATGCTTGGAATGGAGAAATCCAAGTTTTCAACTTACATAGACTGCGGTAGCTAGAATTAGCTGGGTAAAGACGAAGTATTTAAATTAAACCGGGCCGCCTAGCTTCAAGCAATAAATCAAGAGTTAGCATACTTACACAAAGCGGCGGATTTTATGAACTTTTATCCTTCTCTGCCACAAATTATTACTCTTTAGAAGACTTGGTTTTAAACGAGTCTGTTTCGGCAGTAAAAGTTGTCTTATTAAATAGCTATTACGATACTGATGAAATCCGAAAGAGAACTAGGGTACCTATAGTCAATGTTGGCACGCGAGTGTGTGAGCTGAAGTGGAGATTGGTAGGACACCTGGTAAGGCGCAATGATGATAGGTGGACTGTAAAGCTTACCTACCGACTGGTAGCCAAGATTGGGACGACGTCCTGTGGGTAGACCACCTGCCCGTTGGTCTGGAGATATTGTAATGGTAGTGGGGAAACAATGGATGAGGTTGGCAGGGGACCGTAGACAGTGTCATGATAGATAAGAGGCCTATACGCAGCAGTGGGTGGTTGTGGCCTGATATGATATTGTTGTTAATGATGATTACGATATTTTCGCTTAGGGGGCAACTCGAGCAAAAAAACTCGGGCAGGAATTTCCAGATTTTTTAGCTGGTTAGTGTTTAGACTTAGCCCCACAAAAATATTCGTGATGATATTACATACTAAACTCTGTGAAACAAGAAATATTGTTAAGGTTAGGTTAGAACAGTGACCAGCTAAGAAATATCTATAAATAAGAGTTTTTTTGCCCGAGTTGCCCCCTAAGCTTAATTGGATACTTACGGACTACAGCTATGGGTTACGACATACTGACAGAATATTTCCTTAAGATTTTCTTAATCATCTAAAAAATGGCGCTCATTAGCCAGAACTAGGACAGCAAGATAGAAATTACCGTGAATAAGCTTATCCCGTACTATTGTGTTAGCTTATTATAGATTTTCTATAAGCCGAGATTATATCACTTATTCGCCTTGCGTGGGTCGTGATTCTATTAGTGCCTTTTCACAAGGTAATACCGCTCTATTGGCTTTATATAGAGTTAAAAGGACTTTAATCCTACTAGTGCCACCAAAACAGCAGATCTGATAAGGACAAAATACCAATTATATTGTCATAAACACATCTTACCTTAATAGTCAAGAACGTTCCCTATCGTCGTCGTCGTAGAACAAAGACGGTTCTGACTTTTTTCAATTTTTTTTTTATTTTATAAATCGGCATGTAATCGAGTGTTTTATCGGTTGATGTTACCTTTTTTTTAAAAAGTTACTCAATGCCCGAGATATTGTCTAGAATAACGACGGATTTGATTCTGTGAGCGTAGTACTACGCCCGATTAAAGAATCCGTCCATGTCCGGCGGAGAGTGCTCCCCCCCCCGCACCCCGCTCACTGCGGCGGATCACTAGTATCGTCCTTGTTTTATGGAACGTCACGGTAAATAATTATTATAATATTTTGTTGATTTACTGGCTTTACTAAGATTTCGTATGTTGTTAGGTTATAACATTAAGGTTTAATTTGCTTATCCAGCGAACGACGACGGTTTGTCAAATTCGTCCTTGTCCTAGGAATCAAAATAATATTTTTTGTTTTTTGATTTTTGTGTTATCACAGTGTAAATATAATTTATAATATTTAAACATGTCACAATACAAACTTGTTGGACGAGTATAATTTTCTAGACGAAATTTAATGACCGTCATTGTCCTATGGACCTTCCGAGGGCGTATTGTACGATCCGTCATTTTTCTACGGATAGCTGCAAGTCGAATATGCACATCCGACGTTATTCGTGGGAGCATTTTATAAATACGTCATTGTTCATTTCTTAATTTACTTATTTTGATATTTTTCCTTATAATTTATTTTATTTACTAAGCCTGGCCCACACGTAGACAGATGCGTCCGCAGATATCATCCACCGATGCGCCTACCGACGTGTAGAGGGTGTAATTTGTGCGTCTGTTGTAGGTATTTATACGCCTGCAGAGCATTCGTCTCGAATGTGACTATTGCCGGTTTTTTGTAATAGATCAAAGGGTTTCGGGGCGAACATCTGTCGTCAGTCCACACGTCTGACGACGCATCAGTTTGACCTATGTAGCGATCGAGAACGCACGCGTGATTCTTGCTGCTCATTGTAAGTAAAGCAAAGTAGGTAATGAAACAAGAATCATGCGATTACCCTCGATCGCTATCTCGTGTTAAACTGAAAATGGACATTGACTAATGGACATACAGACATGTGGACGACTCTTGATGATCCATCTGCTAATGCATCTGTTGACGTGTACACTTTCGACCCACACTTAATAATATCCCTTTTTTGTAGAAACATGAAAGATTGTAAAATTTTAGCAAAACTGCTTGCGTTGGTAATACACACTCACTTTCCCATATGGGCACGATAAAACATTTTGATAGTCGAATGGTGCACATAAGATTATCATCATCTTTCTACCATGTTCCCTGGTTATGTATACGTCTCTGACATTCATCGTCGAATCAGCCACCCCTTTTTCGATCATGTAATTTTTCACACAATGCTTCCATATCTTTTTTTGCCCTCTTCTGTTCCTCCACCCATTCATACCCATAATTATTAAATCAATCCCAGCAATCTTGTCGAGTTCAATGCCAAGAAAACACAGGTGTGGTATATTTCTGCTAAGGTATCATCTTTCCTATCCCATCCCACTCTTCAGAGCACCCCTTTATCAATACAGGATAGTCTTGAATCAACGAGACTAAATCAAGAGCGTCATAAGAACCGCTTCCCATAAACTCGGGATTCTGAATAGAGTGAATAGAGTGAGCTTTGTCTCCTGTACACGGCACATGTTCGCCCGTGTATGGAATATTGCTTTTATCTCTGAGATGGTAAACCTCCAGCAAGTATTACGCGGAGAAATACTTGCTGGAGGCTCTCGACAGGTTGCAGCGACGTGCTATCCGTATTATTGGTAGTGGTGGGTCGTCGACGATTTTACAGTCGACGCAACGAGACCGTTTACAGTCGACGATAAACTAGTTTAAAAAACAGTCTAATTTTCGACTAGTTTACGTCGTCGTCGAAAAAAACTACTTCATCACATAAACGATTAGTGAACGTGAACGAACGGCCAGACGTTCGCGACACGACAACGGACTCGTCAACCAGTCGACGAATAAACTAGTTTATCTGTGACCTATAAACTATTTGAATCGTTCACGTACAAAAAACAGTTTAGGTAAACGGTTCGTTCATACAACGCCCACCTCTAATTATTGGAGATCATGAGGTCATTAAGTCCTTAGAACCTCTTCAGTTACATAGAGACCTTGTCAGTCTTAGTGTTCTCTACCGCCTCTATAATACAGAATGCACTGATGAGTTATTCCAACTAATCCCATCCTCTCCTTTCCATTCCCAAACAACACGTGCTGGACAGCGTTGCCATCTAGACAATGCCGGCGCGCACCAAGAGATTTAGCTCCTCGTTTCTGCCCCGAGCCATCAAGTTATGGAACGTCCTACCAGTTCATGTGTTTCCTCCTTTTTACAACCCTGGGTTTAGGCTGGGCGTAAAACAGAATCTCAGCAGGCCTTCAGGATGAGGATGGCAGACTCAATCGGTACTTAGTTTGTTCTTTTGTGCCTGTCAACCTCATATTGGATCTCTCGGCCGCTTACCAACAGGCGAAGTGAGGTCATCTTGATTGTCCTCAATATAAAAAAACACCTTGTATAATAATAGTATCGCATAAAGTACGATATTATTATTACTTTTATATGCGGGTATTCATTCCGAGGTTCTTGAGTTCTATGTATAAGATTAATCTCTCGTGCTTATGTGATAATAAAATGATTTAACTGTGGGAGAGCCATGCTTCGGCATGAATGAGCTGGCTCGATCGGAGTGATACCACTGCCTCACAGAAAACCGGCGTGAAGCAGCTCCTGTGCTGTGTTTCGCCGAGTAAGTGAGGGTACCGGAGGCCCACCGGGGATAAGGGGATAAAAGTTTAGCAGCGCACTTGTGACTCCACTGGTGTTGCAGGTGTCCATGAGCAATTGCTTACCATCAGGTGATCCGCCCGCTTGTCTGCTACCTATCATACAATAAAAAAAATTGTAAAATTATAAATTGTTGGTTACTTGATTTCCTTTCCTAGATCTACATAATCGTATTTCAAAACCGTCCATAAAATTTTTGTTACTATCCCTAAAACATAGACGGGAAGTATTATCCGTCATGATCCAAAAAATCTGACTCCATAGAATAACGTCGGTTAATCACATGCGTCACTATGAACTCCAACGAACAACGACTGATGTGACTTTTTACAAAAACTATACATATTAGGAATTCGTTTTGTTAATCACATCATAAAAGCCCTCATACAAAACAACTTCTCCAAATGTCATGTTAATTGAATAACTGGTTTAAAAAATATGGAGTAATATACCATACAAAATCTTTAAAACGCTCTCCTGTAAAATTGCTAAATTGCAGATCCGTCTTTGTTCTACGACTGCGACGCTATAACACAGAGCAAATTATAATTAGACACAGAAAGTTGGCTCTAGCCGATATTAATATCGAAGAGTTTATTGACCTGTGCGTGTTTGGATTTAGGATGGGGGCAGTAAAAGAAGGAGCAAGATTTTTGTGATGGGCTTTTGTGCTCTGTAAGCGGTTAAAAACATGATGAAAAGCGTTTTTTTGGTTTAAAACAGCCTTAGATGTTTTTTTTTATAAACTAGTAAAAAGAATAATGGTTTTTAAGACATAAGCAAATATTGTAGAATCAGCTCATGGCGAATACAATGTAGCATTGAGATAATTTGTCAGCAGACAACAACGTTCCAACGTTCAGTACCTATTTTAATTGATAGAATAGCTATGCGGAACTTGGAAGATGTGGGTTTGAAACCCGCATTTACATGCGCGTTATGCAACTTTTAACAAGTTTGCTGTGTTTCGCCGAGTGAGTGAGGGTACCGGAGGACCCGGGGGAAGGGGATAAAACGTTGGCAGCGCACTTGTAACTCCATTGGTGTGCAAGTGTCCATAAGCGGCGGCAATTGCTTACCATCAGGGGATCCGCCTGCTCGTCTGCTACCTATCCATAAAAAAAAAAAGTTAAGTAACAACACTTAAGTAAAAAGAAATTCATGGAAACCCTAAAGTTCGGTTCAGAAATGGATTGCCTAGTTCAATCTTGTTTAATGACGTTGATTCGGCTCTAATTGAAAATAGTTGGAGCTCTCTGCCCTAATTACTTGATTTTCCTTTGGACGAAACATTTCCTTTGCTTTTGTTTGACTTAATTAGCTATTTAAATGAATTCGACCTTTTACGTGAGTAAATACTGAGGTTACTAAAATAAGTTTCTACCTTCATTTCGTGATATAATTCTTGATCTCGTAAAAACTTCTTTGAACGGTAAACAACTAGGCACAATATTGAAATATCAGATAGATATAATTTTACAATTATTAATTGAATTAGTTCTAAAATATTATTATACGGCCACTGTGTTATAACTTGTTGTCATTGTGACTTGAAAATGTAGATACACATTAATGTTAATGAACAATTCTATGAAAAAATTAATCGGTTGAATTTTTTTTGGTTCAACTTCGTAAAACCCAAAACCCAAAAGTAAAAATAGGTTTTCTGTTGTCTGCTGTCTAAGCTGTTAAAACCGGCTCAGAAGAACAAAACCCTCTTTTGAAAGACACTTTTGTTAGAATTACTTGCTTTACTTGTTGAATTAACCGGTTCAAAAGAATTACCGGTTTTTAAGCCCTGACGTGAACCATTAGCCCTCGACACGAGCCGAATGTATCAATAATTCAGTCGTAATATTCTGATTCTGAAATATTCCCATTTTCCTCTTAACGACCGGATATTGAAACACGTCGAGCAATTACGATGCATTTTGTACAAAACCGATAAATTCCATTAATATTCAATAGACCTTATTGGGTTCAACTGTACGGAATATGATGATAATTAATTAATTAATCCGATGAATGGGAAATCCCGTAAATAGGAACGCTCCAATTGTTTGGGCTAAGCGCTTTTATTGTTCTACCGTACTGATATGAAGAGGCCATAGGGGCGCTTGTGACCTCATTATCGGTTCTGGAAGAAAAAACGGAATAACTGAAGATTTTTGTCATGTCTGTGCGTTCGACTGTATAATACTGATAATTTATAACTAAAAAGACAGCTGTAAGTACCTAATTAGGTAGATTTTCACGACTTTTAAGCAAAAAAAACGTAGGGAAAAGAGTGTTCCAGGTCTTTAAAATAACAATGAACTTTCCATGTCTCTAGATTTATCTTCAGTCATGTCATATCAGTGTTCCATCGAATTAAAAGTGCACCTATGTTTGCGCGTACACTTGAGCACTATAATAAATGTCTTGCGTACAAAATTGTCAGCCGGAACCGAATATTGGTTGGAGGATTTGTTAATTATACAGTTTTGCATAGTCACCGGGCTGTGGAGTGGAAAGTTCGAACCCTAAGAAACTTTAAGCAACAGCTTGAGTGCACCCCCTACTGAGGCTACAACCTCGGCTCAAGGCGTTGCTGGGAGAGGGCAAACAAACATAAGTTTGGAGACTGTGTCAGTCCGGCACGTACCGGGTACGCGAAAAGGGACTACGGGGTACCGACGCGCGTCCTCGCCTGACGGAGGACGGTTTAAGGGGGTTCTTGGAGTGTACTGGCAGGTAGCTAGCATGTAGGTAGCGTTATTCAAGTCTTAATAATATAAAACAAAATAAATTTGTCTAATGAATTAAAATAGGAAAAACATCGTAACGTCTTTTTGGATAGATAAAGTACTATAGAACATTTTCACTCAAAAACAAATGATAACCTAATTTTAAATTTAGAATGCGCGTTTTTTGATGCATACAGAATCAGCACCGAAATTTTATGCGTCTCGGCATGTACCCTCGACATGTATCTATTTGTGAGGTGTTGCGAAGTGTTCGGCCTCGAATTTTGACACGACCTGGGGATTGAACCCTAAATGCGGCCGTTGCTTTAAAAGTGCGACTCTGCGACTCCGACTACCCACTGTACCAGAGGCAGTCAGATAAAGATTCGAAAAACGAACAAGTTAAGTACCTATTCCAAGATCACATTTGCTGTTGTCAAGAGGGCGTAAAAGGAGGTCAACATTAATGAAAAAACGCTAAAATGAAGGAGGCAATGCGGCGAAAGCAGTTGTTGTAACGAGTGCCCTCGCAGAGCACCAATTACTTAACTGCTCTATGTTAGTTCTTTTGTATGGAGACGGGAGTTAACTTGCTTTATGTTCGAGAGAGCCTACAAGTTTTGTTGGACGTAGCGTTTCATCTTCCATCTGTTAATAGAGTTTTTTGTTTGTTTTGTTTGTACAGAGGTAGTACCAAAAATTATAGACAACTAAGACTTTAAAATATCGAGCATTTAACTATGATTAAATTCATAGTTTAATAAGTTATTTGACGATTTTTTTCATGTTATTCAAAGACGCACTTTACGTCGGTACCTAAAAAACTCCTCTTAGTTTTTGCTATAACGTAAGAGATATTAATGTTTTGCTCTGAATGCTTCGATCATAAAAACACTTGATGAAATGAAACTTGATACAGCGTAATACGCTAAAATTGTACCACCAATAATAACAATATAATACTTAATAATTACTTATTCAAACGCGCGAATTCTTGTACGAGTATCTATCATCGACATAGTACGTAAGACTAAATTCATGGTATCTATGTACATATGTGTAAATTACATCATGAAGTTTTTTGATGGCCCAAATCACTTTGTCATAAGGTACGATAACCCCATTACATGTGAACTCTTGTACTTAGACCGTGCTCTTGGGCGCTATCAATTCTATCAATGTCAAGTGAGTAACGAGAAACGTTACGTTGTGTTGAGAATTTGAGATTGATCGGTGATTTGAGGTACATTTCTTTATAAATTTGAGTTCTTTTTTAGTAAAGTGGCAACATATTCATACTATTATGACCTGCCCTCACTTCGTTTCGGGACAATAGTTCCACTGTCCACCAATAGATGGCGCTGGGCGTCGATTGCAACGCGCTAGTGTTTCGATTTTTCGGTTTGTATATAAGGTTCGTCGATGTATATGGAGTTTGTCTTTTTATAAATAGTATAGATTGGACAGACTTATAGATGAGTGGTTTCTAACCTTCTTAATGTCTTAGACACATACGCTATACTCTATAGTATCTACTGTGATGAAGTAAGGGTAAGGGACCACTAGTTCAATTATAAAGATCTGTAACATTACTCTATGTTGCAACCTTCGCCGACTTTGATACGAAAACACTACCGCAGATCACGTCGATGTTATGTATGTATGTCGTCTGATAACAAGTTTTCACGCCTGCTTAGAATCCCATCGGTATTGGCAGATGTTCTTTGTTACCCGGTTGTATTTCAGTATTCCATTACATTATGGTATTCGTGATAGGAATAATATTGGGCAGGGTTTTATACCAAGATGTTATAATAAATGGTATTGTTTGTATGGGTTTTTTAATGTGATATGTGGCAGACGAGCCGACGGATCACCTGATGGTAAGCCATTACCGCCGCCCATTGACACCTCGCACCGCCCAGTGCGCTGCTTACCTTTTTCCCTGGACTAGGCCTATGGGACCCTCTCACAGCGCATGCACCCTGCTTCACGCCGGTTTCCTGTGAAGACGTGGTATTACTCTGGTCGAGCCGGCTCATTCATGCCAAAGCGTGGCTCTCCCTCTGTTAAGTGTGTGTGCGACACACCCTATAGTATCTACAGTGATGAAGTGAAGGTAAGGGACCATTAGTTTAAGTATTTATAAATATCTATAACATTACCCTGTATTGCAACCTTTGCCGACTTTGATACGAAAACACTACCGCAGATCACGTCGATGTTATGTATGTATGTCGTCTGATAACAAGTTTTCACGCCTGCTTAGAATCCCATCGGTATTGGCAGATGTTCTTTGTTACCCGGTTTTATTTCAGTATTCCATTACATTATGGTATTCGTGATAGGAATAATATTGGGTAGGGTTTTATACCAAGATGTTATAATAAATGGTATTGTTTGTATGGGTTTTTTAATGTGATATGTGGCAGACGAGCCGACGGATCACCTGATGGTAAGCCATTACCGCCGCCCATTGACACCTCGCACCGCCCAGTGCGCTGCTTACCTTTTTCCCTGGACTAGGCCTATGGGACCCTCTCACAGCGCATGCACCCTGCTTCACGCCGGTTTCCTGTGAAGACGTGGTATTACTCTGGTCGAGCCGGCTCATTCATGCCAAAGCGTGGCTCTCCCTCTGTTAAGTGTGTGTGCGACACACCCTATAGTATCTACAGTGATGAAGTGAAGGTAAGGGACCACTAGTTCAATTATAAAGATCTGTAACATTACTCTATGTTGCAACCTTTGCCGACTTTGATACGAAAACACTACCGCAGATCACGTCGATGTTATGTATGTATGTCGTCTGATAACAAGTTTTCACGCCTGCTTAGAATCCCATCGGTATTGGCAGATGTTCTTTGTTACCCGGTTGTATTTCAGTATTCCATTACATTATGGTATTCGTGATAGGAATAATATTGGGCAGGGTTTTATACCAAGATGTTATAATAAATGGTATTGTTTGTATGGGTTTTTTAATGTGATATGTGGCAGACGAGCAGATGGATCACCTATTGGAAAGCGATTACCGCCGCCCATTGACACCTCGCACCGCCCAGTGCGCTGCTTACCTTTTTCCCTGGACTAGGCCTATGGGACCCTCTCACAGCGCAGGCACTTCTAACGCCGGTCTCCGGAATTCAGAGAACTTTAATATTAATTGTAAAGTTTCAGCCTATACTGTTCTACTGCAGGACAAAGGCCTCCATCATAGAAATCAAGTTATCGCTAGAATGATGGGATTAGGCTTAATCAACACGCTTGCCTAATGCGGACTGGTGATACAATCAACCAAACCCGTGATATATTCTGTTTGTAATATGTGCTATGTGTAAATTAACCATAAAAAATAAAATTGCATTGACGTCGTTATTGTACGACGGACAGCCTAAGGGCTAAGTCACTTTAATTCTAAAGGTGCGCTATGTAGATGTTACACGCCAGACACCCCTTGTAGAAGGTAACGTCCCGAGCTGTCGGCCACAGCGGTCGCCGGACTCGTAATGGATTCCAGATAAGGTCCGACACTCGGATTCCGCTGCGAATGGCTTTTGCAAACCAATCCAAACCCAACCTACGCAATATTTTCTGTTGATAAAACTGTAATTTTACTTTTGAAATGTTCTGTTTGTCGTTCTCGTATTAGTCCGCTTCTCAACAAGAGTGGGATATCAGATAATCTTAAGTCATATTTTTGGTAGGTGCTCTTAAAAAGACATTACACGCCAAAATATTCTTCCCCGTTTGTAAAATAATTACCTACCTACGATACACATCGTATCGTTGTAAACGTAGTGTAGGACGACCTCAGGCCAGATGGAGTGACGATCTGCGCAAGAGGGCTGGCTAGAGCTGGATGCGAGTAGCCGAAGATCGATCAAAGTGGCGAGCATTTGGAGAGGCCTATGTTCAGCAGTGGACTGCAACAGGCTAATGATGATACACATCTGGTTACCTCGACCTGTTAAATTTCTCAATTAATACACTGAAAACACAACACTGGTTCATTAGAACCAGCCGTGGGAAAGAGGAATAGAATGGCAACACTAATATTATGGCGCCACTGGTGTTGTGGGCGTACATGAGCGACAGCAGTCGTTTAGTCGTCTCCCACTCACCACATAAATAATCATTAAGAAAAAGTTGTTAAAAATCTAGGTAAGGAATCGTTTTCAATTACGTTTCTCTTGGGAAAACGATACTCGCAACTCGGTATTTCCCTTATACAATTCAAAGCCACTTTCGGGCTAGAATCAGACAATTTGATTTGACACCTACTAGATTTAAACCTTATTGTATATCCCTAGTGTACGAGCAGTGGCGTAGCAAGGGAGAAAGGCGCCGC
Organism: Cnaphalocrocis medinalis; assembly: GCA_014851415.1. Lineage (NCBI taxonomy): Eukaryota > Metazoa > Arthropoda > Insecta > Lepidoptera > Crambidae > Cnaphalocrocis > Cnaphalocrocis medinalis. Next base: position 8,494,029 of record CM026289.1, on the reverse strand, counting down.
TGGTGCAAATAACGATCAGGGAGACGATTCTCGTGCACTCGACATTGAAGTCGAAATAGAGATTTGTATGGACGAATCTATGAAATCTTCAAATTCGACTTCAATGTCGAATAAGTAAAGTATCAGCCTATATAGTTACTGTCCCACTGCAGGGCAAAGGCCTCCATCACAGAAATGATGTCATCGCTACTATACTCGTATGATGGGATTGGTGATCACAAACCCAAGCTATGTTCAAAAAGTTCGAAACATATTTTTGCTCGATCCGTGAAACGTCCCTGTCTATGTAGTAGGTATGTACTAACTATATCGGCGTGGGAAGTGATGAGAAAAATACTGTTATATTGTCTGTGTTGGATGAAATCGTAGCGTAGGTAGATGATTTATTTATAGCGGAAAAATGCTGTCACACACGTTGAAAATTTGAAAAACAAAAACGATTTTGTTGATAGATATCCAGATTTACCGTGAGTTTGACATCACAAAATACGCCTAATAAGGTGTAACTTTCATAGTACCAGGAAAAGCTCGGTCAGGACAAAGTATTACGCGTTTGTGATGTTCATCCATCACATCACGTCCCGATCCTGAATATTCTCTTACAACTTAGCGTGTGATTCAGATGCATCCAAGGCTGCTTTGAAGTGAACATGATTCAGTATTTGGGTAGTTAGGTATAGCTGGAGGCACGAAAGTATAGCGATGACCGTTATTTTGCGCACTTGTAAAAAAGAAGACTTTCTATCAAAATTGGTTTCTGCGCACTCAAGGTCATAACTACACTTTCTTGCCTCGGAGGCTCGGACTATATTACAATGAAGCGGTTGGCAGCGCACTTGTGACTACTGGTGTTGTAAGTGTCCGGCGGTAATTGCTTACCATCAGGTGATCCGTCAGGTCGTTTACCACCCATCACATAAAAAAAATATCCAGATTTTAATGAGCAATGAGATGCAGCATCTGAAATTTGACCCTAGAATGAGCTAGACATTTCAGAATCGTTATCGTTATTTCCCGATCGTATCGTATGGTTAGCCATCGTGGTCTATCATTATAGTCGTTATAATAACGATCTTTGAAACACAATATCTTTGCGTCAGACGGGGTGATTGAAAGTGCTATAAAATTGGAGATTCGATACTGGATACCACGAGTAGACTGGGTAACCAATCGGTTAGAGTATCTGAGTCTATAATTGTTGTGGCACCTTCGTTGATTTTGATACATCCTATACGCTCTGTTGTCTGATAACTGTAACACAAGTGTTTAAGCTACTCAGTACGGAGTCAGGTGAAAACATCATTCGTTGTTTGAATTTATTTATTCATTTATACAAGTGCACGCTTACTTTGGAAGCTGAGCTGTTTCCTGATATTTACTTATTTTCTTTTTATATGTTACGAGTATAAATGGTAGACGAGCCGAACGGATCCCCCGATGGTAAGCGATTCCCGCCGCTCATAGATATCCACAACACCAGTGGATTCAGAAGTGCGCTGCCAACCTTTTGACCCTTTTGTAATAAACATTTAAGTTTTAGACCACTGTTTTGTGTGCAATAAAAAGAATATTCATTCATTCATTCATTTGACAAAACACAGCGCAGGAGCTGCTTCACGCCGGTCTTCTGTGAGACCCTGATACTTACCTATCACTCGTAGAATTTATATTACAAGTTCGACTTTAGCAGTCAATTATGTTCCGTGGGTTTACCGGTTACGTCACACCCTTGTGACGTCAGAATGTAATTTGGCCAATAATTCGCTTAACATACGGAGAGGTCCTTGTTGAATTAATTTTGGCTGCATAATTGAACCCTCCTTACGTTGAATGTCCTTTGACAATATAAGGTATTTAAGAACTTGAGTTGGCAGTTTTAACGTAAAATAACAGTGTGAATTTATCAGTAGCCCAACTTGTACCCTCAAAGGTCAACGCTTAGATGGTGTCAGGTCAGTGCATACTGTTGCAAAAACACTACATCTGTCGTAACAGAGATCTTGAGGTGCGTATACTATACAATTACAAGAACTCCTATAAATACTGTACCTACCTACACGTGCTGTCGAACTAGGGATTAGGTACATAATATAATCCACACGACGCGATTCAAGTTAAGTCCAAGTATTTGTTTATTTTCTAAATACTCTAACTGCTTAAGAAGATGATCAGATCAACTTTCGGAAAATACCAAACTCCAGTTAATAGGTAACTTTATTTATCAAAAACAGATGTTGTGTCCCCGGACCCCATAGCAGCTGGCGCGCTGTGGTTTCACCAGTTCGAAACTAACTTAATATATTTTCGAAAATATCACCATTAGTTTTCCGGAATCTTTGTTTGTAAGTTGATAAATTTACGAATCGGACAATTTACGGTGACATACCTACAAGGCACAACACTTGGAAAGGATAGATAGAATCTGAAACTAAAATTACGAAAACATGTTTTTAGGTGATCAGACCAGGTTTTTGTTTTTAATTCGTAAATAAAAAAAACTATAAAGCCCCTTAATCCGAATAAACAAACAAGTAGCACATTGATATTGGTTGCCAAACCGTAAACAAAATACATAATGTAATTTTTATGAAGTAAATACACGACACGACGAATGACAAACATAAATAATCTTGTTTGTCGATACGCTCAAATTGTATTTCAATATTACGAGAGAATATTGTTAGCATTCCACTTAAGCCCGAAAAAATACTCTTTATGCTTAAATATCATATATTCTCATCGAACTTAAAGTATTGGAGACATATTTATTTTGAGAAGGTACTCTGGATCTTGAGTAAATTTTGGAAAAAAAGATTTAGGTATTGTTTATTAAAGTACTTAACTAAGTTATTTGTAATGGTAATTATAATTAGGTTCTTTGAAAGGAGTAATTGAATTTCTTGCTGATTCCTCTCTATAGAAATTGACATGCCGATTCAGACTAGAGGAAGATAACATATTTGACATTTTTTGCTTAAAAATTTGCGTCGCGTTAATGCCCGTCAGTAATAAAATAGTTCAAATGACATCGTTATGAATCGAGAGCGTTGTCAAATAGACTTTTGCTTTGGACTCGATAGTCCTACCCAATATTAATTTCGCTTAGACTCTTTACCTAAGCTAGTGTTTATCAACATGAAATAAAACCTAAGAACAATGAAACGCTTACATAACACTTATACTTACTTGAATTGAATGAATATGACTTTAGCAGACTTCAAATTGTAGACTACCAACATACGTGTCATGCTCTGGGGCGGATCACTTTGACCTAGGTACGTATAATAAGTACGAAAGAACGTTTGAAGACAGAAGAGAGCAGTTTGCATGGAGAAGTATAATAATTATTTATCTCTTTCAGAATGAATAGCGCGCAGTTGCTTTTTTAGGCTTCTTTGAGTAAAGTTCCAAGCAATTTGTCAATTAAAGTGGGTTCATAGAAAATTGGCCCCTGGTCTTGGTATTGAATATTATTTAAATTGCTAACTAGGCCGTGAACCAGGGGCCACTTTCCTCCAAACACATTTAAATTGAGGAGTAAATTACTTGACACCTTACTCGCAGATGGTAAACGAGGCAATTTTAATTTTATAGCACTAGTTAACAATAACAGATCCGTATTTTTATATAGGTACCTCCATGTCATTTACTTAGTACTAGGTACTTGTATTACGAGTAGGTCTCAGTTAGGCCTTTTGTGTTAGATTTCATAAAGGCTACCTTTGCCAATATTAGCAAAGGACAATTAAGTACAGCGGCATTTTAACCGGATAAATTTACAATTAAAAGCTTTTATTAAATAAGGATTTCAATTACTTTCATTTACACTTCAAGAGATTTGACCTGGGATTTTGAGAACGAATTTTAGAGCTAGAATTTAGTGAAAGGTTTAATAATAAATTTTAGCAATTTAATAGCTTTTGTCTAGACTCGCGCCCTTTTTGGGACATGAAATCTACTTTGTCAACGTAAAGGTGTGTTCATGACTAAATATATTATCATAATACTTTTGTCATAAATTAGTTAGCCACCTACTAACTTACAGGAACGTTTACAGAAACAAAAAAAAAGTAAGGGCAGCCAATCTCAACTATCAACACTGATGCAGTAAAATTCAGTAAAGTATTAGCCTATTACTGTCCCACTGCAGGGCAAAGCCCTCCATCATAGAAATCAGTCATCGCTACTATGATGAGATTAATCACCACGCTTGCCTGATGCGGATTGGTAATCATCATAAACGTTAGGTATTGATTATCATCATCATCATCAGCAACCCACGCTCGTCCACTGCTGGACATAGGTCTCCCCCAATGCACGCCACCGCTCCCGATTTTCGGTCACTCTCATCCAGCTCACTCCAGCCAGCCTTCGAATGTCGTCATCCCATCTTGTAGCAGGGCGTCCAACACTACGTTTACCGAGTCGCGGTATTGATTATATTTATTTATATTAATGTTTTCGCAGACATACAAGTAATATGATTTTTTTGTCTGATAAGTGAGAGACAAGCAGACGGATCACATGGTAAGCGATTGCCACCGCCCATTGACACCCGAAACACCAGTGGAATCATAAATGCGCTGCCTACATTTAAATCCCTTTTACCACCTCGCGATATCCACGGTTACACACAGCGCAGACTCTGCTTCTCACCGGTCTTCTGTGAGGCCGTGTCACTACTGTCAAGCCGGCCCATTTATGCTGAAACGCGGCTCTCCAACGGTAAAAAGTGTACTCTCTATTCTCTCCATTTATTTCGATTGGACACCAGTATGACACCGATGAATGAGGGATCATGCACAAGTATATGGATTTCTTAATAGGAAAACTCAGGTACAAATTTGAACCCGTCCCAGGTATAGTCAACTCCAAAAATATGTAAACACTTTAGGACCTTGTCACAATACATAATATAAGAAGGTAGAACGACCTCTACTTTCTTAGTTTATTGTGACAAGGTCCTAAAGTGTAAACATATTTTTGGAGTTGACTGTCCACAACACCTCTCGAGTCTACACGTTATTCTCCTGTGTTATTCTGTCAAATATTGTTTGACACACCAAATCATACTGTATCTAATTATAATAAAGTAATTTTTCCTTTGGTTTGGTTACACTTTTTTAGTCAGACCTACTCATAATATTTTGCGTCTCGGATGTCTTGCTCAACACTTGATTTATTAGCCAAATATTTTCTTTGACTACGAATTTCGCCTCAAGATGTGCCTAATTAATTAAAGTTTCAGCGTAATTGGGCTTATTTTCCCAGACTTTTCTCACATTTATCATGAAGGTAAAATAAAATACATATTTTTTAGATATTATCTCAACTTTTAACGTAAAAGAACTTTGTTGTGAGACGTAGTTTTTATACAAGTTCTGTTTTTATTGAAAACACATTTTTCATTTATTTTAAAAAAGTTTAGTTGCGGTATTCTAAAAAAAGGGATAAATGTTTTTAAGCCATTCTACCTATTTAGTACTCGTATTATTTGAGTATTAAGTACGTAATTCATTATTAGCTCACGATCCACTACGATTCCAAATTTTAGAATGAATCCTAGAATGAAACTGTTGAAATTTTCTTTACGAAGCATGTATGACGATTTTCTTGTCAGAGGATTTTTTCACGCAGTCGATTTTTTATTTTTTTTTTGTAAACCCTTGGAAAGTAGTTTGTAAGAAACCGGTTTGTTATAACTGAAGTTCTCGAAGAGAAAATCTTAAGGTAGAGGTTAGGTTAGGGTTATTTTTTTTTTGTAAACCCTTGGAAAGTAGTTTGTAAGAAACCGGTTTGTTATAACTGAAGTTCTCGAAGAGAAAATCTTAAGGTAGAGGTGTGTTCAGGACTAAATTATCATAATACTTTTGTCATAAATTAGTTAGCCACCTACTAACTTACAGGAACGTTAACAGAAACCAAAAAAAAAAGTGTAAGCGCGGCCACTCTCAACTATCAGTATTGATGCAGTGAAGTATCAACCTAATACTGTCCCACTGCAGGGCAAAGCCTTCCATCATGGAAATCAGTCATCGCTACTATGATGAGATTAATCACCACACTTGTCTGATAATCACAAACTTTACTGATTACATATATTTATTCAGTACATTATGTTAATGTTTTCGCAGACATACGAGTAATGTGATTTTTTTGTCTGATAAGTGACAGGCAAGCAGACGGATCACCTGATGGTAAGCGATTGCCACCGCCCATTGACACCCGAAACACCAACAAGTGGAATCATAAATGCGCTGTCAACATTGCAATCCTTCCCCTTTTCCCACCTCGCCCATATCCTCGGTTACACACAGCGCAGATTCCTGCTTGTCATCGGTCTTCTGTTTGAGGCCCCGTGTCACTACTGTCAAGCCGGCCCATTTATGCTGACACGCGGCTCTCCAACGCGTAAAAAGTGTACTCTCTATTCTCTCCCATTTATTTCGATTGCGACCACCAGTTATGACACCGATGATATGAGGGATCATGCACAAGTATATGGATTTCTTCATAGGAAATCTCGTGTACAAATTTGGAACCGCGTCCACGGTACCAGTCAACTCCAAAACTATGTATACAACTTTAGAACCTTGCTCAACACTACATAATTCATTCAAGAAAGTTAGAACGCCCTCTACTTTCTAGTGTTATGTGACAAGGTCCTAAAGTGTATACAGTTTGGAGTTGACTGTCCACAACACCTCTCGAGTCTACTTACTACACGTTATTCTGCTGTGTTATTCTGTCAAATATTGTTGACACACCAAATCATACTGTATCTAATTATAATAAAGTAATTTTTCCTTTGGTTTGGTTACACTTTTTTAGTCAGACCTACTCATAATATTTTGCGTCTCGGATGCCTTACTCAACACTTGATTTATTAGCAAATATTTTCCTTGACTACGAATTTCGCCTCAAGATGTGCCTAATTAATTAAAGTTTCAGCGTAATTGGGCTTATTTTCCCAGCCTTTTCTCACATTTATCATGAAGGTAAAATAAAATACATATTTTTTTGATATTATCTCAACTTTTAACGTAAAAGAAATTTGTTGTGAGACGTGGTTTTTATACAAGTTGTGTTTTCATTGAAAACACGTTTTTTCATTTATTTTAAAACAGTTTAGTTGCGGTATCCTAAAGAGGGGTTATTTTAAAACCAACTATCTAAGGTATATTTGACTATTAAGCAATACACCTACTTAATATTGGCTTACAATTAACTAAGCTTCCAAATTCTAGAATGGATCCTGACTGTTGAAAATGTTGAAATATTCCTTATCTGCAACCTTATCTTCCTTATTTGAGGGTTTTTTCCCGCAGTCCAGTTTAATTTTTTTTTTTTTTACTTTTGCGTACCCGTACTTTTACAGTTAATACAAATCAAACTAAACCGTTATACCTATAGGTATTTTGTTTTATTTAATTGACTTTTAATTAAAAGCATCATTCAGTCAAGATGAATCAGTGACACCTCGCATATTAAAATTCGTCAAAGCGTGCTAAAGAAATTAACAGGACGTTCGGAAATCTCTACCGTCCTTTTTCGGCACTTATGTAAAAAAAATATTTTATACTTACGGCAGTTAACGTTTAAGTACCTTTATTTTTATCTATCTATCTATCTAACTTATAAATATAATTTGACATAATGTCTGTAATAATATCTTTATTTTCTTTATGATAAATGATCATTTTTATCTCTGTTATTGGCACGTACAGGCAGTATTTTTTCTGTTTATTCGTATCGGGACCCTTTTCCCGCGATTATATCTTGAATTCTTGATACAATATTCCTTAAAAGATTATTCACAATTAAGGCCACGTTCGTAACTCAATAATTTTGAAATAGATACCCAGGTAAGGGAACTTTGTTATCAACCATTAAAGTTAAGATCAAGTCCCCGAACTCTTAACGAAATACCCGACCTAATTTTAGATAGAGGTAAACACTTAGAGTTCGTCAGTCAATAATTGTTTAGCTTCATAATATTATTATAAAGCCAAATTGGTTCGATTCAGAGTTATTTTCGTTCAGATCTTACAATTTATTGGAAATTATTGCCGACACAAGTGACGTCAAATCATCCTCTTAGTACGCTACCCAATATTTCGCATTCACAAAATAAATAAAATAAAGAAGATTGATTCTCGATTCTTCGGCCTAATACATTCATAGGTACTACAACAACTCGTTTTTTTTTTAAATATCATATTTTCGCCACAATCAATGTAAGGTTCGCCGCGCTAGTTTCAACCCGTTTTTGCCTTACTTTAGGCATCGTGGTTTGAATGAAGACTAGGCATCCATCATGATGTTATTAACTTAAGGTTAGCAGTAAAAAAAATGTTCCGCCAATAAAATGCAAACAAGCTCCTTATCATTAAGAGCGTAATCACTTTTCCGTACATTTTATTTTTATTGAATATAAACGGACTATTACAGCATTATGGCCGTTTTCATTGCTATTTAAATTACAATGTAACACGAGCCTTTATTACCTACCATAACTTTTTAAGGGAGATACTATCGCGAGAAGAAATTTACGGGCACATTACAAGGAAACAAAGCATTGGTTCGATTTACAGTAGTATCATAAACAGGTAAATACTTATAAATATACAGCTTTATGACGTGACACTGGACTGTAACTAAATTTTCGTTTTAGAAAGTAGTAATTTTGAAACATTTTCTCTAATCGCAAAATCGTTTTTACTAGATCCATTCAACGATACCCTACATGATGGTAGGCGAGAAAAAAATAAAAACTACTTACCACTACTTTATATTTATTTTACCGTGGAAGAACCACGCTTCGGAATGAATGGGCCGGCTCGACCGTAAATTATCACGGCCTCACAGAAGACCGGCGTGAAGTAGCGCCTGCGCTATGTTTCGTCGAGTGAGTATCTGAGGCTCAATTAGGGAGAAAGGGATTAAAAGTTGGCAGCGCATTTGTAACTCTATTGGTGTTGTAGGTGTTTACGGGCGGCGGCCATCGCTTACCCGGTGATCCGCCTACTCGTCTGCTACCACCCACATAGAAACAAAAACACTTTGTTATGAAAATTACAGCTTTCTAGTCATAGGAGTCTTTGAGCTTGACTGCGGACGGATGGAATTGACAGATATAGTGAAATTATAAGGTTTCGTGGACTACGGATTTCTAACTAACTTGACTAACAGTTTTGGATACTGTCCTTTGTTACAACTAACCGTGTGTTGAGTCCCAAATAAACAACATGCTCACAGCAGCCCGTTTGCATTCACATTACTAGTGTTTCATCAATCTCCGACAGAAGTTCGTTTGAGCTTTGACGATTGACGATTCAATTTTGGGAATAGCAAAACATAGCTAGAACGACGCTCCGTATCGTTCCCCGATTGGACATAGTTTTGCAATTAAGAACCAACCCGCATTTCGGATGAAATCGAGTTACATATTTGAATAGACTGTCCACTACGTTTTCTACATCGAAAGTTTCATTAAGTAGGTATCTCGAATATAACTTTTTGTGAGTTGGGTAGCTTTTTGTCTAGTTTGCACAACTATGCCCAATTGTTGTCTCGGGAGTGCACATTTAAATAAATAGTAGTAATAAATAAATGAATTGAGACAACATCACATACATTGTCCTAGTCCCAAGGTTTTCTTTTGTGCTATGGAAACCAGAAACAACCACAAACCACCCAGACCCAACACAAATATCTGTTTCATCAACAAACATTTGTGTTGGATGCATTTAGCCCAATTCAGTTCGATGCTTGTAGCTACAAGCATACTAATTGTTTTGTTGCAAACATTGAGGGTCTCCCACTTGTTTTTTTTATTACCTAGGTTTATCAAAAAATCCAATCTTTCTACATGTACTCATTTACTTATAAATTTCACGAAGGACTTTTAAGAGAGAGATCGTATTCGAATGCCAAGTGGAATTTCAATGTTCTCCTGGAATTTAATTCCCGTGTGCCGGTTTTCTTTCCACAAAAGTACATTTAGAAATTTGTTAATAAGGATTCTCTTGTCAGAAAACTTTCTTCTATCAGATTTATATAATAAAACCGAATACGGACCACTGATACCTACGCAAACGTAGTATACATCTGCGAAAGAACAAACTAAACCCCAATGAAGCTAGGGATCTCAGTCCCAATCTTCATCTTAGCTTTTTATTGACAACATCTTGCCGTTTTTCCCAGTTGCGTCCAAAGCTGTCGCTTTCGAGCTCGGGTACCCTATGAGTTACTGAGACAGAAGACATAATACATAATAATATTGACAGTATTTTATATGAGCCATAAACATTATTATGCCTCATATAAAATACTGTCAACTTGGTATCTAATATTTGAGTTGGGAAAAGCAAATTGAATTCAAAATTCAGTATGGTAACATAACTTATTGTAATAAATTCCAAGCCATCCAAATATTGGGCCCCAAAATAGAACTATTTATGGAAAATAGACATAAGCCCGGCTTTGAATACATCAGTTAGTATTCAAATTGATAAGCTTAATTACACTGAAGGTGTTGGTTAGATGATGTTTGATGTTAACTAAACGATATTAATACCTACTTGGTTTTATTTATATTTTTGTACTTCTTATTGTTTTTTTTTCAGCTAAAAGATGACTTCCCTATGCTAGAAAGTCTTCTGCAATCAAATTTTTAACCGTTAGAGCGCACCGCTTCGGCATGAAGGGCCCGGCTCGACTGGAGTGATACCACGGCCTTACAGAAGACCGACGTGAAGCAGCACCTGCGCAGTGTTCCGCCGAGTAAGTAGACAGGCGGTTTTAAGATTGGCAGTGCACTTGTGACTCCACAGGTGTTGCGAGTGTCTATGGGCGGTGGCAATCGCTTACCATCAGGTGATCTGTCTGCTCGTCTGCCTCCTATCACGAGAATTTTGTGAGATGGAAAAAAAAACACGACGTTATACCTCTTATATCGCGTGGTTAAGAAGTATCGTGATACGATAACAGTTAAATATTTCTTTCCTTTGAAAATGTAGGCTTGCTTATAATTGCGACTGTGACTCATACTAATTGCGACGTTTTGCAAACTGTTCGTGTCAAGCAGAACAAAACTGCGCCATTACAGAGTTGCATCGCTTTGTGAAATGCATGACATTCACAGTTCAGCGTAGTTAGCAATTTTGCGAGTGGGCGGCAGCGGTACGCGACTAATTTTAAATTAGGTGCCGTGTCAGAGTTCTTAATGCAGTTGTAATTTATATTTTTGCAAATAAAAAAAAATGTTGTTCTTATTTTCATTTCTATTTCGATGCTTATTTGTTTTCTTTTATTATCTTGTTCAGATGTCCAGGAGTTTGTACGACATTCACTTGTTTTCTTATTAAGTAGTTGTTTTTAAGCCCCGACGCTCAGAATAATTAAACATGGGACTACAGTAGGAGAGCCACGCTTCGGCGTGAATGGGCCGGCTCGACCGGAGTAATACCACGTCCTAGCAGAAAACCGGCGTGAAGCATTGCATGCGCTGTTTTTCGCTGCGTGAGTGAGGGTACCGGAGGCCCAATCCAGGTGAAGGGCGGTTAAAAGGTAAGCAGCGCACTTGTGACACCACTGGTGTGGCAGTTGTCCATGGGCGGTGGTAATAGCTTACCATCAGGTGATCCGTCGGCTCGTCTGCCACATATATCAACGCAAGAAGGACGACGACAAAATTCGTTACTTTTTGGAAATGTTTTTCTCTGTAAATTTAACTTCGGAATAATTCAGTTACAAATATTAAAGTAGGTCGAAAATGTCCTTTATTTTCGTCGTTCCGATCATATTTGGTTATTTGACTCACGTTTATTTTAAATTAACTTACCATCAAAAATATTATGACTAGCAGTAATCTTAATATAGCTTGTTTTTACCGACAAGCCCGCAAGGGCCAAACGTTTTAGAAACTGAATTCTAAGTGGAAAACTTTGTGTAAAGAGGCCTATAGTTATTTTAGTCTTAACATCTACTTTTTAATGAAATAGACTTTCAAATACCTTTGCATTTAGCTGTGGTAACTAAAAGGGTTAGTTATAACGAACAAACGGGAGGTCGTATATAAGTAGGTACCTACAGGCAATGATTTTTAACATTTTTTAATATGTACTTATCCAAAGATGGTAAATGCTGGAATGTAGAATTAGGATTAAAATCTTTTTTTCCTATGTAAGTATTTGATTCACTAGATGGGTTATAGACTTGCAATTTGATACAAGTCATCATTCCTGTCAACCTTATGTTTTGTTTTTCGCTGTCGTTTTTCTTAATTTTTCACAAAGGGTACATGATTCTTAAGATGATATTAAGATAGCTTTTACCCGCGGTTTCGCTCATGCCCACCACTTCCTTGAAATGGGGAGTTAGAAAGGAGCAAAAAGTAGCTTATGTTACTCTCCATCCCTTCAACTATCTCCACTAAAAAATCACGCCAATTCGTCAATCCGTTTTGTCGTGAAAGAAAGACAAACAGACAGACATACTTTTCCATTAATAATATTAGTATGGATTATATTATTGGTAGGTCTAAATCAAACTAATTAAGTTTCCACCAATTTGGTGTTGTGGTTTATTGGATTGACCCCAGTTGCACAATGTCGAAATTATACCTAATACATACACGTGTATATTTATCTTTATAATATTGGCAATATCATCTATCAATAAACATTTATAAATATAATTATATTTATGTATAATATCTTTGCAAATGGTTATTATAAAATTACATTATTTAAGAGTATTTTAAATAACTTGTAAAGGTTGTCGGTGCGAGCGATGATGGAATCATTTAAAATTAATATGAAAATTTGAAAAGTTTTCCGTATTAAGATTAACGAAGCTGCCGTGTTATGTCTAAAAAGGCGTTAACTGCAGTTAGTTAATTCGTTTTGAGTTTTCAATCTTATAATTTATTATTATTTAAGTACCTACAAGATTGAAGTTTAACATCAATTAAATGGACTTAACGACTTTTTACATATAATATGGCAGACAGTGTTGTTAGACCGCTAGACTTAAATACTGCAGACAGCTTCATAAGGTACAGTGAAGGCGTTATCCAATCTGATGCGTTGCGCATGATATCTACTATTTTAGATAGATATTATATGATATATAATAATGATAATATTTGTAGGTATTAAAGTAAAATATCAGCCTATATGTATACGAAAATATCAGCCTATAAAGGAAGGCCTCTAACATTGAAATCAAGTCATTGCTACTATGATGGGATTGATTGGCGATAGCAAAAAATTTGAAATTATAATTTTTTTTTGACACGGGAATCGAACCCAGGTCCCCGAGATTTCGGCCAGTTACTTAAACCATTAGACCAACGGGGCGTTATGTAGGTATATTATGTTGTAAATTATCAAATAAACTAATAATGACGAAAAAAATGTTTCTCGTGCGATCGCATCAGTTTGAACAGTAATTCATTGAAATATTATATCATAAGGTCTTTTAAAGTGTATAAATTTGAATTACAAAAATATCAGTGACTTCATTTAAAATAGAATTTACTAAATCTTACAATTTATCATAAATGTAATAGATATGTTACACATAAATATGTATCTACTTTTATAGCTGCCTTAAAATAACAAAGGATAAATATTTATTTCAAAAATCGTGATCGGAAGGAATTGAGATAAATATATTTAGTTCTTCAGACATTATCTAATTTATAATAACATTTCTGTCAATATAGAATATTTACATAATTTCAAAATGATAACTGTGCGGTATTTTTTATTTCAAGTAACAAATGACAATCTCAATTTCTTAAAAAAGTTCATAAGTAGGTATTGAAGTTTGTTACCAAAATGACTAGAATATTATAGTTCCTTAAATATTAACACGTTATCTCAATTTTACACGTTGGCCGAAGTTGTACAGTCAGGGCCGAAACTAGGGAGTATCACGAATGACACAAACCATGTTTGTTTCTTCAAATATTTTATGATGATTTTCTTAATGATATAGCCATGTGGGTATTTGTATAAGATTTTAGTGCGTAGCAAGTTTTTGGAAATTATTCTTACGTAAATGAAGCACTTAAAAATATCTATACTCTTCGAGTGGGATTCGATCTCATCTTTACCGAAAGCAAATTGCTCTTGATATTTTATTAATTCCTTTATGTAATATACACTTAGTCTGGGATGAGCGAATAAGGGCTATGTTATTACAAAAAAATGACATAAAACATTTTACTTTTTAGTTTATGTAATCGTGAAATTAGAACTTAGTAAAATTAAATATGCTGTGAATGCATCAAAGTAGTTTGAAACACTTTTTGAATAAAATAATAAGTAAAAATAAAGCCGTAAATTTCATTACTTCTATAATAAAACCCATGCCCGTGTTTTTACAATGCTTACTGTGTTTAGTCCCTTGATACTGCGAGCATCAAAAAGAACTTACCATTTACTTTATCAAATAAACTCCGAGACCCTCATCCCTCTTGGCTTTACCTACCCCAGTTCCACGGTTCTCCGAAATATATAAACAAATTCCCCGACCTTGTTATACCCCCATTATTTTTACAAGCGCCCATCGTCCTGTAAGAAATAAACAAAACTTGTCCACATAAAGACAATGCTCAATTCCCATCTCTCTCCATTGTAAGTCAAGTAATAAACCAGTACTGTTCTGCCTTGTACAAGCCTCTGCACGAATCTCTAGCGGTTGGCGTAAATATTTCAAGAAGAATTTGCGCACTAGTAAAATAAGTAGCTCATATATCGGTAGGTACACTAAACTGGATTTCTGAGCACTCTAGGCTACCGCTAGAGACTCATAGTGGGAGAGTGCAAGTAGCACTTAATGTGAATCATCAATGTGAAATGTGAAAATAGAATGTACATGTTGAAATTCGAGTCTGTTGAGTTCGAGTTGATTGATGAGTCGAGGTAATTAATTACATGAAATTACAACTTAACATTACTCTGTTTATCAACCGCTTGACTTAAGAAGATTTCAGTGTATGATTTTTTTTTCACTTTTGTACTAAGTCTTTACTAAAATCAGAAATTGGCGTCCAACCTCGAATAATTGGTATGAGTGTTTTACCGAAGATCAAGAAACAGTTATGTTACAAACATAGATAGTTGAGCCATTGGAGTGAGATTACTATCTCAACGAAACGAAATAGAAATTAAAAAGTAAGAACTAGATCAAAAACTTGTCATACTTGACAAGTTTTTGATCTAGTTCTTACTTTTTAATTTCTATTTCGTTTATGCAGAAGTTAACCTGTAGGATTTTTAATGTTCCTTTTTTAAAAATAAATAAATCTAGTTACTGATTTCATTTGCCCTAGTTCCGGCCCAGACGTCTAGTTATTTAATTAGTGAGTGGGTGCCATTGTTTGACTTGCTCCATTGGGCTGGCGAGTGCAGAGTTCCAGTGTTGGAGTGCGCGCCCTCTAGCGAACATGTATGAGCCAAGTACGAACTTCCCGAGCAGACGGTCTGAAACAAAAGGAATTATTAAACACTGCAACAAATATACTTGTATTTGCAGTTCATTTGCTGTTTATGTTCTGTGCCTTGTTTACTAAGTTAGTTATTAAAGAGAAATGAAAAACAAATAGCACGCAATATCCGAGTGTGCTCGCATTTAAGTCAAATGCATCGTCACGTAGGTACCTACTCTTGCTTGTACTTCTGGTTAAAGTACCGGGTCATGAACTCGGGGTCCTGGGTTCAATTCAAGCAAAAATAATGTTTCGTATTTCCCAAACAAGCTTGGGTTTGTGATCACCAATCCAGGATACAGGTCTCCTAGTACAGACACCAGTCTCTTACATAGTTTTAATAACACTAGACTAAGCTATATATTGTATGTACTATCCAACTTTGTGAGAGAACAAATAAAGATTTACAAATAAAGAATCCGTATTAAACAAGAATCCCATCATAGCAGCATGACATTATCTATATACTGTCATGCTACTATGGTATGCTGATACTCTCTTTCTCTCTCTCACTAAACTAAATAAAGTTTAATGTGCTTTCAGTTTGTTCCTCTAGCGAACGCATGGAAGCCGAGCACAAAGTTGCCGAGTGGCCTGAAACAATCGGGGCCAATTAGGCCAATTAGCCGACGTGTTCGTGATTAGAACACGGTGCTGGGCTTTGCGGGTGATTAAACGTGTAGAGCAGGCGTTAAGGAGCTCCGTAACCGTAACCGAAACTGTAAGATTGTCGTAACCGAAACTGTACGATTTTCGTAACCGAAACTGTATGATTTTCGTAACCGTAACTGTACGATTTTTGTAACCAAAACTGTACGATTGTCGTAACCGAAACTGTACGGTTTTCGTTACCGAAACTTTGTGATTTTCGTAACCGTAACTGCACGAGTTTCGTTACCGAAACTACGAGTTTCATAACCGGAAGTGTACGATTTTCGTAACCGAAACTGTTTTTTATGAGATAGGTGGCAGATGAGCATATAACCATAAACACCTGCAACACCAGTAGAATCAGAAATGCGCTGACAACCGCTTGACCACAAGCATGAATTTAATATGTGGGGGTTATAGATGATAGGTCAACGGAGAAAAGGCGACGATGACGTTTAAGATTTTAGATGTTTGTCTCTAGAATATAATAGATGGATATATAAAACATTGTTTTCAAATGCCAAATTATTTAGCATTATACATTTGATACGAGCAAGAATACGTAATTTAGATGTCTTGAAGTCGTTTGTATGAACATCATGTTAAAGCGAAACGATCTTTCACTGTAGTCTAGTCGTTGGATTTTTCTTGAAGGCTCCATTAGTATCTTTCACACGTACTTGTTGTATTGACGAGTTCATCGTCCAAAAACCCAAAGTACTTATTCGTAAGATAGAAAAACGTTTTCATTTCAACCTTTGTCTTTGAAACAATATTCATGCAGAAATCTACAAAAAAAAGGTCCAATAAATAACAGTATATTTGAAAAAATTATTATCCAGTATTGCGCGACAGTTTAAATGTTAAAAACCCTAATTTATAAAATATAAGTAGTTATGTGTCCAGGTCGCGACAAAATCTGTCAATGTTACAATGAACAACCCTTTATATAATTAGAGACAGGTATAATGAATAGGACGTTACTTCTCTGTAAAAAATATTATATTGTGTTCTAAGCAGTTCTAAGTATATTAACACAACAAGGTTACCGAAATGCTTTAATGATCACTCCGTAGTATGAAAGTGTTATTTTGTTTACACGCAAAATGCAAACAACCATCAAAAACGAAAACGTCACTATGACGTTGCTTTATTTGTGAACTAACAAAATAATACGGAAACATTTCGTTTTAACAAATATTTGTATTGTAAGGTAAATCAACATGTAGTTTTTTGCCAGGAAAATGTACTTATTTGCACAGTATGAAAATACTTAGTAAGACTAAGGACGTATCAACGGCGCACCACCCGGTGGCCAGAAGTGATACAGTCACTTGTATGCGGTATTTTCGTTTCAACTTGGATGGCATGAACTTTACCAGACACTGAACGAATACAAGTATTCATCACACGAATGTTTGTCCAGGGTCGAACCCAAATGCGCCATCCAGCTAGTCAAACCAAGAATTGCATTTTAAGATAAGTGAGAATAATACCTATTTTGACAGCAAATAAGTTAAGCTTCCTTTGTTCAGAAGTTATTCGACTGGAATTTTATCTGTTCGTTCGTTTCGAGTCTCATTTATGAAATAGGATTTCAAAACCCTTTTTATCTCTTTTTTTGCTCTCGCGTATTCCAATACTCTGTTTCATGTTCAATGCTCTGTTTGATAAATGGTCTGATGTGTGAAAGGTAACGTCGGATTTTTTACGGATCATCGCAAAGTCGCGTAGAGTGTTAATTAAATAATGTGGGTTTATTTGCCTTTGACCCTTTAATGGATACGACCGCAACTTGTTACCAACTTAATTAGATGAAAATATACAATGAGCTGCAAATAGATCGGGAAATAACCATTTTCATACAAACGTGCTCGGTTGAGGGGCTTAATGTCAGTCTGATTTTTAATTAAACATTTCAACTGACCAGAAGATGTCATTTTTAAAGGAAAGGAAAATGTAAGTTATTTTCCTGAAGTGTCAGCGTCTGGCATGGTGCGCAAAATCTCATTTCCTTGTTTTGTATAAATTGGCATTTTTCTCATTGTCAGGGAATCAAAAGATTTAAAGAGCTTAAAATTAGCTGAAACAGGCCTTCAACTTGTAAATGATTTAATAAGCGCTAATGCAAACAACAGTTTTATAATGCCTTCAATTATGCAGAAGGCTTTTACGATACGCTCGTATAAACTTTTACTGGGACTTTACCTTAGAATAATTAATAAAATACTTATTAAACCGCTTCACCCATGAACAGGTTTAGTGGTATCTTAGCTCAACGTTTTGAATGCTGATTTATGTTTTCATTTGAATGATTGTGGTCAAGTTAGTGTATACTCGTATTTAGAATGCAAAGACGGGATGGGGGGCGTTAGGGATCGCGCAATCCTACGACCTCATAAGGCAGGGTTATTGCTAAACGAGCCATTGGGCCAGTCACATTAAAGTATTAGCCTACCATTGCAATGTAAAAGCCTCCAACATACAAATCACACCATCGCTACTATGATGAGATAAGGCTTATTCACAAGTTTAATTGATTTGCGATCACAAACCCGAGTTATATTCTAAAAATTTAAAAGATCTTTTAACTCGACGGACCCGGAGATCACGGACCGGTATTTGAACCTCCAGATCAACCATTAGGCTTATATACTACACTTACTTGATTTGTGATCACAAACCCGAGCTACTTATGTATTCTAAAAATTTGAGGGTATTTTTGCTCGACGGACCCCGAGATCAAGGCCGACTTTTAACTAACTACTAATAGTTAACTCACCTTTAGCATATACTGAATGAGGTTGCAAAGCCTGCACCGTCACACTGGTCGTATGAAGCTCATCAGCCCGCAGTCTGAAGTGGAAGCATTCGGAAACCAGGGCGCTGCCGTCGTCGGCGACGTCGACTGCCGCCGTCCGGCGCGCGCGCACTCCGCGGCACGCTCGCTCCTGCGTCACTCGCGCGACGAGCTCGCGCTTACTTGATGATGGATCCAGCTGTGGAATAAATTCTAAATTAGTACTTAGGTATAACGTCATAAGACCCAAAAATAATTAATTTCCTATTGTATCAAAAGGCGAAAACAATGGGGGCTACCGCGTTTGGAAAATCCGTTAGATGGCGTACTTGTAGACTGAGGTTCACCTTCAACGTCATTGGTCGTTCAGTGACATTTTCTCACACCAAAAATAACCAATCAACGTGTAGATGGACCTAAGTTCCACAGTACGCCATACTTACTTACAGTACTTGTAACTCCACTAGTGTTGCATGTGTCCATGAGCGGCGGCATTTGCTTACCATCAGGTGATCCGCCTGCTCGTCTGCTACCTATCACATAAAAAAAAATCTAGACGACTATTCACACGTGCCTCCATTGTGAAAGTATAAGTATCGAGAGGTTGCCACCGGTGCCGTGTAGTGGACAACTGGACACTGAGTCAAAAGTAGACACCATTCAATACTCGAGTGCAAATATGGATTTTGGATGGTTCGGATTTGAACCTCGACACCCGCATGGAAGGCGCGTTAGAATCGATTGAGCTACCATCGCTAAAAATCATAAAGACCCAATCACCACAATTTCCAAGATATAATTCCAACGCTTAGAATAATAACTCTTATTCTAAGTTACGTAAAAGCATTGTCATAAAATGTGGTATCCTAAAATAGACGACCCAATTTGTAATAATAAAACCTGAATTTTATTATAACGAATGTGGCTAGCTTGTCATGCAAATAAGAGGGATTCAACATAGGGTGACCAAGTGCCACTTAAGAGATTACGGGATACCTACTAGCATCCAAAATAAGTGTTTTAGTTACATTTAGAATCGAACGTTCATTAAAAATCTGGTGGCTTATAACGAAGACGTCCCGTAACGAATGAGACTATACCTGCCACATTCTAACAAAAGCGCCCACAGCGCATGTAAAAGAGAGGGGAACTCCGATTCGGTCGTAATGTCCATTTCAAATTAGGCCCTCTGGTACCTATCTGCAGGTTTTAAAATTTATGTTTTTTTCTATTTGTACATTGGGTACGGGTACACAACAAAAATTCAAATCTTTGGAACATAGAAGTACCCAGCTGATTTTGGAATTGTAATATTTTTTGTAGCTCTGCCTCTAATCATCATCATGTGCTAAGCGTTTTTCCCGGTCGCGTCCGAAGCGGTCGCTTCAGAATCTGGGTTCTGCTTTCCTGCTATAGCTTCTTCACTTTTGACAGTCTTAAACATCCATAATTGGTCAGTTTCAAATATAAAACTCTGAATTTATAAAAACAGATAAGTACTTCTTGATTACTATCTTCAGTTTTCCGAATTACGAGAATTTAGTTACCCTACTTTGGAATATCAAACTTATTGAAATTGAGAGCATGAAATATCGTTTGCGAATTACGAATGTAACTTTCAGGGTTTTTCCCCAAATGTGAAGCTACTTCGTTTGCCGTCTCTATAACTTTCAGATCAGAACTTTATTGAAAGTTGCTGTATGGTGTCACTGGTAAGTTCTAATGGAAATATTTGTTTTGTCTTAGATCATCACCAATAGATGTCGCTGAGAGCTGATTATATCGCGCAAGTGTAGGCGGTAAGCCTTTTCGGTGTATCTAAAAGAATTGACTTTGACTATGTAATTAAACTCTAGGAGATAGGACGCATTCCCCAGCGACAAAAAAAATGGTTATTAATAAATCACTTTGAGGCTATTACGGAGTTTGCAGAACTGTATGAATTTGACACTATACAGTTCTGACGTGAACTCCGCTCAATGGTGAGTATAGAGTTTTGATTTTAATCATCTACTTTTGCTGTTGACTGTACACTGTTACAATTATCCGAATGTCTCCTCAAATTACGGCATAATTACTGCCGCATTTGACACACAGTTGGTTTTCGGTTGGTTGATGTGGCAAATATTAGCTCTAAACGAACACTTGTTACACTATCTATTATGCCGCCACGCCACGAATTATCGTGGCGTGGCGGCTTGAGTTTGATGTTCATTAGAACATCAAACAGGTAGTATGAAAACATGATTCGAATATCCTGGCAAACTTTGTCGGGTGTACTAACAATTACGAAGTTTGCCAGGATATTTGTGTTGACATAGATAAGAAGCTTAAATAAGATAATGTTTTCGTAGGTTTGAATGCTGCCGTGTTACGCACAACTCTGCTATCTCAAAAAACATAGTTTTGAGAAAAATGGCTTTGAAGTTTTAAACAAACATTTACTTGTAGCGTATTAAGGAAACATGCTATATTTGAAACTGACAGATTAGGTGTGTAAATGCTTCTAGAACATGTTGACATATAATTTTTTTTTATATCTATAAAACTTAATTTTTAAATTGAGATAAACGGGTTTCGCATAACCAGAACTTCATACAAATGTGGTTACGCGTCGTGTGATAACTTAAGTTAGAAGAGTTGGGTGCAACCAAAACACACGATGCAGGGAAAGCCTATCTTTGTTATCTATTTAGTTGTATTAGATGCGTTTGACTAAAAGGCCCTGTTTTCTGACTAGTGGTTAACCAATTGTCAAAAAACCTTAACAAATTGTCAAATATCGCTGAATTGTATTTTTTGACCAATAGTTAGCTGAACCAATAAGCGATTGCTAATCAACGAAAGAGGCCCTGGCGAACCACCCACTAACCCGCACTGGTCCAGCGTGGTTGGTTATGGTATAATCCTCCTAATGAAGAAGACAATATTGCTTCAGCCCCCAGTTCCCGGCAGCCCTGCTATTCTGGTTTTGTTAACGACAAGCAGACAGGCAGGGGGTGCTAAGAATCTCCGGGATAAGGAAGGCCGCCATACCACACTGACCGAAGAACTCGACAAAAATGGTGAAAATCCTTCGGGACGAGGGTGCAACATTCTGTGAGTTGCGACGTACGGGCAAGCGGTCTAACCTTTCGAAAGAGACTCTGGGCCTAATGGACAAGAGGCGGAACGATCCATCAGTCACTTCTCCAAGCTGTTACGACGTGACCTCCGAAGCTTCATTGCACTCTCAATACAGAGAGCAATTGAGCAGAACCAGGGGCCAAAGTCTACAACAGCTTGGAAGGAGCCACCTGTCGACCATAACAAATGGAGAAGTCACCACGTCAAAGCCAGAGATTCTTTCGGAAGTTTACACCTTCTATAGCCAGTTATAAAGTCAAAGTCAAAGCCCCGGGAGAAGACGGAGTCATAACCGAGCTTCTGAAAGCCGGTGCTGAAGGAACTTTTCTCCGGAAGAACTCTTAGGGCGTGGCAGCGGAGCTTGGTCGTATTGTTCTTCAAGAAAGGCGACAAAACCTTATTGAAGAACTATCGACCAATTTCACTCTTATGTCACGTCTATAAGTTGTTCTCAAGAGTCATTTCGAATCACCTTACACGAAGACTTGACGAAGCTTAACCTGCAGAGCAGGCCGGGTTCCGACGGAGTTATAGCATCATATACCATATTCACACAGTGAGACAGGTTATACAGATGACCAAAGAATATTACCAGCCCCTGTGCATGGCGTTTGTGGACTAAGAAAAAGCTTTGACTCCGTCGAGAACTTCTCGAGGCCTTGCAGAGGTGCAAAGTCGATTGGCGATATATCGAGGTGTTAAGGTGTCTGTATGACGCCGCTAATATGTCCGTAGTAATCCAAAATGGCCAAACCGAGCCTGTCCTGCTGCGACGTGGTGTGAGACAAGGAGATGTTATATCTCCGAAACTCTTCTCCGCTGCGCTGCAGGACATGTTCGAAACGCTTCACTGGAAAGAGCGCGGAATCAATATTAATGGCGATGTCACACCTGCGATTCGCAGACCACATCGTCATCTTGGCAGAAACCTTACATGACCTACAGGAGATGGTGAGCAGCCTGGATGAATCTTCCAAACACATCGGTCTTCGGATGAACTTGGATTAAACCAAGGTCATGTTCAACGAGCTCGTTGATCCGGGACTGGTCACAGTTAATGGAGTACCTCTCGAAGTTGTCCAGGTCTATCTAGGACAAACGCTCCAATTAGGCAGAAACAACTTCGAGAGAGAAGCTAATAGAAGAATTCAGCTAGGCTGGGCAGCATTTGGTAGGCTTCGTCAAGTCTTCTCATCGCCCATCCCTCAAAGTCTTAAGTCGAAAGTCTTCAACTAGTGCGTCCTCCCGGTCATGACTTTTGATGCCGAGACATGGACACTCACGGCTAGACTAGTCCACTTGTTTAAAGTCGCTCAAAGAGCTATGAAAAGGGCTATGCTCAGAGTATCTCTGAAGGACCGCATCAGAAATGATGTAATCCGACAGAAAACCAGAGTCCAGAGTCACAGACATAGCCCACCGAATTAGCAAACTGAAATGGCTGGTCACATTAGCCGCAGAATTGACAACCATTGGAGCCGTAAAGTCCTTGAGTGGAGATTGCGACTCGGTAAGCCAAGTGTTGGACGCCCTGCGACAAGATGGGATGATGACATTGGAAGGCTGGCTGGTTTGGGCTGGATGAGAATGGCCGAAAATCTGGAGCAGTGACGTGTATTAGGTGAGACCTATGTCCAGCAGTAGACGAGTGTGGGTTGCTGATGATGAATGACATGAATTGTAAAGAAATAAATGGCCGCAAGGTGCACGCCGCCCACTGTTCCACGCGCATCGAGTGACCACGCGTAACTATTTCAACTTCAAGTTAACAGATTTAGATTAAGTAGCAGAATTTATTGGTATATGATGCCTATCTCTGTTAACTTAAAATTGAATGAGTTAGGCATGGCTGCAACGATAAAAAATTAAGTTAAACGAATTTGTCATATGAGTTTCTGGCTTATTGATACATGTTTTTTTTAAACTGTCTTTAGTGCCATATAGATCACACTTTTTAAGAGTATTTCGCACTGGTTACGCGTAACTCGTCTAATTTAAAATAGCATACTTGTGTGTAACAGGGCAATGTAGTTCTAACTCTCTGTTATTGGATGCCGACATACCTAGTACGTACTCAGTTAAATGTGAGAAACTAAAGAATAATTTGTGTACCCATTGTAACCACATTATTACCTACCGCTAAAATATTTCTATTCTATTCTTGAATTGGAGGCCTTAGGTTGTATTTGGTTATTGTTGGTAATATTGAAAGAGAAAGATTACCAAGCCAGTTACCATAATAGGATGATCTGACAAATAAAAAGAGCTACCTATATCGCTACGTCAGTTTTACGAAGTGGTTTTAAAGTTAATCCAAACAACAAATAGTGTCAGATTTTAAATATTTTTTGTTAGGTTGCATTGTTTGTATTGTTTTTTCGTTAGCTAACAAAGCTAGTTAAAGATTTTACTCTTATTTTGTACCTACCTATTTCACAACCCAGATCTTTCCCTCCAACTGTCCAACCAGTTGTGTAAAGGTAAAAAAAAACCCAAAATTTATCGGAAATCCTCCCAATCTTCATTCATCAGCGACTTTGACTGGGTCTTGTAATCATGGTTTTCGGTAACGCATCTTTAAAAAGGAACTTTAATAATGAAGCAGCTACTTTTTAAGCATTCCGCTTATAACGTTTAGTACCAACAATCATATCCATAGGTAAGCGGTCGTGTTTCTACCGGGATAGTCGGCAGCCAAATGAAGGCAATTCATTCCTATGATGTATTGGTAGCTATCGTTTATCTAAACCCTCAGGGTTTCTCAAAGTTTGGCAACCGTACCTCTAGGGGTTGCCATTATTTTGATGTAAGAGTGTACCAAAGAAATATTTTGGTAGCGGATACGCAAGTGGCAGGAGTGTTGGAATGCACTAGCTATGCGCTCGATATATACTTTTTATAGCTAGCTGTATTGAATGACGTATGGCGCCGAATACTTTCTGGCCGTATTTTATTCAGCCGCATTCAATCCGAATCATCGTTGAACCGCCGCATTTTAAAGTGGCCCTATTTTTGATAATAGCAGCTAGCCGTAATGTAATAATGTGGATTATAAAATTCAGCTGCGATACCTATAAGGCAAGAGTAAACAGGTATATTTTAGGCAAACGCGTCTTTTCCTAGACCTTATTGTCGGTATCCATACGATTGTAGTCAAGGTTAGTTTATAGTCTCTATAAAAATTGGTACTTCTGCTAATAGGGACGAATGAAATAAGAGAACTTACTGCGCCGACCCCAGATAACCTGGGAATAGGGCAGGCAGATAATGAGGTATTTCTGCTAAAAACCTAAAACACTGCAACAGATAGGGTCACGTAAACATCTATACACGCCGTCGAAAGTTTGAGAAATTGTGGAAACACGAAGTGATTGATCGTCAATATTCAAACCCCGAAAGGGTATCTGTTTACCGGCTGAGATAATGTTGAACAAGTGTGTAACAAAATGGAAATACACGTGTTCGAACTTACTGGTGGGATTATTAAGAAGGTTAGGGTAAGATACTTAGCATGTGGTTTTGCAGGCATATAAGTGAGCTCTTACAAGAAATACAAGGAAATTTTACTCGTAAAACGCTTTTGTGAAGATATTTCTTACCATATAAGATATTTTATACATAATGGAACATTTTGTTAATAATCTCGAAGTAATACCCTAAGGATATCATTAATACCACATTTTCTATAGTCAACGCTTATTAAAACACGAAATAATTATTAATCTCGGGACTGTTATTATTTCATTTGAAATTATTGTCCTCTCAAAGCTATAATAGCTCAGTGTATAAGACTGCACCTTCGATATGAAAGGTCGGGATTCAAATCCAAACATGTATGGAAAGACGTCGTCGAAGCTGATTCGAAGTACTTGGGGCTAATTTAGCCGGAAGGAAGCGCAGGATAGATCAAATTAGCGATTTCTTGTTTCCGCGATGAGCTTCAGTTTGGGCCGCTGAGCCAGCGGAGTAAGTATAAAAGTAATTTGAAGGGAGCAGGCAAAGAACAGGGAATGACACTTTTTTTCAGAATTTTATTGAAGGCCAATCTTTGCCTAAAGTAGTTTTTAGTCCAAGTTAAAAAAAGTAAACAGGGCATTCCCTGTTCTTCGCCTGTACCCTTCAATTTATGCATACCTTTAGGCCTCTCGCTTCTATGACCGTGACCGTGAGCCGATGGAGATTTTCATTATAGAGAAGTGAGACTAGAACTTCGCCCAAGTCCGATGTTGGCTCTTGCAATTCCTGTAAGTGAAATCTTATTTTAATCAACAGCAGAAACACACTAATATAGGCCCATTAGTAGGGGAAGGGGGGGTTAATAGGCTGACAGCGCACTTGTAACTCCACTGGTGTTGCGGGTATCTATGGGCGACTGTAAACGCTTACCATCAGGTGATCTGTCTGCTCGTCTGCCACCAATCACATAAAACATTTTTGAATCGTTTTCAATGGAAGCTATCGCGTGTGAGGAATCCACTAGATGGTCTACTGTAACACTGAATTCCAACTTCAACGTCAAAGATTGTTTATTGACCTCTTACCATCTCACATCAAAAATACCCAATCAACGTATAGATGGACCTTAGTTCTACAGTACGCCATCTATCAGATGTTTCACACGCGATAGCCCCCATTGAAAACGTTATAATTTTTTTTTATATGATAGGTGGCTGTCGAGCAGACGGTTTACTTGATTGTAAGCGATTGCCCCACTGACTCGACTGCGTCCAGGATACGTACCTTCTCAATATCAAGTTTGTATAGCTGAGGCTCCTCGTCGGGCGCGACTCCCTCCAGCTCGCTGAGGGGCAGTATGATGTGCCCGATCAGCTGTTTGCCCTTGCCCACCCTCCCCACGTCCAGGATAGATAGCTTCAGTGTCAGCCCTTCCAGTTTGCCTGGTGGAATCTAAAACAATGGAGGTAACATTATTCATAATTCATTTTCTAACAATAGATAACCTGGACATTGTGTTACGAATTGCTCTCGAGTGCTCGAAATCAAAGTCGTGTTGGGTCCATTTGTATAGACGAATGTAGCAAATCTCTTAATTATTTAATGTCGAGTGCGCGAGAATTGTCCCCAGAACGGTTATTTACTGTTCTTATCTATCGTGATAGGTGGTCGCCATTTGATTCACATTGGTAGCCAGTGGGTTTTCGTAATACGAAATAGCACCAAAACCTGGTCACCAACCATGTTACAGCACCTTTTATTTTAAATGCAATAGAAGACGAGCAGTCAGATCATATAACCTAGATGCCAATAGACACCTTTGTTTGTCTTTATTTTTTGTTATGTTACGTGTTTTTTATGGTAGAGGCGACAAATGAGCAAGTGAGTTACCTGATTGTCAGCAATACCGACACCGATGAACATCTGCGAAATCAGAAAGGTCGCTCATATGTTGCCGACCTTTTGAGTTGTTAAGTTTTTTTCTTATTCTTATTCGTTATGTCAAAATGCACTAACTTTAAAGTAGTAAAAACCAGTAACCAGTTCATTATGAAAAGTTAGACCTACGTCTGTGCAAAAGTCATTCAGGTCACAGAGCATAATGATCGTAGGTGAGTTATAAAAAAGTCATAAAAGTTATTATTGTACGAGCTGGCGGCGTAACGAGTGGGTGTCGCGTAACTTGTGCGAAATGACGCGCTTCAAGAAAAATACTACAGCTTTTTTACTATAACTACCCTTACGCAATTCGGCAAATTTGTAGAGAACTACGCTGCGCTTCTGGGCCAAAGTATTTTGAGATTCTTGTATGAAATATGATCACCAAAAAAATAAACATTTGCGGCCTGGCCACGAGGTAACGTATTACCTCGTAGTCAGTAGTTTTCTTTTAGCCCACTAAGCTGTATCGTAATACTTCTTAGGATCTGATTCGACCAATCTTTATCTGACAGTCAATTTATGGTTTAAGGCTGTCGTTTTAAACAAACTGAGTGTTATACCATAAATTTATCATCGGAACTAAGTTGACTAAGAAAACTCCTTGTAATTAAATACGGCCTCTGGATGTTTGGTCATTTGATCAGTAAATAAACTTTCCTACACAAATGAAGTAAATTCGAGAACTCCGCGTGGGATTTTGACGCGTAGAGATCAAATATCATTAAATTGAATCCAAGTAAACAAGGTCATTTTCTTACAACGTCAATAAGGATTTGAGTTGGTATCCTTACAAAGCCACAAAGTAGCTATATAACAATTACTAAATCTAGTTTAACTCAGCTAATGTCAACTAGGATTTTATCTTTATTATGAGTTCTAAGGATATGGCGATATATAGAGAGACTTAGATAGGCTGACGCTTGTGTCTCTCTTAAACCAAAGAGCTTGTCCAGATAACGCGTGTACCTAAGTCACGCGTTTAACACGCAATTTGTAGTTCATTACTGTTTGCGTTCTGTGACGTGTTATCAAACAAAGCCTATTAAAGAGCAATGAACAACAAATAGCGTGTAAAACATGTCATCTGGACAAGCTCAAGACATTTCGAGTCGAGTCGGGGCTCAAAAGCGGATTTTGACATAAGAGCCGCTGCGCAATCAAAATTAAATATCTGTATGTTTAAGTATAAACGTCCTCAGCACTTCCTCATTCCGTTTTAATGAAATATAAATATTTCTGTAGCAGAAGAGTAATTATTTTTTCGTAAATTTAACGAACCATTTTCGGTTAAATTTGCATTTCTTAATTACGAATATCATTACGAAACATGTATTCTTATCATAATGGCCGACAATCAACATTTCCCCACAATGTTTCAGAAGTAGCGAGGGCTTTTAATCACTTGTTTCAATTTATATTCTGAAGTGGACACGGCCGATAACTCAAAAGAGCTTAATTAATATAATGGCGGCACGAGGTGGGTTCAACTATTTTTATTTTCCAATGGACACAATGAAAAAAGAGATTTTGTTTTAGCAAGTGAATAATGCGAAATAGCACAGTATCGAGCCCCATTGTTACTATCAATCTGACGATTTTTTTATTCATAAGTTATGTTACGGGAAAGTATAGGTTTTCAATAGAGATTCTTTTCTCATCGTACTATTAGTTTATGCTATGAACTGAAGAATATTCACAAAGTATGGTAAAATAACAACATTTTCGACAGTGGAGCCATTAGGGACTGGTAAGACAGTAAGATCATACTTACTGTGTTAATCAGATCGACATGTTAAAGGTTAAATTTTAATAGCTGCTATCATGCTACAGTGACCACATACTTAACTCTGCCAATGTCGAGTACATTATACCTGGTTAGATTACCTATTGAGTAAGACACGAAATTATAAAATCTTCTATACTATTTATAAAGAGATAACTTCTACAGACAACGACAAGGCTTATACGTAAACCGAAAACACGAAACGCTTGCGCGATGTAATTGAGCACAGCGCCATCTATTAGTTCATTTCTGAATTACGGTCCCAAAGCGAAGTGAGGGCTAGTCTATAAATACAGTTGTTTCTTAAATAAATTGAAGAAGCTCGTCGACGACAGCAGCATAGTATGTGTATCTCTAAGTAGTTGCACTATGCAATATTGTATATGTAAACCTTAATGAAGCCAGTCTTCATCCAATGTATCCCAAATAAGATAATATAAATGAGAAAATCAGGAAACAAAACGCAAAAGGGTTAAATCAATTAAAGTTAATTAATAAATGACTTTCAGTTGTAGGTTTCTGTCCCCATTTCATGTTTTGTCCTTAATATACATTTCGTAGAGGTCAGGAAATGTATTTATACCTACATATTATTTGAATGCGGGTTAAATAAATACAGTTTGTGTACGGAAATTCGGGCAATTAAGTCTAAACAATACGTTTTTGTCTGTAAAATAACAAGCAATGTTTGCAATGGTAAATAAATATCGATGAGCTTATTTATTGTTAAGTTAGATCATGTTTTGTACAACAATTTTAAAATATTGTATTTTGCACGCTGTGTTCGAATGTTAAAGGGAAAATGTATACAAGATTCTTCAGTAGTTCCACTATAAAAAATGAATGTAAAATACCTAGTTAAAAATTGAGAATATGTGGAATATTGTCAATATGTTTTTATTTAAAACATTGCGAAAAAATATGCTACAAAAATTCCTCTATGATATTTTTTGAGAATTTCAAACATCCAACTATTAAACAAGAGCAAACAGAAAACACTAATATCTACTTTATTCAGGGTTGCGTCACGAAATATATTATTTAAAACCTTTTATAAGTGTTCCGTTGTGTCATGGTAAAGTAAATTGTACATTTCTTTCAAATAGGTATCATGTGATTTTTTGCTACGCATCGTATCATGTTTTTTTATTTATTTCTTTTACCACAGACAAGCATTTGACCTCGATCACACCTGATGTTAAGTGAAGATGATGTTTCGTCATCAAAATACTCTCCCTTATCATTTTCAATCGTAATCCTAAGTCAATTAAATCTGTAAGGGTACCTATTCTCTGTAATTAGGTATCCCTCTTAACTCCTCCTTATGAGATCGTCGAAATTAAGAACCACTCGACATAGGGGCTTTGTGTAATCAGGTAATTAACTGCACAAGGTTAATTTGCTTTCCTAATTGGTTTGTTTTTCTGCTTGGTATATCGATCTACATTTTCGTTTAATGTAAAAACCATTTTTAGATACTAGTAAAAAGCTAAAAACATTTTAGATCTCAGAAACTTTTATTGTATCTTTACAATAGCACTCTTAGCTAGACTGTAGCACTATAATAGTAAGTTACTTTCTACTGGAACCGAATCATATTTCATGTACCTTTTCATGAGTACTTCTATTCACTTAGCTCAGCAAACTTTGAGTGAATTACTTATCTTAATATGAGAATATGCTGTCAAAGAAAGTTCTAAGATCTTGGGATTGCGCGTTTAACTATTCATAGAGGTTTAAACACTTAGTTCGTGTGATCATGAAAGGGTTTGTTTAAGCCAGTTAATGTTGTACATTATGATATACTACCGGTCCGCCTGCAGATTTATTTGCATAAAACTCGGTTTGCCACTAAATCCTTACTATAAAGTACATAGATAAACCAGTATTAAGTTTTATTAAAAAACTGCCTGCACCAATCGCGTAGTTTTATCTCGTAGCAACACTGTAACGTTTTCGTAACGGCTCGTAGTCGCACGCTCTATTTGCTACGGCTACGCTACACGCGCGGCACGTTCATGTGCTACGACATTCTCAGTGTATCTTTTAAATTAAAAACTTATTTTTATCTTCAGCACTTATTAACGAATCGTAGTTTCAAAAGCAGAAATTTTCCACACTACTTTTATGGAAGATTGCCGCTTTATAATTGTACGACACATTAATGAGATGATGATCTGTATACTTTAGCGTATATAAGTATGAAAGGTCATTTGATGATCAATGGGGTTAGCTAACTTGGGGTTGAAAAGCCCTTGCTTGTTCCTTGAGCCGGCAACACATTTGCGATGCCTCAGGTGTTGCAGACATGCAGTGTCAAATGGGAGACGATCACTTACTATCAGGTGAGCTGTCTGCTCATGTGTTCGCTATGATGTAAAGTAATGTATCTCTTTCTCTTGTACCCATATGAAACAAACAAGTCATCATCATCATCATCAGCAACCCACACTCGTCCACTGCTTTGGTTCTCTGTCGGATTACATTATTTCTGATGCGGCCCTCCAGAAATACTCTAAGCATAGCCCTTTCCATAGCTCTTTGAGCGACTCTGAACCGGTGGAGTAGTCCAGCCGTATAGTTAACAAATGCTTTTTAATATTTAAGTATTTAGATCAGTCTAATTCCTGTTCTCCTTCGCTCCCTAATGCTAATATACGTGTTCCTATTACTGCATGTTGCATGTATGCATCACCTCTGCAATGTTTGTGCTACTGGGTCAAGGCAATCCGTCCTTATATAATCCTGTAGGTGCGAGTTGCAATAAATTTCACTTAGGCTGGCAAAAGCCTTGCGAGCCACGTAGAAACTTGCAGGATTAGTTTACAATGTTTTTATTTAATGAATAGCTATGTTAAATGGATGCTTTTTTTTATCAACTCTTTTATTTTAGCATTGAAAACATAAGGTTTTGTTTTGCCGGGCGAGTTGGCGCATTTGATAGTGAACCTGCGTCATACGCTAAAGGTCGTGGGTGCGATTCCTACCCTGGATAAACATTCGTGTGATGAATACTTGTGTTTGTTCAGTGTTTGGGTGTTATATATGTATTATATTTGTGTTCCTTCTTCTGTTTGATGTCTGTAACACAAGTAGGTACTTAGTACGAATTCTGGTCAAAACGAACAGGCATATGGATATTTCAAATCTATGTGCATATTTGTAACATTAGCTCGAAAGTGAGGGAAAACATAGTGATTAAACCTGCACGTTTCGGATAGTTTCTGACATGTTACCATGATTTAATTAGTCTAAGTATTGATATTAATTATTATTATGTAATGTATTGCACTCCCTTACACATTAATCAAGTGTTTATTATTCAAAGGTTGTCTGAAAGAGTTTGCTCATGGTAATTGTATCGCCTTCTTTGTACATTTCTCTTGTAATATAGTATCTAGTTTTATGTTTTTAGACCTTTATTTTGTGAATGATAAAGTACTTTCTTTCATGCATTACAAGAACCAGTAGGCATCCATATTTGAAGTGGCTTCGCCGATTCTGATTTCCATAACACAACCAAGGGCGTTGGGATCAGATCAATGTTAGTAATATGTATGGTATCTCATATCTTCTTACGGCTTATTTTTATTGAATTCAATGAATCTCAATTCGAAACCAGATATTTTTGTAACTTTTTACTCAAAAAGAAGTGATAGGAACTGGAAATCTTTTCTAAGCATACTTTTAATACACGATCAATGTAAAATCTAGGTCTTACAAAACACAAATCAACTTCTAAATACAGAATGCGTAAGACAAAAAATGATGTTTGAATTATTTATAAATCGCCTGTGGATTTTATCTATGCTTGTAGTTTTCAAGGACTATTATACCTATGCTTGTAGTTTTCTTAGATATTTTCTATGTTGTTTATCTTAAATGGAAACAAACATTTCTTTCTTCCATTAAAGTTACTATTATAAGCACCTTACCTGATAAACAAACGTCTCATCATAGAATGGATTGCAGGTCTTCTTCTTTTGTTTGGTCTGCAAGACTCTCCTTTCATCTGGCATCAGTTGAATTCTGAGAAAAAAATGCGCAATTACTATACTTTTAAAATATAAATAAAGTAAAAAATCTTTTAAGTTAAACGGTTTTATCTTATGTGCACTGAAATCTAGAAAATAATAAATGATATCCGCCATTTTGTACCGGCGGCCATCTTAGATTTACAATGTTATTGATATTACTATATTGTATTGTCATCGGAACTAAAGGTGTGTACCAAATTTCAGATTCAATCTGACATGAGGAAGGTACCTACTTAAATTTCAATTTCTAATTTTGACCCAAACAAACAAATAAATACCGTACGGGTCGAGCTAAATAAAACCGTTTAATAATAATAATAACGTCGCTTTAATTCCCGTCTATAATAATATTAGTTAAAATGCAACGAGAAAATTCAAAGAACTTGTAATAAAGACATTCGGTCTTACGACTTCAAAGTGCGACTCAAATGCCGCTGTAGCAGCCACTGAAGTAGTTTAATCTAATATAACAACACTTTTAAAGTAGATTTCAAGTAGAATCATGCAATGAAAATATAAGTAGATTAAGCGAATTTGCTTTTATAATCCACTTGAAATAAAATAACGATTGGATGGTTACATCAAGGGCTTATAAACTTTCTGGCCGTCTCGGTCATCAAAGTAAAATATCAGCCTATATAGGCACTGTCCCACGACAAGGTAAAGGCCAGGAATCAAATCATCTCTTTGATGGGATAGGCTTTAATCACCATGCTAGGTTTAGCGATCACAAACCCTTGCTATTTAAAAAAAATCGAAACATGCATTTTGCTCGATCTGGGATTCGAACCCAGGACCGCAAGAACGGGCCCGGCAGATAACCACCACCACAAAACCAACGGGGCGTTATGGTTAAGGTCAACTCAAACGTAAACAAAGCAAATGTTTACGTAATATTTTAATACCTAAGTTATAATTCTAACATGGCAATGTTTTGACCACTAGTCTCGCAAACAACAAAAACACGAAATGGCAAACGTGAAATTGATAAGGCACCGTAATTTATAATAATTACTGGGCGTATAATCACCGCATTAATAACAATTATTCGGTATGGCAATATTGCCTGATGAGACTTTAAGGGTAGGCTTTCACGGACATTCCGACACGTCACATGTGATATAAGGCCTTTTACCATGACAATGAACGTACTGGCACAGGCAAAGAGACTATAATCGTAATTATATAACTATTTATAATTACGCGCGCGCGCAAACTCGGGTTGGATCCCTACAGTTGTGCAACTTGTGGTTTTCTTTTGATGTGCATTTGGACACAGCACTTTATTCGATTGTTCCGGTTTGGATTTGTGATCACCAATTCGCATGAGGCAAGACTCGCCAGTCTCCAAAAGAGCAAGCACAAGCGTGGTGATTAAGCCTAATCCCCTTCCCATCATATAGTAACGATGACTTGATCATGATCTAGGGATTGCCCTGCAGTGATTCCGCCGTCATAACAACCCACGCTCGTCCACTGCTGGACATAGGTCTCCCCAATGCACGCCACCGCTCCGATTTCGGCCACTCTCATCCAACTCACTCAGCCAGCCTTCGAATGTTGTCATCCCATCTTGTAGCAGAGCGTCCAACACTACGTTTACCGAGTCGCGGTCTCCACTCAAGGACTTTATAGCTCCAACGGTTGTCAGTTCTGCGGCTAATGTGACCAGCCCACTGCCACTTCAGTTTGCTGATTCGGTCGTACTACGATACAAACCTTCACATCAAATGCCTGGCCAGTTTACGCAGGCACTCTAATAGGCCCCAACTGCCACGTGTGCCAATAGACCGAAATCTTCATAATATATTGTGGAATTACTGTCCCAAAACGAAGTATATCGTTCGTAAAGCATTTCACACTCATAATATTTTTACCACTTTTTACCTATAACCACAGAATACTTAATAGTACAAGTACAGAAAGCCCACTCCTAAAAACCGTTTTACCGTTTAAAACGCCACCCTTACAGAAAAAGGCTGGTATTCACACTTGACGATATTACATGGCAACATTGCCCAATACTCACTTTATGTAAGGATCGCATGCGTTGGCCAGCGCGGGGGTGCGGGAGGGGAGGTGCTTCGCCTTTATGATATGCACCTGTAGCCTTTCAGTCCCAGACTCGTACTTCAGCGTGAACCACACTCTTCCCTAGGGAAATTAAAATGGAAGGTTAATTAAGGTACGTCATTTCAATGTCCTACGATTTGCAACGCTTTGCGCTGACACACAGGTGCGGGGGTCGACAATAATATTTTTAATTGAGGAAATTTTACTGTTTAATGAATGTGGTATGTAGCTAAGTGTTGTATAATTAATTGCTAACTGTCACTCTCAGAGACGCCATTTAACCTTAATCCTAATTATCTTAATTATAGATAGTCTGTACGTCTATTAAAATAAATAAATAAATTGAGACAACATCACATACATCGTCCTGGTCCCAAACTAAGGTTTTCCCTTGTACTATGGAAACCAGAAACGACGAAGGAAAGGAACCACAAAATGAAGGTCAATATTTTTACTTAAATGACAATTAAGGTTTAATTAACGTCTCTCAGTGCGGCAGTAAGTGTAGTAATTCATTGCTAAGGTGCTTGAGCCATCATTAATCAGATTAGCTCATTTTAATCAGATAATTTTGCGATTATGTTGTTCTACACAGTTGCAAACCTTTTTTGGACTACACAGTCCAATATACAATGTTTCGTAGGCATACATAATTCATTGTGCGTATACTTTGTCAAGACTAGTTTTAATTACTTTACTAAGAAACGCTTAACTTTGTGAGTAACTAAATAATTTGGCCTAATTCGATATA
Organism: Cnaphalocrocis medinalis; assembly: GCA_014851415.1. NCBI lineage: Eukaryota > Metazoa > Arthropoda > Insecta > Lepidoptera > Crambidae > Cnaphalocrocis > Cnaphalocrocis medinalis. The sequence continues at coordinate 8,457,909 of CM026289.1, read as the reverse complement.
AACTCTGTTTTAGACTAAGTCCTTTTCATAGAATAGCTGTTGTTATTTCCAAAAAATAAATAATCGGATGTAATAATTTACAGTAGCTTCCATTATTTAATTCGTTAATTCTTAACAAAGGAATGATATATTGCGATATCTACTGCTATTTGACTTGTTACAAAGTTTGTAATTGAATTCAGACTAAAGTCGAGACCTACTGTTAACAGACGGTAATATAGATCATTATCGTATGGAAAGTTCATTTTGAACTTTTATCATATTAGTACAAATAGAAATACATGTAAAGTGATAATGTTTATACATCAGCTACCTTAATTTACACCAAATGCCCCATTAGGCCAAAATCGTATTCAAAATCAAGTAATTTAATTTTCGATCATATCATTTCTAGGTACACATACAGAAAACGTTTGAAAAACAGCACTGTTTGTCAACAGCGCTGTCATTAGTAGTTACAGTTGTAGATATATTATATATAAACTAGCGGCCGCCCGCGACTTCGTCCGCGTGGAAAAGTAACTTTTTACCCCCTTTTAACCCCTTACAGCCCCCTTTTCGCAATAAAAAGTAGCCTATGTCCTTTCTCAGGGTCTAGATCATCTGTATACCAATTTCATTTAAATCCGTTCAGTAGTTTTGGCGTGAAAGAGTAACAGACAGACAGACAGACAGACAGACAGACAGACAGAGTTACTTTCGCATTATAATTAGTATGGATAGAGCCTTTATTCATGGCGACACTTTCCGCGCCTTCCCGTTGTTTTTAGGGTTCCAATTATTGAAAAATAAATGACCTAATATTAAAAGTTTATTTGATAAAAAAGGTCATAGTTATTAAACAATACATGTCGGATTTTCCACATATTTGAAATAACAAACATGACGCAAAATTGCGTCGTCACACTCGCAATGGCCTCGACTTCATAGTCCTATAAATAACTGTCGCTCTATTTAATATTCATCGGCAAAGGTATTGAGGTACGAATGTATTCACATTCGTAAACGCGTGAATTGGAATGAATCTGACGTTGATTGCACCATCAATTACGGGCTGATAACGCTTCCCTATTGGTGTCGGGGGAAATCTGTTGGCCGGACATTTAGGGGCTTAGAATACTGACAAGTTTGTTTACATAATGGGTATTAACAACGGAAAACTTTACTTTGAGAACGGGAAGCTTTCAAGAAATCGTATCGTGCCCACGCCACGGATCGCCATCGGTGACGTACCGTATTGTACAAGTTTCCACAAATATTTTACGAGTGTGTATGATAAAAATATCCATCTATAGTCCGAGGCAAGAAAGTGTAGTTATGACCTTGAGTGCGCAGAAACCAATTTTGCTAGAAAGTCTTCTTTTTTACAAGTGCGCAAAATAACGGTCATCGCTATACTTTCGTGCCTCCAGCTATACAAATGTAATGAGACTAAAGATAAATATTAAAAGTAAGTAAATAAGCCTAAATTAATAATAGATTATATAATCCAATTGTAAGTAATAATGGCATAATTATTTTCAATACGAATATTATCTTGATATTTAACCTCAACCCAATCTTTTTTCAAAACGCTTGGTTCAATAATAAATGTACATTGTACATTCTTGTAGTCAGGTATCATAACTACTGTATACTGTACATATCCGAGTATAACACTGTTTGAACGAAAGAAAAGAAATTCGTTCTTGAAGACAGTTTTATCTAGAGTTTCTCTTTAATTGAGCATCGAGCAAAGTTAAAAGTACCTACTCGACCAGGGTGCATCTTTCAACTAACGACTGAGTTCTTTCATGAGATTTTCTCAGTGTTGCAAATAAAGATAATTTAGTTAACTTCTTAAACTAATTATTTCACAGTACGAATTTCCCTTAGGCATTGTAAAATTATTTCTAAGTAGATAAAATACATTTTAATAAAGCTCGAAAGCTCGAGTAACGCCTTTCTTTTTTTAATTAGCTCTTCATACAAATTAGACTAACAGATTAGTTTAAGGGCATAAAGCTTTATTTTGTTTAAGACAGTGAAACACCATTTACTTAATTCTCGCATAAAGTATTTAGTATTTTTTGTTTGTTGCTATGTATGCGAGAATGAATCTCGCAAGTATTTAGTATTTCATGTAGTAAGTAGGTATTTTAATTAGGTTGTTGGTACTAACATTTGCGTGTGAATGAAAAACACAATTTTAAATTCTATCTTATTACAAATAAAGACTTTATTATAATACATTAAATAAAAAAAGTGTTAGAGATTTTTGAATTTAGTGTACATGCAAGGATGATGGTTAAGTTGAATCTACATGAGCAATTTTGATCTTTAATATCAACATAAACAACTTAATACTTATTTAACCACAACCTTTGCCCATAGGTATAATCATCAAAACATCATAATGTTCCTGTCAATAGTTTATCAAGGCGTACGATTTCCGCCCCTCGTATTAAATACTTATCAAAACAGGGTAATTAATGTTTTCATGGACTTTACCACAGTATAAGTGAAATTTAATGAAATAATTTAGCGCTACAAGAAAAGGGCTAATTGATCTAGGAGACACTTTCTATCCGTTCTGTGGTTTACCGGTTTTCCATACAGTACACACACAGACACTGTAAAGCACAGTACAGTGACAAGGGTGTTTCAGGTATAACACACCACTTTCGGAAATTGCTCTGTGACCCCTTAAACTGATTGCTTGTCGATCCATCCAGCAGTGTATCAGATCTTCGCACAATTTCCGTCCTCTACAAATACGAACCGTCATAAAAACATATCAATTCATCGCAAACCTTCTAATCGTGACGAGGTTATAACTGTTTTCATGGAGTAGTTTTGATAGTCATCTTTACTTTTACAACACTGTTAGTGGCTGTTAACATTATTGGTTGGAAATTATAGCAGATTTTTACTGTTGGAAACAATGGATCGGAGACGTGTGACGTGAACCAAATATCATTAATAATTTAAGTAGTTTAAGTACAGTCTTTATACATCCCACTAATATTATAAACGTAAAAGTTTGTAAGTATGGATGGATGGATGTTTGCTCCTCTTTCATGCAAAAACTACCGAATGGATTTTAATGAAACTTTACAATAACAAAGCTTATACATCAGAGTAACAGAGGCTATAATTTATAAAAATATATTGTTTGGTTTATCCAAAATATTGCAAACTAGCGGCCGCCCGCGACTCCGTCCGCGTGGAAAATTTTTCGCAATAAAAAGTAACCTATGTCCTTTCTCAGAATTCGGTAGTTTTGGCGTGAAAGAGTATTAGACACAGACAAACGGACAGAGTTACTTTCGCATTTGTAATATTATATAGTTAGGATAACTAACTCCACGCATACAAAGTTGCGGGCGGCTCTGGGGGTATAGTAAGTTTGTTTGTGGTTAAGATATTATAATAATTATAATACATACTATAGTCATTGATAAATCAACCCTTAACATAATCCTGAATAGTTTTCGAGGTCAACTATTATAGAGAAACTATCGATAATTCAGCAACACTAATTTGGATCGCCAAACGCTGGCAACTAAGTAATTTAGCGAGTGGTTCGAAATATTTGTGTAGGTACTCTCAAGGTTAAACGCTAAAGTTAGCTTTTAATAACTATTAAAAACTATGTACCTTATACATGCCAACCTTTATAACGTTACTTTAACTTTAGGTACTTATTAACATTTTTAAAGAAAACATTATTACGTGGTGAAATCACAAAGCCTTGTTTATCTTAATTAGAGGTCTAGGAGTTGGGAACACAAAGAAATACTTACGACATGCCCCTCCGGCCACAGAAGATCTTCGTCCAAACAATCCGATTTGTACAGCGACGGATCCAAAACTCCAAGGTCGGCGGTATTTGCTAAAACAAAACAAAGTCTTATTCATTTGAAGGAATAAATTTCCTTTGCATGCAAAGGTAAAAAGTGGGAAACAATTTTCAAACAATTCGTTTTCCTGTCACGAACATAACAATTTATTAATTGGTTTTCGTTAATCGAAAAACTGTTAAAAAGAAATCCAAATTAATTTGAGCACTGTTGAGGTACCGAGATTGTTAAAAACAAAACACGATCGTCGATACAGATTCCATTTTCGCGCAAATTGTTATTGACGAATATCGAGATAAAAGAAGAGATTTATATTGTTTTAATGGCGCCATTCGTCTTACTGGCCAGTCTTCGCTCCCCTATTAATAAGCCTTATATAAAAATCTCCCGTCTTTCTTTTTGATAGAGGCTTATCAAAAGAGAGATGTTGGATTTGGATGATTTTTCAAATCCTATCTCTGATATCTAAATCATAGTACTACCTACTTAACCAGCCTATGTGAATCTTGCAAAGTAGCAATTATTTAGGTTACCGCCCTGCTAAAAGACCGACAAAGCGTGGGAAAGACAAGACGCCATCTTTGGACACTGCATTTATCTCTTTCTTTTTGACATAAAAAAGAAAGAGTCATGTCTTTCTTGTATCGGCGTGTCCATAATTAATTTCAGACTTATTTAATAAAATATTAGAAAATCCTCCTATTATATTAATCTAGGTAGTCTTATTAGTATCTTAGTAATATTTATCTTTAGTACAATAGAGCCATAGGATTAACTTCTAAGTGGCTGTGATCCGATTAGACAATATAATCCAAGTATTAAATGTACACTAGGGATTTTAAGCACATGTTATATTATGTGCGTTCCGTTTTTGATAGTGCCTACTGAATCACGTCATGTTCTTCTGTTAATTCTAACTCTATGGTAGCAATATACCATGGTTACTCCCTGACACATGACCATAAGGCATAAATGATCGACACTCCCACCCACATACCATAGATACCACTCAACGCTATAACGACCGGATTTCCGTGACAAAGTGGGTGCTTACTCCTAATAACTCAAACTCGTAAAGAATTACAGGTGCAGAAATTTCACTTTAGGTAAATTTGAATAGGATTTTTTTTACTGGTTTGCATAATTTTGGGTAATCTGTATAAATCATATCTATTTGTTGGTTAGTCTATTTGTACTCTACTATAGGTAGAGCCGAAAGGGCCGGATTGACCGAAATGATACCGCGGCTTAACAAAAAAAATATAAGGAGCACTTTGGGTCACTGCGCCAGCCTACTTAGTTACATCACTATTATTAATAATATTAGTTAGGATAGTTAAAAAAATATAATCATTACATTATAACTTTTAATTATTGTGTAAGATTTTGCAGTTACACAGATTCATAAAGTTAATGAGTACGAGCAAAAAGGTCAAAGTCAAGTTCAATGAAATCGTCCATTCTACACTCTGAAATTACTTAAAAATAATTACGTGTGTTTCAAACTCGATAATGAATTTTCGATACAGGATGGGTAAAGTTTGAGAAGGGAAACCGCCAAAACTTCGACGAGTTTAATTCAAGAGTTTGTATTGTATTCATTCGCTTTTAAAACAAGTTTAGACAAGTCTGACAAGTTCTGCGTCTGAGTACCACGATCTATATTTAATGTTGAACTTTAAACGTCATAAAGTTGTACATAAGAACATACAATGTCTATGATGGAGAAGTATGACTGTGGCCTTTCGGCATCAATGTACCAGCTCGACCGAAGTATGTAATACCACTGTGTTTCGCCAAGTGAGTGAGGGTAACGGAGGGCCCGGTCGGGGAGAAAAAGGTCAAAAGGTTGGCAGCAAACTTTTCCACCGGTGTCGCTTTGGGCAGTGAAAATCGCTTAGTATCTGGTGATCCGTTTGGTCGTCTGGTACCTATCACATAAAAAAATCATTTCATTATCTCTATTTGTACAGATCAGTAGTGTGATGAGTATAGCTCAGTGCACCAACTGTTGGTGCCCGAGGTGAAAGATTTTTTCACCACCATCTTTTTCCTCAACTCCCCGAGGACAAAGCAGAGATTTAGCGGCCCCCGTAAAATAGTTTTTGATGCTACAGAATAGCGTAATCATTTCAGCCAATAGACGTCCATTGCTGGACATAGGCCTCCCCCAATGTTCTTCAAGCAGATCGGTCCTGTGCTACCCGAAACCAAGGGACTCCCGCGACCTTCATTACATCGTCGGTCCACCTTATGGGCTGCAATCTCCTGTACGCGGCCTCCACTCAAGGACCTTTTCGCCCCAACGGCCGTCTCCTCGCAATATGCCCTGCCCACAAGCTGCTATAGGATAGCGAAAATATAGTATATTCCTCATCGACACAGAATGGTTAAAGTCCCTCTAACACCGATTTATCGTCATTCTACGCACCCAGTCGATACCTATAATGTACTCGTAGTCGCAGATTTTAAGGCTCTATTAAGTCCAAAGCAAGAATATCCTTATTCGAAAGGGTCGCTCGGCGTTAACAGTAAAGAATGTGATCAGAATACATTACGTCACGTGGAAGGGACATTTCAATGAATCCGATATTCGGTTAGCGATTACTTATCGTGTTCGCGACGTTTTCAAGATGGAGTAGGATGAGATTGCGAAATTATCGAGGGTAGTACTTACCATTATTTATTTGCCAAAAGCTTGATTGATTGATACCAATTATATAGCATATGATAACATTGATACCAATCTTAACTTTCTGCCTGCTTTGTAGGATGTTCACTATAATGTGAAAACGTAAAGGAATGCCTTAACAATTTCATTCAACTGTGTTCATTCCGCTACTCGAGCTCTGATAAATAGCCAGCATTATTGCTAGCTACTGACAATGTATGCAAATATCCCAAGAGGCGCATAAGTGGTACTGCATTGAATTGTACAGTATTGAGAGCTATAAATTACACTTGTACTATGGATCTGATGTTACACAAAGGAAGTTCTTGGAACGTAGAAATGCTGACAGCTAAACAAACAAGGTTGTAAGCTAGTTTTGTAGTTTGGATCTGATGTTACACAAAGGAAGTTCTTGGAACGTAAAAATGTTGACAGCTAAACAAACAAGGTTGGAAAGCTAGTTTTGTAGTTTGGATCTGATGTTACACAAAGGAAGTTCTTGGAACGTAGAAATGCTGACAGCTAAACAAACAAGGTTGGTAAGCTAGTTTTGTAGTTTGGATCTGATGTTACAACACACGTGCAAATTATGGAATGACCTTCCAGTTGCGGTGTTCCCTGATCGCTATGACATGTCCTTTTTTAAACGAGGTTTGAAAAGAGTACTTCTTTCACGGTAGGCAGCGGCATGACTGTGCCTCGGCATTGTTGTTGTCTATGAGCGGCGGTTACCATTTACCATCAGATGGGCCGCATGCTCGTCTGCCTACTTCAGCAATAAAAAAAAATAAGGAAGTACTTGGAACGTAAAAATGCTGACCGCTACACAAACAAAGTTATTTACTAAAGACTGGTTTACATAGTCCGGACTAGCGTATAAGTCAGCCTGCCGAATAGCTGCACTACAGTAACTTACACTGTTTGAACGTCACTTACGAGTAGCTAGCAAGAGAGAGTTTGAGATTAGCTCGCATGACAAGCCGAGTAACTATCTACTGGCTAGGCAGCAGCTAATACTTTGTAAATAATTTTAAAACTCAAGCTTAGATAGAAGTCTTTCGAAAACTGATGGACTGTAAAAGCGTAATAACAATTAGGCTAAATGTGTAATGCGGCTGCCGCGGTTCTATAGAAAAAGGGTGATGGTGATGGGACCGTAAGGGAGACCGCGTAACTCACTTTCTTATTGGTTAGATGAAATCACTTGAATTTATAATTCTTCATATTCCTTAAATTCATCATCAGTCTGTTGCTGCAGTCCACTGTTGGACGACTGTCAAGCCTCTCCAAATGTTCACTACTCCTATCGATCTTTGGCTATTCGCATCCAGCTGCTGCCAGCATCATGCGCAAACCGTCTCTCCATCTGGTTTAAAAGCGTAAAACTCCATTTTTCCGAGACGCAGTCTCCACTCCAGAACTCGCTTACTCCAGCGGCTGTCAGTTCTTTAACTTCGTAAGACCCAAAAGCCTTTTAAAAGGCATAAAACAATTGATTTTCTAATGTGCTTGCTATCTGGGCCTTACGACGTTAAGGGTACCAAAGCTAATAACAGCTAATAGGGTTACCAAACGCCTGATTAATAAATTTAATAGGATTTCTATTTATAGGCTTATTAGATTGAAAAACGTGTTTTCCGATCCCTGCCTAACATCCGCTGCGTCACTAAGGCCGTAGGTCAAAAGTACTATGGAACAGTCGAAATTGTAGAAATGGTAATCTATTTCTGTACTACAATGTCTAAAATAATTTGGATAGTCATGCTGTTGGCACATTATAACTATACTTATATCCGATTATTGATTGTTACGACTAACAAGATATAACTAGGTACACCGCATAAAAGCATGATTAACGTTCATGTAGACTATGAAAGCAATATAATATTATTGTTTGGATCTTTGTTTTGTAGCATTTTCTTATTAAAAGATCGGGGAAAATATTATTTTCTGGTAGATTAATAAATTCCCAAGGCATTCATCTGACGTGCAGACAGGAAAGTGATAATTGTTTGTTACGGGAAAATTTCTAACTTCTTGTTTGATGTAGTTTATTAACTGAATTTATCTGAGCACTCTGAACACAGGAAAAATTATAAAACTTGTGATTTGTAAACGCATGTATCGCCTAGGCGCCTACTGTCTATTGGTGTCAGTCTTGTTGGCTGTTACGCAATCAGAAGGCCTCTTAGTGACAGATAGGGGCGATGTACAAAATTTTCAAAATAACTAACATTTAGAAAGTAAACAGGATAAGTTCAAACTTTTGCCGGGCGCCAAATAACCGTAGGACGAATGTAAACACTGATACTAATATGTTTAATTATTTTGTGGTCATACTTCCCTGTCCAAGTTATGGTCCAAGTGTGTCGAGAACGCATACATGTTTTTACTAATTTTGGAACCGTTAAAAGTTGTGTGTTCTAAATTTAAAAATCACCATCCACCAAACATTTTTAGATTGCGAAGTAGGTATTATTTATAATAACGTCTGCTTAAAATTAATACTACTTTGTGTTTCACAACCTTTGGAAACTATACGGATTGGCGCAAAGTTTTAACTAGTATGTTGTACTGAGCGCTCTCTATGCAATGAATAGCTTGCAACCCCTGGTGTACAATTTAAGTTTATGAAACAGCTCGTTTCTATTCTATTGTGACTGAATTGACCGTGGTAATTACGAGGATTGCTTCGTAGAAGTTTGTGGAGAAGTTATTAATTTAAATATGCTTTGCATTTGCATTTCACGAACGAGGGACATTTTTTTAATGTTACGACAGAAAATGCTTTTTGACCTTTATTTGACCTCAATCACACACGCTATTAAGTAAAGCTTAGGGTGATTTTGGGATCAATCATCTTGTCACAAAGTTCTATGGGGCTTAAAAACCGAGTTTATTTTACTTTTTTGGCTAATTGAAAGTTTTTCATATTTTCTTAAAAACGAGCCTAATTACGTAAGTAAAATAAAAAAGGAGTTTTACTTTTAAAATTATGAAACCGTAAACTGACCAGCTTTGTATGAAAATAGGAGTACGACTACTACCAGCGGTAGATTGTATGTTTTGACATTATTGTTTTGTATGGACCTTGAACCATTACTTGAATAAATATATTTTTTATTTCTATTTCTACTCTAAGGACGGTTAGATGTGCGTCAACTGAGTATATTGGCTGACATGATTATTTTCTTATTATGTAAGCCGTTTATAATTCAAGTGCTGTTACCTACGATATTGTAGTGGTTGGTAAAGTTGATTTTTACGTGGGACCTTAAGAGGGTAAGCTCCCAAGGTAAACATTCTACGCAAGAAAAATATTGCACACCTGTTTAAAAAGAACCATAAAATGAGGATAGTCAGTGAGTTGACATGTACCTACGTAGGTATAACTCAGCGTCAACCCTTGAGTCCAAGGGCCAACGTTGAGATAGGGATCGGGGAGGGATACGCCGATTTGCGCTTTGGATATCGTACCTTAATCGGATGAGATGTCACAGCGTAGACGCATGACTGTGTTATTATGCTCTTATGCGCACAAATTAAATGCAATATATATAGATTATATGTACCTATATGGTCAGACAGCAGTCGCTTCTTTGTCATTACCTGACTTCCCAAGTCTTGAATCATGGTCTAATTGTACCCGGCGGGACTGCAGAGCGACAGCGTTGAATTACAAGCTTAGGTGAAAAAATGCAAATGATACGAACGAAATTGCCAAGCGCTATTTTGACAACTTGTCTGTAAAGCTGCTTGCTAATAATGTAGAACGAGATAGCGAGGCAGTGAGGGTTGTATTACCAAAAGCATAAAAAGTCCTTTCCGTGGCCAGCAATCATTTTATTCGGCCGATTTTAACCTCGGCTCCGATAGACATGGAGGTTACTAGAGCGCCACTCATTGAAACTTCCTATGTCTGCTACTGTCTATTTGTATACTGCGGTAAATCCCTGGGTTTGTTGTTCACTATCGCTATCCCGACCCTTTTCCATCTCGAGACTACTAAAAATACAGGGCTATTTCTAAATTTCTGGACATCAAAGCCACATTTTACTCTTCTTTCAGAAATACTCTTCCCATATTATTATATGGGAAGCGATTAAATACCGGAGGCGATTGACGACCGAACCGTCCATAGGCACCTCCTCTGGGTCATATTCATTAAGGTACGTGATTCAAAAATCTCAATTTTATTTTTATTTCCTACCCATACTTTTTTATACTAACCATACTCACAAGTAAATTATTTTTAATTTCTACTTACGCATGGACATTGTAGTCTGTAATAAAAAGTTTTAATTTGAATTTAAAACGTGTAATACTTTAACACCTACGCATAAAACCGCAGCCAAAATTTATGCAAACGTAGCTCTATTTAGGGTTACGGTTTTGTAGGGCGAGAATATTTCATTAAAATTAACAATGGCTGCCTAATTTTAGAGGGTTTGAGGAAGAGCAATAAACGTCACTGTAGCGTTAACTGGCGTAGTTTGTGACGTGAGAAACCGAATCTTGTAGAATATGTATGTAAATAATATTATTAGACTTTAAACGAATCTCTCTCATAACATTGTGTCGTACCTATATGTGTTTGTTTATTTAATTTTGTTGTTTTGTTTTCTTCTAGATGGTGTAAGACTCAACTATTAATAAAATCTAGAAGTTAATCTCGTCACACCGGTCAAATTTATTTGAAATAACATGTCTCTCTAATCAATCGACGGTCGTAGAATTAAATGTGCAGTGCTCGTTACTAAAACTACTAAAAAAATCTTGTGACCTGGAAATTAAGGCTTATTTTGAGCTCAGAAGTACTCATCCATACTAATATTATAAATGCGAAAGTAACTCTGTCTGTCTGTCTGTCTTCTACTCTTTCACGCCAAAACTACTCAACGGATTTAAATGAAATTTGGTATACAGATAATCTAGACCCTGAGAAAGGACATAAGCTACTTTTTATTGCGAAAAGGGGGTTGTAATGGGTTGAAAGGGGGGTAAAAAGTTACTTTTCCACGCGGACGGAGTCGCGGGCGGCCGCTAGTATAGGTATAAATGTCGCAAGGAACAAAGAAAATATTCTGATGAGGAGCTAAGATATAAAAAAAGGAAATGAACTATATAATTATGAAATTGAATTCAGAAGTAGTTTATAATAAATAAATGATCTTTGTTGTAAATAATAAAGATAATACCCTGATGGGGAACTAAGAGATTACAATCACACAACACACACACAGAAGATCGGGGCGGCTGTGAAGCAGCCTGTACCGTGTTTTGCTGAGTGAGTGAGGGTACCGGTGGCCCAAATGGGGGGCAAGAGGATTAAAGGTTGACAGCTCAATTGTGACTCTACTGGTATAACAGGTGTCTATGGGCGGCGGCATTCACTTACCATGAGGTCATCCTGTCTGCTCGTATCACATAAAAAACAATATTAACATTGAAAGATGCTATTTATTTTCTTTGCTAACCAAGCTCCACCTCGTATAATTGAGTTTACTCTCGAAATACATTGGATATCCCTAGGGAACTGTTTTATTTAAATTTGTTGGGTACAAAAAATGTTGCCTTTTCTTTCTGTTTTAACTAAATAAAAATACAAAAGAATAAAAATAAGCAATATTTAGAAACGCTATTGAAGTATAATATTCGAGGCTTAGGTACCTACAGCATATTTTTGTTTGAGGTTGTAATAAAAATTCTGAATCGACAAATTCTCTGAAGATTCCAATTCCACATTTATCTTAGCTATTATGTTTAGGGTTCTGATGAAGTAATAGGCATATTAAAGGTACCTAGAAATCAGAAACAACTAAATCAGTGAACTAAGAAAACACGTTTGAAAAGGTCGATAGAAACTCTGTAGTACGAGTACTCCCTTCTAAAATAGCGGTCATAGGTTCGATGCATGCACCTTTAGATTTTAAAACTCTGTGTGCGTAGGTATTTCTGTCATGTCTCAACGATGAGGGAAACTACATGTGTCGAAAATAATTTTGAACTAAATGTATTTTATGTGTTCTTTTTCGACTTGCGATGTGTAGATTTATGGACAACTTATCGTCTATCTTCTATAATACTATTGATAAAGTGATAAATTGTATAGTCATCGTCAAATCTTATATACAAACTGTAAAAGCGAAACACTGGCATAATGCAATCAACGCCCAGCGCCATCAATCATAATAATTTATTGCGTACCACATTTCAGGGTACAGGTTTTAAATTAAATAGAGGTATGCAAGTGAGATCTAGGTATTAGTAGACAGTGGACCTACTGTCCCGAAACGAAGTGAGGGCGGGTCACTAGTCTTAAATATTGCTCGAAAATCTAATCGGAAGTAGGTAGTAAGTACAAGGCGTGAAGTCATCCATTATAACAGGTGTGCCAGTCCACAGGGAGTTCCGGTCAACGACTCCTGTAAGACTAGTTGCCTCACCCACATCTGTTTATAACTTAGTGGAACGAGTTTTTGTGCAAATCTGGACTTGAAACTGTTGTGAAGCAGAAATTGATCTACATTCCTACTTACCAAGTATACGTTTGTAAGTAAGCATTTAATGACCACAGAAAATAGATACACATTAACAAGGAACAGTAGCAGATATAATACTAGATAACATAATATACAATATAAATTTGTTTTTGTTCATTTTCAATATAATGCTCGGTTATTTGATAACCGTAACACAAGTGCTTAAAATCGCAATTTAGTCAAGAAGAAGTACCTACTAAATATTTACAATTACGTACTAAAAAACTTACGCCTTTATAATATTAGCATGATTATCAAAACTAAAGTTTAGATTTAAATAATTTTAATACTTATCAGGTTTCAGTTCTAACTTCGATCTATTAAGTATTCTGTGCTTCGATTCAAAAACACAATTGTAATATCAGTGTTCGTAGCACCCGTAGCCACCGTAGCTACGGACGACGGGCAACTTCGTAGTATTAAACAGAGTGCATACATAATACCAAATGAATATTAATACGTCGTTAAATTAACCCACGGTAATGTTTTACCGTTGCTTATTTTTCTATACAATTCCATTTCCAGCTTGCAAAAGCAAACGTTATTTTTCACTGTGCAATTCATTAATTCAAAGAAAACATTGTTAGAACAAAACATAATGGTATACCCGACTCGGTTTTCAAATCCTTTAAATAAATAATACGAGTGTGAGAATAGTATAATGAAGTTTATTATCATGATTAAACATTTTGCTCATTATTTAATTTAAAGCGAGCGTTTTCTCTACAAAAGTGTACTTTAAATGTATATTATCTAAATATTCTGAAAGTAAATTAAAATATGTAATTCAATATTACACATAAGTAGAAATGGGTTGATATTTTTTTTAAATTACAAATGATTAAACCACACTCCGGCATGAATGGGTCGGCTCGACCGGAGTGATACCACACGGTTATCATAGAAGACCAATGTAAAGCAGCGCCTGCGGTGTGTTTCGTCGAGTGAGTGACGGTACGGATGCACAAATCAAATCAAATCAAATGTCATTTATTGCTTTAGTTATAGATTAGTACATCTAAGTTCTTAGTCTAGATTTACAATAGTTAGTATCGCTATAACTTGCCATTTCGGCGTACAATAAGAAAATGTCATTTTATAGTATTCCTAAATTAAATAATAATAATTAAGTAACATTGTTCAGTCTATTTAATAGTAATTTTATCTTCAAAGAACTCCTGCAATGAATAATAACATTTCCTCAATAGTATATCAAACAGTTTTTCTTGAAAATGCTTCCGTGTCATCTGTTTTAAGTCATCTGGTAAGTGGTTATATATTTTTGCGGGAAAGGGGGTAAAAGGTTGCCAGCGCACTTGTAACTCTACTGGCGCTGCAAGTGTCTATTGGTGGCAGTAAGAGAGAAGACAGAGTAGGGTTTGAGCCTCCGAGACCCTCACTCACAAAACAAAGTGCAGGAGCTTTTCCACGCTGGTTTATGCTCTTATCAAAAATTCAAATGGCTTGTTTTGATTTAGCCACCCCGGCCGGTTGTACTTGTAATGAATTGTCTGGGAAGTTTTCTCATTTGTTACGACCGCAGTTTAGCCATTCATTATTTAACAGATACATGCCCACATCTGGAATGGAAGGTTTTATTTGTACTTTTACAAATTAATGGATTAGATAGATAACTGTTATACGCACTTTATTGTAAGAGAAATAATAATTGATTAATCAGGAAATATTAAACAGATAACAAATTAAAATTTCTTTCTTAGGTTTATCTAACTTATGTATGTATTTGTATATTTTATAACACATAATTATGAAAACAAAAAAAAATTGGATAGAACAGAGGTGGAATATTAATTTAACTACGAAATATCTTTGTAATATATATTCAAGGAATACGATTGCTTTTTTATTATGTTCTTTAGTTGTCCGTGCTCTCTGTCAAAATGCACATTGTACTTGGTATAGGTATAGGTAGTTAGAATGCGTAATCTAATGTTAATTATATTAAATAAAATTGAATGCAAGAAGTTTGATCGAAAGTTTATTAGTGTTTTGGTAGGAAGTTCTCCTTCGTCGTACGTAATTACTTTATGCCAAGCTTTTGACACAAAGCACTGAGACGGTTATCTCTCGCAACAGGTACTCTCTATGCAAGTTGTTTATGCAATCGAGTTCAAACAATGTCGAAGCAATTTCACGGTGTTTAGAGATTTACATAATCTGTCGAAGTTTCAATTTGGTTCGCGTGTAGCGTGATGGGATCTATGATGTTGGATGTCCAAAGGATATTCCTATACTGACCGGGTCCTATATTTTATCTACACTCATGTCATACAATACTAGACTACAAAACGGGAGTAAAACGCGCTATAAAAGTGATATAATTATTGTTTGACGTTCGACCTCGTTATAAAGGCAATCCAAAGATTTTAATTAGTATCTAGTGGGTTTTTAGTGTACTGGTGTTACTTTGTGCAGTGAAGTGCCGCAGGGTGATATTAATATAAGAATCATTGAATTGTGTCGTTTTTAACACTGCTATTGTGTGTCGAGTGAGTTGTCAAGTGAACAACTTGCTTTGACCTAATAGAGTCTTAAAACCTACGGCTTTGTTAAAAATAGTCTCCACAGAATCCTTAGGACATTAAAACGCTAAACACTGGCGTTTTATTGAGTGACTGTGACTTCGACTGACTTCGACTTTATCAAACTACACTTGACATTGACCAAATTAAATGTGTCGTGAACACAATACAGGCCATATAACAAAAAAAAAAGTCTAAACGCGATAAAAGTTATATAAACTTACTGCTTGACGTTTCGACCGCGTTACAATGATTACGCGTTACAAGTTTCTGATACGTTAAAACGTTAAAGTTTCTACACACGATTTCGTATCACTCTTGATTGTTAATAAAATACTCGCTAGCGCTCGCATTTTAAAATTACGCTCGAGTTTTAGTAATGACAAATAACTAAAAGTAGTTTATATTACTGTGAAGTCATTACTATAAGTACCTAACTTGAAATATCATCTTTAGCGACAGGCCTTTAAATAATTTCCAAAAATCTTCAACAAGCCGCTCAACGAATATTGCTGTAGTGACTCAACTTTTGATATTAATTTTATGTTTCTAAAGGACCCTTTTTAGGCTAAAGGTATCTATTTATTTGTAAGTTATTAAGGTTTTATGTCAGACAGGCTTATACCTAGTCTACGGAGCAAAGGTAATTAAACCTGTAACTTCAGAGTCTGGCCATTCCTAATTAAATATATTGCTATGGACAAATTAGCAACTCTGTTTAGAATGAGATAAGATTTATTTTTATTTGAAAGTTTAATTAAAACATCGTGTCTGACCACAAAGAGTGTAACTAAGTAATTTTATTAACATTTATCATATTATCCTAGGGATGAAAACAGCTGCTGCCCTTACACATTTTGGAATTATACTCGTATACGAGTACCCACAGGTGCCCCTGAAAATCAGCAACTTGGCATCGATAAACGATGCATTGTCTTGGCATTATGCTGAGGGTCACTTTTTCGGCACAAAATTTTAAGATTTTATTGTTATTAGCTGTAAGATTGTTGCTGAATAAATATTTTTCTATTCTGTTCTATTCTATACTCAAAGGGTTGTGAATTTCCAAAAGTTACAAATCAAATTTTCAGAATGATCGGTAGAAGACGTAGTTAAAGGTATGTAAACGTTCACAGGTACAGAAAGCCACACATCAGCTTACCACAACCTGTCAAATTTCCTCAATTGATAATGAACCTTAATGTGTAGTAAAATGAGAGTCGATTGATGAAATTTGACAGTTTTGTATACTTTGATGTGTAGCTGTACGTACATCCTGTACTTGTGTACGAAGATAAGATTTAGATTCGTTTATATTTTTCTTGAAACACACTAAACTAAGTCCATAGGTAATTTAATTAATCGAGGAATACTAATATTGCAGAAATTCTCGGCCGTTCTTTTATTTATTTGCATTTTTAACACAGAGCTGGACACAGAGGTATACTGTGGTAATTACGAGATATCCTTTATTTCACCAAGGAATACAAATTGCTTTTCATAATTTTCTTTAGTTTTCCGTATCCTCTATCGAAAATGCACTTCCTGCTTGGTACCTACCTACTAAGTTAGGCTTGCCCTTTGCGTACCAGGCCTACGGTAAATCAGATTACATGTAGCCAGCCTTAAGGGCATATAACAAGGTTACGTAACGAGCATTATCTAACTGACCGTAGGCTACTGGAGCATGGGATCGTGTTCCTAATCGAATAGTTAGCTTATTCAGGCCTGGAGTGTCTTAGGCAAATTGGTGCCTACTTACAAATGTAGGGAGGTGTTTGGATTTTAGTAAAGAAATGTACATTTAGTATGTAGGCCTCGAACCTCCTCCTCGACCTCGACAATTAATTCGGATTGTTTAATGTGATAAGTGGCATACGAGCAGACTAACCACTAGATGGTAAACGATTGCCGCCGCCTATAGACACCTACAACCAGTGGAGGCACAAGGGCATTGCCAATACCTATTTCAATTCCCTTTTCCCCTGATAAAACTTCCGGTACCCTCACTTACTCGGCAAAACACAGCGCAGGCGCTGCTTCACCCGGTCTTCAGTGAGGCCGTGGTATAACTCCGTTCGGCCCACGGTCTTCTGTGAGTTGTATCACTCCGGTTGAGCATTTATGCCGAAGGTGCCTCTCCCACTGTTCTGGCTGCTTGAAACAGTCCGCCATTGAATACCATATCCCATCGTTAATCGTGATCCCGTAAGGGTTTTTACCTATATTGTAATGCAATGGTTTACGAATGCTCCAACACTTATCAAATTGGTCATTTCTTTAATAGCGTAGCGAAAACTAAGATAAATGTTTAATGTTATCATCTACGTAAAAGCATCAGTACAGGCCATTTATCACTGTATTCACTAGAGGGTTAAAATAGCAATGTTAAGTTAGTTTTCTTAAGATATAAAATTTTATAAAATTGTATCTAAATTGTCATCGAAAATATTTTTTTAAATCATCATCATCATTTCAGCCAATAGACGTCCACTGAAGGACATAGGCCTCCCCCAATGTTCTCCATTCAGATCGGTCCTGTGCCAACCTGCATCAAAGGAATTCCGGTCGTCGGTCCACCTTTTAATTTTAATAATTCAACCAAAATTGGTTTAACACCATCTGTACACCAGTGTTGATACAGTAATGTGTAGATATGTTTAGTACTATATATTAATTTTAAACAAATATGGCAGACATCTTGTAATCATTTGCAATGAGAACATCTGAATTTCAAACAAGAATTTAGTCTTAAGTGTCGTTGATTGAAGCCTTGAGTACGTGTTAGCATAACTACGTTTGCGCTCGTAAATTAAATAAAGTTGTTAGCAATTCATTGAAGGATTCCCAACAATTCATACAGCCCGTTGCCATCAAGATCGCATATGTAAACAAGCGTTTGTTTACGAACATATAACCACACCATATATTTACCACAGTTGGAAGCATTCCAGTACCAAAGCATTAAAACAGTAAGTAATACACCTACAGTTAAACTGAAGCAGTGTGGTCAGTTTTGAGCCTAATCTTGTGTAGTGTTAGGGTTGTCACTAAAGCTACCACAAGCAATCTGGCAACGGACAACTTACGTTTTAATGGGTGCAATCACGTCAACACAAACTATCACAAACCAAACCAACTAGATTAAGAGTTACACGTTCAAAAAAATCTCAACAGTGTGGGTATCCACACTTTAAGAAATTACTTGAAACCTTAATCGTTTACTCACGATGATTTCTTTCATCGCCGAGGTAATGGTTGGCAGCGCACTTATGACTCCGCTGGCATTGCGGGTGTTTATGAATGTCGGCAATCGCTCACCATGTGATGTGTCTGTTGGTCTGTTACCTATTACTTGAATTATTGACTGGTAGAGAATATAATATAATACGTACCTACAAAATCGTGCTACGGGCAATATTCAGACTGTGACATTATTACTTTGTACATACATCTGTATCCATACATATTATGTAGCTTGGTTTACCATGTCAACCGCGTAATATTCATTTCTCATGCAGATATGTTGCGGTCTACAGAGGGGAGGCAGTTTACAAGCGAGAGCGTCGTCTTTTCCGACATAATAAAATATATACTTATCATTTTGAGCTATTTTTTTTATGTGATATGTGGCAGCTGACCAGAGTTAGAGAAAGAGACCACAGATCACCTGATGGTAAGCGATTACCGCCGCCCATAGACACCTGCAATATCAGTAGAGTCACAATTGCACTGTCAACCTTTAACCCCCTAATAATAGGTTGCCTACTGCCTCCGTTCTGAATTGATAAAAAAATTTTTTTTGCATGAAAATGTTATTGAATTGGACAATAGTCTATGAACAGGAATATTAATATTGACAAGGTTTGAAAATTGTCAAGTATTGGGTATAAAATAAAAGTTCCAAAAATGATTAAAGTCAGATAAACATAAAAGATAAAATTTACTTATGTTAAAAGGAAAAGACGAAAAAAAGTCACCATAGCTTAATAAATATAATTTTTAGGAAAAAAAACGGCTATATTGTACGTACAGCCCTAGTTTTTTCTAATTCAGAATTGAGTCACGTTCATCATCATCATCAGCAACCCACACTCGGCTACTGGTGGACATAGGTCTCCCTTAATGCACGCCACTGACGATTTTCGCCCACTCTCATCCAGCCCACACCAGCCAGCCTTCTAATGTCATCATCCCATCTTGTCGCAGGGCGTCCAACACTACGCTTACCGAGTCCCGGTCTCCACTCAAGGACTTTACGGCTCACGTAATAGGCGATAATAAAGATGAGTCCCGGCTTAGGAAAACGTTAAGCTATCGATCCTAACTGCTATAATAGTGGTCGTTATCACACGTCTGAGCTCCTAGAAAATCTATGTTTAGCCCTCAACCCTTATAAAACTAAAATAATACCGTTAGTCTCGATTTTAAAAAGCTAAATAAGTGTCAAGTTTTGTTCTTAAATCACCATTAAAGTAAGTTATCTATTTAAGAGTATGACTGCCGTACTCAGACACGTCAACATTAATTGTCTCTTAAGAAAAATAAATCTACTCTTATAAAGATTAATCTCAAATTAAAATAATGAGCATTGATGTTAAGTGATGTCCCTGAGTATAGCCGTGAGTGAGGCTGTTAAGCGAGAAAGGGTCACTAAAAACCCATTTGCCAGTCAAGGAAAGTAAATTGTAATTTTACTATTCCACTCGTACTTTCATTACTCTGTAATATAACTTTTGAACATGTTCTAGTCATGTTTAGAAATCGATGCCTGTACGTCAAGGCAACCTTAAAACTTTATTGGTCTTTCTGAGAATGAATATGTGAAACAATTAATAACTGTATACTAGTATTTGAAAATAGGATAAACGTGAGAAATCGAACAAATGGATGTATCTAGGCCACGGTAGACTTATTCAGTGTAATAATTAACACTTGTTATTTTGAATATAGGCCCGCCCTCTCTTCGTTTGGGAATTTAATATTGCTAATAGTTCCAATAGATGGCGACAGCGCCACACAAGACACAGAACTCGATTTCGACCTTTTGTATTTTCGGTTGTCTACAGAAGATCTTCTTTATCTTCTATCTATCATCTTCTATACTATTTATAAAAAGATAATTTCTATAGACATTGACAGACCCTATACCTACACAAACCGAAAACACGGAACACGGGCGCGATGTATTTGACACTCAGCGCCATCTGTTAGTATACATTAGTACTACTAGCAAAATTACGGCATGATACGAAGTTAGAGCGGGCTACTTGTCTCCTCATACATTGATCTGACTTCGGCACTTTTGCTACAGATATCATACAACAGAGAGAGTTGTAGAGTATAGATATCTCTTTACCTAACGCAAGTGACGTGGTGAGGGTAGATTAGATATGTAAGTACTACAACCTAACGGTATACCTCATACCTTTTACCACATTACCTATCTTAACTACGAACTTAGGTAAGTTCCATGAACTTGTTAAAGTAGAGGCCCACGCGTTCCCCGATTTGAACTCACATCGGCTCAAATTCCCTATTGTGACGTGCCTATCCACTGATTAAATGTTAGGGTAGCTCTACGTGACGTCATCTACGAAACGGATGCCATGACAGTGATTGGTGATTGGCATTATCGGACGTTTACATCAGAATTCAATTTTGGATAAGGATATTTTGATTTAATATTTAATGTCGTAAGGCCCAGACAGCAGATACAATGGAAAATCGATTGTTTTATGCCTTTTAAAAAGGCTTTTGGGTCGTACAAGATTAATGAAGCAGTATTTATAAAGTTTATTCTTACAAAAACCAAAATTCCTTATTATAATAAAAACTAGTGGGCCGCAGTCACTCCGTTCGGGACTTGGTTTTGCTATTAATTCCAATATTTGCCAAAGAGATGGCGCTGGGTGTAGATTACTTCGCGCAAGCGTTTCGTCTTTTCGGGTTACATAAAGAAATGTAATAGTATATACAATATAGATAGTGCAGATTTATACATAATTAAGTGCCTATAATTATCTATTCAACCTAAAATAAAAATAAAATAAAATATTGTTACATACCGTTTGAAAAAACGAAAACCAAATATTTGTAGGTAAATGTTACCTACATACCTTTTACGGAAAGAAATACGACGTTTCGTCGATTTTACTCGTTAATTAACTCAAATAAATTGTTCCATTTTCAACTTTAAAATGCCTCAAATGAATAAAACTTTCCGTACGTGTTTTGAATTATTTGAACCAACTAAATACGTACCTTCAAATATAACTTCCCCTTGATTTCTAGTTACCGCTCGTCCATTAATAACGGGGTAGGTACTTTCCAGACATCGTTATGATAATGCCAATTTACATAAATTGTATTAACCCGAGGACTAATAAATTAAAATTACATGATCCGACGTATTCGTACCACGTCGTGTTTTCGTTGGTAACAACAAATGTCAGAAAGTACAGTAATAAAAACCGTTATTAGAACTGGATCGTATCACTGTTAGTAGAAATACCTATGGTTAGGCACAGTTTCTTAAAACGGGGTAATAGCATCTGTGTCAGGCGTCCCCAGTATCTCAGTCTGTGATCATTTTTGTTGGCCTGTATATGTTGTAATGTCGTGTCGTTTGCGAGAAATTAGATATTTTTTATATTTTTTACTTTATATTATTAAATACAATGAGATGCATTGTGGTTGCCGGGTGTCGAATTCCATAGGTACGTAAAAAATACTGCGCACCTGACTTAGTATTTCTAAAAAAATATATAAAGTCAGTGTTCCATGTGGGGGGGTGGGGAGGCATCCGCCAAATCGTAATTATTAAAGAAAAATACCAATTTATAACAATAATAAATCAGCTACAAAAACAACTGGTTACGCAGTGAGTAATATTATTGCACATTTTGGATTTAAAAATTAATCTAAATGATATTCATTGGAAGCCTTATCGATAGATCCTTGATGTAGGTTACATTACGAAATATGGGGCGGAACGTGGATGCAAACCAACCCTGAAGGGTTAGGAAAAGGGATCCTCGACATCTTAATTGTTGTGCAAATTCATTTTAGGGTATAATCTGTATCTTACTAAATGGGGCGAATTGGGTCGGGAGATAATGTAGGTAAATTATTTAAAGGAATCCCTTTAAACTTTACCAAGGTTGGTTTAAGGACAATTTGTGTAGGAATCAAAGTTTAATGGCTGTTGCCAGTGTTTCTGAAGTAACA
The DNA here is from genome assembly GCA_014851415.1 of Cnaphalocrocis medinalis. Lineage (NCBI taxonomy): Eukaryota > Metazoa > Arthropoda > Insecta > Lepidoptera > Crambidae > Cnaphalocrocis > Cnaphalocrocis medinalis. The sequence goes on along the minus strand of CM026289.1, from coordinate 8,435,081 downwards.
AATAGCTAATAATTAATACTGAGTGCGTAGTGTAAGACGTCCTGCCGTTCGTTGGAAGGGCGACCTTAAGACCGTTTTACCGTGGGAGAGCCACGCTTCGGCATGAATAGGCTCCACCGGAGTATTACCACGGTATTTACCAAGGTCTCACAGAAGACTGGCGTGAAGCAGCGCCTGCGCTATTGAGGGTACCGGAGGCCCAATCGGGGGGAAAAGGGATTATAAAATGTTTGCAGCGCATTTGTGACTCCAATGGTGTTGTGGGTGCCTTTGGGCGGCGGCAATATCTTACCATCAAGTGATCCGTCTGCTCGTCTGCCACCTATCATATATTAGAAAAAAGACACATAGTGCGAGAAAGCGTGTGAGTAGCTTCACTTCTTGGACGTCACTTACGTGTTACACATGAGCGAGGTACAAAGTAGGTCACATGAACAAGTCGAGATCTATCTACCGTGGCAGGCCTCCTATCAGGTGGACCGACGATCTAGTGAAGATCGCGAGAGTCCATTGGATGCTTCCAAAGTAGGTTATATCTACATACATGCGTTTTTGAAAATTCATAAAACAAAAATATACTGTTCACGTTGAGCTAAAAAAAAACAAAAATATACTGTTCACGTTGAGCTAAATGGCAAACTCCACGCCTTCACAAATTTAACCAAAAACCAATACACAATTTTGGGTCGTAATTATTTTGCATAACAAATGCGGCAGCCGCTTGATACTGAGACTAATTAGCTCTGAACAAATGACGTCATCGCCGTTCCCTTACCTGGTTTAATTGCGTTTATAAAGAGCGCAAATTTTAATGATGCCCGGAACATAGTACATTAGGAAAGGTCATGAGCGTAGGAGTAATGGCATGAACTCAGACTAGTTATGTCCCACAAGGTATTAGTCCTGTAGGTAAACCAACAGTACTTTTTAGTTAACCTTTGGGGGCTACTTGCTTTTCAGTTACAAAGACATAATATCACAAAGCATTTGCTCTTGTATGTTACGAAAAGAACTCCAGAAATGTTTCCTGAGAAATTTTCTCCAGCGAACACCCGGCTGTGGAATGAGCTTCCTCCAAAAGTATGAGAGGGACTGCAGTATAATGTTCTTCAAAAACGGACTGTTGAAGTCCTTAAGGCATCGATAACACGTATGCAGGCACTCAGTAGGCCTAACAACGGGATGTTAAACTCTTTAAGGCATCGATAACACGTATGCAGGTCTTCTGGAGTTGCAGACGTCCATTGGCTGCGGTATTTGCTTACGGCTCGGCTCTTGCGCAGCCGTCGCTTAAAAGTGCGACCAAATAGCCGGAGTCAGTCAAAATAAAATAGAAATACGTATAACTACTACTGAAGGAGTTGGATCTGGTCGTCGGTACAGGCGGGCACAGCACTTCGCTGCCCAGACTGCTCACGCTGACTACGTCTCTGAGCTCGTTGAGCGACGATGAGCGGAGCGTGGGCAGGGAGAAGTTTACCTCCTTGGTCCTGGTGGAGTAAATAAAAAAACTAGTAAAAATGGGATAAACACAAACACACTAATACACACAAACATCTCTGTCAATTACACAACACACATATATGCCGAGGTCAGTACTGGCATAAGATTTACTTTCGGCTAATCATCTACTAACTAGATGATTGGCCAAAGTAATTCTTTTGATTCTGAGGCAAAGCCTCTGTTCGGGTCGCTGACTATCGCTTGTGAAAAATCTGCGAGATGATAGAATTTCAGGATTCAGAATATTTTTGAATTGAGTGGTTACTTTTGAACATGATAATTATGACGAAATATAAACTTGATAGATTAGGACGTAATCAAATGATTTTCTGGCTTACATTTTATTATAATAATAGAGAGTTAGATACATTGACATTCAGAACACTTGGAGATGAAAGAGCACAAAGTATATACTACTTTATTATACTATACTATTTCATTTTGAAATAAAATAAACTTAAACTCGGAATAATGTCATAACCAGGATTCGTAGTACGCAAAACTTCTAACAAGATTCTCCTTTGTACCAATAATAAAAGAAAAGATACCCGCGCATATCAAGGATCTGAAAATAATGATAAGTCAACAAGGAGAATTTCTTGAGATTGTTTCCAGGAAGGTTTTGGCAAAGGTCTTTTCCCCTTTTATAATGGTAAAATATAACAAGAAGGCAACGAAGACGCGGGGAAGATACGAGGTAAATCCCGCCAAGGTAACAAAAAATAAGACGAACTAAACTTTTTGTTATTGGAACTTTAATATTATTCATTCACCTTAGAATTTTATTTTTCAACGAACTAAGAACTATCGACTCAGATATATTTTTGTTACAAAAACTTTTAACAAGATCTGTTAGTTGTTAACGGTGGAATAGGTTTTTGTTGAATAAAATCACTTTGAAATATGCCAGACGTTGCACAGTTACTAATTATCTGGTCTCTAACGAACAGAATGTTTTATTTAATTAAAGACTAGATAATTGGTTTGCAATGGACAGACTGGATACCTGCGAATATTAAATTATATTCTGCAAAAGGTATTTTAACCTGTAATACCTGCTTTTTTTATTTTCATTTTATGACATACAACAATTATTTCTTCGTATTCACTACTAATGCAGCGTTTGAACGATGTACGTCAAAAAAACTTAAGTCCCTACTTAAAACATCAGTAGATATATTACACCTAGTTATTAACATACTTAGTACTGGACCCTGCTCATACAGACTCAAGGACTTTACGACCCAACCGGAATCCAATCCCGGAATTGTCAGCGTTTAAATAAATTACACCACCGATAAAACACAGTTTTTGAATGTCACAATTTTGATAAGTACTAAAGTCATTTGAAATTTGACCCTTATTTAAGTAAGATTATTTCAAATACTTTGAATAGACGTTTGAAATTTATTATATACGCCAAATAAAGACTCCTTTGAATTCCCGACTCACGTTGGACCTTCATTAATCATAATCACTCAAGGGAGACATGCTGTTACAAATTAGATGTGCTACTGCTAAACCACAGTATTAAAACAGTCTTATCTGCTACATACATTTATAATTATAAAAAAAAAGTACCGACTAGAAAAATTAAATAGAACTGTGCTTCGCTGTTTTGTCGAGGAAGTGAGGACCGGAGGCCTGAATTGGGGAGAAAAGGGCTTATTAAAAGGTGGACAGCAAAATTGTTACTCTACTGATGTATTGGGTGTCCATGGGCAGCTACAGCTTACTACCAGATAATTCGTCTGCCAGCCTTTTAAAAGTGCTATGGGTTTTATCGCCCCGGATTGGTTCTCCGGTACCCTCACTTTCAAAACGAAATAGCAAAGGCGCTTCACGCCAGGTTTTTGTGCACTTTATTATTCTATATAAACTTTTTTAGACACGCGGCAGTATGTCAACCTAAAGGTCAAAGGAAAAAAATGCAACTAAACGGACAAGGTGTAATATTACATGAAGCACTTTTGACCACCACCGACGATCTGGTGAAGGTCGCGGGAGTCCATTGGATGCGGGTGGCACAGGACCGATCTGTGTGGAGAACTTTGGGGGAGGCCTATGTCCAGCAGTGGACGTCTATTGGCTGAAATGATGATGATGATGACTTTTGACCCCCTCATAACTCACAGTAATTCACATAATAATATAAATTATAGGTGTAAAATTTGGCGCATATAGATGAGGTTTGTGTTATTACTCGAATTATTAAAAAACTGAAAGTAAAATCGAAACGCATAAATATAATTCGTGAATGAAAATTAGCCAAGTAAGTTTTACCACTGAAGTCCCACCAAAACCCTTCGATGAATCGAAAAATAAGTGCATTATTTGTAAAGAATTGCTATAGCAAAATTTACCATTGAAGATGAACTAAACAAACAATCATTCAACATTGTATTTTTGATGGAATACATACTACAATCTCATACATCATTGTCGTACAAAGGCGGCGAAGTACAATCAACAGGAATGTACGCACAAAACCTCCATACGAACTGGACAATAAACCTGCCCACATGACATCCAAATTGCCTAGCTTGATCTGAGTGCAGAATTCAAAGGCCCTTGGAAATAGGGATATCACAAAGTGCTCAGGAAATGTTATGAACTATGAACTTTGAGCTCGAATCAGATGTAGCTCACTGACATTTATGTAATTGTGTATGAAGAGTGAGGAACAAGTGTTTTTGCTTTGTATAAACAGGTAGATAGTACGTGTATTTTTATTTATGAAGCTGAATTTACCCTGAAAATAGCTCAAATATCAACAACTTATATAGCGTGGCAGAATTTTGGGCTGAAAAATCATACCGAGGGCAATATAGTCATCGCCATGGACTCAGTAACAGGTAGAATTTCATTACCAGATTACCTAATTATCAAAATCTTGCATGTTTTATTGACAACATGGAATAATAAGAAAATGTCGTAGTTAAGTACACAATTTGATTTAGGCCCGATTCTATCAATCTTTATCCAAGGGTAAAAGTTATGGTATGACAGATTAATTCTTGGTTAAAGTTTTATTTATTAGTAGTTTTCCGGAAAAAAAACATGAAACGTTTTTCTACGACTTTTTTCAAGGTATCTAGTCATCAATTTCTTAAGCCAACAACCAAGATTTTTAAATCAAGCCAGAATCTTAAATCCCGTGGGCGAGTTGGCCAAAAAGACCTGAATTAAATATTTACCTTTTTTCTCCGTGGAAATCTCCTGCTTAAAATAGGTTGAGGTCACGCGATTTTCCTCTAAAATAATTTAGAAGATGAGCGTGGGAAGGTCAGAACGAAATATTCTTGTCACGCAACCCCCACAAGCCGGCCGGAAGATGGCTAATATCCCTCGGTGTTGGGGATAATATCTTAATCGAGTTCCGATGTTAGGGTTATAATATCTGTTCTATTTTATTTATTAGTGGCCCACCCTCATTTCGTTTCAGGACATAGTTTTGATAATTAAAATTGCCAAAAGATGGCGCTGTGTGCCGATTGCAACTCGCAAGTGTTTGTCTTTTCAGGTTGCATATAAGAGTTATACTTGTCTAAAGAAGTTATCTCTTTATAAATAGTTTATATTAGATTTAATTAAATGATAAATTGCATTAGTTAATTTTTGGCGCCTATTTTTTTTTAATGTGATAGGTGGCAGACGAGCAGACGGATCACCTGATTGGTAGCAATGGCCGCCGCCCATAGACATCTGCAACACCAGTAGAGTCACAAGTGCGCTGCCAACCTTTAACCCTAATTCTCCCCAGAAAAACCCACTCGACGAAACGCAGGCACTGCTTCACGCCGGATCTTCTGTGAGGCCGTAGTATCACTCCCGTCAAGCCGGCCCGTTCACGCCGAAGCGTGGCTCTCCCGCGGTAGACTCGCCTATTCATTTAAGATATTAATGTCCTGTTACTTTTTTAGTCAAGTTATAATAGTGAACGAAAATTCGAGCGCTTATTTACCTAAATTTTATCTTTAAACTTTAGGCCCATGTTTGATGATTTAAAATTAACGTAAAAAAGTCCCTAATCCAAAAAAGTTGGTCTCCAAGGCTAATTAGATTTTCATTATTAATGGCTTTGTAGACTCATTATTTTTTATGTTAGTTATTATTTATATCTCTTGTCTTACAGTCGACTCCAAAAATATCACACTCTTTAGGACCTTGTCACAATACATAGATGTATAAGAATTATAAGAAAGACTTCTACTTTTTTATACATATGTATTGTGACAAAGACCTAAAGCGCATACATATTTTTGGAGGACTGTACTTAGAAAAACACAATTAAATTCTAATTCATGCTCTAAATTAATTAAGTTTAAATTCATTCCTCTTTCGTAGAATTTATTAGCAAACTGAATACATTTATTGTAGGTCTGACAATGCCCATTCTTTAGACGTTGGTTCTACATTAACGCCTTAGCTTTCTTTGGTTGTCATCCATTGAGATTGTTCGTCGTGACATTAATAAATGAAGTGTATGGCGCCTTTTAGTTTAATTGTCTGCAGTGTACGTGGCCTTTTGTTATTTATTACTAGTTGCTCTACAATAATATTTGTCCAATTGTGTATCCTCACATTGCTTAAACAAATCTAGTGTGGAGAAGATTAATCTTTGGAAATAATTGTAGGGAAAGGTAAAGTTTAAGGAGCGCGAGGTAGGTCATTACTGTGCTGAACCATTTTTTTTAATTGAGAGCCATGCTGCGGCACGAATGGGCCGACTTAACCGGAGCGATACCACGGCCTCACAGAAAACCGGCGTAAAGCAGAGGCGTACGTAAAGCAGCGACGTAAAGCACTGACGAAAGTCAGTGACGGTATTAGAGGCCCAATTGGCGTCATGGGGTTAGAGATTGGCAGCACACTTATGCTGGTGTTGCAGGTGTCTATGGGCGGCGGCAATCGTTTCCTATCAGGTGATCCGACTGCTCGTCTGCCAACTATCACCTATGTAAACGCTGATGACTATCACGAACACAGCCAAAAGTGTGACGATAAAGAAGAGGAGTTGCTTTACATTACGTTTAGATCCCACGATATCCCAGTGAAACCGTCCCGTTAAAATATAATTCAGCAGCAACCCACGCTCGTCCACTGCTGGACATAGGTCTCCCCCAATGCACGCCACCGCTCCCGATTTCGGCCACTCTCATCCAGCTCACTCCAGCCAGCCTTCGAATGTCGTCATCCCATCTTGTAGCAGGGCGTAAAATATAATTAACAATAACAAATCAACTAGTTACAATTTCAAAAGCTTTAACTTCTTTTAAGAATTTAATTTTTGTCAAACTCGCACCAAAGTATTTACTTTCTTTCTCTCCTTGACATTTAAGTGAAATGAATATTAATTAAATGTAAAGCCGCTTGTGATTAATGAGCAAGGGAAGAAGAGGCTTATGATTACGAAAGAAAAAATATTTTGTCAAGTTATTTGAGGCTTTGTTTTGTTTTAAGTGTGAGATGAACTCCTTGTCGTGATAATTAGCCTCCATATTGTAATGTCCTTCCCGAAAGATGGCGTACCGGTCCCACCCGGAGGAGAGCCCGACATAACCCGCCTGCCCCCCGGCAGGAAGGTATGCATAAGGAATCGCAAGACCACGTTGGCCCACTTCAAGTCAGCGGCATTCCCAGCGTCAACAAAAAAAAAAAAGGATATTACTATAAACGATAGACCTTAAGTAGAGTCTATAAGTATGTGACTGCCAAACTCACAGATTTAATTGCTACTTAAGAAAAACAATTTCACATTCATTGCCATCCACATAAAAATCCATAATTAAAATAACGAACGTTAAGGTTAAATGACGTCTCTGAGTGCTGCAGTTAGTTGCTTCTTAATATAGCAAAATGAAGGTTCACTAAAGTTATTCCGTTTTTCATAGTAAAAAAACTTATAAAATGGTATCTTTAAACCCTGGAGGAACCATGTTATCCGCATAAATAAATGGGCAGGCTCATCTGGAGTGATACCACAGCGTCACAGGAACCGGTGTGATTAGCGCCTGGGCTATGCGTTTCACCTAAGTGAGGGTACCAGAAGCTCAATCAGGGTAAAGGGGTGCTTTCAGGTTGGCAGCGCACTGGTGACTTCACTGGTGTTGCGAGATTTGAAGAGCTGCGGCAATGGGTAATCAAACAGATACCTAAGTAATCCTTATTGTCTTAGTCTCTCCTATTACATTAAGGTCAGCCATAAGTCCTATTATGTAATGTAATATGTGTTGTAGTGTCCAAATTAATAAATGTATTTTCTTTCTTCTTCTTTCTTTCTTTCTATTATATTTCTCATGGTTTCCCAAGAAAAACTACAAGCAAAATCACTTACATGTAACACGGCGCGACGATATCATGTGGTGGGTAGACGAGGATCGGCGGCGAAGGCACGGGGGAGGGGCTATTCTTGCGCCTGCGCGCCACGAACACGCCCGCCATCACGATCAGCAACACTAGCGCTGCGCTCGCGCCTCCCAGTGCCACTAACGCCACTTCTAGGAACAAACAAGTTACTGTAGTCATCATCTTAGTTTGTGACCAGTGAACAGATTTAGGTATGCAATGTTTGACGAAATTTTAACATGGACACGCCGATGACGCTAATAAATTGATAATAAATAAGTAAGTATACCTATAAGTAAATAAGTATCCTGTATATACCTACGCTGTCCCTATACTGCAAAGCCATTTGTGGCAAAGCCCTCAATCTTAGAAATCAAGTCATCGCTACTATTATGGGATTAGGCCTAATTCTGTTATGTTACTTATCACAAACCCGAGCTGTGTTCGAAAAATTCGAAACATACTTTTAGCTTGACCCGGGAAAAGAGCTCTTACTTAAACCACTGAACCAACGGAGCGTTATATTAATTTACTAAAATTATTAGAACAAAAGTTGTTTTATTACAAAAAGTAATTTGTTTTTTTCGAATGTTGTATGACGACCTCTCTGATCCTGTAAATATTCAAGGGCGACATTAATTACATACACTCAGGTGCTCGCTCGTTTGTTTCTAGCATCAAAAACGCGACTTAAGCAAAAGTTTACAACAATAATTGCATTAAAATATAGAGGTAAATTATTTTCCCTCCAATTAGATTTTCAGCGCCAGACCTTACCTTTGTGGGCAACTTCAATGAGAACAAAATCTTTTTGTGAATCGTAAAACAAACTCATTATAACCCTACGTGGGAATTGAAACGAGTTACGACGAGGTGGGTAGGCTGTTTCGGCTTAGTGGATCCCCTCGTAAATCTAACAAAACAACCCCGAAACACCTTTTTATGTCCAAATACAGTCGACCTCTCAATATCAAAATTAAGATTCGCAGAAGTTAATGAAAGTTGTTTAAAGTCGTAAACTCGCAACTTTCTACTTTTATCTGGTCATGCTCGCCGAAAATAAGATGTTGTTTAAGATTTAAGTTACGCTACTTTGCAATTTGTATATGGCCTTATTTGGAAAATAATATTCGAAAATCTAATTACAGCAGATAGGCATATTTTCACGATTTTTTCAGTAAGCTTTATATAATGGCGGAATATACTGAATCTGTTAGAAAGTATCGGAGACTTGGCGAGACTATCTGACACATTGTCAATGTAAAGGTATATAAGCCAAAGCTGACTAAGTGATCTAACGGACATACAGATGAGACAAACAATTTTAAAATCACTGTTGATCGCTTCTAGTTATTTTGACATAAATATATTCGATGTACAGATATTACTATTTTTAACCATTTTGTTATAGTTTATGTTCGAGATATTGTAATGTAGCTATTTTTTATTTTTAAATCAAACATCGATTTTTTAGTCTTTGCTTGCCTCCCTTAAAAAAGGATTCAACCAGGACTTTTCTATGATCATTTGGATTCATCCAACCAAAGTGCTGATAGAGCTATTAACCAAGCTGCTATAATGAAATAAACCATACACTCAAGATATACCTACTAGGGGAGGCTAAATCTCGTTCATAATATTATGACAAGACATTATGGTTATGGAATATGAAGCGGTGTCGGCGAGATTTTACGAGGCTCATTAAACCCTGCTTTATGTCAAACGTATGGTTGGAATAATTATTTTTGTAGACACAGTAGAATATGTTATGTGACCTTTATCTACGAGGATTGGTCGTTAATGTTGTAGAATGGGTGCACATATTGGACACACTTCAGCTCCATACATGTGTGTGATTCTAGAATATATAGCAGAATAAACAGGCTACGCACACATTTGTGTGCGCATACAGTGATCTTAGTGTGTTTCGGCGCGAATGATAGAAACAGACGTGACGTGACGTGATGAATGAGACAGACGTGCGGTAAAGACAAGGTACGATATAAACTGCTATAAGTATGATAAAAGTCAAGGTTGCAACCAGGATTTATACGTCAATAAGAGTTTATCAATTGCCGAAAATTATGCAAATTCCCATTACATTTTTCGGTAAAGTACCGGACCGTGACCTCGGTTAAGCAAAAAGTATGTTTCGAATTTTTCGAACACAGATCACCAATCCGCATTAGGCAAGCGTGGTGATTAAGCATATTATCATAGTAGCGATGACTGGATTTCTATGATGGTGGTCTTTGCCCTTCAGTGGGACAGTATACTTATAGGCTGATACTTTACCTAACTTTGCTACTTGAAATACTTTTTTTCATTAATCGCTGGCATTGGAAAAATATACGAATGACCTTGACATTATCGGCTGCGATACGAGATGTAGTTCCAAGAATTTTCTATCACACGTTTTATTTACCCGTTTTTCTTTCTGTTTTGCGAAAAACATACTTAACCATAAATGAGAACACGCAGGTAATTGGGATTAGGAATATAATCTCCTCAATCTCCGTGCAAACGTATTTTCCCTTAAAATATTGAAAACAACTCGTAAGACTCGGATATCCACAGGCATTTTTTGCCTTCAATTAATTAGTGTAACAAAATATAGGTTTCGCGAAAATTGCTCTGGGGAAATTTAAGTATCTAAGGCATTGTTTTCTAAAATATGTTTAGAACGATATTTTTTTTGAAAAGTGCTTATTATTTGGGATCATAAGGTTCCGTCATACACCTATTTTTAATGTGTGTAAGTATGTGTCCAAATCCAAAAGTAATTATTTAATGTAGGTATATAAAGGTGTCAAGTGAAAGTCCAGTCCAAAGTAAATATTTAAGGTATTTTAAGGTGTCAACATTCTTTGAGACACACCCCTCAAAACGCCCCCATGCATGTTTTAGGACTTTGTAGTTTTCGAGTTATGAACTTATTTCAAATAGTCGAGAATTCCCTCCTTAATTCGGAATCGCCCATGCGATCTGATTTTCAATGAAATAAAAACAAATTTTAAATAGCTAAAATTTTACAGGAAATCTTCGAAACCTCCTAATATCCATTATAATAGAAAAGTATATTTCTTAAATTGGACCGCTCGGTAATTAAACCCGCAACCTAACGCGCTAACTCTAAAGTCAATCATTCCTGCTTACCTCTCAAATTGACACCATTGCCGAACGAGAATTCTGTGACGGAGTTATCAGTAGGCGCCGAACCCTGCACGAACCGAGGGTTTGGAGGAGACGGGTCCAACTGCTCAACTGAATCTGGTCTCCTCACAGTCACTGGGTCCACGTACTCTATCTTCCTGTCATAGTACTCGTCTTCAACTTCTGGGTTGTAGTCGCTGTCGTAATCTGCACATAAAATATTACACATTATCGTCATCAGTCTGTTGCAGTCCACTGCTAGACATAGGCATCTCCTAACAATTGCCACTCCAAAAATTGCCTATCCATTATCCAGCCACTCTGCGCAAATCATCACTCCGTCTGGCCTGAGGGCGTCCTACATTACGGTTACGGAGTCGTTACATACAGGATAAAAACTAAAGTGTGGTAGTGGGGACCACCTCACTTACACACTTTAGTTTTCTAATCCTGTGAGTTATGTCCAGAACTTTAGTTCTTTACTGAACTCATCTCATTCCGGATACGATCGCGCAGAGAAATAAAAATTATTACACTGAACTTTTTAATGGGATCCCTGAATAAGAATATAATTTCAAAATGAAAGAATTTAAAGCGCTGTAAAACAATCTTTATGCCTTTTATATTGCTATGATTAATGATTGCAGCCATAAAAAATGGTGTTCAATTCCTCGAATAATGTAGGAGTGATACCTCCTTGTACCCCATTGAAGTATTTTCTTCTTGTTCACTGATCTGATATTGTCATAACTTAAGAAAAACATTACTTAGGACTTTGGTAACATGAAGCTATTTAGACCTCTTTAGCAGCTACATTGTAGTAAGCGTGAGCCGTATAAACCCTAATTTTGAGTTTATGTTTCAATCACGCTTTTGCAATATCCTGACAGTTGTATTAGCCCCAATGCATTGTTGAAAAAGCCCCATGTCACCCTTATCTTGACGATATTAGAGTTACCTTTTATAAGATATGGAGCACACGAGAAGACTGGTAGGCGGATCAGGAGGTGGCAAATAATTACCACTGCCTATGGTAGGTGAGCTCAGGTGTGCACTTTTTGAAGATTTTTTGGAACATAAAATTATTTTCAACTTAATTGGAACTTACTTGGGCTATCTTCCTTACTCCTGAGCACTTGCGCCGGGTCTATCGGCAGCGCATACCACGGCCTCCGCGAGTATATCTTCTTGGTGTTCACCGGTCTGTCGCCATCATCAACATTCCGATAACTCGACGGTGACAGGTTTAACATCTCTAAACATTTGTCGATACCTGCAAAAGAAGAGGCTGATTGGGTATGAGCGTCGTTAGTACATAAGCAGAGGAAAGGTTGAGCATAGAGGTTAGATAAGAAAAAATATCGTGAATAAAAAGATAATTATGACAAAGATTTAATGACGCCAATTAAATAGATAACATATTTGAAAAGAAAAACGACGACAACAATAAAACAAAACAACGATTTAAAAAGAAAAATCTTGTTTTCACATCAAGTCACTTCTGTTTCTCATGAAATAAATTAAACCTACATTAATAATGTCTTAGGGTTTTTCAAATTACTTTTTTTTGTATCTTGGATGTATGACAAAACTTTGCCAATGTCGTGATTAAGGAGACACTTAATCTTCTTGTTGAAATTGGACGGTAATGTTAGTTGGTGGGTCCCTATTTTTTGAAGCCGCAAGTAGACGTTTTGTTCCACCGTTTGATCATAGTTAAAGCTACCTCAATATGTTTTTACAGACGAACAGACGGCAAGAGCGATAGCTCAAAGCTCAGAGTGAGAAACTCTTATAAACGAGCCCCTTTCCTCACGATTTACAGAAGAGACTATTACAAAATAAATTCTCATACTAGCTCAGTGACACAAATTACATTAATGAGTGCACTAAGGGAACTGCACAGCAGATAGAAAGCATCCCCTACTGCGTGGGATGACGCGATAACTTTAAATCAATCTATTTGCTAGTTTTACTAGTGCCTGGGGGATTTTTATGCCAATATAAAGTTTCAAACGAGCTGATATCGGAAAATGCATAAATCCAGTAAAAATGCTCCTAATAAGTTCCGTATAGTTCCGTAATGTTTTATGAAACGGAATGAAAATTATCACGAGTGGAAAATCCGCTAGATAGTGGACTATTTATTTTTTAACTTTTTTTTTTTATACTAGAGGCGGCAAACGAGCAAGCGGGTCACCTGCTGGTAAGTAATCACCGCCGCCCATGAACATCTGCGAGATCAGATAGGTCGCTGATGCGTTACCGGCCTTTTAAGAAGGAGTACGCTCGTTTCTTGAAGGTCCCTAAGTCATAGCCGTCAGGAAATACTGCCGCAGCTAAACTATTCCACAAGACTGAGGTTTCGCGGGAGGGAAAATTCCTCGAAAACGCACAGTGCTAGATCGCCAACCATCAAGATGATGAGGGATGGAATGACAGCCGCTTGCGTGTGGTCCGATGTAAGAATTCAGCCGCAAGGAAGTAGATCAAACAATTCCTCGGCATGAATCGGCCGGCTCGATCGGAGTGATACCACGGCCTCACCCGAAGACCGGCGTGAAGCAGAGCTTACGCGTGTTTCGTCAAGTGAGTGAGCACGGAGGCCCAATAGGGGAAAGGAGTTTAAGGGTTGCCAGCGCACTTGTGACTCTACTGGTAGTATATAGGGTGTTTATGGGCGGCGGGAATTGCTTATCATCAGGTGATCCGTCTGCTCGTCTGTTAATTATCACATAAAAAAAGTAACTTTGACGGCAAAGACACCTTTATTGCAATGATTAACACAGAAGGATAACTGCCTACATTACGATAAAACAGACTACGCACACATTCAATTGTACTTTGTAACATACTTATATTATGGCAAAAAATCATTCATTCATTCATTCATGCGCGCTTACAATTATCTCGCCGTGTTTTTCAGTGAGTGAAAAAAACAAATTGTGAGGGACAGACACGATACGATATACTTAACTAATTCTTTGATTTCAAGGTCAGCTTGAGCCATCTTTCTGTGTGTAATTTATGTTGTCCAACAGACATTATGTAGTTCAACGATTTTTTTTTCGCAATCAATGGCCCACATTATACTTTTCATATTCCATTTATAACCACTAAGTATTTCATTTAGACTGTTTTGGTAAGATAATAGTTATTCATAAGGTAGTTATTAAGTTCAATCCGAATGTAGGGTTAATAACCGGTACTTAAGACTAAGAACCCATCGTTTACGTTAATCGCTGCATTTACCACAAAGGTCATAGTTCAATAACATTGTTGATCATTCAGATAACCCACATACCAACAATATATTTTATACATATACCAACAACCCATTATTTACAACTATTATTTTGGAAAAACTGTACGAAACATGTTTGTACGCAAATTGTGTTTAGTTAAATGAATTGTCTGCAAATTTAACTTTTTTTTTCAATCTTTACAGGTCATACTTATAATAAAAAAATATTTAGGTACTTAATTTATTTAGCATGTTGCCAGAATGTCTTTTAAGACCATTGTGTCAGCTTTCACCGCTCTTATTTGTTTGAGAATTCGATGACAAATGACAGGAATGTATTCATAGACAGATCGCTTAGGTGACCATTAGGTGATCCGTCTGCTCATTGGCCACCGATCACGTAAAATAAAAGAAGAAGATATTGTGCTAATGACTACGATTATCTGTATGATGATGAGAGAAGAAGAATCGGTAGAAGTTACTAGATTATTTCATCAACTAATACGTCCCTACACAAAATGGTGACATTAAAATTGATAAAATTGTAATTTTATCAATTTTAATGTCACCATTTTAAAATATTGTAATATTTTACTTTAAGATTTAAGATAAGTTAAATAAAACAACGAATTTCTGTCTTCTTAGCCGAGTACCCGTGATAGAAAGGGGTACCAAACCCTTAACGAGTCGATTTATAAGTAAAAGATAATGCAAATGATATTTTTCTTCGTGAAAGCTTTTATGCTCGACGTCTCTAAAGCAAGAAACAAGTCATCAGGTTTATATTTGTTTATTCAAATGAATATTTTTGTGAAGTTTTTCTATTGTCAGAAAAACGTGTAAGGTGCGAAATAAATTAATTTGCACACTTAGTACAAACCTCTACCAAAGCTTTGGTATAATGAATAGATGTCCGACAACAGAAGAATTGCAATAATAATACTTACTTAAATGCATATTTTAATTATAGCCTAATTCGTCTCACAAATGATTTTTCATAGTGGGGACAGAACATAAGACCTTTAGGGTGTGAGGCAGGGTAGCTTTGAGGCAAGCCACTCTCACTCAAGAGTTTGATGTTTTTTTTTCTTTGGCGACTTTGTATAGTTTTAATTTTATCTCTCTTATTTTTGTGCAATTACATCCCATTGACCACGTTTTAGGTCAACAATTCTAAACAACTTTTGTTTTACGATTTTTTAAAGTTCGACGAACATTTTTGTTGCGGTGATGAATAAAAAAGCCTGTATTAAAATGTTTCAGAACTTTAATTTCCGATAGCTAAAGCCGATTAGAAGAATTGATGAAACTGAATTTTAAGTAACACTAAAATATTCTCCAAAATATATTTTGTACGAATTTTTTATCAAAGTAAGCGAACAAAATTGTACTCCTTATTTTCCTTATATTTTTTCAGGTTGTCATCTTTACGGACGGGTAAAAGCTTTCACCGATTTCCTTAACAAGAAGAACAAGCTTTTACACGTAACTTGAATTTTTCGTCAATGTATTGAATTTTTAAGTAGAATTCCGTAATATGAACTATGAGGATATTTTTTTAACTCATTAATGGCTATCTCTTTATCTAACGGTAACTGATGAATAAAACAACGGGTTTTTATAAATATTGTGTTTCTTTGATGTGTTTGATTCACCTCGTTTAAAAAAAACAAGTGTGAACATGTGAATGTGAAGAGCGACATTTTACAGACAAATCCCTGCTTTTCACAAGCTTACAGTATTATTTAACTTAGCCCGTGCTACTTAGTACTACCACCCAACAATACGTAAATATGAGAAGGTATATCCCCAATGTTTTCTAGCACTTCGACGTGGCTATTTCTAGTACTAAAACTCTCTGAACTTTACTGGAGATAGACATAAGGGTCCTTGAGTACTACAGAACCCGCTATAAATAGTAACGAAGGGCTGGTGTTCCACAAGTGGACATAACTTTAATTCGTATTCAGCAAATAACTTTTCTTGTAAATCCAAGTTCTTAGACTATCGCGTTGCATTAAAAAAATACTTGATATTAAACGGGTCTGACTGTGGGAAACCGTGGGAGAGCCATGCTTCGGCATGAATGGGCCGGCTCGACCGGAGTGATACCACTGCCTCACAGAAAACCGGTGTGAAGCAGCCCCTGTCTGTGTTTCGCCAAGTGTGTGAGGGTACCGGAGGCCCCCCGAGGGGGAAGAGGATAAAAGGTTGGCTGCGCACTTGTAACTCCACTGGTGTTGCAAGTGTCCATGGGCGGCGGAAATCGCTCACCATCAGGTGATCCGTCGGTTCATCTGCCACCTATATCATAAAAAAAATCTGCTATTTGTTTTAAGTAAATCCAAATTCTATTAGAAACGCCTTTGTTTGATCGTAGAATCACTTACTGATCTCTTGGGCACAGTAGGCCGGACATTTACTTGTCCTAATAGATACATGTTCTTTAATCCTAATGAAGAACACGATCAAGGAACATTGAACTCTGTGAAACAGGTCAGAGTTGTATACACAGAGGGTTCGATTTCAAAGGATCTAATTTCCGTAGTAATGTGATAGATTCAATCTAAAATTTCCAGTTATCCTGTGTTCCTGTTTCTTTATTAAGACATAGTGGCCCGCCCTCACTTCGTTTTGGGACAGTAGTTCCACTGTCTACCAATAGATGGCACTGGACGTTGATTGTATCACGCAAGTGTTTCGTGTTTTCGGTTTACCTATAAGCCTTCTCGTTGTCTATAGAAGTTATCTCTTTATAAATAGTATAGATAGATAGATATTTGTAAAATCCCAGTTCTGTTAGAAAAGCCTTTAAGTGATTAAAACTAGACCGTAATCAATTTGTTTGATCATAGAATCACTTACTAATCTCTTGGGCACAGTAGGCCGGACATTTACTTGTCCTAATAGATACATGTTCTTTAATCCTAATGAAGAACACGATCAAGGAACATTGAACTCTGTGAAACAGGTCAGACTTGTATACACAGAGGGTTCGATTTCAAAGGATCTAATTTCCGTAGTAATGTGATAGATTCAATCTAAAATTTCCAGTTATCCTGTTCTCCTGTTTCTTTATTAAGACATATGATAGTGGCCCGCCCTCACTTCGTTTTGGGACAGTAGTTCCACTGTCTACCAATAGATGGCACTGGAAGTTGATTGTATCACGCAAGTGTTTCTTGTTTTCAGTTTATCTATGAGATTAACCTCTTTAATATAGTATAGAATATAGAAGAAGATTGAGGTCAGAATAGATTTTCAGTGTGTCAGTGTGTAGTTGAGAGTAATATCACAGTATGTACTACATCAAAGCAAACAATATTACATCGAGTTTTGTTAGGGGGCTAACAGACCGATCGATTGATTGTCGATCAATGGTAGACAGTAGCGGATTCACCATATAAGTAGTTTTCCATAGACACTGGTCATTTGCATTGCGAGAATCATGAAGGTTTGAGCTACTTTCTATGTTTATCATTCTCTATCACACAGAAACGTCATGTATTAAGCGCACAACAGTACCTACCTAAGAAATTACGAAACTTAAAATAACTTTAAGCAGTTAAGTACCTAAAACCTGCGCAGATAGGTAAAAGGTATGGAAACGATAAAAATAAACCTACAATCACTTTATTTATTCAAACAATAAACGTTTCTTTAGGCCTCAGAATAAAGATTTGATTCAGAAAAGTTAATTCCGCGCCTACGAATTTTGTAGACGAAAGGATTCTCCAGAAGGTACCTTTTATTAATGCAAAAGGTCTGGAAAAACATTACGAAGAGACCTACATTTATTCAAGTTACGGTCTGTAGGTACAAACCTATGATCCTTCTGGTTCACGGGTTTCGGAGGGCAGAAGGTAATTGTATGTAAATCTAAAGGTGCAGAATTAGTAACAGTGGTCAAAATGGTATACCTAATATGAGCAAGGTCCAGAAAAATTACAAAGCCGAAAAATAAAAACAACTGCACCTAGTCAAACCTTTTGAAAGTATAAGACTATTTGATGTCCTACAGTTTCCATCTTAGAAGGGTCCATAACACCATGTTCCATTACCTACTATTGTAATATCCTATCCACACATTCGAGCTACTATGTTAGGTTTAGACTCACCCACCACGCTCGCCTATACCTGCAACTTACTGTACATATTTACGGTCAATATTTACTTTAAAAATAGACAGTTGATGTAAATGGACAAGAAACAAAGGGGATATCCATTATTTATCTGTACAGTAGTACATAAATATTATGAAACATACACTGAATCCAAGTAAACTGGGAGCAAGGCAAACCTCAATCAATAGAATAAACATCAAAATGACCTTGACTTATACATAGCCTATCTAACATAGGACTCGACACAATCTACCAAGATTTAACTAAATTTAGATATTAGAATACTCAAACAGAAACTGGTAGAGGGTCGGTGAGAGTTTATCCTATTTAAACAAGGTATAATTTCTTCACCGTATATTTAGATATTACCCAAGGGCAAGATAGAACGATTCGGCGGGCGTCGTTTTAATGATTTCTTTAATGATAGAGGAGCAAATCGATCACCTATAACGGACGTTAAGCAATTGCCACCGCCCATAGACACTTGCAACATCAAAAGAGTCCTCCGGCACCCTCATTCATGCCGATCTTCTGTGAGGCCGTGGTATCATTTCGTTTGAGATGGCCTATTCATGCCGAAGCGTGGTTCTCTCACGGTTAATCGCACAGTGATATTGAAAAGTTGATTGTGGTTGGAAAATACCAACAGCAATTGAACATCATGTGTTAATGTAATCATCAACATTGGAGCGCTCCCTTGAAACATTCGCCTTAAAGTTCTATATTGAAATAGAAAACTCGCAGGACGGAAACTGTGAAGACAGATCATCAGCTCAAGATGTACCATTGTCATACATGGAATACTGACTCAAGAGAAAGGCTAGGAGTACCTATCTTCTATACTATTTATAAAAAATACTTCTATAGAAAACCACAAGGCTTATATGCAACCCGAAAAGAAACACTTGCGCGATTTAATTGACACCCACCGCCATCTACTGGCAAAGGTTGAAACTAATAAAACAAAGTGAGGGCGGATCACTAGTAAACTATAAATAGATACGAGTGTCTACTTCTAATTATGCTCACATCATGGTAACTTTGTTAGAAGCTTGGAGGATATAAGCTGACAGCTTTCCGCTTCGAAACTTTCGTTGCGGTTACAAACTTTGTAGGTGATAAGTCTTTATAAGTAATTTTGCCTTGTAAGGTTGCTTTTATACCAATAAAAAAATCAGAGAGCGATAATTTGAACAGTTATTGACTTTGAGTTTCGAAATTATCTTAAGCCTTCGTCTATTTACATACAAAACAGTGAAAATGTTAAGGTTCGAAATGCTAATTAAGTACTTTATTTAGCTCTATTCGGGATTTCCTTGCGCGATCGTGTTAGAAACGATGAGATGCGCAAAAGATCCAAGGTCGCAGACATAGCCGAAAGAATTGCGTGGCTTAAGTGGTAATGGGGAAGGCACATTGCGTGGAGAACAGACGGCCGTTGGGGCGGAAAGGACCTTGAGTGGAAGTCGCGTACAGGAAGTTGTAGCCGTGGAAGTCCACCTACAATAAGGTGGATCTTGTGAGGGTCGCGAAAATTCCTTGGAATCTGGACCGATGCTCGAGGTGGCTCGGGACCGATCCGTGTAGAAAATATCGGGGGAGGAGTATGTCCATCAGTGGACGTCTATTGGCTGAAATGATGATGATGATGAGGAAAACCAACACTGTTTATGTGGTTTACAATGTACAATACGTATTTTAAAGTTAATAACAGGTCTTCACTAATAGGATACGCATCTAATTAACAGGCTTACGTCACAAAATAAAGACTGACACAGAAGTCTGACTTAGCCTTGATTTTGAATTTAGAAGAGTTCGTTGACATAATGCTAGGGTTGTTGCCCGGACATGAGTACATGTAGCTGGCCTCTACCACAGACCTCGACAGTTCGACAATCTTATGTCATAAGCTAGGATTAATGTGGTCGAAAAGGCCGTTAGTGCGCATGCGTGAGTACATGACATATTTTTAGCTCTTAGTGGGCAGTCAGCCTTCTGTGTCAATATTTATTTTGTGCTTACGTACTTTGTCATTTGATTAAAATGTTTCGGACAGGACGCGATGAGGCAGCAAAACTGGTCGTTTCTAAACCGCAGCGGCTGTCACCGCGAAAATTGCTCTATTATTCCGGATTTAGGTAGTTGAACGAAAAGCGTGGTTGATCTGTTTGATGTTTCAAAGCTTTATGTTTACTGGGGAGATATTTTAAATTTAATTGAAACCATGTCTAAAGCAACCTAATCTAATTAATTGATGTAATTATTATAATCAAGTCTAATTAATTAATTGAATTTGTGGTGAACCACAGGACTTTATTAAAATTTTAACCCCAAGATTACACAAACAGAAACTGGTAGAGGGTCGGTGAGAGTTTATCCTATTTAAACAAGGTATAATTTTCTTCACCGCTATATTTAGATATACCCAAGGGCAAGATAGAACGATTCGGCGGGCGTCGTTTCAATGATTTCTTTAATGATAGAGGAGCAAATCGATCACCAATAACGGTTAAGCAATTGCCACCGCCTATAGGACACTTGCAACATCAACAGAGTCCTCCGGGCACCCTCATTACATGCCGCTCTTCTGTTGAGGCCTGTGGTATCATTTCGTTTTAAGATGGACCAATTCATGCCGAAGCGTGGGTTCTCTCACACAGTGATATTGCAAAGTTGATTGTGGTTGGAAAATACCAACAGCCCAATTGAACATTCATGGTGTTAATGTAATCATCAACCTTTGGAGCGCTCCCTGAAACATTCGACTTACAAGTTCTATATTGAACTAGAAACTCGCAGGACGGAAACTTGTGAAGACAGATATCAGCTCAAGATGTACCATTGTCATACATGGAATACTGACTCAAGAGAAAGGATAGGAGTACTATCTTCTATGCTATTTATAAAAAATAGCTTCTATAGAAAACCACAAGACTTATATGCAACCCGAAAAGAAACACTTGCGTGATTTAATTGACACCCACCGCCATCTACTGGCAAAGGTTGAAACAAATAAAATGACGGTAGGGCGAATCACTAGTAAACTATAAATAGATACGAGTGTCTACTTTCTAATTATGCTCACATCATGGTAACTTTGTTAGAAGCTTGGAGGATATAAGCTGACAGCTTTCCGCTTCGAAACTTTCGTTGCGGTTACAAACTTTGTAGGTGATAAGTCTTTATAAGTAATTTTGCCTTGTAAGGTTGCTTTTATACCAATAAAAAAATCAGAGAGCGATAATTTGAACAGTTATTGACTTTGAGTTTCGAAATTATCTTAAGCCTTCGTCTATTTACATACAAAACAGTGAAAATGTTAAGGGTCAAAATGCTAATTAAGTATTACTTCATTTTGTTCTATTCGGGATTTCCTTGCGTGATCGTGTTAGAAACGAAGAGATCCAAGGTCGCAGACATAGCCGAAAGAATTGCGTGGCTCAAGTGGCAATGGGGAAGGCACATTGCGTGGAGAACAGACGGCCTGTTGGGGAGGAAAGGACCTTGAGTTAAGTCGCGTACAGGAAGTTGTAGCCGTGGAAGTCCACCTACAATAAGGTGGACCGACGATCTTGTGAGGGTCGCGAAAATTCCTTGGACTCTGGACCGATACTCGAGGTGGCTCGGGACCGATCCGTGTAGAATATATTGGGGGAGGAGTATGTCCAGCAGTGGACGTCTATTGGCTGAAATGATGATGATGATGAGGAAAACCAACACTGTTTATGTGGTTTACAATGTACAATACGTATTTTAAAGTTAATAACAGGTCTTCACTAATAGGATACGCATCTAATTAACAGACTTACGTCACAAAATAAAGACTGACACAGAAGTCTGACTTAGCCTTGATTTTGAATTTAGAAGAGTTCATTGACATATGCTAGGTTGTTGCCCGGCATGAGTACATGTAGCTGGCCTCTACCACAGACCTCGACAGTTCGACAATCTTATGTCATAAGCTAGGATTAATGTGGTCGAAAAGGCCGTTAGTGCGCATGCGTGAGTTACATGACATATTTTTAGCTCTTAGTGGGCAGTCAGCCTTCTGTGTCAATATTTATTTTGTGCTTACGTACTTTGTCATTTGATTAAAATGTTTCGGACAGGACGCGATGAGGCAGCAAAACTGGTCGTTCTAAAACCGCAGCGGCTGTCACCGCGAAAATTGCTCTATTATTCCGGATTTAGGTAGTTGAACGAAAAGCGTGGTTGATCTGTTTGATGTTTCAAAGCTTTATGTTTACTGGGGAGATATTTTAAATTTAATTGAAACCATGTCTAAAGCAACCTAATCTAATTAATTGATGTAATTATTATAATCAAGTCTAATTAATTAATTGAATTTGTGGTGAACCACAGGACTTTATTAAAATTTTAACCCCAAGATTACACAAATGCGTAACTTAATGTGAGCTACCTTTTTTTTATGTGATAGGTGACAGACGAGCAGGCGGATCACCTGACTGTAAAGCAATTGCCGCCGCCCATGGACACCTGTAACACCAGTGGCTACGCATATTATGTAATCAAATGAGCTTCAGTTGGTATTTGGATGGACGAATGTATGAAATGTCAAAATTCGATTAGGTACTCAAACTACTCTACTCCGAATGCTCAAAGATCCACCTTGTTGGGTCCACGGCCTCCACTTCCTCCCAGGACCTTTCCACAGGCGCACGCCCTCAGTTCTTCGCAATGAGCCTGTATGATCGTTGGGCTGACACTTTAGTTCTCATGTGGATCTCATCATTCCTTATACGATCAGGTAAGGGAGTAGACCGCAAAATGTGATCTTGTATGACGTCAAATGAGAAACAATAATACCTATACAGCATTCTACCAGTAGATATTTGATACCTAAAGCCATATTAACGTTAATTTATTTAACCTTTGTTCCTTTCTACTGAGACCCACCTTGCTAAACAACTTTCCTTTTAAAAGATATCACGTGAGTTCAAAGGACAGGTCAAACGTCTTTCAAGATTGCAAGCTTTAATCTTTGTCAAGTTTTATAACGTTTCCAGTTGAACTCCTGGTATTATTGCTTTGATGTTTTATGCGATCTACTGGTTTGAATCTGGGTCGGGGCAATATATTTCTCCTTTTATATATTTTTCATTCAATCTTACCATCGACTATTCTTTGTTAAATTGGAATAATCAATCCACTTTTGGACGTCACCTTGCCTTATATAAATTTGTTTTTATACTCTTACATACTCTTTTCGTTATTTTCTCAAAATGGTGTAATGATATTTCATTTGTCTCCCAAATCGAAAGATGGACATGGATTTATAGCATATTCGACTTTGTGTATCAATGTGGTCTCAGTATGGTCGAATGGCAGTCTTGAATCGCCCACTGTCTGATAGGAAGGTGATTCCGTGTTTTGGAGCCGTTAAGCCGCCGGTCCCGTCCCTTTGATAGTGGTGGTTATCTAATCACCTTAGAGGTCCCTAGGTCAGTTTGTACCCCTGATAATATCAAGGTGTAGAATCCTATATACGATAAGAAAAACGATTTTTGTCGCCTCTCTCATTATGTCAAACTCACAGAAGACACACAAAACCGAATTCTTGTTGAATAGTAATAGAGTTTGGGGTATTTTAAATGTTCAATTTGATTTACTTCTTTTACACTAGAGGCGAAAAATGAGCAAGCGGGTCACCTGTTGGTAATTTTTCGCCTCTAGTATAAAACATGAACGTCTGCGAGATCAGAGAGGTCGCTGATCTGTTGGTGTCCTTTTAAAAAATAAGTTTGACAGGCCAGGTGGCGCAATTGGCAGTGACCGTGCCTCGTACGCCAAAGGTCCTTCGGTTCGATCCTCACCCTAGACAAACATTCGTGTCATGAACACTTGTGTTTTTTCAGTGTCTGGTTGTTTAAATGTATTTATGTATTATATTTGTGTTTCCTCTGTTGTCTGATATCTATAACTCAAGTGTTTAAGCTACTTAATATGGAGTCAGGTTAATGTATGAGTAGTTGTGAGAATTTATTCATTAAGGAGTACGCTCTACTTGAATTCACTAATCGATGTAATATAATATCGTCATGACATGTTTTCTCTCACCGCTGACCTAATCCATACTATTTACAAAAATTCTTTAATTCTATATAAGTGTATGTATTGACAAACACATTAGCGGATGCTATCGACGTCCAGCCTTCATCTATAGGTACAGAGTGGAACTTATATCCCGAAACAAATTGATGGCGGGCCACTAATCAAAATTGTGCACATAGATTAGAACAATCCAGAGGCACACCTCTGGAAGCATCATAATGCTTTGAGCCTGTGACCTTCCGATAAGAAGGTAAACGCGTTTTATCTCCTCACGCGTGAAAAATACGCCTGGTGTAAATTATCACGTAGGTACTTGTACGCAACAGATACGTAACACGTAACCCAATGCGGTACGTGTGTTTCGGGTTTCGGTATCAAACGTTAAGGTCGGGTGGAGATGTTATTTTAGTAAGACGAAGTACACAAGACGCCTTTATTGTGTTGTTGAGTGAGGGTGAGTAGTTTAATTGTATTAGTTCACTTAATAAACTAGTTCACCTGTATTACAGCTAGTACCCGTATCAGTGAACATTTTACGTTAAGCCACGTTTTCTGCCAACCATTCTTTCCAACGATTGTTTCCAACCATTTTTTCTATGACTTTTCGAAAGAAACGGACCGACCGAGTCGAAACAAATAAGATGAATTTTGAATAGTCGTTGTACAAATGTTTAGCACACTGTAAATCTCGGTTTTTAGCAGTGTTTCCTCACTTATTCGTTTCTTGACCCTGCACCATTTGAAATCAAGTGAACTACATGAAATAGGTGAGCAAACTCTCTCACTCTTTCCAGATTAGTGAACTAACTGGCACAACCCTATTTGTTTTAAGACAGCTTTGATGAGATAACCTCACTATATGAACACTACCTCCACAAGACGTGACTATGTCT
The DNA here is from genome assembly GCA_014851415.1 of Cnaphalocrocis medinalis. Classification (NCBI taxonomy): domain Eukaryota; kingdom Metazoa; phylum Arthropoda; class Insecta; order Lepidoptera; family Crambidae; genus Cnaphalocrocis; species Cnaphalocrocis medinalis. The sequence goes on along the minus strand of CM026289.1, from coordinate 8,409,744 downwards.
TGCGGAAGGAGAGTCAATTTGAACAGCCTTCAAGCGTAGGGATTTTGCGTTAAAAGGAACGTGCTTTCCATTACAATGTGATAGGGGTTAATCCAATAGATTTATGAAGGTGTTCTAATTTCTATTCCATTATGTTAATTGTAAACTTATACTTGCTGCTAAATGTAAATCGTACAAGGAAAATTTTGCTTTAGGTTAAACTAATACGAGTAACTATAAAAGATAGTAAGGTTTGTAAAAAATATCCACTGAGTTAATGTCAGACTCGCCCACCGAGAGTTCCATCCAAAAAAAAAAACTAACCCGTTATACCTACTACTTCCTGGGAAATATTTGAAAAAAATTTGTGTTGTTTTTGTAAAAAAAAATGTTTCCATAGTGCAGTAACGCTATTCTGTTTATAATACGAGCTTAGAAGCACGTTAAGCTCGGCGGCCAAAACCCGTAGTGCATAAAACGCTAGTCTGAACTGTGAAACCGCACTAAAACATAATTTTGTGGTAGGTAACAGATTACAAAGACATGTAGACCTGTTAACCTTACCCAACTATCCCATTTCAGTAGTTGTCATCTCGAGAATAATATTTAACATTCTGTGATTCAAAAGCTCGCTGAGGGAGGACGTCAGAAAAATGTGTGTTGCCCTGGTTACGCGCCGTGACAGGGTGTCATGGACAGAAATCACAATTTCACGACTATTTCCGCCGGTTTTGTAAGTAAAGTTATAATCTGCTGTGTCCACCTGGAAACATAGTACTAATATTAGATACTCTTTCTGGAATAAAGGTTAAAATATATTTAATACTATGACATCGGTCCAGTACTGTAGTTTTTTAGTTATTAAAACCATTATAATATAATGGTTTTAATAACATATTCCTATTATGATGATAACAGGTAAGTTACAACAACTTACCGTTTGCTTGTTTATCGCCTCTACTTCACTTGTTTTTTTTTTGAGAATATGTTAACTCATGGTAATGGTTGTTCATTTACCTAAATGCTTACGAAACATTATCAAAATCACACGTTATACGTATAGTTTTGTACTTTCGTAAAATATGAAATCGCTTGAGTTTGGTATGCCCACGTTTTAGCATGAATGGGCCGGCTTTACGGGAGTGATACCACCGCCTCACAGAAGACTAGCGTGACGTAGCGCCTTCTTTTTGTTTCGACGAGTGAGTGAGGGCACCGGAGGCCTGATCGGCGGTATCGCCTGTGTCGTGGGTGTCTACGGCTGGCGACAATCGCTTACCATCAAGTGACTCGTCTGCTCGACTGCCACCTACCATAAAAATAGAAACCAATTTCATACCCACGGAACAAATCAATTATTTTCAAATTGAAACAATCCGAAGCTGAATACAATTGTCCACACAAACGCCGATCACGCAAAATTTACATATTTCTCGCGGTTTATTTGCATTGCAAAATGCTTTAAAGTCCTCGTGGCTATAATTAGTGAAAAACTGAAGTTTTAAAAATGTACAATCACTTTGTCACATTAACAAGGATGTTCTGAGGAATTGAACAGAATTCGACTAATTCATTACTGGGCGTATCATAGATATTGCGCCACAAATGTCTACCCGTAAACCGTATTGTTAAACAGGTGATTTTGTTCATTATTATTATTATAGACGGGAATTAACTTGACGTTAATTTTTAAGCACATATTTATGTACTTACTGCTTGACTTCGTTGCAGCACAGAGGATATCTGATAGTGACCACAGCTGGCAACCACTGTGACCACAACGTTTCGGCTGCGTTACAACGCAGCCGAAACGTCTCAAGCCATACTTAAAATTATGTACTTTAAAATTAACCCGTCTATAGTAATAGTACAATGTATAATGCAAAGCGAAAATTTGAATGTGATTTGTCTGCCACTTATCTCATAAAAAAATCACGTTGTATGTATTTTTAATTTGGATTTTGTAGGATTGTCGCAAGACTGCAACATCAAGAGCTACTTTAGACAATACTACTCCAAACCCTTTTCCTATCCAATATGAACTCCCTTAAGGCGAGTTTCCCTGTTGTTTATGTTAGAAACAAGTTCGTGCGAATCTCCATACTCTGGAAAAGACAAAATATAGCACAAAAGTTTCAAGCACCCTCGTTTATTTCCAGCCTTCACACCTGCATTTTGAATTTTAAATTATACTTCTTTTTAGGTCAGTCTTTTAGACAAAGGTTGTTGTAAAAGTGGCCCTATTGTTAGAAAATTGTTGTTACATTTTAGAACAAAAAATAGGCAGGGCATATAAGGTCCGTCTGCGCCCGACGTTGGAGATTAATTAATTAATTCCGTGATAGTAATCCCATAGAAAATAGAAACTAATTTACCACTCCCGGAGTTAAGCACTAATCCGCTATGGCGTAAGACCAATTAAAATTTAGTTCCGTATTATCGAATAATTCGAGATTAAATGCGTTAATCCTGACAATCTTTACACGTGCAATTTTTTCGCGATTCTTTCAATATGTGGCGTGTAACATCTTTCTTATAGTAAGTAAATAGGTATGTACAAGTTGAGGTTATATAAGATCCCACTGCTTGTTTCCGCATACTATAATTCGTTTTGTTAAAAAAAGTATAAGCCTAGGTACACAGGGATACTGTCCCATTTTAGGGCATAGGCCTCCATCATAAAAATCAGATCATTGCTACTATGATGGGATTAGGCTTAATGACCACGCTTGCCTAATCCATTTTGTTGACTCCACTACGCTTTTTTTTGGATTAAAATAATCTTAAATTAATGTTGAAGAGCTATTTAATGGATAAGCTAATCCAGATTATTGACTCAACCACGCTTTTGTTAAATGAAAATTAATCATAAATGAATGTTGAGGAGTTATATATAATGGATTATCACTAATGGTTCAACGCCTCTCCTACTGTATTGTAATTCATTCCCCTGAGGATGTAAATGTTAAGAACATCGCGTTTACATCCGAAAACCCGAGCCCGATGATGACACCGTAAATGTTTATTTTATACGAAACTTTTATTAACAAGATAAGGTCAATTAGTCCCACCTGAGTGCGCTAAGTGCATTAAGGCTGTTACTGGTTAAATACGTTAATATCTGCTGGCGACCTGGTTCGCAACTTTTTGGTAATGTTTATGGAACCATTATCGTTACGGAAAAGTCACATTCGAGAAGAAAAACACATAACATACGTTATGGAAGAGGCCAAGTAAGATGGGGTGGGTAAGAAAATATGTGATAGTCTATTTCAAAACTAAAAGGGGTACTTATCGGATTAGAAAGATGGTACATTATCAACTTGAGAAGAAAAACTAAGCATCTATTGTTTTTACTCTACCTTAAATTCTCATTGTCTGTATCTATCTTCTATATCTGTGTGTACTATTTATAAAGAGGTAATTTCTATAAACAACGAGAACGTTTATTATAGGTAAACCGAAAAAATTAAACAATTGCACAATGTAATAGACACTCAGCGCCATCTATTGGTACGGTTTGAAACTAAGGTCCCGATACAAAAAGAGCCCTGTCTGTTGGGTCACTAGTGTGATAATAAATCAGTATCGTATTTTTTAATTCCAATCAAATAATTTAAAAGTCAATTTGATCACCGAAAGATCGTTTAACTACTTACTCACTTCGTGCAATCCAATTCACCTCACGTCTAATTAAGTTTACTCTTTCTTTGTGGCCTTTCATCTATCTAAACATCTCTATCCAAGTCGGTTTGTGTCAACTAAGATTAGAAGCAATTGCCATAATCAACTTATCTTTCTTTTCCAGTCGGGGCTTTTATTATTGTTTCTTTCTATTATCAACGTTTCTTTCAGAAGGGGATCGCGTGAGAAAACAATATGGTGGCAAGAATCTGGTATTTTAAGGCTTTTTAGCCGACTGCCAAAGAAAGAAGAATACTATGTCGGGTTATGTAATTTTAAAATTACCGTATTTGACTTGACACATGTACCTACATCTTTAAGTAACTATAACCTGCCATTTTAAAACTGGTAGCGATCATCATTTCATTTTGGTTGGATCAGCCAAATTCTCCTTAAAAAACAAGTAAGCATAACTTTTTGAATTTAAATCCAATGTACCTACTACCTATTTGGTTTTTAATGTCAAAAGAAAAAGGTATGTGACTTGGAAATTTTGTTTGATTTAAATTAGTTTCAATCAGAATATGGATATAAATAGGTACTTAACTACACTAAAAAGTCGGAGTCATAGAAAATGAGCTAATTTATCATCATCATCACATAGATGACGTTGATGAATTAGCTAATTTTCTATGCTCTTATTTCTAATTCCACTTCTCGGCATCCGGCGTTTCGGGGCTTAGAGTCCGTTTTCCTATAACACCTCGGAAAAATGAGCTAATTATCTGATGAAAAATACCTTCATTAGGATCGTGAAAATTGTTTACCTCCGTCTAACCAGGTAACCACAACACACTTTTATAAAATAAACCAATTAAAATCACATAATTAAAAAACAACACGGGATTAGTTCCAGCACTCCCGTTTTAGTATTCACAAAGCCGTGGATGAGAGTGAAAAACCGGTCAAGTGCGACTTGGACTTTCGAGGTGAGTGTTCCGTACAAAGTTACTTACTTTTTTCATTATACTGCACAAGAATTGCTAAATTGAATTTCCTATGTCCGGTACATACGATAACTCACTAGATTAGCTTCTTCACCTATGTAGAAGGGTGAATTTTGTTTTTTTTTTGTTATTTTTCGATAATATACGATGAATTCATCATCGCTATTAATTTATGTCAACAAACAGCGCTACTAAACCAAACAAACAAAACTTTGATGGATTTTTTAGTTTGATATTCCTAGGAAACCAGGACTTGTAGCTTGTCAAAAGAACACGGGGTGATTCTATCTACGAGTATCACATTTCGTTTTTCTATTAGAGGTACACAGCCCAAAACATAAGCTTTAAAAATGCAGCAATTTTTCTCAGATTCTCCCGTAATTTTTCTCTACGCTACGTTGTCTCGACAAATTGCAGGGCGCGAAAATAATGACTTAATGTTCCTGCTAAATTGCCTTTATCTTTGTAAGATGGGGTCTAGACCATTTGTGTATATGGCTAAGGAGTTTTATGATCTCTTTCACCATTCATTAGCTTTTGGCATATCATCTTTTTCATACAGTATTTGCATTAAGGCGAACCATGCCTCGCCACGAATTGTCACTAATAGTGATAATTGCGTAGTTAGAATCCGAGCATGCACCTATAGATTTTTGAAATCTAAGTGCATAGGTTTACCATTATCTCGGCGAAGTGCGAATACATAAGGAAACCTGCACTTTTGAGAGGTTCTCAAACTTGTAACCATGATTCAGTAGGTCTGGTTCTCTCTTAAAGAGTTGCTAAGGTCAGACGGCAGTCGCTTCATTGTGATTACCAGACACTTTAAGTCCTGAATCATAGTCAAAACATAACCCGGGCTCCGAAGCGACGACTTTGGATGCAATTGGGAATCACACGCTAAGATGAGAGAGAATCATTCTACAACATTAAGTTCGTTTTCTAACCTGACGTGCCGATCCATGGATTATGATTCAAGTGTACATTTTCCAGAACTAAATTTAAGAGATTTTCATTAAGAATTAATAAAATCAGGGCTAAAAATAATCTAGCCATACCGAAACTGCAAAACAAGAAGGCGTAAAATACGTTATGAAATTCTATTACGTACTGCTACCTATATTAAAATGATTATGATATTTAAATTGGAATTATGAAAAGCACTTAGGGTAAAAGGCTTTTACGTTATGAATGAATGTTTGAAGGGGGTCAAAGTTCATAGGACTGAATATCAACACCTTCATAGCAGCAACAGTGTAATAATGATGATAGTTAATCTTTTTCTATTTTTAGGGTAAAAAAAAATAACGATGACAATCCTATACTCAAGACGTGATGTGGATTGTTAAAATACTGTTAGTTGTGACAAAGAAATGAGTAGGCATCAAATATGTTATAGATACCTACCTAACATAATAGGTGAGTGATATAAAAAAATCCGTTTATTTAAAATCTACAAGCTCTAATACAAAATTAAGATTAATTGCCTACATTCTGTGGCATAGCGAATTACGGATTTTATAATATGTTTTAACAAATTGTTTATTATGTAAGACAGTCAAGGGTTCTAAGGGTTCCAATTGGGGTAGGGGGAGGGTTACAGGCTTACAAGTGATATCTAGATGAGGGTGGGGGAACTTTCTAGTAGTTTGATTGCTACCATAGATCAAACGTCAAGATATTACTATAGGTATAGGTATTCTGAGTAAAACTGTTTTAATACCCAAATATCTCATCCTCATCTTGCAGACAGACTGAAAATAGACGGATGGAATAAAGTTGAAATGACCCAAATCGTATGAGTAAAAATAGCTCTATAATATCGATTTTCTAGATTGTTCTATTTTAGCGCTGAGGTTTAGTTGAGAAAACGGGCGTGTAGGTTACAGTCTTATTCTAGGAATAGTGGCCTACCCTCACTTCGTTTCGTAATTTAACTTGACCAGTACTAATAGATGGCGCTGGGAATAGAATACATCGCGCAAGTGCCTTATGTTTTCGGTTAACTATGAGATCAAATTCTTTATAAATAGTATAGAAACAAACAATGTTCTATATTGTACAATATGTTGGTAGAGTACAAAAGACGAAAAGTATTTTTTTACTTTTACAGACACATTTGGGGTAGTGGAACAGTAACGCGATTCAAAATCATACATAATAATCATAATCCTATTTAAATGCCAAGTTGTGTCAATTCCGGATTAGATTACCATCTTAATTCGGCTTTAAACGTAGATATAATTATAATGAAATTTAGTTAATAAAAAGTAATAACTTCATTAATTTCCTTAAAATGAGGTAGGTACTTAAGGAAATCAAATATTTGAATGCCTGATAAAAGATTCAATTAAAAAGCCGGAAAGACTTTGCTTTAACGACTTTTCTTGAAAAACACCCCTGTTAATTTTTGACTGTCGTAAGAACGTATTTAACTAAACCAATTAATTGCAACTTTTAGTACTTCATTGAAGTGGTATTTGCCAAAATGATGTATCTATCTCTTAATAGTATACAGGATGCATTAGTAAATATTAAATAATTTATTTGCTTTTCTATCAACCATTCTGAATTTTTGTGTTAACATTTTGGAAGTTCGTCGAAATTTTTTTTCGATTCACTATAAAAAAAATGTGAACAATTCACGTGACCAACTTTGTATGATAAGTTAAAATTATTGGGAGGGGGGGTTGAACTTGAACCCTCGACCCCCCCCCCCCCCTGGCTACGACAAGAATAATACCTACCTATTCCATAAAGTCTTAATTTATTCATACAAGCTGTTCGCTGAAGTCAGTAATAAATTATTACTAAATTGCCGGAGCTAACCGCATCTGAAGTGCACATTGGCGTGCAATATTCGAGAAGGCACTAGAACTCGCCGCTGAGATAGTGCAGCCACCGTACGTAGTCAATATTAGCAGGTTTAAGAGCTCTTGCTAATTGAGAGCATACGTATAATACAGGGCGTATCTATAAACATACCTATACATTCCTTTAAGTACGGCTTCTACCAACCATTCTATACAACATTATGTTCAACATTAGGTATGTTAAGTGTGTTAATTGTTGTTAAATATGTATAATTCTGTAAATAGGATTTAAGCCTATAGGTATTATATTGAATTAATAAATTCGTAATTATTTTTTTTACTGCTCATAGGTACGTACAAAATTAACAAGCCACGTGATCGACTTTGGGCCAGTTGGATTTTTTAATGCAAATTCCCAAAAGTCATAGAACAAATGTTCTTCAGAATGAATAGTAGAAGACGGGTTTAAATGGATGTAACTAAATGTTGTCATATCCACCCTGTATTTACGATTGTATATAATATTATGTATATAAATAACTCCCTACGGTAACCAGCCGGCCTCATCTATTGTTTCCCCATTACCCTTACAACATCGTCAGACCAACGGCACGCACACACACACAGTGTGACACAGTGGATAATTAAAATCTATCCTATTTATAAAGAGATAACTTCAATAGACAACAACAAGGCTTATAGGTAAACCGAAAACACGAAACGCTTGCGCGATGTAATTGGACACAGCGCCATCTATTGGTTCATTTCTGAATTACGGTCCCGAAGCGACGTGAGAGCGGGCCACTAGTAAGATAAATAAACAGCATCTGTTATCTATCATACACATAACTTTGAATAACTTTCCTTACAACTCCTACGAGACCTAGTAAAATTGGAATCTCTGAGATATAGGATAGAATACGTGTCACAAAAGGTATGATCAAACATAAGACGTTTAGTTCGTATCTGGTGCTAAAAGTTTTCTCGTCTACAGAATCATGAATGAAGTTCTAAACTACTTACGACGCAGTTGGCTCTTGTTATTTACGTCCTTTGCAAGATGAAAAATATTTGCTTTTTTTTCAATTCGGATTCTGGTTACACAAAATGTTAGAGACAGTACTGTATATAACATTCGGTTAGAATGGCCTAATGGCAATTCGACTATGAAATCTTGAATTCAGAATAGAAAAATGTATTATTTTGGACATCACAACACGAAACAAACATTTGTTACCTACCTAGGTACATTTATATTAACCAATCTACCTAACCATAGGTACCTTAAAATGTATAAGTATTATAAATGGTACAAATTGGCCGGGCAGTACCTAATAATTTCGTGTGCTATGAGAATATCTCCTTACTTTCATGTAACATGTTATATAAAGTAGCGTGTTTTAGTAGGATGTTTATGTTTACTCGTAGGCAAATACCTACCTATACCACCTTCACCTCCAGCAGTAAAGCCCATCCCACCTAAGCTTGATCCAAATTCCATTAATCCCACTAATATTATAAACATGAAAGTTTATAAGTACCTATGCATGGATGGATGGATGGATGTTTGCTCCTCTTTCACGCAATAACTACCCAATGGATTTCAATGAAACTGTACAATACTACAGCTTATACATCAAAATAACACAGCTATCTATATCTATCTATACTATTTATTTATAAAGAGATAACTTCAATAGACAACGACAAGGCTTATAGGTAAACCGAAGACAAGAAACGCGTGCGCGATGTAATTGGACACAGCGCCATCTATTGGTTCATTTCTGAATTACGGTCCCGAAGCGAAGTGAGGGCGGGCCACTAGTAAGTAATTATAAAAATGTTTTGTGTGTAAACTCCACGCGTACGAAGTCGCGGGCGTCCGCTAGTAACTATATACCTAAGAAATCAGCATCAACTTGCCGCAGACAGTAAAGCATTTCATTCATTCATTATGAACTAGCTTTTGCCTTTAGGTTTTACGATCTCGCATTAGAAACCTCAAAAATTGTAGCCTATGTGTTATTCTGATAAAGTTTCATTCAAATCCATTCAGTAGTTTTTACGTGAAAGAGTAACAAACATCCATACTTACAAACTTTCGCCTTTATAATAGTAGTAGGATAAAATATGTAGGTAATAAATACTCCACTTGCTGCCACGAGTTTTTGAGTTTAGTAAATATAGACTTCGCATGTATGTATTAGAAACAATATTATTCAGCTATTCCGATTTCTAGCTAATAAACTTAGGACCTAACATGTCTATAACTGAATATCAAAATCCGTTTCGAATGGGTCCATCGCATATTGAGTTCCGGCTTGACCTCCGCATGCTGGATTTATGCGACACAAATGGAGCGAGATGGAGCCGGATGGTATTTGGATCGAACTGGCACAGTTGGATGGAGTACAACAGGTATTTTGATGTACACTTTTGTTTGTTGATTTGTCCGAACCACTTCGGCTAAACGGAACAGTAGCGCTACCATGAGTTGACATCGTGAACTGACATAACGTAAACTATTGCTCTGACTCTTTTAAATGCATCACAATGCAAGAGACAAAGCGAAAGTTTTCGATAGCGAGGATAGCTCGCGAAGATATACCAGTAGGTAGTGCTACTGGTATATCTTCGCGAGCTTCAACCAACACAGTAATCGGTACAAGTGGATAAGAATGATAATGCGGAATAGAGTTTTGGTCTTTGAACCATCACAGTAACTTAAATGCTTTTTGTTATGATACAAGGTGAATTTTCAATCACCATCCAAAATTTAAGTTCTACTCAGAATATTTAAGTGTACAACTCTCTCCAAGAAACAAATACCTAGTCAAAATACGTCAATTTTTTTTAAAGAGCAGGCACGTATATTTACAGTGCTCGAATGGGTACGTGAACACAGGTGCTCTTTTTATTACCTTACCCTCTTAATTTGATGGGACACCAGTGTGATACGACCCATAGAGTAACTTATATATTTGGGTAATACAACCGAAGAGAGTTCGAGTGCAGGACCAAAATCTTAACGTGCTTTGTTATATAACTAAACACGAAATAAAACTGACCTTCTTGTAATTTGCAACACGTATACAAACTATACCTGCCCCATTTTACCACAATCAGTGTCCCCATAGTCATTATATATGTATAGAACGCTACATAACCACAAATACTAATACGGAACACAGTCGTCGCTTGACCGTAGTTTCAGTAAACAGCCCCAAGGTCGGCCCAAGGGTTGCAAAGTAAATTGACTCGGTATCAGGTAACCAAAGACAAAGCAACTGTTGTGATGTTTTGTTCAGTTTCAGGAACGACGTCGCTTGAATAATGGATGAATTTCAGCCTACGCGAAGTCTAGGCTTTATCTTCCTACATACGTGTGTAGCTTAATATGATTCGAGGTCTCGAAGTACCAATTTTCTGTGCAATTTCAGACATACTTATTGGTGAAATTCCAATACATTTTTTTATGTGATAGGTGGCAAACGAGCAGACGGATCACCTGATGGTAAGCGAGTGCCACCGCCCATAGCCAAATAACCGTATGGCGACCATTAGCTCAGCATAAAGTGTCATTTATGAGTATCTATTAATCCTTGAAAAATCATCACCGGAAAAACTAAGTTAATCCACGCTTTCATTGTACAGTTGCCGGCAGTAAAATGTAAACACCTTGTGCCAGAGTGCAACTTTTGTGCCAGGATAATAAAGTTCATATTTAAATGAGGTTGTATACTTATTACATTGATGTGACGACGGGGCTCTTCTCTTCTAAGAATGTGGTACAAGAATTGCTGCAAAGTCTTCAATATTTCCATTGAATAGCTCTAAATATAGTAGCGTAACCCCTTTACCAATCTGACAGTCATTAGACAACGTCTGGGCGCTGAAGTGGCAATCTACATACGTTAGCGACTCATGCTAATTGCATAATTTATGTCACCTATGTAGAATACGAATGAATAGATTCGTCAGTATACCTTCTATTTTAGGTATCTTGATCTTCCAAAAACAGTTTAGTACTATATAGAAGGAGCTGGTAGCACTTTTTAAATCCAGTGTTGTGGTGTCCATGGACGCTTAATTCACTGCGAGTAGTTTCTTTTACGTGATAGGTGGCAGACGAGCAGACGGATCACCTGATGGTAAGCGATTGCCGCCGCCCATAGACATCTGCGTACCTATAGTACGATTAGCGCAGAATGTTGATCGTATTGACAATAGCTAAAGTTATTCTTGTTTCTGAGCAAACAGCGTTTTATTGATAGCAAATATCAATTTAGTAGATAACATAAGATTTAAGGTCCAAAAAGGTAATAGAAAGTAAAGCTTTCCGAGTTTCTATTTACCAAATGAGTGCGTGGGAGTTGAAAAAGGTAAACATTAATTTGCCAGGCTTCATTGCTGCGGCTTTAAATAAATTTAAGTAATGACAGCATCAGATTGGAATTGTCGCCCGTTTTCTAAATTACATTTTAGGTGCGACGCCTTGTTGATCGAGTTCGAAGGCGAATAAAAAAAGAGCTGTTGTATTTTACGTACGGATATGTACAAGCAAACGTATAAATAAAAGTAAACGTAACTTTTGTAGATATTTGGAACCTCGTCGTAGTAGCGTTAAGCGTACCTACGCGTAGATAAAAAATAAAACATGCCATAAAATTTCTCAAGAAAGTTATACGACGAACAAAAATTTTCTTTTTTTTATTTGATAGTAGCAGGCGAGCAGGCGGATCACCTGATGGTAATCCGCCTGCTCGCTTGTTTGCGATTGCCGCCGCCTACAGACATTTGCGTACCTATAGTACGATTAACGCAGAATGTTGATCGTATGACAATAGCTAAAGTTATTCTTGTTTCTGAGCAAACAGCGTTTTATTGATAGCCAATATCATTTTAGTAGATAACATAAGATTTAAGGTCCAAAAAGGTAATAGAAAGTAAAGCTTTCCGAGTTTCTATTTACCAAATGAGTGCGTGGGAGTTGAAAAAGGTAAACATTAATTTGCCAGGCTTCATTGCTGCGGCTTTAAATAAATTTAAGTAATGACAGCATCAGATTGGAATTGTCGCCCGTTTTCTAAATTACATTTTAGGTGCGACGCCTTGTTGATCGAGTTCGAAGGCTGTTGTATTTTACGTACGGATATGTACAAGCAAACGTATAAATAAAAGTAAACGTAATTTTTGTAGATGTTTGGAACCTCGTCGTAGTAGCGTTAAGCGTACGCGTAGATAAAAAATAAAACATGCCATAAAATTTCTCAAGAAAGTTATAACGACGAACAAAAAATTATTACTAGTGACCCGGGATTAAGTCGGAACTTCGTGTCGATTTCTACTGAGAAAAAGCCAGCAGTTAACTCGTAGATCATCATTCGTAGAGAATCATTTGTAAATACACATTTATTTACACTAGTGGCCCGCCCTCACTTAGTTTCGGAACAGTAGCTCCACTGTCTACCAATAGATGGCGCTGAGTTTCGTGTTTTCGGTTTACCTATAAGCCCTGGTATGAGATTAACTTCTTTATAAATAGTATAGAAGAAGAAGAAGATATAAGTTTGAACATAAAATAAATTAAGTATGTACGTACATATACAATATTCCACACATTGACCAATTACGTACAGAGAGACATCAGACAACCGCCCTTTGCAACCGAAAACCCCCGCATTTGACCGCAGCCTTAATGGCTCAGGTAATAAAACTGAAGACTGAACGATGTACTTACCTTGTTAATACTTCCCAAAGGTAAGACCGCTACTGATAATAAAATTTTACTAGGGATAAAACCTCTATGCAAAAGGCAGATATAGCTCAAATAAAGACGCTTATTTCAGTTGATAGACAAGAGAAGACTCTCAAAATTTTTCTTGTATGTCCTCGTAGTACTTAAGAAGTAAGACTCGAAGTCACTCAGTGGGCAATGGAGAGGGCTATGCTCGGAATATCCATAATTAATCTTGTCAGGAATGATGAGATCCGTAGGAGATCTAGGGTCTAAGACATAGCCCTAAGAATGGAGGCTATCGCGTGTGAAAAATCCGCTAGATGGCGTACTTGAGAATCGGGATCTATCTAAACCTTAGAGAAAGTATCCATAGAGAGGACACGCTAATAATTAATATTCGTGTAAACGGAACAACTATATACAGAAATCGCTAAGAGTAAAAGAGACAGAATCATGATTTTTTGTTTTTGTCAGAGTTCCACTTTTTTTTTATGGGCTCAGTTCTGTCAGTTTTGAACTGCGCCCAGCAAAGTTAGTTGCCATAGTAACCGATAGTAATTAAGTGCGATTTTTGTTCGTATTTTTACTACCGTAATAACCAACCAAATTCAGTCGTAGTAAGAGATAACAGGCTCTCCGCCATTTTGTAGTTATTTTTCATTTGGCCGGGTTATATAGATATCTGTCCCTTACGGTGATACGCGCTTAGCCACTCTATTTTGATACTTCTCTAAGATCTAAACGGTTATTGGGTATTTTTGATGTAAGATGTCAATATGTCGTCGAAGATGGACCTCAGTTCTTAAGTACGCCCCCATTGCGTGGCTCAAGTTGCGATAGACCGTTGGGGCAGAATGGTCCTCAAGTAGAGGCCGCATATAGGAAATAAATGAAGGTCGCGGGAATTCCTTGGATGCGGACGGCGCAGGATCGATCTGTGTGGAGAACGTTGGGGAGGCCTATGTCCAGCAGTGAACGTCTATTGGCTAAAATGATGATGATGAGTGTGAGTGAGAAATGATTTGGCAAACAGATTTAGATTTGTATTTTTTAGAGAGCTTTCAGAACAGATCAATCGTTCTCTTGTCTCACAAAACGTAACGCGCCATCATAAATAATTTGTTCATATTGTTGACTTAAATTTGCGTTAAGAAATTTATAATCAACCGTTTCCATTTACGTGTTATATGAAATACAATTTCAACTCTTCATCTTCTTCTTGAGGTGCCACATATATTCTGTAGAATTACCGATATTGTTCCTTCATAAAAACACAATACCGATAAAAAAGGATCTTACGATAAAATGGAATCGACATAAATTGAAGATCGAGGGCTAATATTTTTATTTCATCAGAAACAACTCGAGGTCCCTTAAACAATACCCAATTAAGTAATCATATTTTGTAGTAAGAAAATACCAGAAAGTCTCATAATGGGGTAAAAGGAGTTGTTACAAGCCCGAAGTAAAAATATACGTCTTAGTGTACGGCCTGATAATATTATTAGGAATAATAAATGTTTTTCCTTATAATAATAGTAGCAAAAGTATCTGGAATAATAAAGGAAAGTAATGTTTAATGCTAACTTGAGATTCTATTGTTATATTGCGTTATTTGGATTCCAAATATACATTCCTTATTGTACTGTTTACTGATGTTGTTTCACTCATGTATTCTATTTCTGTGCAACAATGAATATCTTCTATCTATCTTTTCCTTCTTTCTTTTTTTATTTCTATATATTTTTATAACATAATAGAAAATAAGAAAAGATATCTTTTTAACGTCGTAATACCCTAAAGCCATTTTACCCTAAACCTTCAAAAAGCGAACGTATTCCTTCTAAAAGGTCGGCAGCGCACTTGCGACTCCTCTGGTGTTGCGGGTGTCCATGGGCGGCGGTAATCGCTTACCATCAGGTGATCCGTCTGTTCGTCTGCCCCCTATCTCATAAAAAAAGCCTTTTAAAAGGCAAAAACAATTGACTTTCTATTGTGTCTGCTGTCTGGGCCTTACGACGTTAATTTAGTATCATAGGGTAGACCCTATACAAAATTACCTACTCGGTCTTTTCAATTTAACATTTATCTTTCCTTCTTTGTCACACTGCGAAATATAAAAGTGTGAGAGCGCGATAAGTGAGTGAGATGTCAGGTGAGAAGATGCCCTAGGGTCATTGTGTATGCACCCCTTAAACAATGGCCCATTTTAGGGTATAAATTGCTTAGCTTTTTTGAAAGTTTGCATATTACCGCAGATGATAATAAATTATATATTACTGTTGTTAGCTCTGCGGTGACGGAAAAAATTGCGATGAAATCTATAAGCTGTGTAGGTATAGAATCTGAAACGTGTAACCATGATTCAGTCAGATACCTAATGACTCCTGAACTTATAAATGTGATCCAGTTGGTCTGGTTCGCCTGGTAAAGTAAAAACTCGGCTGAAGTAGAATGTTGGAGAAGAATTCTTTGCCGAGCTCTGTTTTTCCCACTATAATCTGGGCATCTTTACGGCAAGAGTGAACAGCAATCTTTTAGAATTTTAGACAAACGCGTGTCATCATCTTAGACCTCATCGTCGCTTTCCATCAGGTGCGAATGTAGTCAAGCGTTTGGCCAATATAGTTTAATAAAAAAAGCCGATAAATGTAAAGAAAATAGTTGTCCTTAAATTACAGGTAATATATTTCTAAAACGTCCATTACAACCGACAATGTTTTAAATCTAAGGTTCCACTTGAAGGCTTTCAAAATAAATTCACTAGTATAATTTAACATTTTGTGACGTCATGAAAACACGAAAAGGTTACACTGCAATGGCGGGCCCGGATGACGTCACGAAACGTGCCAACTTGTTGAGGTATTCACACGCCTAACGAAACACGCGCTAAAAATTTAATAAATCGTCATTTCATAGTGAAAAATAGCGTATGGTTAAATAACCATATTTAATCTAGTTAAACTAAAAGTAAATTTAACGTCATTTGGATAAATCTAGAGCTATGAAAAAAAGGAACCAAAAATGACTTAAATCTTTACCTACTATAAGGGATATAGGGGACATCATTGGACAAAAAAACATTATTTCCTAAAGAAAATAGTTCAGCTACAAAAAAAAAAACAAAAGAGTGATGCGTAGATTCCTAAAACAATAACACATCGATTTAATTTCATCAACACTTTTTCCAATCTATCTCTAAACATTAAACTTCGATCTCACTTCTAGAGCTAACACAAACAAATCCTTTTTGAAACATCCTCCATTCACATTTAAGGCGAAGTTCTAGCCATGCAACTTGGAAACGTAGTCTTTTAATTCACGATCTAACATTTACTTACCGTGAGACAAGAACAGGCACACCTACTGAAGGGGAAACTTAGTCTTAACTCTCTATACACACATCGACATGCTTTGCTAATTTTCAATGCTTACATATAACACTCGGGCCGATACTAGTACGAAGTGATTCGGCCGGCGGGCACGGTCGCGGTGGTTGAAAACCGACGGTAGACTGCGCTCTTCCTCGACAAAGTTGGCCCTTAAAGCGCCCTCCACATGCGCGCCGCGAACACGAACGTAGACTGATTCTCCTGCCCATTCACGTTATCACCCTAACGCAAAATATTACTAGTGTCGGCCAGGACGAAAGTGTAGAGCACGCTTACACTGCGCATGTTCTATAGAAATAAAGTTACGCGCCACGGCATTTGGGCAACTTCTAAAACGTCATTAGTGTCTTCAAAGTAACGGTATTGTGATTTGAAGTTGGCGGTTGAAACTGTTTAGGTAGTCTAATAGTTGTTTGCCTTGGTATAGCGCCCTATAAAGTTAGCGAAGTTTGACAGGCAAGTTTTGGAGCTCTTACCAGGTAGGTATTTATTAAATTCTCGGATGGCGCTTATAGCAACGTTGCCTAACGAAGTAAAAGGTTGTTGGTTTTTTACCGGCATGTTCAGTTAATCAAGTATAGAGAGAGATTGCAAAAGTTTATCTTACACAAGTATAGATTGTATACTAAGCACGGTTCTATTACTGCTCGAGGCAAAGCAAACCTCTAAAATACATTGTCATTTAATGTGGATGTCGCGAAAACTATGTACACGTAGTATACGAAATTTTAGGTTGGCAGCGCACTTAATAATTAAGACTTCAATGATGTTACGAGTGTCAGCGGGCGACGGAAATCACTTACCATCAGGTAACCCGTCTGCTCGTCTGCCATCTATCAAATAAAAAAAAATAACTTCCCAAAGCAGTATTTATAAAATGGTACGAACTCTTTAAGTAGCGACCCTTACACTTTTCTGAAAGATCGGTTACGCATCCGCACTGCTCTAGCTAATATCCATGGGCCAAGCCATTTTCATAAAAAGGTATTCCTTTTAAAAAATCTGCAGAATACACCTGTGAATATTACCTGTATTTCGCAAGCAATATTTCCCCGTACATCCTCTGGGGACGTGAACTCAATATAGTGTGGATAAATGGACGTGTTCTCACTCGCGTTTCTATGCTGCTGACGTATAACCACCATATTTTCATATCAAATATTAGAATTAGGTCACAGGTGGATGTTGAGCTTTTGGGGCAGTCTTCTACAAGAACATTTTGTGCAATTTCATTTGATAGGATAATGGGTAAATAGGAAATACAGGAAAGCGTAAAATGAAACGTGATTGGCAGTTTTGATAAAATGGTTTGGTAAGTACAGTTGGCTGCAAAATGATGTGTACAATTTAGAACCTTCTAATATTTCAAAAGTTGCTTTTAAAAAAGAAAAAAATACGTCTGACAGCTGCGATAGTTACAGTTGACTTCCTCGAATAGGAGAATAACTAATATACTTATAACGAACGTAGTATACCTATATCAGAAAATAATAATGAAACCTAAATCTTTACCACGATTATAAGTCGAGTACTGTACGAGTATGAAAGCCGAAAGATGGTGAATGCACCATCTTTGAGTAAACTTCCAAGTAGTTTTCTTGTCAATTAAAGTGGGTTCGGAGAAAATTGGCCCCTGGTATTTGTATTTAATAAGTTATTTAAATTGTTAACTAGGCTTTGAACCAGGGGCCAGTTTCCTGCAAGCCCACTTAAATTAAGGAGTAAATTACTTGACACTTTACTCAGAGATTGTGAACGAGGCCGCGAGACTAAAAATGCGTCTATAAATATCTTAACTTTAAATCGGCTCATCTTGGAAAAGAATATTTTTCATTTGTTCCACCCATAGGCCATAAGCGTTCCTTTGTGGTATTATGAAAGCTATTTCCACTGTTATTTCCTGACTAATAAAAATCTGGAAGTTTCACAGAAAACGAAAGCAATTCCAACTTTGCGCAAATGACGCTTTTTACTTTTTATTAGACTTAAGGCTTTTGCTCATTATTACTGTTTTGACAAGGTAACATTTATTAAAATACTTTTATATGTACGATTTAATGGTATTCAAGCATTTATTTGTTAATGACATCTCATTTATATCTACGTTAATTCAATTTTAAAACTACTGGAACCTTTAATAGGTATTAAACATTTTGAATGTACATATTAAAAAGTACCTATAAAAATGGATAGTTTTTCTAAAAATACCTTAGATGAAAATGGAACACACAATGTATAATGTACAGTGATTTGGACGGATTGAACCTAGGTAAGGGGTCGTTCCCCCGCACACAATACCAAATACAGAAATTTTTGTTGATGAAAACAAAATATTTATTTGCGTCTGATTGGTGGCTGATACACTTCATAGTATCCTTAGTACAGGGAAAACCCTAAATTTGGGGAAAACGTTCAATTTAGTTATTTGCTATAGCCCGCTTTCACTTCGTTTCGGGACATTAGTTCACGCAATTCTAGTAGATAGAGGACTCTGGGTGTCGATTAGCTCGCGCAAGTGTTTCGTTTTTCGGTTTAGGCTTTAAGCGTCGTCGTTGCCTTTAGCATTTACCTCTTTATTAGATAGGACACAGTTATGCAAACCAGAACCAACCCACATAAAGACTTTCGAGATAAGAAACCGTAATGAAGTTCCATAAAAGTATAAACTCGATTACATTGAGGGTTGGTTCTTGGTTGCAAAACTATGTCCGTATAGATAGAATATTATGCCTTAACTCATTGAGTGCGTATTTTGTTTTGGGTACTCGTATCGTAGTACTCTCATAATCTATCAACTACTTACTTATTATCTCAACATAGATAATCTCAAACCATAAGAAAAAAAATGCTTTGACTTCAAGCTGCTTATTCATTCCGCTATCTTACTTGTAAATCCTTTGAGACTTTGATCAGTTGCATTCTAATGAACATAAAACATAGGAAGAAAGATACTAAGTTTATATCTTGATGAGAAAAGTACAGAACTTTTACTACTTGTGGGAAGCATTAAGGTAGCAAACTTAGATTTTATACCTAGGAAGTATTTTAGGTTTTACGTTCAATCGAATTTTACGCCGTGAAATTTAAGAGGTTGTGTTCTTTTTTATATGAGACTAGTGGCCCGCCCTCACTTCGCTTCGAGACCGTAATTCAGAAACGAACCAATAGATGGCGCTGTGCTCAATTACATCGCGCAAGCGTTTCGTGTTTTCGGTTTACCTATAAGCCTTGTCGTTGTCTATAGAAGTATAGAAGTTATCTCTTTATAAATGGTATAGATAATGACTTTACTCATTGAGAGCATATTCTGTTTTGGGTACTCGTATAGTAGTTACAGTACTATCATAATCTATCAACTACTTACTTATCTTATCTCAACATAGATAATATAATCTCAAACCATAAGAAAAAAAATGCTTTGACTTCAAGCTGCTTATTCATTCCACATTTCCGCTATCTTACTTGTAAATCCTTTGAGACTTTGATCAGTTGCATTCTAATGAATATAAAACATAGGAAGAAAGATACTAAGTTTATATCTTGATGAGAAAAGTACATAACTTTTTCTACTTGTGGGAAGCATTAAGGTAGCAAACTTACATTTTATACCTAGGAAGTATTTTAGGTTTAACGTTCAATCTAATTTTACGCCGTGAAATTTAAGAGGTTGTGTTCTTTTTTATATGAGACTAGCGGCCGCCCGCGACTTCGTCCGCGTGGAAAAGTAACTTTTTTTTTTTTTTTTTTTTTTTTATGTGATAGGTAGCAGGCGAGCACTTTTTACCCCCTTTTTAACCCCTTACAACTCCTTTTTCGCAATAAAAAGTAGCCTATGTTCTTTTTCAGGGTCTAGATCATCTGTATACCAAATTTCTTTTAAATCCGTTCAGTGGTTTTGGCGTGAAAGAGTAACAGACAGACAGACAGACAGACAGAGTTACTTTCGCATTTATAATATTAGTATGGACTAGTGGCCCGCCCTCACTTCGCTTCGGGAACGTAATTCAGAAACGAACCAATAGATGGCGCTGTGCTCAATTACATCGCGCAAGCGTTTCGTGTTTTCGGTTTACCTATAAGCCTTGTCGTTGTCTATAGAAGTTATCTCTTTATAAATAGTATAGATAGATAGGGAGGCAAATGATCAAGCGGATCACCTAATGGTAAGTGATCACTGCCGCGCATGGATTTCAGCCACACCAGAAGGAGTGCAGCCATGGGTACTCCCATGACTGCACCCAGGAGGGCAGAGGGGGACGAACCAGATTTTTTATAAGCATTAAAATATGCATAAATCGATTTGTAGACCATTTAGTTTACATATTTAATATTCCATTCAACGGTCAAAAGATTATTCCACGGCTTAAATTTAGGTTTTCTCCAATACTAAAATTAAATATTGAAAGTTAATTAATATTCAAAGCCTGAAGCCGTTTGACCTAGAAAATATTATAAGATTACCAGTTGGCACTTTCCCTTGAGAATATAAAATATTTTTACACAAATATTTACGTAGATGTATCGCATTACTTCGCTCTAGTCTACCTATTTACTTATTTCTATATGTTTGTATTTGGTTAACAAATATTAAAGATAAAAACGCACTTTTTTATTATTTTTTTATTTGATAGATGGCAGACGAGCAGGCGGATCACCTAATGGTAAGTAATTGCTGCCGCCCATGGACACCTGCAACACCAGTCACAAGCGCGCTGCCAACCTTTACTTCAAAACCATTGCGTGTGTAGGCGGGATTAGACCTCTAATCTCTCACGTTTCAGTTGGTTATTCTACCAATTAAATTACTGATCGTAAGGATGGAATTGATAAATTGACGAATTATTGTGTTTGATTTGTCATACACACTATGATTTTTTTAATGCATAGTAAGTACCTATAGTTTTGAGAAAATATTGCAATTGATGTAACAAATATGATAGTACATGTTTTCATTTTTGTTATACCGAACAAATGAGCAACGGCACACACTAGTAATGGAAGGAATCGAAAAAAGTTAGGTACTCGATTCGAATCGCCACTCAAATCAGCGACGAATCAAATGGATACGACACTTCGGAACAATAACCGTGATTAGAATCAAAAATTATGATTCAAATCAATAATATTATCAAAACTCGAATTATATGAATAGTAAAATAAGTATGTAAGCCAAATAAAAGTGAGCTATTTCTAATTATGAATTGTTTTACTTAGTGATGAAAAAATTATTTAGTAATAACGTACCTAGTCCTCTTATTTGGATCAAAAGAAAACATAAATGAATACGTGCGTACGTTTCAAAACACAACCGATTTTTACCTAACAATAAAAATCACGTCCAGAAATAAATAAGAGCTGCTATCAAGATATTCATTTCGACATTTAGTTGGCTCTATTTTGGGCATAAATAATGAAAATAATAATACAATAAGACAGGTTATTTTCTATTAAGGTGGGTTTAGACTAGAGAAGTTGCTAGAACGTTATAGCTGGTGGAAGTATTCTATGCTGGCGGCACGAAAGAATAGCGATGACCGTTATTTTGCGCACTTGTAAAAAAGAAGGCTTTCTATTAAAATTGGTTTCTGCGCACTCAAGGTAATATCTACTGTTTCATGCCGCAGACTATACCAACACCATAATAAAATATTTAAACGGGAATTAACGCGACATTTATTGTTAGGCGCGCGGATGCGGAAGTCAGCTTGTGACCACGGCTGCAGTAAGTACATACAATGTACATAACAATAACGTCGCGTTAATTTCCGTTTAATCCATACTAATATTATAAATGCGAAAGTAACTCTGTCTGTCTGTCTGTCTGTCTGCTACTCTTTCACGCCAAAACTACTCAACGGATTTAAATGAAATTTGGTATACAGATAATCTAGACCCTAAGAAAGGACAAAGGCTACTGCGAAAAGGGGGCTGTAAGGGGTTGAAAGGGGGGGTAAAAAGTTACTTTTCCACGCGGACGGAGTCGCGGGCGACCGCTAGTATTTAATATTTTAAAGTTTGTGTTAGTACTTAAACGTGTTAAATATCTTTGTAAATACCTACAACAAGTGCTTAGGTCTATTACCACCTTTACAAGAAACACATTTTTGCGTGGGCAGAGATTTATGAAGGGTTTTCATGAACACCAACCGCAATAAGATAGCTGTGTATAGGAAACAAGTAGCATTCTTATACAGAACAACTATTTATCAGTTCGTATTATTATATTAGAACCTAGAACCACAGATATACAGACGGCATCAGGTTGAGTTACCCCCCGCAATGCAAAAATAGAACATATTGTGTTTAGAATAGAATAGAAAAAAGTTTATTTGGCACCAAAATACAGACAAAAGGACGGTCAAAACTCCAAAACCGGTAGCTGCACCAGCCGAACTAAAAGGAGTATCACAATAAGACAAAAAATGTAAAGAAAAAGATTTGCAAAATCCAGAGGTGCATGCTCAGATTCCAACTTACGACCTATAAATAAGATGTTCACATTTTTATCTAGCGAGCTACCATCGCTATCTTAAGTGAAAATTTACTAAGATAGGTACTCTTAAATTAATACCCTTCCAGAGCGGATGAGTATCTAAATAAACATCCGTAACAAATGGAATTAATCAAATGCCGCCTAAGCTGTCCCAAGATCCATTTACAGGGTGAAATGATGTTCTTAATTACGATTTTATATTTCCAAGTACGAGTTGAGGCACTCAAGTAATTAGTCTGAGATCTTGAGTAACGAGAACATTAACCCAGTGAGACGGAATGGCTCAATACCCACTCTTAAGGAGCCGCATACTCATGATGAAAAATGACATGTTTTCAATTCTGGCGCTTTTCGCCGAAACCGGTTGTACAGATATTCTGTGCACCATTAATTACTCCAGTTTTATAAAAGTGACCACATTAGTTTCAAATCATGACTACCTTTCGTCTATGTTTTAAAAATCTGGAAGTTTCACAGAAAACGAAAGCAATTCCAACTTTGCGCAAATGACGCTTTTTTATTTTTTATTAGACTTGAGGCTTTTTGCTCATTATTACTGTTTTGACAAGGTAACATTTATTAAAAACTTTTAAATGTACGATTTAATGGTATTCAAGCATTTATTTGTTTAATGACATCTCATTTATGATCTTACGTTAATTCAATTTTAAACTATGGAACCTTTCATAGGTATTAAACATTTTTGAATTAACATATTAAAAAGTATCTATAAAATGGATAGTTTTTCTAAAAATACCTTAGATGAAAATGGAACACACAATATAATGTACAGTGATTTGGTCGGTTGATACGCAAGGGTCGTTTCCCACACAAATACCAAATTACAGATGTTTGCTGATGAAACAAAATATTTATTTTGCGTCTGATTGTTTGCGATACCTTCATAGTATCCTTAGTACAGAGAAAACCCTAAATTTGGGATAACGTCTCAATTTAGTTATTTGCTAAAGGCCCGCTCTCACTTCGTTTCGGGACATTAGTTTCACGCAATTCTAGTAGATAGATGGCGCTAGGAGTCGATTACATCGCGCAAGTGTTTCGTTTTTCGGTTTAGCTTTAAGTGTCGTCGTTACCTTTAGCATTTACCTCTTTATTAATAGGACACAGTTATACAAACCAGAACCAACCCACATAAAGACTTTCGAGATAAGAAACCGTAATGAAGAGTCCATTAAACTATAAACTCGATTACATCCGAATTGAGGGTTGGTTCTTGTTTGCAAAACTATGTCCGTATAGATAGAATATTATGCCTTAACTCATTGATTTAACCGTAGTACTCCCATAATCTATCAACTACTTACTTAATATCTCAACATAGTTTTCTTTTTTATATGAGACTAGTGGCCCGCCCTCACTTCGCTTCGGGAACGTAATTCAGAAATTAACCAATATATGGCGCTGTGTCCAATTACATCGCGCAAGCGTTTCGTGTTTTCGGTTTACCTATAAGCCTTTTCTTTGTCTATAGAAGTTATCTCTTTATAAATGGTATAGATAGGGAGGCAAATGATCAAGTGGATCACCTAATTGTAAATGATCACCGCCGCCCATGGATTTCTTCCACACCAGAAGGAGTGCAGCCATGGGTACTCCCATGACTGCACCCAGGAGGGCAGAGGGGGACGAACCAGATTTTTATAAGCATCAAAAATCAAAATATGCATAAATCGATTTGTAGACCATTTAGTTTACATATTAATATTCCATTCAACGGTCAAAAGATTATTACACGGCTTAAATTTAGGTTTTCTCCAATGCTAAAATTAAATATTGAAAGAAGACTGTAAAAAAAATCTTAAAACCAGTAAGTTTTTTTGACATATGACAAACTGGCATAGTACATTTTTACAAAGATTTTTACAAGTTAGTAATTTTGTAGTTATATTTTTTGGATTAAAACTTTTTCTTATTTTTATTTGAAGTTCGAAATTGGCAATATTAAACCACAAAGTACTTTTTGCAATAATGTATCAACCAAACAATTTCAAAATGTATCTTGTATTACTCAACCAAAACAATTAGGCGCATTCTGAAAATGGCGGCTTGAGGACTAGTGATGGGAATACTTTCATCTGTATTATAACAGTGATACATAGTAGTAATACTAGTTATTTATCTTTGCTGAATTTATTTATTTGACTACTGATTTAACTGCATAGTAGTTTTATGTATTGAGTACTTAGTAAATAATAAAATAAGCGCATGGTTAGGTCAGAGCGAAGATAACGAAATCAACTAAATTATAACAAAAATCCCGCATAGACATATAGGTACCAACGCTCAGAGCAAGTATCCGACTTCGCCGATGCAGTGTTACCGCTTCTGAATATCTAAAATAAGTATACCATTGCTAAAATTTATTTAATAAGTACTTATATTTAAACATACCTACATTAATAATTTGAATTATTTTAAAATAATATTATACTTACTACTACTTCCATTCGTTCGTTATTTATTATGTTCAATTTGGATTCCAATACATATTTTATGTTACGAAGATACATCTAATCAAGTAGGGCAAATGACAACGGCAACAATGTTCCGAAAAAAGTATTTATTGCGCGTCACTACGGGATGTGCGGGACGAAGTGCGGGGTACGGGGCGGGGTAACTGCATTACTGTCATGCGCCTAATTGTTCTGGTCGAGTAGTATTTCTGGTATTGTGTTTATTGGCTATTTGCACGAGTAATGCTCAATTTGGCGACTACGCTTGGGGCGGGGGGACACCGGCAGTACCAAAAGGTATACCTTGGTACGTAGAGCCACACATCAAGGTATACAAAACTGTCAAATGTCTTCAATCAACTCTCATCTTCGTGACAAACTCATTAGGTTGAAAATCAGTTGAGAAAATTTGACTGATTGTGGTAACCTGATGTGTGGCTGTCTGTACACCCTTCTTTCACTTTGAAAACTTCCTGCAGTGACACACTAATGACCGATCCGTTTAGCGCAGCCCACTTGTGTCACCACTGGTGTTGGTGTCCATGGGCGGCGGTAATCGCTTACCATCAGGTGATCCGTCGGTTCGTCTGCCAACTATATTATAAAAAAAATTGCCAATAGACGTTTACCTATTGCTGGATATGTCCAGCAATAGGTAAACGTCTATTGGCTGAAATTATGCTGATGATGATGGCCTCCCCCAAAGTTCTCCACACAGATCGGTCGGCATCCAAGGGATTCCCGCGACCTTCACTAGATTGACCGCCACCTGGTGGGGGGGTCGGCTATTCCCAGTAGTCTTACCGCGTAGTCTTACCAATCGGACTACTGGGAAATTCCTTCCCAATAGACTTACCAGTAAAACAAGATATGATTGCTGGATATGTCCAGCAATAGGTAAACGTCTATTGGCTGAAATTATGCTGATGATGATGGCCTCCCCCAAAGTTCTCCACACAGATCGATCGGCATCCAAGGGATTCCCGCGACCTTCACTAGATTGACCGCCACCTGGTGGGGGGGTCGGCTATTCCCAGTAGTCTTACCGCGTAGTCTTACCAATCGGACTACTGGGAAATTCCTTCCCAATAGACTTACTAGTAAAACAAGATTCCCAATAGTCCTACTTTGACAAGAGTTACATAGACTTAGTTATTGATAGACAACCTATGAACTGTTTTCCCGTTGTTCACCTATACTTAAGGATAGGCTACGGAAAATATATTCGGATCAATCCCCATTGACTTGCCCCATTAAGGGGAGGCCTGACCCGCCTGCGGCCTCCTGCATGCGAACAGGCTATTTTTTTTTTTATGTGTTAGGTAGCAGACGAGCAGGCGGATCACCTGATGGTAAGCAATTGCCGCCGCTAATGGACACTTGCAACACCAGTGGAATAATGAATGAGTGGAATGATGATGATGTGGCTAATGAATGATTTCAGATCCATTCCAGTATTGCAACGTGAGCGTCTGCAGCTTACCCTGCGAAGCGGCTGGCTGGCCGCCGGCCTGTCCCAGCGAGCCCCTGGTGTGCCAAACCGGCTGCGCCTGCGTCCCGCTGTGTCCCACCACCGACGATGGCCCCCGCACGATCGTGTGCTACGAGACCAAGTACTGCCTCCACACTAGGCGACGTTTTCTGAAAAGACGCAAGTCTACTACTGACTTTGTGACTACTAGGAGTCTTCCCACTGCTTATCACTTTGATAATCCGAGTGTCTTTACGAGTGCATAGTTGTTTGTACAGATTAAATTAAGAGGGGATTACTTACCTCCTGTAGATTAAATTAACTTACATATCCTTAGCCTTAGATCACGTGATTCACTCAGGGAAATTTTCAAAGAAATAAACATTTTAACCGTGGCATCCCAATACATTCTCGATTGCATTATGTATGTACGAAAGAATTTGCACATTTTTCTGAAAAAGTCCGATTGTCATAGTCTTAACACCAGGAATAAACATAGACTTGCCGTCCCAAATCTCCGACTTCATAAAATCGGTAATTCATTTGTTGGCTTAAGCATTAAAATGTTCAATAAGCTACCACAAAATGTCATTAACCTATCAATGGATAAGTTTAAGTCCCATATTAAAACCTGCCTAATGAAGAAGGGTTACTACAATGTACAAGATTATTTGAATGATAAAGATTCCTGGACATGTTAATTTATTAGCTTTCATTGATGTTATTGTGTGCGTTTATCTATAACTTTTATTTAAATCTGACCATTATCTCAACGATAAAGAAAAATAATTGTCATACATAGTAGTCTATTTCCTTGTATTATTGTAAGTTATTTTGCTCAAATGAAACTCTGTAACTTATTACTATTTGAAAAGAGTAACTACTGAGTTTCTTGCTGGTGTCTTCTCAGTAGAAATCGACGTTCCGAACCAGTGGTAGATTATATTATGTTTTGACATTCATAAGTGTTCTGTATGGACCTAACTTGAATAAAGATTTTTCTATTTCTATCTTATAACTTTTTTACAAATTTTTATAAATTTTTACAACAACCTTTTTCTGATTATTTTCACTATTGTAATAAAAAAAACTGGAAAATAATCGCTTTTTATTGAATGAACATTATACATTTTTTTTTTAATAAACATTATACTTTTGACAATATTATGTTCGTCTTCCCACCTGTTACATAAAAAAGATTTATAATTCTTTATTTTAAAACATTTCTTATGAAGACAAAGCCAACGATAGTTGGTATATTGATTTCCCATGCCGATAGATGGCAAACGAGCAGCCGGATCACCCGTTAGGTAGTAAGCGATTGCCGCCGCCCATAGACACTTGCAACACCTATAGAGTCACTAATGCGTTGCCAACCCTTAACTCCTACTCCCGCCAACGGAGTGATTATATTCTCTTTGCTCCCGCCCTATTGGGCCTCCGGTACCCTCACTCAACGAAAATCAGTGCAGGAGCTGCTTCACGCCGAAGTGAGGCCGTGGTATTACTTGGACCGGCCCATTCATTCCGAAGCGTGGCTTTTCCGTGGTTTATTGTTTATCAAAAAGTCAAACTGAAGGATGAAAACATGATTATTGAAGGTCCATGAAAGGTTAAGACAAACAAGTCAAAAAGGTACGGTATACGAAATCTAGACAATTTACGTGCTAATTCAAAGATAATTGACAAAGGGCTATGCCCAAATTTCAGAGTGGTTTTGGCTAAATAGCGCACACCTATAATAGTATGCGCAAAATATAGTATATAATGTAATTATTGTTATGAGGTAATCATGAGATAAGTAAAAGTCGGAATTTCATTTAAAAAATGTTCTTTATTCATCGTCATAAACAATTAAGACGTCATTCAGAAATTGCGCAGGTGCTGCTATATTACTTTCATGGCGAGCCCATCCCAAATACCAGATCACCGACAAGACGTGGGCACAGCATCCCACAGTTTGACGGCCTACAATACAATTGCAACAGTATTGTTGTATTGCTGCACAACCTGTATTATTACTGTTGATAAAGATCAACACCGATCGGATTTATCAACACAAATAAATGCAACCTTAATAAAGTCAAAAACTTACCTCACGAGGTGCAATTTGACGAGTAATCTATTCTAATATCTTATCTAATACGATCCACACGAGGTCTGGTATTTGTCAATGTGTGTGATCTTCTTCGTAAAAGCTACCGTCCACAGGAGATGCATACATGTGTATGACCAACAATTGGTGCACTTTGTTGATCTGCAGAAGTAGGCTGACTTATTTCACTCCAAGCTGCTGTCCAGCAAGAATTACACACCATGTCGTACACCGACCGTTGTTAATACCTGTTGCAATGAAAAAGCCCTTAAAATACAATCATATTGTCCACTGTAAATTGTTAATCAATCAAAAGATATTACGATAATTATTTACCACTGCATTAATCCATCATTGAATGACATTTTGCACCTCAGCGATAATGGCGGGCGAGTGGTTGCGGAGGAAGCGGGAGCGGAATCCATGTTCAAGCCAAGGTCTTCAGGATTAGATCGATCACCGGAGTCCATTTTTATGCCAATTCGTTGTTTTACTTAATAAAAATATTATACTCAATTTCAAAAGTTCAAAACTCGAGAATTAACGTGAATTTACGTAAAATGACGTTTGACGTATTGTAAGTGGCATAGATAAATAATATAAGTAAGTGGGGTTTGCCACTAAATATAACAATCGATACCTATTGAATAAATGAAACAGTAATCAATATCGATTGTTTTAAATTATTAAAAAAAATACATTCATATTGTTTGATGTGTATCCTAATTGGTGTCCTGGGATATTTATTAATTATTATTTTTTACTTTTATTGGCTCCATTCAGCCTGGTGGTAAATAAAATGGTAGCCAACGGTAGACAATGGATGAAGTATCCTCATGGTATCCTATCCGTTGGGTTTGCCATACTGGCCCCCAAGCGTGACGCAGGGAATCTGTCACGACACTGGATAAAAAAGCGCGAAAGACGGTAACCTCCCCTATTTCTCAAGTATGGTTAACCCCCGCT
Organism: Cnaphalocrocis medinalis; assembly: GCA_014851415.1. NCBI lineage: Eukaryota > Metazoa > Arthropoda > Insecta > Lepidoptera > Crambidae > Cnaphalocrocis > Cnaphalocrocis medinalis. Next base: position 8,379,690 of record CM026289.1, on the reverse strand, counting down.
GAGTCTCCGGTACCCTCACTCACTGAAAAAACACAGCAGTTAGGCTGCTATTGACTTTTGACATGGTGACATTATGGGAAATCATGAGCTGTTATTAATTGTTCCATTTTGAATAAATAAAGAAAATAACGCGTCCTTAGGTACTTTTATTTGGATCCTTAAAAATCAGCCCCTTGAGTAGTGGTGTGTACTCTAATCGATAAGAATCGATTTAATGACATTTGGCTATAAAATGGCAACTCAGCTCTGCACTTCCAGGAAAAGAATGATTCCTGTGTTAGTGAGCTCAATTCAAAACTTATTAAGTGTGATAAATTATTTTGGACTTTAGGGGTAAAACGAATATGTTGACAAATAAAAATAATTAAAAACATAAGTTTTAACCAAAATCTTTTTTTTGGGCGGGCTATGGCCATTTATGGGCATCGTGCTTTTAAATTCTTGTTGCTTGTTTACAAGGAAAGTGACATTCAATTACAAAAAGCCTATTAGTTATTAACTATTCATATACCGTGACTTCGTCTACTTTTATTTTATATTTTGTGATAGGTGGCAAACGTGCTGAACGGATCACCTGATGGTGAGCGATAGCTGAACCCAGACACCTGCAACAACAGTAGAGTCACAAGTGCGCTGCCAACGAACCCCATCCCCCAATTGGGCCTCCGATACCCTCTCTCACTTAACGAAACCCATCGCAGACGCACACAATTGGTATATCTACCATTTATAAAGTAATTTCGGTAATCCGAAAACTCTCGTGCGATGTAATCTTTACCTAGCACCATCTATTGGTTAAATTGGAACTACTCTACGATAACTACTAACTTGTCTGCCACTTATCACATAAAAAAAACGATTTCACTATCGCTTATGTCTAGATGGTAGTATACTCTGATTCATAATCATGTAAAGTAAACTGACATATGTCAATGTGTCATCCCCATACATTATCACTCAATTTGACACATGAAAAATGTCAAAATGCATAGAAACTTGTCATTTTCATTTGTCAGTTTAAGTACTTTACATGATTATGAATCAGAGTATAGTGACTTATGAAAGGCTGGGTTTTAGTTTATATGATTGATGGCAGACGAGCAGACGGGTCATTTGACGATAAGCAAGACTTTAATTATTGAAGTTATGAATTGGAGTGACAAATATTTAAAATAATTCGTATAGATACTTAGATCCAAAACTGTTTTCTATGTAGTATTTTTTTTATCAACTTACCTACATAATATGTAAATAATGTAAGTGGTAGGTATGTTTATTGTTGCATTCTCGTACTATATAAAGTGCAACAATTACGGTTGTAAGCATCAGTCGTAGGTGATCAGTCTTCCCAGAACAACCACCACAGTCCGGAAAAATGAAGTTCAGTCATCATCATCAGTGCCTTGTTGGTAAGAATTTGTCTATCTAATTTGAAGTTAAATGATATTGGGAACTTTTTGCCTCACTTTAGCCGACACAATCAAAACCTATAATAACAGTTGATAATACTGTTATAGTAGTACTACGATCAGAAGGTTGGCAGCGCACTTGTGACTCTACTGCTGAAATCGCTACTCGTGAAATCGCTTGCCATCAAGTGGTCTGTTCGTCTGTCCCATAAAAAAAATGTAAAATTAAGTGTTTGTATTAAAGCTCGTATGACAGGCTCTGTCTTCACGTTTGAATTTCATTTGGCTTACCTACCTATATTTATATCTACATTTTAATACAACAGTTTTAATGTGAAAACTGTTTTCTTTACTTACCTATACTTACTACTTATAGAAAATTTTATGACAAGTTAAAAATTAAGGGTATATATTTTGCAATTTCTTTAAATCCTTAGAATATACAAGCAAGGTACATACCTGGATATTGAATGTGATAATAGCTTAATTACCTAATTAATTTATTTTTGTTTTCCAGATCGTTGGAGTGCCTAACAGCTCTGTTAATGCCAGTATGTATCAAAAGTTGCCGGGCACAGAATACATTAGGTTTCATCACATAGAATAAGGTGTGATTCGATCAATCTTTATACAACAGTTGTAGATATGGATGGGTAAATTTATCCTCGGATGAAAGATTGGTCGAATCGGGCCTTAATCGTGCTAAAGCATAGTACTATTTTGGGGTTCTTTAGTCACACGAAACATAAAGCAATGTTTACAGTAACTTAAACAGAAAAAACATTATTTAGGTACCTACAAAAGATGAGGGACGGGATGAAAAATACTTACAAACTTAGGAAATATTATATTCTCTTTGATGGTAGTTCATAAATTATAATGTTTCTATCCGCTAGTACCTAGTACCTACAACAGATCTCTATCTAGAAACTTAAAAATAACGAAAGTGGATCCGTAACAGAATCTGCCCACCCTTTTCACACGCTAAGCGTCACTGTTGTTTTGAATTCGGCAGGTATTTTCTCATTCGTTACAGAACGGTTTCGTTATAAGTTACCAGTAGCGCTACCATGAGTTGGCATCTAAAACTGACATAACGTAAACTATTGCTCTGTCTCTTTCAAATGCATCACAATGAAAGAGACATAGCGATAGTTTTCGATAGCGAGGATAGTATTTCAAACTCATGGTAAGGCTTAGGTGGCTTTATAGTGAAGCCGTTCTATGACGAATGAGAAAATATGTTGTCATGGTTAGTTGGATGTAAAGGTTCACAGATACACCCTGTAACTTCCCAAAAGCCTTGCAAATCATTTGCATACTTTTGATGAAGTTATGAGCTGTGGTGATTGGTTACCATCTGTCACCCAGTTGTGCCTCCCTTTCGCATAAAAATATGCATAGCCGCTCGCTTGCTTACTTATCTATAGTTAATTTACCTTACCTTACAATAGAATAGTAGTACATTTTGGCAAAGATGGTTACCAAAATCCAGTTTCTTAAGTGCACAAACACAACACCAATCAGTTCTTTAAATGAATAAATGTGTTTCGTATTTTCAGACGGACTTTGCGGATTGCCCAAATTAACTGGTAAGTATTTCTCAGGACAAGAGATTGCCCAACGAACTGATAAATGTTAGAGTGTGGCTCTGAAATGCGTTATTTATGCGAAATACCTCAGGTATATAGCAATCGTAGAAAATGTTATGGTACATTGCACCATAAAGGCTAGATAAAAAGTAGTGTCTCCCAGCAAAGGCTGTGCTAGAGGCCCCATGTTTGAATCTAGGATGGGACTAAAAATTGTAGCTAAGTTTTTAGATAATGAAATTCTCAGTAGGTACTTATCAGACAGGAGTTGAGGGTCTTTTACCTGCTTAAGTTGGTTTGCTCTGGGATAAAAATCGAATACTACTATGTTAGATTTTAGTTTAGATATTACATACTGAATACGTTTTATCAATGTCATATACGTAGTTAACTATTAAATAATCTACCACGGGAAACTCTACGGGCAAAAACTGGGACATGAAAGTGACTAATTGGTCTCTTTTTTTGACAGATGGCCTCGGAACAGTGGGCTCAACAGTGGGTAAGTACTATTTTAATTATAATTTGTTTTAAATTATGCGAATTAAACTGACAAAAGCAAATGTCAAGTTCCCATACACTTTTACATTTCATTTCTGTCTAAATATGGAAAAATCTTAGATAATAACTAAGGGAAAAATATGTATGCAAACATTGCCATTGGTATTAATTTCATTAAGTTTGTTTGGTTTCTGGCTGATAAAAATCGACGGCGGCCACGAGGTAGACCGAGGAGGCGATGGCGGGATGAGCTCGACACCTACCTATTGCGCCAAAGGACCGTAGTCGCCCAGGATCGTGAAATGTGGAAGAGGGGTAGAGAGGCCTTCGCCCAGCAGTGGGACACGACGGGTTTTTAATAATAATAATAATTGTTTGGTTTGTAGATAGCCTATGAGCGATTTGGTTTTAAATAATAAAAGCCCCCATATTTGTTTTTCAGGTAATGTGCCTTACATTGGTAAGTTATTAGTTTATGAATAACATCCTTTTTCAGGCATACCAGGGGTGGTGTGCTGCGCAGACCGGCCCGTAAGCTAGTGCTGATGGAGACCGCGGCTCAGCCAGCAGCCACCAGTTGTTAGTGTGCCACTGGGGTCCGGTATATTGGCGACTGGCTGCGCCGCGACCGACCTCACGCTAACCTTACCTTTTTTAGTGTTTATTATTTATGGTGTTTTTTCTATGTTTACGTCTGTCATCTCGTCTCTGTCGTGTCCTTCTGTTCTGTTTTTCTACCTATTGCCTGATTATATTTTCTTGCTTATAAAAACTGCGTTTCCACCACCATACTTACCTACTTAATCATACAGTCCACTTCCACCAGTAGCTATCAGGTACTACTTTCTTAAATCTTCAATTTACTAATCCTACAATTAATATCTTATACTAGTAACGTATAATGGCCAGTTAAAATAAAATTATCATATTACAGAAGTCCAACTAGTAAGAACAGAATTTCCCATACTTACTCGTATGTTAGATAACTACTGTCCACATTGAAAATATTTTTTTTAGTTACTGTATCTTCATAATATGAAATTATTGCTTTCTGGGTTCTTTAACTCTCCCCTTTAGGCGTACATCCTAGAAAGAGATAGCTTTATCGCCCACTTTGAGAAATTATCATGGCGGCAATATCTTCTGCATATCTAAATCCTACTTAGTTACATAATGTATTCCCCTTGAAAATGTGCGATTAATTGAATAACACCGACATTTATTACCCATCACTAATCTGAATGCTAACTTGGTTTCGCAAGTTAGTTTCTAAGCGGGTATAGAAGGCAACATATCAACCTAATTTCATAACATTTTACAAAATGACGTTCAACTCAGTTGGAAATTGCTTGAGAATATTTGGTATATTTAGGCAGGTATACGTGTATCTGTTGCCAGATGTAACTATTCACACGATGTCGTGTAATGGCGGCATTGAGTCAAGTTTGTCCAGACTTCTATAGCACTTCACAAATTTTAAGTGAGGATCCCAAATTGTTCATGTGTAGTAAGTAAAATTCGTACGTTGTGTCTTAAAGATGATAAGTAAATGGGGGTCTATTTGAAATTCTTATCTTTTAAAAAAGAATTTATATACTTGCGGTTTAACAGTTTATAAATTGTTCTAAAAAAATACAAAAACTTAGTTGATACGTAAGTCGGCATCAAAAATTAGATGAGTAGATAGGTATAAAGGTACCTATATTATTAAGTAGTGGTTAAAAAATTCAGTATAACAATATTCATAATATTTGCATACTATTTTTAATGGTAAGTATATTTCTTACTATTTTCATGTTTTCGTTAGACTTCTGTTATAATTTTTAAATCCAGTTTAGCTTAGCATTAAATCCCAGTTGCTTCCCTAGCTGACATTCGAGGATGTATGCCCACTTAATTGGTCGTTAGAACATATTACGACAAACGAATCTTAAACCCATTTTTATTTTCCTCTTTTATCGTTATGTTCAACAAGTCTTCGTTGTGACCTTTTACGCAAGTAGGTAAGTTTATTTTCTTTACATACTAAACAACAAATTTCATCGATCAAACTGAAAAAAGAAAATATTTTATCTTATTGGCATCACTCACTCCACTAAGTTAGACATGTAACAAGGTTACTAAAAGAATGATTAGATATATTCCCAAGGCAAATAGTTTTCAACTACTATTATCAATCGAAATATTAAAATACAATGACAACGTCTGTTCAAAATGGTTTTAATAGTTTTTTTTTAGCCCACGTTGTCCCACTGCTGGACAAAGGTCTCCCCTAATGCACGCCATCGCTCCCGATTTTCGGCCAATCTCATCCAGCCCACACCAGTCAGCCTTCGAATATCATCATCCCATCTTGTCGCAGCATGCATCCAACACTAAGCTTACCGAGTCGCGGTCTCCACTCAAGGACTTTACGGCTCCAACGGTTGTCAGTTCTGCGGCTAATGTGACCAGCCCACTGCCACTTCAGTTTGCTTATAAACCCTTTGAGTAAAACACAAAACGTGGTCTAAAGTTACCCTTGGTTTAAAACGAATGATGCCACTGTTATTTGTCACTAAATAGTCAATTTGTTAATTTCTAATCCCTCAGGCGTATAACCTGGACGGAAAATTAATTTCCCAGATTAATTTAAACAAGGAAACTGCTCACTCAGGTTTTATAATAAATGGGTCCGTGAGGGTTGTGTTAATATTTAATTAAATTTGAAATACATAATACTATTAATTTAATGAAAGTTCTTGGTTCAATGGATCGAAGATACACCAAGGTTTTCCTACCGCGCGGCCGTAACAATGGAGATGTCGTTTCATCGCCCTTTTTTTCCTTTTTGGCGGTTACCGTGTTTAGAGACACTCTGAATTCTGCCAATGTCGAGTGATAAAGAGACGTATTATTTTGGAAAATTGACCGGTGATGTGATGAGTTTATAATATCGCAGGATTTCGCGGATGAAGTCGCGGGTAACAGGTTTTATAATAAACTTGCGTGTTTTATAGTAAATCGATTAAAGATATTGACTGATCTATACGATTGCCCGTACCTAGTAAAACTTTCTTCTTCAAATGTCTAGACATTTTTCTTGATTCAACAGGTCTATTTACAAGCGTCCCACTACTTTCAGAACAGAGATAAAACTCCTCAAGTGATGCGACTAGAAAAATACTTACTGCAAATAACAACTCCATTAGCTGTACTTTATGTTCGAGATGGTAGATTATGTGCTCCGAATGTTAGGTACTTGATTTAGTGTTGCCAGTGACATTGTTCAACTCCAGTGCGAAATTATTTTGAAGGGAAAGTGGTATTTAAGCAAAAGAAACAAAGGCGATTGTGTTTCGCGATAGTTTCATACAATATGTGACCCACGCGGACAATTGCAGTAGAGCACTTTATGCAGTTTTAACCCAACATGATTTTTCGTTGTTGCGTTTCTTAAACAATTTCCTACTGCTATTTTATGTTACTACTACTACCTATTTTTTGCCAAACCATTAATAAACGTGCAAGTCAACATAATCATGGTTGAGTTACCCTCTTAACTCTTACCTCCATATTCTTTGCATAGACCCGTATATTAGAACTTCACCTGCTTACAGGATGGGTTACCATTATGACACGTGCTTTCCAAGGCATGGAGGTATAAGACCGACAATTTCCAGACTCGGGCTGACACTAAGAATTTCTGAACTGAAAAACTGAATTACTATCTAATATAAATAGATCGCTATTAGCGATAAGACCGCCGAGATTGTATTTGTAAATGACCATATTAACATTAAGTTTTGTAATATATTGTGCAATAAAGACTCTTTAGTAGATAGATATCTACTAAATACCCAGGATACGAAAACATTCAGACTTAATACAAATATTTTTTCTGTTTCATTCGCTAAATTTCGATCAATAAAAAGATATGGTTATTAACATAACTAATGCGTAACCGGAAAACAATTGTATTGGATTGGTGCTGCCAAAAAATATGCGTAGATTTACCCCAATTTCGTCCAAATTTTCCCTCAAGTAGCAACGTGCCTAGACGAACAAATTGGTTGCGTGGGATCGCTTTATTAAGAGGGTCCGGTACGCTCTTTGATGTTACTAATTCGTATCGCTATCTGGAATGAGTCCTTCGGCTTTGATGGAAAGTTCGTACGCCGGAAATGTGTAGCCTTTTATGTCTGTCCATAGTTGACTTTTCACTTACTACGATGAAAAGTTCGTTTAAGAAGTTCGAGCTGATTTTAGTAAAATTAGACTACATTTTTTTGTTTTGTTCGCTGTATTATAGACCAATGTTCAAATAAATTGAAGAATCTAAAATTCAAAGGCCTTGAACCATTTGTCCGTCCCAGTTAGAATCTTTCTGCCACGCGATCTTCTCCTTAACTCTTGAGGTGGCCCAGTGTGTGAGGTGGTGGCAACGTGTTTTAGTTTCTACCCAAAATTCAAGACTTCTTAATCGTAAAGCAAAATGGATTATAATTTTGTAGCTGATTGCGAGCTAGAGATCGTTAAGTTAATTAGTTCAAAGCTTCTCACGTTTAAGCGGTTTGGATACACATTGTGTTCCCCGCATCCATTACCCTGCGGATAACATGCGGTCAGTATCGACCCTACATAAACAACGCCGAAGTATCCATGTTGAGCTGGCTATACCAGACCCGAAAGGAATTGTTATTGTATTGTATGTAGTATGTATAAACTGCGCTTGATGTAGATTTATTATCCACGATTAAATTATAGCAATATTGACTTTATTTTGTACCAAATATGAGTGACAGTGGGCTCCTACATGCCACACGAGTTCTGGAGTGGAGACTACGTGTCGGTAAACTTAATGTAGGACGCCCCCAAAACAGATGGTATTCCCGGTAGTGGCCCGATGGTAGTGGTTTTCAGTGATGATATTCCCTAGATGGCTGACAAGAACTAGATGCAAGTAGCGAAAAATCGATCTGAGTGGCGAATATTTGGTGACGTCTATGTCTAGCAGTGAACTGCAACAGGCTGATGACGAAAGATGAGGGATGAGATGAAATATTTACTAAGGAGTCGAAATATTAGTAACAAAAAAAAGTATACGGCCAAATAAGTAGGTATATGACTTTATATTTATTAACAATAGATTTTTTTATCATCAGGTTCGTATTTTTTTGACGCTATGGATATTTATACTTGCACCCTAGATTCACTACGTATTGCTACAAACTGCATAGTCTAGCACAAATACCAGAGACAAAGCTTGACCCACTTGTTAAAAATACACAGGCATCTGTCTGATACAAATTCTGCTATTCTAATACTAGAGCTTTTAGATCCAGTAGCACAAACGCCCCGCTTCACAAAAGAGAGATTGATTGCCCAATAAACGAAACGCCACTTTGCGTAAATCTATGGGCATTCGATGGCAGAAATAAAATTATGTGTGCGGATAAAAAGGTTTTGCCTTTTTTGGCTATAAAATGCTTCTATTTCCTCTTGCCCGTTTTGTTGGTTGAATAATTAATAACCTCCGCCTTCAAGGTATTTTCTATTATGAGTATAATCCAAACTAGGGAAAGTATGTATAGTAAAATTAAAAGAGCCAAAAATAGTTCTGCCAGTTGATGACAATACTCGGAAAACTGTTTCTTAGGAAGGACGAGTGCCTGCGATAGCCCGACACTGAAACTGGAGAAACGCTGCGGCTGCGAGGTTCAAAAATCACTTACTTACTTGCTCCACTGGCTCAGCGACCCGAAACGAGTCTTGGCCTCTAAAACAAGAGAAAGCCACTTCGTTCAAATTAAGTTTTTTTTGTATCTTAAGTGGTAAACGCGCAGAAGGATCAGCAATTACCACTTTCGACACCCGCAACACCAGTCGCCACTGCAGTGGAGTCACGAGTGCGCTGATAAACTCTAGAAACTTGTGTAGGTACATACAAATGTTTGGAAGATATTAGACACAAAATTTGGTTTAAAGTACAAATTTTAAATATGAGTAATATATGAAAAACCATTATGAAAAGGTTAACAATGTGATTTTTTTCATTTAATTTTCTGAACTCTATTTTGATTAAACTAAATTCTTGAATTTTTTCATACTTTTAAACGCTATTTATACAAATTATCACATGTTTTAAAAACTTTGCTGCTTCCGCTGGCCTCAATGGACAAAAGGATCTGCTCATAATGTTGCAACAACGGGTCGACGTAATTATTTGCATAGAAATAGGACCAGAGAGTGACATGGGCATTTGCTTGTAGCGGGTAAGCACTATTTACCCCGGAACAGGTAAAATGTTTTATTCCCCAAGGAAATCAGGAAAAAGCCAGGACTATTGGACCTTATATCTTAGTCAAGAATATTTAACGAGTAAAAAAAGTACAGAATTAAGTGACACTTTTTACATCATAATAATTATACAAAGTTATTCGTAACCCATTTTCCTTTAGCAAATAGGTACTCCTGTGTTGTTTTCATATTATAATCTAGCTATTTACCTACCAATTGGTAGAAAACAACCATTTTGAATAACGTTTGTTCGACATATTTTTTCGACTTCCCAACAAGAAGTACCAACCGTAGACCAACCATGAAAAGTTGAAATGTTTTTGATGCTAATTTCTAAAAGTCGTAGTTGTAGGAGGAAAAAAACATTGTATTACATAGTCGTCACATCACCATAGCTTCGTTGGTCTTAAATAACTATATTTAAATAATTCTAATATTATTATTTTAATATCTTGTTAGAAGAATTCTAGGCTATTTGCTTAACATTGTAGGCAATTTTGTGATAAAAGAAAGATGACACTGAATGTTTTTAAAAGTAGGTAACTAATACCTATCCAGATATTTCAAACTTGTAAGCTGAATATTTTCCCCACAATTTTTCAATAAAACGTCTGACTGAACAGTAAAAAAAATACGTTCAGTGTGAGAATTTTCTCGAGCATACTTAAGGGGCTATACGAATGAAACTAGCGCCGCCAACCTATTTACACTGATTGTGGCGAAAATACGATATTTTTTTAGAAAGCAAAACATTACAGACTTAGATAAAAGTAATAGTAATAGTAATTACAATCAGTGTAAATAAGTTGGCGGCGCTAGTTTAATTCGTATAGCCTCTTAAAATAAAATGGTAAAATGAAAACCCCTTTCTTACTAAGTTTCAAATAAAATTGTGTCCCTAAAATGTAATTAAGGATAAGGAAGTAAATGCAATTCGTTTAATACTTTGACCTACTTTCTGAAGGTTGGCAGTTTTCTAAGGGTATGGTAAATGTATAAAACAAGAGTCATTGTGCTCACATTATTATTTGCAATGCGTATTTTGCTTGCAGTAGAATAGATTAGTATATTTTTTTTATTCGCTCTCCCATTGGTCTAGTGTTTTAAATACCGGGTTCGATTCCTAGGTCGAGCAAAAGTATGTTTCGAAGTTTTTCGAACATAGCTTGGGTTTGTGATCACCATTCTGCTTTAGGCAAGCGTAGAGATTAAGCCTAATCCCATCATAGTAGTAATGACTCGATTTCCATGATGGAGGTCTTTGCCGATACTTTACTTTTACTTTGTTTATCTTTATAAACCACTTAAAAATTATAAGTGATGACATCTCATTGTATAGAGCACCTTTTTAATAAAAGGTCGGTATACGAACGTTATAGAGAATCCTATAAAAGTATGGTCAGTAAGTATCACTTATCACAAGTTCTACGATCTCTAAGGCCCCATTTCGCTATCGCCTGGTCTATCCTCTTAAGAATTGTGATCTCAATTAGTATTGGTTATACCCCTAAGCTTTAAGATATTTGATGTAAAAACCGGGCGTTGTGGCAACATCTCTGAAAAATATTTTCATACAAGTACGCTGCGCCCAAATTTCTTTTTTATCCTCAAATACGGCTTAAATATCAAGACTCATGAGGCCTGAAGTTGTATAAAATTTTCTCTAACAAAAATACGCCTGTGATATTTGTTTTTGACTAAACTTATCTTCGGTTAACGTTATTTGTTTTTGACGTAAACTTGTCTTCGGTTGAAGGACTTTACGTAACTTCAGACTGTTTCTGTTGTTTCATCTATATAAAATTAGCCTCTTCCCGAGTTTGAGGAGAGGCAATAAGATTACCCTTGGAGTGCTGTTTGTTAGGACAGTTTCCCTTGAGACAATGTATTTTTAAGGTAAAAGCGTTTTGGATTCATAGAGGTACTCGTATCAAGTTGCTTTAAAAATGTTTTTTTTTTTGTATCTAACGGTCAAGCTATTGTCAGCTTGATACAGGGATGAGTTAGTTCAATTGAAAGAACAGCTTCACTTAACATCAGGTGTGATCAAGGTCAATGCTTGTCCGTCGTAGTATATAAAAACAGCCATGCGGTATAAGGAAGGTTGCGGGTCCCAACTGAGCCGTTTTAGATGATTTTTAAGGGCATTGTTTACATATGCGAAAGGAGTGGTTCAAACGCGCCAACAACGCTTATAGAATAATTCCTACGTATCTAGTCCCTTATAGCTACACTTGTGTCCTACTTAGTACCTACTCGAAACATTCGCAGAAACAGCTCTAACTCAACACGCAGCGTGTGGAAGTTTAGATTGCCACAATCGAAGTAGCACATTATTTCTTGCCTGAACTTGCCACTTACATAGAAACTTCAACACGAATTAGTGATGTACGCCTTGTTCAATTTCACTCGAGAGCCTTCAGAAAAAAGTCACTAAACTCATGATTTTTTTATGTGATAGGTGGCAGACGAGTAGGCAGATCTGATCAGCTGATGTTAAACGATCGCCACTGCACATAGACACCTGCAACACCCAGTGGACTTACAAGTGTGCTGCCCTTCCCCCCAATTGGGCCCTGGTACCCGCAGTCTCGGTAAAAGATAGAACGCAGGTGTTGCTTCACGCGCTTCTGAATGGTCGTGGTATCACTCCAGTCGAGCCGGCCCAGTTATGCCGAAGTATGGCTCTCCCACGGTTAATGTTTCCGATTTAATATGGTGAAAGCCTTAAAATTAAGATTTAAACAAAATAAAATGGTATTTATAGACCGACGATATATGGTCGCGTGAATTCCTAGGATGCGGGTGGCGCAGGACCGATCTGTGTGGAGAACATTGGGGGAAGCCTCTGTCCAGCAGTGGACGTCTCTAGACCAAAATGATGATGATGATGATGACCTAAATTTATGAACTTAGTTAAGTTTAGGTGAAATAGTAAAAGTACTCGAGTGAATAAAATCTGTCACATCACTAAGACTAATGAAATGGACAATCTAAGTTACTGCAACAGTAACAATGTGTACTTAACAACTAACTTCTTGTTAACAAGTCTGAATAACCACTTTTATTGACTGTTATTGAATTTGTGAAGCAGATAGAAATTCAGATTTTTTTAACTTTCAGCGTAGCTTGGCAATATGAATATTCGATGTACCGTGGGAACCTGGATAATAAGGACAAGTTAACGGTATTATTCAATACTAAATACTTGCATTGACTTTCTCGTAGGTATGTACAGTCAGCCACACATCACATTCAACCTTAATGTGTATGATAGTAAGATGAGAGTCGATTGAAGAAACTTTTCAGTTTTGTATCCTACTTTCAAGTTGGGCTGGTTCGACCGGAGTGGTACCACGGCCTCACAGAAGAAGCCTGCGCTGTGTTTTGTCGAGTAAGTGAGTGTACCGGTGGCTCTATTGGAGGGAAAGGTTGGCAGCACAGTGTGGCTCTACTATTATTGCAGGTGTCTATGGACGGCGGCAATCGCTTACCATCAGGTGATTCATCTGCTCGTCTGCAACTGAAAAACTGAAGGAGATGACTCGATGCCATATACAAAACGATGGAAAAAAACAACATTCGATTTTAAAGCCAATGTTTCTGTAATAAAAATATTGAACATTTTTATTTATTGAAAACAAGTAGGTACTACGTATTTCTGTATTCTACTAATTGGCAATCACAACATGCGACGCGACGCCCCCGGGGCATGACTAACGACCGAATATCTACAATGATACCGCGAGTCAATAGGTCACGATGTTTTTCCATTTATTTTAATCTACGAGTATAATAATGGAATGGTGGCTAAGAGCTTGTCCAGATTTTTTGCTCGCGTTTGCTCGCGCGTTTTACAGGCGGGTTATAGGGCAGATTTTAGGATGTTTTAGATCTTACAAGTGTATAAATGAGTTAGTAAATCTATATTTTTAAATGAATCGAAAAACGCTTTAGGTACTCTTTATTATTCCTTTCTTTAGCGTGTGTCAGGTAAAAAGAGAAATAATGTAAGAGATCTGACATCAAATCAGATTTTAATAACAATAATATAATTATTTAGGCGAACACCTTATTCACTGCGTAATCGAGGCCATCAAAATTTTAAATCACTGTAGGGACTCCGGGCAGTAAAATTGTTAGCAACAACGCAGTTTGTACCTATGTAACTTTATTGAAATTCTAGAAGACATTAAAATATTGCTAATAACTCCCTGTGGGTTTCTCTGAACAGCTAACAAATCTCGATTTATCTTTGAAATAATGCTTTCGTCACTTGTAAGTACTTATATTAAAGTAATAGTGCACATCATCAGCAACCCACGCTCGCCCACTGCTGGACATAGGTCTCCCCCAATGCACGCCACCGCTCCCGATTTTCGGCCACTCTCATCCAGCTCACTTCAGCCAGCCTTCGAATGTCGTCATCCCATCTTGTAGCAGGGCGTCCAACACTACGTTTACCGAATAGTGCACATGCACTCATAATATACCTGTTCAAAGTACGTCAAGCACTACCCGGACAATGAGATAAAAGTGCAACAAAGTTGTAATCAGTAAAAAAGATGATTTAAAGTATATACAGAATCTTCGGTCAGGTTATCTGCTGTTGCTGTCCACTTTTTCATTAATAAGATTTTTATCTCTTTCGGAAATACCTACGTTAATTCGGTCTCCGATTCGATGTAGAAGTTTGAGGTTATACTTCACCATAGTCCTGCTTCATTGTCAGATCCTTGGGTTCGAAGTGACCATGACATATGGAAAGCGTGATCTTATCCATGGTGCTACCTCTCGCATAATAAGATAGGTAGATAATCATGATGAAATTTGACATAGCGGTATTATTTTAAACATATTTCTACTTGTATTTAATTGGTAACAAACTTCGTCTTACCAAAATGCAAAATGCTTGTAGGGGCCCGCTTTACAGCAGCTCGTAAAATGATAAAGTTTTGATACAAGCTTCCCCATTTATCACCCGTTGTGTCTGTGAATGAACACCCTGTGGCATTGTGAAATGACATACACCTTTATTGTTCTATTTCGTTAAATAAGGGATTTTAAAGGCTGAACTTCTAAAAAAACTAAAAGAGAGGTGAAATAATGGTAAGAAAACAACGCTAAGTTTCTGTTTCGATAGTGTACGTAGGGACAGTCGAATGGTTAATTTTAATTTTTGGTATAGCAATTCTTTGCAATTTATTTTTACAGTCGAATGGTTGGTAGAAGACGTGGTTACAGGTATGTAAATGTCCACCGACATCCTGTATGTAACGAAAAACAAGATTATCAATTCGACACGTCCTGTACAAATAAACGTGACCCAATCCCCCGCGATGGGGGGTAACGTCACCGGCAGGACATGACAACGGCACGACACCCTCTGACGTCATAGCTCGGATTACCCTCATCATTTTAATCGTTTTGAGATTAACCCTGCCGTCCTTATGTGGACAATATTTTGTAATAAGTTATAAGACCCTTTATCAGAGGTGGGGATATTCGGGATTCTATGGGGTTACCTACTTAATCGTTTTAAGATGATTGATAAAATTCTAATGTCAAAATTCGTAAATTACTTAATTAGATATTTTTTATGATTTCAGTGTATGGTATTTTAGTTAAGTACCTACTACGTAAAACTTCTTTTGTCTTAAAATTACTTCTATTATTATAAGTATCAAATGGCATCATTTTAACACTGCTGCTTATGTTGGGATCATCGATTCGATTCATCGATCACTCGCTACTGAAATTGTTGTAACTTAATCGATTAATAGAAAATTGAACAAATGTATGAAAGCATTTATTTTATGGCGAATAATGTATTTACAATAATTAAAAACTTTTGCCTGACAATCACGCGCGGTGAAAAGCCACTCTACACTTAGTCCACGAAAAAAAAACTAAATTGCATTAAATAAACACAATTCGCCGAGTGAGTGAGGGTACCGGAGGCCCACTCGGGGGGGAAGGGGATAAAAGGTTGGCAGCGCACTTGTAACTCCACTGGTATTGCAAATGTCCATGGGCGGCGGCAATGGCTTACCATCAGGTGATCCGCCTGCTCGCCTGCTACCTATCACATAAAAAAAAATGCTTATAGTAGTTCGACGCTCGCCATAACGTACTATTAAGTATTCTGTGCCATAACACACATTCGTAGTAAGAAATATGTCGTTATTTGTATAGCGAAATCTTTTAAATTAAAGTACGGATACTTATTTCTGCTCATACGCTGCAACTTACCCTCAGGAGTCGTCTAAAACTAAAAGCCTTGTGCTTTTAGTTCCACTGACTACAGTATCAGTGAATTATAAAGATCGGTCCCTCTCGCTTACACTTTCATATTCAAATGTGAAGGAAAGAGAGGACAGACTTTGGTTCTCTGTGATATTTTACAGTTATTGGCTATTTCGTGTCTTTAGTGCTAGTTGGTGTTAGCTAGAATTATGGAACTTAAAATCATTAAATTGAGCACTCAACCTTACGAAGTGTTTTTAATTACAGCGACCAAATACTGGTTGAAATGGATGCATTTTGGAATGATAACATACTTCAGGTTAAAAATAAATTCTCCTTACAGCGACCAAATAAATGGATTGAAATGGATGCATTTATGATATGAATGATAACATACAGAGCAGACTTCAGCCATGGGAGAGCCACACTCCGGCATGAATTGGCCGGTTGCCCGGCTCGACCGGAGTGATACCACGGCCTCACAGAAAACTGGCATGATGCAGCGCCTGCGCTGTATTGCGTCGAGTGAGTGCGGGTACCGGAGGCTCAATTGGGGGAAATGGGGATTAAAGGGTGGCTCTACTGGTAATCGCTTACCATCAGGTTATCCGTCTGCCTGTCTGCCATCTATCACATAAAAAAAAAATTCGCGAGACGTCCTCACCAGCCAAAGCAAAGATAAAAGTGAAATTGTATTATACAGATAAGACATACTGAACCTTTGTTTATTAACAATTAAAAAACATGCCATTAAGATTACTGTCTGACAACTTGAGACTTTAAAGATAATGCAACTTTGTAGCTTAAGTTATCTGAACTTTGTTGTACAAGGTCAGTTAAGTGACATACCTGCTCGTAGTTAGGTATAAGATAAATATATAATGAAAATTCTATAATTATATTCTAGGAATTTAAATACCTGGACCATCTTATGTAGAAGATTCTAAATTCTAAGCAATGACGAACATTTTTGCTTGTTAGAGTTCCGTAGACAAATGGAAAAAAACGGAACCTTTATATCTGTAAAGGTTCCGTCACGACATGACGTACCTACGTCATGTCTGTTTGTCCGTCTGTATGTCACAACCATTTTTATCTGAAACTGTAAGAGCTATACTATAGAAAATTTGTTAGTAGATGTATTTTGAAAAACGCATTAAGGTTTTCATACAGAAATAGAAAAATAATATTTATTTTTTGTTTCCCATACTTAGAATTGAACCTCGTAATTTATTTTTAATTCTACCCATACGAGTGGGGAACTTATCTATGTACAGGTCTTTCAAAATTATATTAAGGTTTCTACACTAATAAACGGATTTTGATGAATCTTCACAATAATAATAATATAGTTCATCATCATCATTTCAGCCAATAGACGTCCACTGCTGGACAAAGGCCTCCCCCTGCCACCCGCATCCAAGGGACTCCCGCGACCTTCACCAGATCGTCGGTCCACCTGGTGGGAGGCCTGCCATGGTTGCGGCCTCCTGCACGTAATATAGTTCACATGTGAGAATAATTTATAGGCTATAATTCATAAACATATATTGCGAGTAGGGCAGCTATTCTCTTCAAAAAGGTTAATTTAATAAAAATGGTAGATTCCCAATTGAATACAAAGTATTTAGCTAAACAGATTTATTGTAGTAATAATTCCAAAAGGTTGCAGATACAACCATCCACCCACAGGTTTCGTGACATTTTAATGCCATTGTAATTTTATCACATTTCCTGTGGGAATTCGTATTTCTATCTAATATTTTTCCTTCTACGCACTTGTAAAAGAATTGTTCTTAAATTTAGCTTCAGGAACTTTTATTTGAGGTTGAATTTTTTTTAATTAATTTTGCGTTTGTTTTTTTAAAGGTCAAAACATAGACTTAAAATAAACAATAAACTCATACAGCGTTCCGTGAGCGATGGTAGCGGAGTGGATAAGAATGCGCCTTCAATGCTTGGGGTTGAGGTTTGAATTGCTTGGATTTTTCAAATCCAAGCGCGTATCTCTACCATTAGCTCGGTGATGACGGAAAACATCGTGAGGAAACCTGCATGTTTCAAGTGATTTCTGAAACGTGTAACCATAATTCAATTGGTCTAATATCGTTCTCCACGGCCCCGAAGGGCAGATGGCAAACGCTTCATTAATACCAGACTCCCCAAATCTTGAATCATGGTCTGAGCTTTGGATACAACCGGGAATTAAACGCTAAGATGAGAAACTTAACTCACATAAGGATAACCATTGTTGGTCACCGTAAAATAGACCAAATCGTAAGTTGATCAATTTCCTAGGAAGTCAATCAAGTCTCGGATAACAACAAACTACAGTTAAACAATGTTAGGTTTATTTTTCGAAAATAGGTTAGAGTAGAACTGGTGACCCACATCGGCGGGCACGCTGTTCGAACACTAGTTCAAACCTAACCTTTATACCTATAAAATATAAGCACCTAACTTATGTAATCTATTTTCGGGAATAAAATTTAGCACCGTTTGTTAGTGTCCGGAAGTGTATCAACTTACGATTCGGATTATTTCATTGTATACCTAAGCCTTCGAATTTTTAGTCTCGAAGCTTATTCTATACCATATTTCTATTCTATACTATTTATAAAAAACGTCAAGGCTTATAGGTAAACTAGAAACACGAAACACTTGCGTGATGTAATAATCCACTCCGAGCGACATCTATTAGTATGTAGGTACAGCTCTAAGTTCAAAGTTTCGAAACGAAATATCATACTATTTAAAAAAAAATTTAGAATGTCCTTTGTTTTTATGGACACGTTATTACTAAGTATTTAGATTCATCAGTCATAGTCATAATTTAGATAGAAAATAATGCAAGAAAATGTTTTTATTTACAAAGACCATTCATCGCTAATCTAAACTGAGTAGGTACTTAAGTACAATCTTCTATGGCTTTATTAGTAGCAACGACATTACAATGTTAAATATTTTTTAAATCTTTTTCTCCGATGATAACCTTTGTCGCTTTCATATCAAAGAATAGTGACCAACCTTCCACAATAGTTTAGTATAAAAGGGGTGTGAAAATATGATTGGGCACAGTTGAGCTTCAACGGGTCAGCAGGATGAGGGCAGTAGTACTATTGGTATTGGCCATTGCGGCTTTAGCCGCTGGTCGCCAAGTCGACGATAATCTCCTTGGTAAGAGAAATCATAACTCTCATAATTAACCATCCTTTCTCATCACAACTCTCATTGTTCTCATACTTTCTCTAAGAATTTAAGTCCCATCAATTCAACGACAATTTCACTTTGACTCGTCACTGTGTTCCTTTTGTTTGGTTTTCGATTCCTTGCCCAAAAATATCATAAATAAAATATACTAATGATTTCCCTCAATTGTTCAAAATAGACAATTTACCTTACAATGACAATTATTGTACAATGATTCTATTCTATTAATTAAAACAAAGTTGCGTCATTATGTAGGTACATACATCAACATACCTCAATAATTTGCATGATTTACTTAACAATGTATGTATATTTTGTCTCCGCTATGAATATCAGAATAACTATAAAAGAAGCAAAAAAAATTGATAAAAACATGACATTTGATAAACATAATGTTTAGCAAATTTTACAGCAGAATATCCTAGCAATGCCTCTATTTGGTTCTCTGTAACTTTTCTGTTTCATAGTTCTTATAAAGATTTTTCACTACGAATGAAATTGTCCTAGGCTATTTGGTTAACATATCTTTAACAATTCTACAGGAACAAACACGGTTTCCACAGTCACCATGGACATCAAGCAAAAGCAGTTGTTCATATTGAAGTTACTGAAGAACATCATGGAACCAGTTATGTTCAAGGAATGCGAAGACATTGGCCGGAATTTCAACATCGAAGAGAACGTCAATCTGTTCACCGTTAGTAGCTATAACCGAACTTTAACTAAAAATTTAAGAGTTGCTAAGTTCATTTATATTCATTGCAGATAAATAATTATCAACAAAATGAGTCCGCTAGGTCAGGATGTGCATCAATCTGTACTACAAATAACTTAATGTTAACAGTATCTATCTTGAAAACACATCAGGTCCCTCACTTTAGAAGGATGCTTACAAAATAATCACTAAATAGGCTATCAAAAATAAATAGACGGGGTGCATGAAGTAAACCTAAAGGATACCATCATTCCACTTATTATTTGAAACACCTTTTCTCAGTTTTTTTTTCTTTCGCTCAATAATTTGCATCAAAAGATTGATTGAAACAGCTCGCTCTTGTATGAAATTAAGAAACTTCTGTCTTAGTTTTTTTTTAATAGATTCCAACGTTAAGAAAGATCTCATCCAGCCGAACTAACGACTTACTGACTAATATGTAATCACTTTTTCACAGAGAACCGACGTCGTGAAAAAATTCGTGAACCACCTCAAAGTAGGCTTGCTGCCACGTGGTGAAATCTTTACGATCCACGTCGACCGCCAGCTGAAAGAAGTGGTCACCCTATTCCACATGCTGTACTACGCCAAGGATTTCGTAACCTTCCTCAAGACCGCTTGCTGGATGCGCATGTACGTTAACGAGGGTATGTTCGTGTACGCCCTTACTGTCGCTGTCAGGCACCGTGAGGACTGCAAGGGTATCATCCTCCCTCCACCTTACGAAATCTACCCATTCTACTTCTTGCGCGCGGATGTCATCCAGAAAGCCTACCTGCTCAAAATGAAGAGGGGTCTCCTCGACGTCAAACTGTGCGACTTCTACGGCATCAAGAAGACTGACAAGGATGTGTACATCATTGACGAAAACATCTTCGACAAGCGTGTCAACCTCAACCATTACGACAGACTGAGATACTTCACAGAGGACATTGACCTGAACACCTATTACTACTACTTCCACGTCGACTATCCGTTCTGGATGAAGGATGAATGCTTCGACAAGCTTAAGATCAGGCGTTTCGAGCTGACCCTTTACATGTACCAGCAAATCCTTGCCAGATACTACTTGGAACGTCTGTCCCACAACCTGGGCGAGATTAAGACTCTCACCTTTAAGAAACCGATCAAGACTGGATACTGGCCTTGGATGATGCTGCACAACGGCGTGCAACTTCCAGTGAGGTTCAACAACTACGTCGTTCTTAATGATGACAATGTTGACTTGATCCGCCTAGTAGACACCTACGAAATGATCATCAAGGAGGCTATTGTTAAAGGATTCATCGAAGTAAGTATTCCAAAGTTATCCTAAAATTCTTGCATTTTAAATAATTCACCCACCCGATTCAAAGCCCTCCCAAAAATATATTTTTATTTTTTTCATTGTCTGTACAATTCTTATTTCAAAATTGGATACGTACCTTCTTGGCCTTGACTAGAAAACAAGTGTTCTAATATCATGCATTTTTTAGATCAATGGCATCAGGCTGGAACTGACAAAGGCTGAAGATGTAGAGATTCTTGGCAAACTGATCTATGGAAAGATTGACAAGACCAACATTGACCAGTACCACGTTGACGCTTACCGTTACCTCCTCATCATCATGAAGTCAGTCCTTGGTCTGAACACGTTTAAAAATGACAAGTAAGTCAATAATCTTATTTTAATGTTGCTACATTATATTTCTACTGACAGATAAAATGTTATTCATTATACAAAATATGACAACCATTCATAATTTTAAATATAACTTTTTACATGATGATTTGTATTATAATATCCAACCTTAACTAATATTTATGTTTGACTCTTACAGATACTTCGTCGTTCCCTCCGTTTTGGACCACTACCAAACTGCTCTTCGTGACCCAGTCTTCTACAAGCTGCAGAAACGCCTCATTGACCTGGTGCTGCTGTTCAAAATGCGCCTGCCCTGCTACACCAAGGACGACCTCTACTTCCCTGGAGTGAAGATCGACAACGTAGTGGTTGACAAACTGGTCACCTACTTCGACGACTATCTGATGGACTTCACCACCGCCGTCACATGGACCGATGAGGAAGTCAAGAAGACCCACTCTGACATGACCTTCTTAGTGCGCAAGCGCCGTCTGAACCACCAGCCATTCAAGGTGACCGTCGATATTCTCTCCGACAAAGCCGCTGACTGCGTTGTCAGGATCTTCCTCGGACCTAAAGAAGACCACTTAGGCCGCCTGATTGACATCAACAAGAACCGCGTGAACTTCGTTGAGCTCGACAGCTTCCTTTACAAACTGACCACTGGCAAGAACACGATTATCAGAAACTCCATTGAAATGCACAACCTTGTAAGGACCGCATCTCATACCGCGACCTCTGGAAGAAGGTTGACACCATCACTGACTTCAGGGATCTTCTCGTCAAGGACCTTAGGAACTACCACACTGGATTCCCGACTAGGCTGCTTTTGCCTAGAGGTAAGGTTGGAGGTATGAAGATGATGTTCTACGTGATCGTCACTCCTCTGAAGTTAGTAGACAACGTTGACCTGACTATCCTCGACACGAACCGCAAAGACTTCTTCATTGACTTCAGATCAACTGTGCTTTTGGACAAGAGGCCTCTCGGCTTCCCCTTCGACCGTCGCATCGACGTTGTGAAATTCTTCACGCCCAACATGAAGTTCGTTGACGTGATGATCTTCCACAAGAAGCAGGTGTGCGACATGAGGATGCGTTGGGACCGATGGGTGCTGAGGAACTACAACATGGTCGACAAGACGACGTTCGTTGACGACTACTTTGTCGACACCGATCTTCACACCAAAACCATCGTCGACCGTGACGTGAACGTCTTTGACTTATAAATGTTTTAAGCAATAGATCTGCTTAATATCATTTGATGACTATGGCCAGAAACAAAGCAAATAGAAAATGTAAAAAATAAACTTGAAGTTTTTAAAAATATCTTTCTTGTATTATTCCTATTCCTAGTGGTTGCTTAATAAGAACTTAGGTATAGGTATATAGGTTCCTCATATATACATATATAGAATACAAATAATATCTTTAGTACCCATTTATATTACACATAGGTAACATTCACAAGTAGGTCAAGTTCCCACATACCTACCAGAAAAGTTGCCAAACACTATTACACTTTGGACAATAATAAATGCCACATCACAAAAAGCAGTAGTACTAATACAAAAGACAACCAACTTTAGAAACCTTTTTTAGGAAACTTGCTAAAATTTCTTTTGCATGCGGTGTTTACCTTAAAAGATTGTTGCGCTTAGTTGGTAATATGTGATGTTATATTTTTATTTCTAGTATCAGTGTAACAAACGCTGGTAAACCTTAATAAATAAATAAATAAAATCCCAATTGAAGCATAAAATGACTTAATTAAACGATCAAGACTGTTGATACTCGAAACGTAATTATTAATTTATAAAAAAATCCGAGCCAGCTAACATTCCTTTTCTTAGCTAGGCTGAATAAACTACACATTAAATAAACTCAAATCTCAATTCGAAATATTATGACGTACAAAGCTATTACTATGCAAGATTACCGATTAAGGTAACGTAAAGCCAATTGACCTTGATTCAGTAGGAACCAGACCTACCTAGACCTACTACCAGACCACTGGTAAAGGGTGGCAAAATCATACGGTAGTAAAGTCTAAGCGTAGCCTAGACTTAAAAGATACAGTTTTGGACTTAACCAGCAATCATGCCCTGAAATGAGTGATATAACCTACATATAGTAAACTACAAAAAAC
This sequence comes from Cnaphalocrocis medinalis, assembly GCA_014851415.1. Taxonomy (NCBI): domain Eukaryota; kingdom Metazoa; phylum Arthropoda; class Insecta; order Lepidoptera; family Crambidae; genus Cnaphalocrocis; species Cnaphalocrocis medinalis. The sequence goes on along the minus strand of CM026289.1, from coordinate 8,355,966 downwards.
CTACACAAATACATTTTTGATTAAGTTTGGTTGGATTACAATTAAATTTTAAAAAATAGTCTAGTGGTTGAAGTACCGGCCCGTGATCTCGGGGTCCTGGGGTTCGATTCCCAGGTCGAGGAAAAGTATGTTTCGAATTTTTCGAACATAGCTCGGGGTTTGATCAACAATCCGCATCAGACAAGCGTGGTGATTAAGCCTAATCCCATCATAGCTATAACTTGATTTCTATGATGGAGGCCTTTGCCCCGCAGTGCGACAGTATATAGGCTGATACCTACTTTACTTTTATTAATACATTCAGGTACCTACTTAGGTACCCATTTTAGTGTTGGTTTGCACATTTCTTTCTTATAAACCACAGAGAAGAATTGATAATTTAGTCTCGTATTGACTTGTAAACATATAGGGGTCTAGTATAAAATGCCAGCTGCGTTCCCAACCCAGGATGTGTTGCGCCTCGGAACCCAGGATGTGCTTTCTATCTCCTTCACATCGCATTTTGTAGGTAAGTACTATTTATTTTTTTATTTGTGTGGTACTTTTTGTGTGGTCAGTATGAAAATTTGGCTAAAGCCAAAAGCGGCCACATTGTGCGCTAGTAAAATTTTTGAGCATAAAAACAGACCAAAAAGTATTAAATGATTATTGAATAAATAGTATGAATATTTACCAAGATTCCGACGGGCTATCAATTTAAATATATTGGCGACTCTAGTGTGCCTTACCCTTCACCTTAACAGAAAGATGCAGTTAAAATGTTGGCCTGACCTGGGAACCGAACCGGAGCCACAAATGCAAGCGCGTCATTAAAGTGCCATCCACTAACTACTGCGCCTAGGTACCAAAACATTTTTTTCGAGATAATATTTATATTTCAGTCAATTTTTTACAAGATTGTGTACTAATGTTTTATATATATAAAATAATAAATATTAAGTAAGATATCTTATCTATACATATAATAAAAATGTAAAAAAGCTGTGTCTGTACATTGAAGATATTTATCTCAAAATAACTTAGGACGACTAAAAAAACAGTAACAGAACATGAATCAATGATTTTAAAAATTTTTGTCTGTCTGTTTGTATGTTTGTCTGTTTGTCTGTTTGTCTGTTTATCTGTTTGTCTGTTTGTCTGTTTGTTCGCGCTAATCTCGGAAACTACTGAACCAATTCGAATGAAACTTTTTTTATTGTATAGCTGTAATATCAGGGCAACTTATAGGATATATTACATTTTAAAGACCAGGCTCCTTGATGTAGAACCACAACAGCCCAGTTAAACTATATAAGGTAGGTCAATGGCACTTTAACAAAAGTTGTTCAGATTGAGGAGCAGTTTATGATGCCATGAAAAAAAATCAAAGATCATGGAACATCTGGTTTGGACCTCTAAGAGCCCAGCTACACTATAACAAATATGGAATGAAATGGAATGGAAAATTGTCAAATGTGATGAGCATTTTTGGATGAGATCCTATAAGGAAGGATATTCCGAACTTAAACCCCTAATGGAGCGAAAAGGGGGTTCAAAGTTTGTTCATGGGACTACGTGATTCCTTGGCCCAATTTACTCCAACCTTTGCATACACATTCTTTGACAGAATTGATGGATAAAATATAAGATTCAAACTTTAATAGAATACTTACATCCCCTAATGGAATAAAAAATAATTTGGGGGTTACTTTCATTAGAAGTTGATATTTTAAATATTAAATGGGTTTCCTAATTGCCTTAAAAGTGGGCAAAGAATTGTTAATGCATTCTTTAATGTTTTAATAGGATTTTTTTAAATATCTCATAAATTGGCAGCGCTAGTTTCGTTACGGTGTTACCTTAATTGAGTTTTTGAGTATGGTCAACATTTAAACTAAATAAACCTTAATATGGAGACCAAAAAGTTTAAAAAAGGATACACATAATTTAATTATTAATTAACTACAGACCTATCAGTCATTATACCAAGCAAGAGTAGGTAGGATATTTAATTTCCGACATCACGTCGTCAAACGAAGTTGCGGCGGCCACTAGTATTGAATAAGCGCCATCTATCTTTGAAGTAGCGTACAAAATTGCAGACATATTCCTTCGAATAAGCACCTTATCAAGTTGCTAAATTGATGCTCGGTTGAAATGTTAGTACCACTACTTGACACTAGATGGCAGCAAAAAATGACAGGACAAAAGTTTTGCTATGAGCTTGGATCACTTTCATATTATTACTTACATAAAATTAAAAATACACCTCATACAGTTAGCAAAAAAAAGGCTCGGGCTTTGAGACTGTGGTATAAAAATCCACCCAACTAAAAACCATAACATAGATAGAACTTCAACTCGTTTTTGGTCAGTGTGGCGAAGAAAATTCTGCTAATTTTCATGAAGGTGGACTTCTATGGCACTTAGGTACTATGATTTTCTCAACGACTAATTACTATGATTTGATACACTACATGCGTCGCTCTACTAAAATGTCTTTCTTTCTTCTATTTAGTTTTAATAATGACTACGCATAACGCACAAATCTTTGAGAAATGTAAAAGGTCATGCTTGGATTTTGAACTACGACCTCCCGCATGTAAGAGTCCCCGCAGACTACAGACTTACTATCGGCCGATAGTTTAGTCGGGTTGGCCTTTTCGTACGCATCAAACTTCTAAAAGCTGACCAAACTATCGGCCGATTAAAAGTTTGTAGTCTGCGCGGAGTCTAAAACGCGTAGCTCACTTTTTATCATCGCTACAAAAATGTTATACCTACCTATCCTATACGAAATATATTTCATATCACAGTAACATGAATAATATTTTACCTATGTTATTACTACAGTTATCTATAAAAGGTCAGACACACGAATAATAATTTTGCAAGTAAATAAACAGTCGGAGACTTTTGATAAAAGTTATCTTATTTGGTATTATTGTGACCTGAGACTCTTTTTGAAAGTGACATTGAGACTTGCCAGAGTTCAGTATCTACCTACATACTATGTTGTAAGAGTTACTAATTCTACAGGGTGTACCGATAATAGTTACGTCAACCATTATTTTATTATATTACTACTTACAGTATGTCTACGAACCATCCTGAACTACATTTAATCTACAACAGTTAGAATATTCGTCGAAAATTATTTTGACTTCACTTCCATACAAACAAAACTCACGTTATTGATTTTCCAATAGTCAAAAAATGTAGTTCAGTATGATTTTATGGAGTGGTTAAAGAGATGTAACGTTTGCATTTTGGTACAAAAGCTTACATTTAACGTCGTAAGGCCCAGACAGCAGACAATAGAAAATCAATTATTTTTAGGAGTTATTTCTATCAATAAGGACTATAAATCTTGGTATGCGTCCACGAGGCCTTTTCCCGTTTACTTTATGAGCTATAAGCTTTACGAGGTGTTTACTCTCTTTCATTGAGACATGATCGAAGTATTCCAAGATTCTGCGAAGGCCTTTTGATGGCAGTTGCGAGGTGAGTCTGAGTTCTCCCAGTATAGAAACGTTAGTCCGAAATGCTGCGAACACAGTTTAGCCAGTTTCTATTTACAAGAGCGAAATATTGGATCGTTTCGATCGAACGTCATTCAAACATCCATTCCACATTCTCATGTTATGACCGTTTGCGTCCATAAATAAGAACACAACATAAGTACCTACAAATCGTATTTTAACTACCTCTAACAGTTATGCCGTGCCAACAACTACTTAAAGTGCCAATAACTACTTATAGTAGACTATTTTAATTGTAGTTACTTTTTCCTTTTTCTTATCGAGCATAATCCTACTGCTAGGCTAAGATACCAAATGGTAGGACAATATTACAATAGTTACTACACATCATAACCCTGTCAATACAAAGTAAGGGCGGACATAGGGCAGATCTTGGACCAGAGAGGTAGACAGTCCAAAGTAAATACAGGTCACATCTGTGAACATTTTGAACCACATTTGTTAGGCATTTGGCAACTACTTTTGGAAATTCACATAAATAATATTTTACATTTTTCAAACGTGACTTATTCGTTTTATATGGACAGTCGTATGCAGAACAAATGTTGTTCAGAATGGTTGGTAGAAAACATGATTTGAATTTTCACCGATACACCCTATATATTAGTGTAATTAATTAATGAGGTAACGTAAACATTTCTTCTAATGAAAAGTAAAGCCATCATATCGGTGCAATTGTATTGAATTTCCTAGCCCTCTTGAATTTTTTTATTTCCCACCAAATGGACCGACGACCTAGTGAAGGTCGATAGTCCCTTGAATGCGGGTGGCACAGGACCGGTCTGTGTGGAGAACTTTGGGGGAGGCCTATGTCCAGCAGTGGACGTCTATTGGCTGAAATGATGATGATGATGATGATGATGATCTTGCAGTGGGATAGCGGCTGGTCCAGGGGCCTAAAACAAAACTTTATGACCGAATCTTTATACACGACACTTTCAGATGCATGAAGACGTTTGAATGTAATGTGTTTGAAAGGTATATTAATTCATTACGGGACGATTACTTATAATCCACCTGGGTACTTACTCATACGCAGCATAGCCCAACGTGTTATATAAGAAAATTGGATGATTGGACCTATCTGATAAAGCAATAACCGAAGCTTGTTATTTAATAGATTTTTATAGCTGATGGCGCTAGTTTCGACGATTCCTCGCCTTAATTCCCGTTTGAACTAATTATGTTATTTAATATTCGCAACTTATTTTATCATGGTTTAATAACCTAATAACTTTATGTCATTACTGCATTATGCTAATGTCATAACTTTATCAATTTTCACCAGACAAATAGTGTCTATGAACTTTTAGAAAAGGGAATATATATTGGTATCGAGGAACAGGCCCACAACAGTGTTAGAGTGACAATGAAGGAGTTAACATTGCTAATTTTAAGTGTGATAGGCTGTTCAGCCTATCTGATTAAAGTTCCTACTACAAATGTACCTACACAACCTAGAATCGGTAAGTATATCACACTAATATTATAAAGGCTGATAATAATATTATAAGTGATACCACTGCCTCACAGAAAACCGGCGTGAAGCAGCCCCTGTGCTGTGTTTCGCCGAGTGAGTGAGGGTACCGGAGGCCCACCCGGGGAGGGAAAGGGATAAAAGGTTGGCAGCGCACTTGTGACTCCACTGGTGTTGCAAGTGTCCATGAGCGGCGGCAATTGCTTACCATCAGGTGATCCGCCTGCTCGTCTGCTACCTATCACATAAAAAAAAGGCGATAGTTTGTAAGTGTGTATGTTTGTTACTTCGTCACAACGAAACGGCTGATGCGATTTCAATAAAATTTGTTATAGAGTTAACTGACAGTCTGGATTAAGATATAGCAACATCTCACTGTAACAAAATATCATATTCTTATAAGAAAATCGATGAAAGTAGGTAAATCATTTTGAGTGATCAGCGACAAACGAACAGACGGATCTGATGGTAAGTGATTGCTGCCTATAGTTGCAACATCAGCCATGTCACAGGTATGCTGCCAACCCTGTACTTTGGAAAGCAAGTTAAACCGTTGTTCCTGCGCCCGATCCCTTTCTGGTCGTGTTAAACAGAAGGAAGGTCCCGTGGGAAATTCTCATCTTCGAATATGTGAATATTTGTTGGACGATGAGAATCCGTGAGGATGAACATCCCAAAGCATTTACCTTAGTCTACTAAGGGTAAGGATACTAAGGGTACCATTATCTACCCTGATACCCAATACCAGAGCGTTTTTACTTTGTGATTGGTACGGTACGGTTTCAGAAATGTTTTCTCCCACAAACGCTCCCGTGAAATGCTCCCTTCAGAGATTTTCCTGGAGGGCCTTTTCAAAAAACTCCCACAGTAGCACCATCTTCAAAAAATGAGTAGTAATCGGCAACACGTATTCAAGTCCTCTATAGTAATAAGCGTCCATGGGCTACGGTAGTCGCTCAGAAATAATATCAGGTAAATGAATATATTATCATGTTATCGGGTATTTTATCTTTATCTTCTCCATTTTCAGCGCCGTTAGGATGGGTGCATATTCAGAAATTGCTCCTCCCGCTGTTTGACAATGTGTGTGAAGACAGTACAAACATGGCGATTAACCAGTTGGCTCAGGATTTCACGTTAGATTCATCTAATGGGGATTATATGGTATGTATGCATGATATGTAAGCCACAAATCGCTACGTCTATTATAACTGATTGTTTGAAATATTTTTGGTTTGAATATTGTACCTAGGTACCTACTGACTTCTTTTAAAACTAATTTTATTCGAGTCCGAAAATATAATTTTATTAGACTTCATTAAAACTACGGGTGACTATAAAAAAGTTTTATTTATTTTAATATCAAATTGAAATCCTTTTTGGGTGTACTTATCCGCTAATGTTTGTTATAACTGTAAATATATTTTTTATTATTTTATTATAATCAGACCAAAAACCATAGGTACCTACGTGCAATTAAAACAAACTTCACTTTTGAGGTTATCACTAATTCTTAGCAAGTATCATACGTAGGTTAGGGTAATTTACGTACAATATAAATTTTATAAAATATATCACATTTATTTGCAGAAGTTGGATGTGGTAGAAAATCTCCGCAGCATCAAAAATGGGAGAGGGTTTTTACCAAAAGGTCAAATATTTACCGAGTCTAACATGGACCATGTGAATGAATTGAAAGCACTATTCGAACTGTTCTTGTATGCTAAGGACTTTGACACCTTTTATAGAGCGGCTGCATGGGCCAGGCAAAATGTAAACTGCGGTCTGTTTGTTGATGCCATTTATTTGGCTATTGTCAATAGGAAAGACACTGCCAAAGTTTCTGTGCCCGCCCCATACGAGCTGTTGCCAAACTATTTCATCAACAAAGATGAGATCGTTAGAGCATCGTTCCTCCTCACTGCTGATGATATTACTCCCTACTCCTGAAGCAGATGTCCAAGTAGAAGGCAACTCATACATTTTGGATACAAATTACACTTCTGAAATGGATGATGGCGATGATGATGCGAAGCTAGCCTATTTCCGCGAGGATATTGGGTTGAATTCATTCTACTTCATAAGGAAATTAAGAAACGCCCCTTGGTTTAATACACCAAACGTAGCTGACTAATATGTATGGGGAACGTATGTTTATGATGATGAGACAGTTTGCCGCACGGTATGATTTGGAGAGATACTCACACGGGTTACCAGAATTAGAAGGATTTGATTGGGAATCTACAATGCCATATGATCCTATGCTAGTTTATTCTAACGGAAACGAGTTTGGCCATAGAACATTTACAAGTACCCTGAGTGATAACGAGGATGTTGCATTTTTGAAAACTATAGAAAATAATCTAGCTACGGTTGTAGCTCATTTGGTATGTAATGTTTTAATTTGGTAAAATTATTGAATCGTCCATTTGGATATTTAACTATTATTTTCATGTTGTGTATTTACAGAGGCAAGCTGGACATAACAAATCCCAAATTCTAAGCCATCTTATGGAAATTCTGGTTACCTCTGACAAAAGTTATGAAACCCTGTGCAGAAAACTCTTAGGCTACGACACCGACGCCGTGGAAAGGTATTTTTTTTATTAAAAAATATTATTGTTTCTCAGAACTCTTTTCACTTATTCAAAATGTTCATCTCTTTTATTATATTTCAGAAATTATTCTGTCTTGGAACATTATATGACAACTTTACGAGATCCCATATTTTGGAAAATAAATAAGAAAATGGTACAAATCATTGACAACGCAATGAAAAATTTACCAAGTTATTCAAGAAATGAGTTGTATTTCCCAGGAGTTGAAGTGTTGAACGTAGAGACAAAGAAAATGATGACCACCTTTGACAGGTTCCAGTTTGATGTTACAGATTCATTGAAAACTTCAACAGCTAATACTACTTTCCAAGTAAAAATCGCCCAACCTCGTTTAAACCATAAGCCGTTCGTCATGAAATTCAATATTTCGTCATTAGTTACGAAAAAAGGGCTCGTTAAAATCTTTATAGGACCAAGAATGATGCCTGGTGAATTAGCTATGAAGAAACACTTATTTGTTTTGCTTGATATGTTTGAAGTAACCCTTAAAAGAGGTTACAATGTTATATCCCGATCTTCAGACGAAATGAATTTTTCAAATGATTTTATTTCATTACGCGCATTGCGGAAAAAAGTAGAAGATGCTGAATTTGGATTAGACGCCTTGCCATTAAATACTGTAGAATCACAAATAGGTTATCCTTCTAGACTGATCTTGCCTCGAGGGTTGCCTGAAGGTCTTCCTTTACAAGTATTTGTCTTTGTAGCCCCATTGACTAAAGGAACACTAACTGTATCATCTATAGCCAACATGGAAATAAATACAGCTGTTTTTTCACCTGGATATCCCCTAGATCTGCCTTTTGAAATCAGACAGATATTTGGTTTACCAAACTCATTAGTGAGACAATTCACGGTGACACATAAAAGCGAAACTAATGTAAATGGTGGTAGACCCACCCCTGGAGGTAGACCTGATATTGGAAGAAAACCTGGCGTTAATGGTTACAACTTTGATCAAACTTTTGATAACCATCAAACAGTAAATAGTTTTGATGACAATACTCGTGATTATGACCTTTATGATGACCCATTATCGGTACGTGGATTATTAGGGGAAAGGCCAGACTTCACTTATAAGAAAACGGATTCCTCAAATTACGCTGGAAAAAAGGAACAATATAGAAAAAAAGAAGATTACGCATCAAAAAGTATGGATAGAGTACACAATTATGCTGAAATTGATTATCTTGTAAATAAAGAAGATAAATTTAACACGGCAAGTGATTCTAATGACAAATTTGCAAATTCATTACCAATGCACGGGTTGTTAGGAAGTAGATCTGACTTCGCTTATAAAAATAAGTTCACTCCAGAAAATACAGCAAAGAAAATGCAATACAAACGGAAAGAAGATTATGTATCTACAAATAGAAACGAAATTTACAAACCACATGATACGTCTAAAAATAAAATTTATAACTCTGTTCCTAGTCAAAACTATTGTAGAAGATGATATCCAGTATGTTGATACTTTAATATCACATGGTTTGCTAGGTGAAAAATTAGACAATACAAATAATAATGCAGATACTGGAAAATTAGATCAATATATTAAAAAAGAAGAGGAACGTGCGGCAAAAAGAGAACAAAAGAAAGAAAAATATATTACTAAAGGAAAAGAAAAGAAAGAAGAAAGTATGGCTAAAGGTGACAAAAAGAAAGAAGAAAGTTTAGCTAAAAAAGAAAAATATGCTAATACGGTTTATAAAACTAAAGGTATTGACGGTTCAAAAGTCTATGATATATGGGATACAACTTATGACACTAAGTCTATCAATACTATGACTAACAAAGATGACTCAAACGAATTTCTCGGTGACAATAAAAAAGATGCAAATGTTTTTACCACAAATGATTTCATATCACACAATTTACTAGGTAAATCAGATTCCATGATAAAAAAAAATACTTCTTATTATAAAAACAATATGTTTCAGTACAAAAAGATAAAAGAAGAATATGATCCTGCAAAAACACAATACAAAAAAGTGGATTTTCGTGAAGAAGTTAAGTCAAAAGACGACAAAAACTCAGGTGATTTATTGAAAAGTAAAAAATATGTTGTAATCAAAGATGACAAATATGAAAAGAAATATAAAAATACTGACAACGATAGAGCGTTCAAAGAAAAGACTGATAATGGGAATGTGTTTATTATGAAAAATAATTCAATGGAGGAAATCATAAAATCCAATGAAAATGGGGATACTTTTCTAATCAAACGTAAAAATGACAAAATCGGTAAAGATTATGATAATAGAGAAAATGACAAAGCAGGTACTGATAATCTGAACAAAAATGATATTTTGAACTCGAACTTGAATGATATCAATATCCAAACAGACACAAAAAATGATGTTAAAGTACCTACCAAAGAAACAATCGACAGTCATGCAACAAGAAACAGTGTTTCAAAGTTAACCGAAAATAAAAAAACAGCTAAAAATGTGTCTGACTTCACTGACAGCCAAAAATACACCAACGTTGATATTACAAATAATGATTATAAAGATAAAACACCAACAAAAGAAACGAATACTTTTTTATTCAATCTAAAAAATGACAAAATGGATGAATATGATAATAAGGAAAATTATAAAGTAGGTAATGAAAATAATTTCCAGATATATGAAAGTACTGATAAAATAAACAAAGATGATATTTTTAACTACGTTGTCAATAGTTCAATAAGAAAAGACGTTTCTAAGGTGATTGAAAATAAAAAATCGTATGATACGGAAACTGACTTTCTTGAAAAAAATATAATAACAAAGACATTTCAACAATAGAATAAATAACGGCTCAAAGGATATTTATAAAGTAATTGATGGCAAGGAGGTAAATAAAAATGTGGTCTATGATAAGTTAAATAAAAATGTTGTATTAGATAAAAAATCAGTTACCAAAAAAGACATAACAAAGAAGATACCTGTGGTTAAGACGAGTGACAGCATTGAATGTACATCTGAAGAAGTTTCAGAAGAGCTGAATACTTTCACAATTTACGAACCTATAATAACAACAGAAATGCCGAAATCAAAGAAACGTGTTACTGTGTACGACTTCTTGTTTAACCCCACAGAATATGATGATGATGGACTAAAAGTGTACGAGTAGATGTAGACTTAATGTTATATGTATGACTTAAAAGTTAGCCTTTTTTGTTAAGTTTTAGTTGTTACGTTGGAAAATTAAACAAATGAAAAATTAATAGACCTTGTCTTTATTCCTTTGTCTATCTGTCTGCATCCTAGAGACTATGTATTATAGTACTAATCACGTCAAGAAAATAGAAAAAAAATGGGAAGCTCCCATTTCATACAGATTTACAAAATGGAGATCTGTATGAAATTTCGCTGAAAAATTAAAATTTTAGAAAGAGTCAAGTACCCATGGTGAGAAAAAATCAGTTTAAATAGCATTACATATTAATACATATACCTACTGAATTTTAGAGGAGAACTGTCACGGTTAACTAGGCCTTACTAGGTTAGGTTACGTACGAGTTACTTATAGCTTTCGTCTCCGTACACGGTGTAGTAGAGATGTCAGAGGGCAGGGACACGACTTTTCAACAATTTTGACACCAGAATAAAAATAAGTCCATGGAAGAAGATAGGTAGTAAATTATTGAGTATCCATCATGGACAACTACGGAAACCTACATGGCGCGTGGCTCAACCCGCACCTGATCAGTTTTTATTACTATTTTGGACTTGATACAAATTTAAATTTCTTATTGGATGTAACAATCAGCTTGATCAAACGTTTCAAACGGGCAACTAAAGATTATTTAGAAACCGAACTCGAAACGCTATTGTGATTCTGATAACAGTGATTGTCATACAAATTAATAGGGGATGTCATCCACATTATTAATGGTAGGGATTAGCGTCACGTTTCTAAAAGCTATAAAAAAGCACTTGTGGGCAAACGACAGAAACCAATGCACATTATTGCTCTTTCAAGCGGTTTCTATCATTATTTCTGGAGATGTTCCAAATATTTTACAACAAACGCTACGCTTTCCCTATTTTCATCTCTGAAAATTTAAAAACCATCGGTCACTAGTGTGACAACAGCTATAGAATACAAATAGAAATATTTTTCTAGTCGATTACAAGGTTTTTTCCAAGCATAATCTTGAATGACAAGTGATTTCCATGTTATTTATTGAAGCGACAACGAAATGAAGTGTAAAACCAACGAAATAAAATTATCAAATATCCCAAGATAAGGCAAAGTCAAAGGCTTATCGTAATGAAGGCATTACTACAGTGCTAGGTTTGCATAATAGATGCGGTTGCCAGACAAAAATCGGTCGTCGACTCATCACAAATCTATCCATAAAAACTTCTTATCCAAGCAGTGTCCAATCACCCTCGTTATATGAACGTAAAGAAAATGCATGCCATATCAAGTGTTTACCTAATCTGAATTTAACACTTATTTATACTTTAATAGTTTTTAATTAGAGTTGTATACTTAATCTTCATTTCAAATTAAATCACCTCTGTAACACTTGATTAGAAAAATATTTTTGTACTGAGTGCAAAAATTGACAAAATAAATTATACCTTGCTGGTCGGTAATCAAATATAATCAATATCATCCCCGGGTTTTATTCCAGTTGCATAAAGAGTAGTAGTTCCAACTAATAGGTATTCTATTGATTATTATTATAAATAGGATTGAAACACCAAGAACCTCAATTATAATTCTATAACAAACAGTAACAGAATGTAAATCTGTTCAAATGAGTGTATAATTTATCGTATATTATTAACCACGCGGGCTTTATGACTTGTCGTAAAGTGGAACAAACAGTCCAGACATTTCATTATCAAATAGTCTCTACGAATCGTTCTACATAGCAGTTACTTTTTAATAGGTGTGTTGATATTAGAAAATAACATAGTTTTATCAAATATAGGACGTCTTCTGTTGCTGAACAAATTATTAATTTAACAGACCACCGGACACTGCGGAAGACGAAAGGAATCCACCCTTACACTGTGGAAGTCCCACCAGCTCGTACTAAGCGTTTCGCTTCTTCTTTCTTGGTACGAACTGCTAAGGAATGGAACAACTTGCCGGCTTCTGTATTTCCAGAGAGCTACAATTTGGGTGTCTTTAAGTCGAGAGTGAATAGGCTTCTTCTGGGAAAGCACGCTACATCTTAGACCTCATTGTCATTCTCTATCTCATACCCATCTTAAATAAAAAAGAGCATTTTAGTACTTACATATCTAATTTGGCGCGAAGACAATCCATTGCTATCATACATGTTTGAATAGGAATCGTAAATTAAATATATCATCATTAATGTTAATTTATGAATGAATTTAACCATCGACACAAATGAAATGACCAAAACCAAAAATAGGAACTTCACGTCTAATTGAACATACGCGCTAAATACATTAACTAATGTCCTATTTAAAGATTCATTTACATTTGGCGTCCAGATATCACCAGTGGATTCTGCAAGGAAAACCGTCGGTTCCGTGCCAAAATGAAGTTATATTTCCACTCCATTGACACCGATGATTCAGGGTGCAGTACCAATGTTGCAAGCTATCCAAACATTGCTTTTGGCTATGATGGCCAATTATTTTGATCGAGGAATTCTAAGTCGCACTAAATCGCGGCCCGTCGGTCACGGATCGGCGAACAAATTTAATCAGCTCCAGCAATTGGACTTGAAACTACTGGAATTTGTATTTTGAGATTCTCAACATCGACTGTATATGTACGATTTATTCGGATTCTATAGTTACTTCGATATCATCGAAAGGCCGAGATAGCAGACACAATAGAAAATCAATTGTTTTTAATAAGTTGTTTCTAATATGAGTACCAAATCTCGGATTTTGCCATTTAGAAAACAGCTGAACGATTATAAATTAAAAATCGCTATTTCATAGATGCACGTTCCACTGCATAGTACTACGTTATAGGTAATCAATGATTATGCACTTCACCCCAAAAATAAATTAATAATTTAATTAGCTCCAATTTAGTCATATCTTATCAATAGACGCCCACTTTAGGCTTCCCTCAACGTTTCTGACAGATTGGTCCTATGTCGCTTGTATCCAAGAAATTCCCGCAACCTTCACTAGATCGTCGGTCTACCTTGTGTTTTGTCTTAGTTGGTCCCGTAAGTATACAATATTGAAGGAACATTCTGAAAACGAAATATACTTAGTATACGATAATCAGACAACCGCCTTACTAACACATAGAGAGACTACATTCTTTGGAAAATGATAATAGAAGAAATATTTAGGATGCCTCAGAAATGTGGAATCTTTCTATTCTGCAGACTTTATTCAGCAAAGAATCACTATATTTAACCGCTTTAAAGAAATATCAAAATACTCTTTGTATTAAAGTATCAAAGTAAAAATGCGTTTTTGCCTCAAAGATTTGGCTTGCATACTCGATATAAACAATAGACGCTAATTATTTCTACAGTCACATAAAAGAAGTGAATAAATTAAAAGCAAATATACAAGAGACATTGTAATGAGCGCAAAAATGCTTTAAATACTTCAAAAATGTCAACAAAGACTTCACGTACTATTATTACCGTCTCTTGAATGAGTGCGTAGGTATTTATAATTCAGATTCTTAATTTAATTCTTTGATCATTGTTAGATAGGGTTTAATTTTGATTTGTTTATAATTAGTAAATAAGGAATTTGAAGTAAGTCTTTTGTAGGACTTTGTGGATGTAAATTTAGAGTTAAATCTTGTTAGAGTGTGTCCTGAAATAACTAGGTATAATACGAACGCTACATTTGGAATTTTACGGCAGTTTAATTTGTAATCGAAGTTACCTGGAATTCCGAAACAATTAGGTACCAAAACGTAAAATATCCTCCTGCTAAATATTTTATTAATTTCATTTAATTTGGTCTTAAACGAGTACAAGTACTTAAAGCTTTTAAAATAGTTTTTATATGTGTTATGACTTGAACGCGTTGTTGATTCTGCCACTGTCAAGTAATTAAAGAGATTGAAATAGTTATTACAATAAAAACGTGATACAAACTTTTAGAGTTTTCTTTTTTGCAGCAGTCTTCAGAGAAGAATCAATGGCAAAAACCTTTACCTACCTAATTGTAAAATGTATGAATGAACGCAGTACGTTAACGAGCACCATTTAAATAAACTATGACCTAATTTCATGATATTGTGGTTCCACACGTGGCCGTCAAGCGACGAGTCCGACGTTTCACTCATTGTGGCATTCGTAGGGAACACAAAAATTATAGCCGATCACCGACATTCTATATCTGCGCGGGCGCTGCGTATAACCCGTTTCACGGGCCAGTGGTCGCCAATCGATGACGCTTTCTGTAAATCTGAATACTACAGTGTAAATATTAGCAGTGGTTCAACTTATGGTGTCTGGTGTCTTCTCAGTAGAAATTGACATTCCGAACCAGTGGTAGATTATAATGTTTTGATATTCATAAGTGTTCTGTGAGGACTTAAATTGAATAAAGATGTTTTCTATTCTATTATTTATATGAATTTACTGAGATATTTCGTATGCAGTCTGATTTCACGGCCTAGGTTTAGATTTGGACAATAAGTTCAAATAGGCAAATAATTTTAGTATCACCAGTGAGTCAGTTAAAAGGATTTTTTGGTGAAATCAAGCAAACAATAGCCAATTTTAAAAGCGACGCGTTTTGTATAGATTCTGGTGTATTGCGCAGATCGGAGTGGAAAACGAAACCCTGGGTGTATCTTATAACCACAAAAATACTATTACATAAGGATATTGCGAGCTAAACATGTTATGCACACTTACACGCTGTGATTCGATGTGAATGACAGAGACAAACGTGAGAGACAGAATACAATATACTGCTAATATAACCATAACGAACTCTTCGATTTTAATGTCTTCTCTATAGGAGATCCATCCATCCTTCTGTATATTATTATTTGGTGCTTAGATATGTACTAGTCCAGTGGGATGTTGCAGCGTAATTGCTATTGCTTATCGCTTATAAAATGTTAGGCACACATTCAAAATTCTTTTGTATGTTGAGTTTTCTTTGGTAATTCACCGGAGTTGCACTCTCCTATACATTTAAATAAATAAATTGAGACAACATCACATACATTGTCCTGGTCCCAAACTAAGGTTTTTCCTTGTGCTTTTGTTTTGTTTTGCTACTGGGAAATTTCATCCTATGCCAATACTGTTTACAGTACTTAACGACTGTCTAATTAAACAGTGTAATGGACGTTTGTTTCTTGCGTTTGATGCCGGATTGAAAGGATGTTTGCATGGTATCCAACCGCAAATGGGTAGGGAGTAATTAATGTGATTTATGTCGATTTGAATAAATTTAAGCATATTCCGTACGTTGCTGTGGGTAAATGGTTTTAGATAATGCTTTTACTAACGCTATATAAATTACAACTTGGTAGATATTGTCAGAATGCACATTTATAGGTAACTGCCATAAAAAGCCTAAAAACCAATATGTATTTTCACTCCATATAAAAGAAGCTGCGTAAGTCAATATAAGTACCTTTTATACCATTCGTTCAAAACCAACACAGATATCTTAATAATACTATAATCGTGTTTTCCAGTTCGTCAGTAACAATAAAGACACTTTCAAAATTTTATTTCATATTTTAGTATTGGAAGTACGTAATTTGAAATAACAAAGATTTACTAAACGTTAACAAAATTAAACAGCGCGATTCATTGGGTGCATATATCTTCTTACCATGCTGCTTTTTAAAGTGTTACAAACAGAGAAGATTAAAAATCGAGAGCGAATCGGTATTATAGGTTGATAACTAAATATACCTAATTACTTTTTTGTGCGTAGTCGTGACAAAATGTTTCCGACGCCTGGCCGTGACGTGCCCATGCGCAATATTTTCACTGGATTGTTGTGAATCGGCGGCAGCTTCAAAGGAATTTCCTGCTCTTAATCAAGGAGCGCTGAATATGCGCGTGCGACTCTGGAACGCGTTACGCTCGACGTTTGGATGTTCCGTTTCATGTCATTGCGGTTCCGATTTAGCGAATGAAACACAATACTTTACGGATGCGTCTGTAGTTTATTTGCTTTACCGGCGTCAGGTTTTCGTCATCTTGAAAGCGTGAGGAGATCGTAAAGGGATTAAACATTTGGATTGGAATTTGAGAGCTCAATGAAAATCGACCGAGTGACCTCTCCGATCTCGCAAATTTCCATGGGTAGGGGTGGTTACCTGCTTACCAGCAGGCGACAGGGTAGATAAAGATAGCGGAATGTCTCTAGTTCGTTTTCCAGTCGGTTCAATCTGGGAATAAACTTTTCTAAATTTTCTCGAGTCTGGGTGTACGAAGTCTCTGGATGTACCTAGTCACCTAGTATTGATAGTAGGTAATTACGAGAAATCTTCTAATTGGAAACTACTTTATCATCGTGAGTTGTGTCATGTATTTTTCTCCCTAAAGTAGGATGGATACCTGTAAATAAATAGCATCAGAAATCCACACCGTATTTCAGCTTGATAAGGTCTACTTGATCCTGATAACATGTTTTATCCGAATGTATCCGAAACCGAAACTGACGTGTTACCTCACGGTGCTAACAAAGATCAATCAGATCTGGTCAAAGTATGTGTAATTTCTTAACATTTATTTATTTAAACCTGAATAATGCAAAGAAAATATAAAAAAAAAACAAACAAAATGTTGAGTACAACTACAAATACAACCATGACAATGTTTTCATTATACTTGTTTTTTATCTATTTAAAATAGAATGTTGGTAAAGTTTGTACTTTCTTGTAAGAGCTTTATGATAATGTGGTGGTGTAATTTGCTTAGCAACAGATCAATTTCCTTCTTCTCACACTTGTGAGAGATAGATACAAGTTAATTAATTATTATTTAGAAAGTTTTTATGTGTTTAGATTATTGATTATTGTTATTAATATAATAAATAAACCAAAGTTTATTTATAAGGACAGAAACACCTAAATATATAAAGACTAAGTGAATATCCAAGAAGTGTTTATTATATTTTATAACTACCGAAATCATAAGTTAACAAACTCGTATAAGGTAAGAAACAGTATTTTTCTACAATTTACCTAGGTATTTTTCATCTTAAGCTATGAATTAAACAATTCCAAGATGCATTTTAAGCTTGTGTATGGAGCTCGTAGTGCACTGTGTATTTTTATCGGAAAGTCTGGTAAACTAATTAAGCGAATGCCCTCTGAACTTTGCAATCCTCAGACAGGGGACCCAGACTAACTGTATCGCCTATCTCCAACCAATATGGCTATCCACTATTTGAAAAATCATCCAGAATGTGGTGCAACTTTCCTTTCAAAAAAACAACTATAATAAATAAACAACAAGTTACTTTGTGACCATAAAATATTTAAAAAAAATTAGGATAAGTACAAGATATTTCGTCTGTACATACGTTGCAAAACCAACTTTTGTCAAGCCCTTACTTTACAGGACTAATAAACCACACCGTACTTAATACATCATGTTAAATTACATACTTCGCAAGAGCCAAGGGTCTCATTAACGTCTGTTCATGATGAAAATATTCACGTAAATAAATCGTTTCGCAGGTTTCCGCTAAATAATGTTCAAAGTTTTCGCCAAACCATTTCCATCATCTGGCGGCAGTGATGACAAAACACCGATGGAACAGGATAGACAGAGATTGTTTTCACTTATTTTTGTATTCCACAGTTTCGAGGGGAATGCTCTATAAATAAGGGTGCTATACGGACGGGAAATCCAGTGTAACATCACTCGCACTCCGGATCAGTTCTTGTTACAACTGCCAACCCTACTAAACTAAAATGGTGAGGATCGAAGTTTAAGTGATATGTTAAGTGAAGTGATGACGAAGGATTAAGTGCACTTGCGGTTTTAGGACAACGCTCAATTCTTTATAAGGATATGTCTTCTATCACAAGATTTTAGGATTCTGTTTAAAAAAAGGAATTTTCAACACATCTGTGCAAGATCAGATGCTGATTTACATTTCTCGTAGACATGTTTATTATTCTGTTCCGTCTGTTTAACACATTTTCGAAAAAACTATTTAGAACTCCTCTACGATTGGCCAAAAATACCTAATCAATTTAAGAAATAAAAATAATGATGGCATAGACAGTAGTTTTTAAAATAGTTCTAGTTAAATTAGTAAGTTAACGATAGAAGTCAATAATATTTCGTATTAGAATGAAACGACAACTTATTAAGTATTTTTTTAAATTTATCTTTGAACACTTCATTTGTAAAATTTACTAGGACTTTCCATAATGTCGCAAACTAAGGTAAGCAGCGCACTTGTGACACCACTGGTGTTGCGGTAATCGCTTACCATCAGGTGATCCGTCGGCTCGTCTGCCACCTATATCATAAAAAAAAACTGTGCCAAGAACCCAACTAATGTAAATGTTGTCATCTCCAGGATACAGATGACGATCAGAAGATGGCGATGCTTCGCAAAGCCTTCCAGATGTTCGACACCACCAAGTCGGGCTACATCGATGTCCTCAAGATCTCCACCATTCTGAACACCATGGGTCAGCTCTTCGATGACTCTGAACTTCAGGCCCTCATCGACGAAAATGACCCAGAAGGTAAAAATGCAAGTTTGTTTTACTACCTACCCTGCTCATTGACGAAAATGACTCAGAGACGACAAATTTCATAAATTGGTACTTAAGAAAAAAATATTGATACTTATTTTATTACACACAGAGATTATCTTTAATATATAATTAAGGTAATAAACATTATATTAAAATGACGCCTCTGTGTGCGGCAGTTAGACCACTGCGGTAACACACAATCTATTATTTTTTTACAAATAAAGTTTGTTTGACATACACAATTGACATGATAGCTGGAGCGCTTCAAGATGCTGAAGTAGATTCAATTCCTACCCTTGAAATATTTTTTACACTATCTATTCGAGTGTTTACTGTTATGTACATTTTGTTTGTGTGGTATCTATAACACACGTTTTTAATCTGCCTATATGGGGGTCAGGTGTATAACTTTGTAAGATACACAAGCGTTTGCTATTGTCATTGCTGGGACACAAGTTGACTCGTATACGCATGATCAATTGGCAAGTCTATCCACATTACAACTGTATGGGTTGAAAAGTAGAAGTATAAATTCTCACAATATCTCATACATTGATCTGACTCCATACTAAGTAGCTTATGCACTTATTATGAAGAAAATATGAATTTAACTTTAAGTTTTTTTTTTATTATGTATATATTTACATTGTTTTGTTTGAAAGATACTTTACTAGATATTGGGTTTTCTTATTATGAATCCTTGAGTTTGTCTGCCTGTTATAACTGTTTGCCAAAACATTCCACTAAACTATTTTCTTCTTCAAGATTTCCCGTTCCAATAATATAATTTTTACTACAAATTATTTATTTACATCGTTTTTTAACATTAGTAATAATTCACAATTAAGTAAACGACCGCTGTCTACATTTTTTCAAAATGAAACATATTTTAAAACCAGAAAGCTAAATGTTTATATGAAAAACACTTATCTTTTCCATGTTTCATGGAAGTTATTTGCGCCGGAAAACATTTATCAGTCCGTGGAAAATGTAATAAAAAGATACACAGTTAAAAAATAACTATTCAGGAATGTGTATCTTTAATCATGTTCAGTCTGGAACAAGCTACAGGCTAAACATCAATCATTACGCCTAACTGCTCTCATTATAGTTGACGATGGATATTTATGTTTCGTTCATCCATTGAACGTTGTAAACCAACTATAAGACAGAGTATATGAAGTCATTATTCAGTGTACAACGATCAAAGCAATGGACTATGTCCGTACTATTCTGGATCATTTTTAGTGGTAGCATGTGAAGCTTCCACGTGGCGTCAGAGACACCTCTCCACAGATATTCGGGAATATTTTTACACGACACAGTAATACTGTAGCTATTTTGGTACTGGAGTCTCTCGCGATGAAGTTACTGAAAGCCGTGTCAGTTGCCTTGATTTAGCTATTTATGAAAGAACTGCTGAAAGAAATAAGCGGTCTCCGTAAAGTAACGCCAAGGTTTTGTTGGAATTATTTATTTCTTATGAGGTTAACACGCACGAGTAGGAGTAATATTGTTCGGTGCGCACGAGATTCATACTTTAGATACAAAACTTAGCCCATTGATATAATAAAGTAACAACCATGCGGAAAGAATAGACACGTTACCTAAAATACGGGTTCATTGATTTGAAGTTTGTTTGTTGATGTTATGCAAAACAATTTGTTGAATAAAACGTTAAGAGACAAACAAAAATACTCGTACTAATTTAGTTTGTTAATTTTTTTTCTAACATATTTTTATATCCATCTGCTCCCTATCCCATTATAAAATATATTATACAATCCTTGTTTTTTTTGGCAGGTACCGGCAAAATCAACTTCGACGGATTTTGCGCTATTGCCTCTCACTTCTTGGAAGAAGAGGATGCTGAAGCCATGCAACAGGAACTGAAAGAAGCTTTCAGGTGGGTTTCAGAACTTTAAGGACAAAATTGATTGGTTACCTACTTAAGTCACTTGTAAGACTACGAACTACAACTGGACTAGAGTTCAAGGTAGCGCGTGATCGAAATAGCTGGACTCCATTTTTTTATGCGCCAGGCAATCACACCAATCAACCTGGTCTCAAACTAGGGCAACCCCTGGACTGTGAGTACCAGGTGACGATATTAACTGGGGGCGTCAACCCAGCCCAGAACACCCAGACCCAAGAAAATTTAGAAAATATAATTTCCTAAATTGACTTGACCTGGAATCGAACCCGGGTACCTTTCGCGTTTGGGGCGAACACCTTAGCCATTGCGCCATCGAGGCCGTCATCTCAAAAATCTAAATGTTGTAACTATTCCGTTTCCAGGTTATACGACCGTGAAGGAAACGGCTACATCACCACCTCGACCCTCAAAGAGATCCTGGCTGCCCTCGACGACAAGCTCAGCAGCTCCGACCTGGACGGCATCATCGCTGAGATCGACACTGACGGCTCCGGAACCGTCGACTTCGATGGTAATTATTTACTGTTTGATACTCCCACATATGAGGGGCGTGAAACAGCCCCTGTGCTGCGTTTCGCCGAGTGAGAGAGGGTACCGGAGGCCCACTCGGGGGGGAAGGGGACAAAAGGTTGGCAGCGCACTTGTAATTCCACTGGTGTTGCAAGTGTCCATGGGCGGCGGCAATTGCTTACCATCAGGTGATCCGCCTGCTCGCCTGCTACCTATCACACAAAAAAAAATTGAAAAAAAAATTTTTTTTAAACATAGTTCGGGTTTATAATGCACATTACTTAAGAATAAATTGCAAAGAATTGCTAGTCAAAATAAAATTATAGCTCGGGTTTGTGATCACAAGCGTAGTGATTAAGCCTAATCCCATCATAGTACGAGTAGCAACGACTTGATTTCTGTGACGGAGGCCTTTGCCCTGCAGACAGATATATACTCTTTATTGCACAAAATATTACAGAACTTAATGCTAATATGGTAATTTACAAATACAATATCGGCGGTCTTATCGCTAATAGCGATCTCTTCCAGACAACCTTGGGGTTAGAGGAATAAAACAGCGAATTAACAACTTCAGAATTAAGGACTTGAGCCTTGACCGAGACTTGAACCTAAATAAACATTATTAGTACAAGACTTGCAATTTATTTGTAGTTTAATTTTTGATACATAATAAAAAATTTTTTCGTTATTTTCAGAATTCATGGAGATGATGACTGGAGACTAAGCAAATCGTCGATATTACCATAGTATTATTTTATTAATTTAGAGGTTATTTTATATTTTATACTTTTAAGAAGTTGAGATACTTCAGTATTAGTACAAACAAATTAATGCGGTATTAGCATGATTGTTAGATGAAAATATTTTATTGAATTAATTGTTATCTATCTTATAGATAGGCACTTGTTAAAAATATAAAATGTTAACCTTAAATAAATTTTAATTAAAAGCCAGGGTCTTTTTGAGTTCGTTTCCAAGAATTATTTGCGTAATAATTCACATTTAACGGATTCCTCAAAGAAATATAAAACAAATTTGTGCTAATATTTATAACGCATTACCTATCATTATTTGGAAAATAAGTAAAAAAATAAATGGACTTTATTAAATGCAATATTTTACAATTTTGTTGATTTTTTATTGATCTCATAGTGAATAAACCAAAATGAAAAAATAATAATAAAACATACATTGGTATCAAATAAAAGAGGAAAAGCAAAACGCTATTAAAAAAATAACATAATTTTTTTTATTTACCTGAAGGTAACTGTTAATTTTTGGGTCAAATAATTTTTGAATGGTTTTCTACCCAATGCCCAAATACAAAAAGTTTTACGGCCTGATTTCTGAAGAAAATGAAGAAAACCCACGAATGCAATGTCAATCGTAGATAATGGCTTATTTCATTAACTTGTCAACCGAAAATGATTTCACATAAATATACCAACTTCTATCTAATCTACTCGGACTAGTTATATTTTTTGGGGTTTACATTTTCCTCATTTAATTTTAGTTTTACTCGCACTCAATCTATTAATACGAGCTTAATTTCATATTTTATAGCCCCCTCAATCGCCCCTCAAACGTGGAAATGACAATCTCCACTTGAGTTGCACTGCACATCCCGCGCCCAAGGTTACATAAGGTTGTTTAAATATTACTTGTAGAGGTATTCATAGCACTTGTCATCTCTCGGCCAAAATTAGTCCTGTTCCAAGAGTCGCAAGTGGAAGATTGTCCAATTGCATTTTGCTTCCTGAGATTACAGTACAATTGAGCTCGAAAGTATTAGCGTCTAACGTTGTTCACAGAATACGGCGCCTATATCGTATTAAAAGATACTAGTGGCCTGCCCCTATTTCGTTTCGGGAGATTAGTTTTCAACCAAGCCAATAGATGGCGCTGTACGTTTATTATATTGTAAAAGTGTTTCGATTTAGTTACATACATATAAACCTGCTCGTTATCCTGGAAGCTACCTTTTATTTTTTTAATTAGGTTTAGTGTTTTTATAAGGATATTGGACATGCAAAAAATTTTACTGATTGCATTTTTGACATCAGTATCGATCACCAATAACCCCCTAATAGAAATTATTTTGAAAATATATTTCATGTACAGAATTGATCTCTTTATAGATTTATTATAAGTTTAGATGAACTAACTGAAATATCATCTAAAGAAATGGTATCAATATCATAATAAACAACTCATAGGACATTCATATCTAAGACTTCGAATCTTATTTAAGCAACAATTGTAACGTAATATCAAAACTCATATATTTGTAGTTTAATTTATTTTTACAAATTTTGATTACTTAAAAAATAAGTAACAAAGGAAAATAATTCGAAGCGTTTTGCGACTGACCATACACTGTAATCCCCATTTAAAACGACTCCAGGATCTCAATTGAATAAGCAGAAACAGAGTTACTTTT
Organism: Cnaphalocrocis medinalis; assembly: GCA_014851415.1. NCBI lineage: Eukaryota > Metazoa > Arthropoda > Insecta > Lepidoptera > Crambidae > Cnaphalocrocis > Cnaphalocrocis medinalis. The sequence goes on along the minus strand of CM026289.1, from coordinate 8,331,794 downwards.
CCTCTACATATAAACCATGTTTAGTCTTAGTGATACTAGTTGTTAGTAAGCGAGGTTAGTTGACCACGGCCGTGTATGTGGGTTAGACATTATGTTGCTTGGTTTATTGTTTCTGGGGAGTGTGTTGGCACTCCCGACTGATGAGTTTCGGGCTATCATCCATGAAGGGGGTAAGTGTGTTTAGTATTACTAGTATCTCAATAGATACCACCAATGTGAGAGCATAGTTAGCATCAATCTTTAAGTCATCAGTCGCTACGAAGTAAATAAAATATCTACGAAAGAAAGAACCCCCTAAAATTTTATATGATGACTTTTATTTTTGAACATTTTAACTCAACATCCCTTACCAAAATGTACTTTGATATCTTTTTTTTTCATGGCTACTAAGCTATACCTTTTAAATGATATATAATATTACGATCATAATGAGATTTTTTTATTTTAGATCTATCCATGAACGATGATACATTGCTCAAGCAGATTGTACCATCTGGATATTCACCCCAAATACTAAGCGAAGAAGATGATGATAATAATCGCATGGTACCTAATGTTGATGATAAGGTACGACAATTTATTCCTAACAAACTTCGAATGTGTTACTAGAGAAATCAAAAAAATCTCCTTTAGAATTCATAATAGCTCAAAGTAACAAAAAATTAACGTACAGTGTTCGTCGTTTCAGGATAATGAGAATTTCAAAACTTTCTTTGGCTTTGTAGAAAAAGGTGTTACAGAGAAGGGTCTAATTTTCAACCTTTATGAAGATGACATGAGAAGTGCTGCAGTAGCATTATTCCGTCTTTTGCGTGAAACACGACTGTACAACAGAATTGACTACGATAAAATAAAAGAATGGGCCAACATAAATGTAAATGACGACATGTTAGATTATGTCAAACGTTTAACAGCACTATACAGCAATTCTTATATCTCTGAAGATGTGTTCTTACCTCCTTTCTTGGTCAAACCAAACTATTTCGTCAACGGAGAAGCAATCGTCAAAGCCCTGTATATAAAAAATAATTACGGGAAAATTAGTGACACCGTGTTGAAACACTATCAAGCCCAGAAATTAACGGACGATACCATAGCAGTGAACACCAACTATTCCGGATGGAACATTCCTTTGAACGGATGCGATGCACACATCAGCCACTTTAAAGACGATGTCGCTCTCAACAGTTATTATTACGGAGTGCAACTATTACATCCGTTTTGGATGTCCAATGAAGAATTGGATGAAATCAACCCAAAACATGCTGAGCATTACTATTTCGTTCATCAACAGTTACTAGCTCGGCTACCTTTTAGAGAAAGAATATTTAAAAAAGAAAAGTGCTGAAAAACTAGCCTCGAATTGTGACTCTGATTATAATCCTTACTTGTATTATGAGAATGGACTTGCTTTTCCTACAAGATCTTGCGTACTCGGTGACCTTGATGAAGGCTTGACTTACATAAAATCAGTGGATATTGCCATCAAAGAGTGCATACACCGAGGTTTAGTGGTGATGGTGCGTATTGATTATTAAAATGCACGATTTGGTTTTTCTTACTTATAAAATATAAGACTTTCTCAATACCTATAAAATAAAATATTACCTTTATAAATAGGGTTTCCTTATTTCAGGAGAACGGAACGTTTATAAAAGTTACACCTGATAATTATATAAATTTAATGACGAAGCTGATACGTGCAAACTTAGATGGAATAAAGTCAGCTAAAATTATAAGATCAATATTTGGATATGGAAATAATGGGTATCCGGTGAACAAGTAAGTTTTTCGATATTTTCCTTTTATATTAATATATCTTTAATATATTTATATTTGACAATCCCTCCTTTGAAACGTAAAATTTTTTTCGAAGATATAAAAAGTGATAGAAACACGCACACAAATATCACTAAGCAATGTTAATCATCTTCCTTACGTTTTCAGTTACACATTTACTATTTACTGTTGTTATAAAAAACAATACAAACTCTCTTCCATTATAATAGTGTATCAATAAACATAACAGAAGTATTTAGGTTTTTATTTATTGCAATCGAGAGTTCAATATTCTATAATGTTAATACTTACTCTTTTTTTCAGGCACAATCCTACACCATCAGCGTTGCACCACCCACAGACTACGCTAAGAGACCCAGTCTATTGGCTTTTAATTGAAAGAGGGTTGGATTACTTTTCCGATTATACTAACCACACAGATTATGATTTGTCGATATATGAGACTGATGAAATTGACATAACGGGAGCACAATTCTCAAAAGTAACAACTATTTTTGAATATGCTTATCTCAATTTGCGAAAAGCTTTGGAGAATACAAAAGTCAAGTACGATGCTAATGTTAATATATATGCTCGACAGAGAAGATTGAAACCTTTACCTTTTGATTTTAATTTTACTGTAGAATCAAAAACACAAAAAGATGTCATTGTTAGACTGTTTTTAGGGCCTCAGTGTGAGATGGATTCTTGTTGGAATTACCATTTAAGATTTTTTGAACTCGATTGTTATAGACATAAGCTTGATGAAGGTGTAAACACAGTATCTTGGAGTCCAAAAAAATCAAACAGATATTCCACTTACACAGAAGGATATTATTCACATATCAATGATAATATTAAGAAAGATTATAACATTTACAAGTTCCCCCAAAACCTTGTTTTACCCAAAGGTTTAGAAGAGGGTCTTAATCTGACTATCTTCATTATGATTACTGAAGATAGTGGACAAAATGACACTTATTACCCCTCGACCCGTAGTTTATATCACAAAATTTATAATAAACTTGATAACAAGCCGCTAGGGTTCCCCTTCCATAAACAAATTCAGTTATCTAATGGCCTTGGATCAAATACTGCTTCTAATTATAAATTCTTCAATATTACGGTGTTTCATAGAAAAGATTCGGTTGATGAGAGCACTGGCTATTTTTCACCAAATCTTTACTGATTTACGACGAAAGATTTAACGTCGGTTATCAAATTAATCCAGATTTCAAATAATTGCAATGGTACTGCAGTTTTATTACACAAGATTTACCGGTAGCAATGATTAATATGTACCTATTTTAAATTTTAAACGTAACGTAAACTGGGTCAATAACATTTGAGTATATTGCAAAGTAAATTAATATATAAATAGTTAGGTAATTGTCATTTTTGTCTCTTAATAAAAGGGATACTGAATGTCATACTTAGCTGACTTCGCAAACTAGACAAATGACAAGTTATGTTTAAATTGTGATTTTAATCCTAGGTACAAAGTATTTTAAGAATTAAATTTAGGATTTTAATTAAACTTAAGTCTAACAATATTTTTTGATAAGTTATATTTTAAATGTCATGTGTTCGCATTATAAAAAAGACAGAAAAAAAGTATTTTCACACTCAAACTAGCAGCTCATAAGACATTTTTGTATTCTGATTTTCATTGATGCCTTTAGATAATACTATGAAGCTACGAGTATAAAGGTAATATCGGTGAAACAATGATTCAGGTTGTATGAAATCTCTCCGAAACCCTACCAACTATCTCAATGTTTTGCTTATGTCACGTTATTGGTTCCAATTAAACATTTCTTCTTACTTTATTTCTTACAGATAGAAAATGTATATTTTTATAGCAATCCTTTGCAATTTATTCTTAAGTAAATAATGCACCTACCTATAAAATTCCACTCACCTGATAATATTGTTTTAAGTGCATAAAAAGAAAATGGTTTCTTTACAAAACTTGTTATGAATTACATTGGTTATCAATTGGTAAGTATACAATTTTGTCAATTTTTGTTAAATGGTGTCAATTTGAAGCGGTCGTTCAGACGGATCGGAGTTCCCTCCCTTTCACACGCGCTTTGTATGCGCTTTTGTTTGAATGCGACAAGTATATTTGTGAGCGGAAGGTTTCAATACAAGCCATCAGTTTTCACTAGTTTGGGTATGAAGGTAATTGAGATATACGAGTAAAATAAACTAAAATTACAAAAATGTCTTTTATTTTCTGTGATGATTATTTTGTCAAAGATCCTGGATATATTTTAGTCAGAACATGAAAAATGGTTTATTCCATCAAAAACATAAATGTGAAATGAGAGCCAAGTTCAATTTTATATTAAGTAAAAGCCTTATCTGCTGATTTTATCGTCAAAAGAAGGCAGAATAAATGCGTTCTCTTTGAATTTTGGCGTGAATGCCACGTGCCAGATAAATTCTTACTTACTTACTACGCTGGCTCAGCGATCCAAGGTAGGTCTTGGCTTCCGACGTCAATGTTTGCCATATTGATCACTCCTATGCAAATAAATCTGTTGCAGAAACGATAAGTGAGGTAAGTAATTAATTACTCTGGGTATTTTGGCTCAATAGTGCATTTGGTATTAACCCTCAAACACTAATGCTCGTGGGTTCGACTCCCACTTTAGAGTTTTTTTTAATGTCATGTATGGCAGACGAGCAAACGGATCACCTGATGGTAAGCGATTGCCGCCGCCCATAGGCACCTGCAATACCAATAGAGTTAGAAGTGCGGTGCCAACTGTATGTTAAAGTGCTTGTTAAACTTTAGAATTGACGCTGAGCATACTAAGAGAGACAGTATTATTGGGTGTCCTTGTATAATATCTTGAGCCATCGAAAATGTTTGCTCAGGCCGAACTGAGCTACCGCCCCTAGCCGCTAGCCCCCCTTCGTAGCTACTGGGTCTCGTAGCCAGCTGGGAACCCCACCGTCGTAGGTCTTAACCCTGAATTTTTGTATGGCGAGTCAAAAAAAATGTCGATGAATTTTGAAAAGTCGTTGAGATAAAGTTGTTCAGAATGATTAGTAGAACATGTGGTTAAAGGGACGTAAATGTTCAAAGATGTGAGGTCGTCTGGAAATTTGGTTGTAAATGATTTATTTTCCTAATTATTTGATATTCAAGTATCTTTTGAGTATACCACACCATGCCTCATCCATCCAAAATTCTTACGCCAACGGCAAGACACGTTTTGGGGGTACACGTTTTAATTAAGATTTTTTCATATCTGTGATTAAAAGATTTGTGTTTTTTTGTATTTCTATTTGAAGTATTCGTATATGTAGTTTCATTCCGAATTACCAATAACGATATTTCAAATAAGTATAACAAATTGAAATAATAATTCGGAACGTTTTGCGTTTGACCATACACACACAGTATATAAAAGGACTCAACAAATGGATAAGGACAAAAAGCAACTTGTGATATTGATACACTCGTTGTTAGTTAGTGGGCTTGGGTGGATCACAGTCATATTGCCAATATGTGGCTTTGTATATTACTTTTAGGGACCGTGGTATCACTCCGGGCTGATAACTTGCGTAGTTTTATCCATAAAGAGGGTAAGTGGCTTATTGACTTTTAATTTGATTGATTATTATGAGGGTTTTATTTATATAAATGGCTACCAACGATTTTTACAATAATACACGCAACTTAAATAATTATTAATAAACGGAATCAGACATAATTGTACGATAACTTATAAACTACCAGATGCAGTTTTAAGAGCACAAAGAGTATAGTACTACAATTTTATATCTATATATAATATTATTCTATAAAACAAATTTATCATGTCAGGTGCAACTGCTGGCTGCTGTTCTACCTAATGTTGACAAAAGTTTCATATTGGTTACTGAAAGCTTTAAAAAACTCGTACAAAGAACTGTTTTATGAATACCTATTTCAAGACATTTAACTTAACAACAAGTCATCTTCTCTCAAGTTCTTTAACTTTTTCTTGGCAAGTACTAAAACCTGTATAGAATTAATAACAGTTACGGTTTCTTTTTATATTTTAGATCATTCCGGAAATGACAATGCATTTGTCAAGCAGAATATCTCATCCGGATACTCACAAGTAAATGATGCTAACAACTACCGCATGGTACCCGATGGTTTTGAAAAGGTGCGAGAAATAATACCTAGTAATTTTCAAATTTATTCTTGGGCTTATAAAAATATATAAAGTAAGAGTATAAAATTAATGTACCGTGTTTTAGTTTCAGGATAATGAACATTTCAAGACTTTTTTTAGCTACGTCGAAAAAGGTATAACAGAAAAAGGTCTGATTTTTAACCTTTACGAGGAGGGTATGAGAAATGCTACGGAATCATTATTCCGTCTTTTTCATGAAACAAGATTATACAACAGGACTGACTACAATAAAATCAAAGAATGGGCAGACATAAATGTAAATGATGGCATGTTAGATTATGTCAAACGTGTAACAGCACTTTACAGCAATTCTTATATCTCTGAAGATATAATTTTACCTCCTTTCTTGGTCAGACCAAACTATTTTGTCAACGGAGAAGCAATTGTAAAAGCCCTGTATATAAAAAATAATTACGGAACAATTAGCGACACTGTCTTAAAAAACTATCAAGCTGAGATGATAGCGAATAATACCATAGCAGTGAACACCAACTATTCGGGGTGGAATATTCCTCTGAATGGATGCGATGCACACATCAGTTACTTTAAGGATGACGTTGCTCTCAACAGTTACTATTACGGCTTGCATCTTTTACACCCCTTTTGGATGGCAAATGCTGAATTAGATGGTATCAACCCGGACCATGGTAATGAGCATTACTACTTCGTTCATCAACAGCTACTAGCTCGCTATCATTTAGAGAAAGGGTATTCAAAAAAGAAAATAGCAGAAGATATACTAACATCAAGTTGCAACTTTGATTATAATCCATACTTGTATTATGAAAATGGACTTGCTTTTCCTACAAGATCTGGCAGGCTCGGTGACATTGATGAAGAACGCTGGAACCTCATTAAAACATGGGACAACATCACCAAAAACGACATGAAAATAAGTTTACATTTCATGAATAAGAGATTATATTTCATACAATCAGAGGTCAGTGCACTTCTATAAAATGATGAAGTAATAATACTACTTTGTCACCAATCATTCAGAAGCATGATATGAAAAATAATATCTTAAGATACTTTGTTTGCCAAGGATTTTGAATTAATTTTTGTAAAATGCTTCCCAACTAATCACGAAATTCTAGTAGTGGTGATAAAAATAAATACATTTCTAGCTTTTTTTTATTAGACTATAGGCCAACGCTTGACCGCAATTGCACCTGATGGAAAGTGACGATTAGGTCTAGATGATGCCTGTTCAGTGTTCACTCTTGCCTTTAAGATGTCCAGGTTATAGTTCTCAAATGTTATAAATTAAATACCCATTTGTAAAAATATTTTCTTATTTCAGAATGGTACAAATATAATGGTTACACCTGATAATTATTTAAAGTTAATGGCGCAGTTTGTACGTTTGGGCGTCGATGGAACAAAATCAGCTCCGATTTTAAGATCTGTATTCGGTTATGGAAATAATGGATATCCAGTCGGCATGTAAGTTTTTCAAAATTACGTTTTATTATCAACTAACCAGTTAGAAATCCTAGCATGGAAGCGCAATATAATTACCACGACAACGCTAGACCACACACTTCACAACAGACGGCTACCAAATTAGAAGAATTTCAATTGGAATGTCTCCAGACATCCTCCGTGCTTTCCGGACCTTACTCCAACAGATTACCATTTTTGTCGAAATTTGGATAACTTCTTGCAAAGGAAAAAAATCTACTCTCTAAGGCAGTCTAAATCGCCTTCAAAATTTTATTGATTCCTGTCCGACTGGGTTTTTTTAGTTAAGGGATTAATGAACTTCCAATAAGATGTCAAAAGTGCATAGAAACAATCATTCATACTTTGATTAATTAACTATAATTATTATTATATGTAAAAATATTCTACTTTTTGTTCCTCCCATACAAACCGCCAATTTCATATGTAAGGAATGACCTTTAAACAGCTGCGTTTTATATAGAAATAGAAATATAATAATTATGAATTGGGTTTTCTCATAATAGGCCTGAATCAGAAAAGGAGAAGGTAGAAGTAGATAGGCGTAGCTAAATAATAATTAGGTAGTGGGTACATACATATTTAGAAGTGTTTTTATGGCAATTGAAACTTTACAATTTTTATATTTCCTTTTTCAGACACAACCCTACACCATCAGCAATGCACCATCCACAGACTACTCTAAGAGACCCAGCTTATTGGCTTATGATTGAAAGAGGATTGGATTACTTTTCTGATTATTTAAACACAATAAACTATAATCTGTCGGTGTACGAGACAGATGAAATTAACATAACCGGAGCACAGTTCTCCAAAATAACTACTATATTCGAATATTTTTATGTCAATTTAGGAAAAGCTTTAGGGAATACAAAAGTCAACAGCGATCTTAATGTTAACATTTGTTCTCGGCTAAGAAGGCTGAACCATTTACCTTTCACTTTAAATTTTACTGTAGAATCAAAAACACAAAAAGATGTTATCGTAAGATTGTTTGTAGGACCTCAGTGTGAGGTGAATGATTGTTGGAATTTACATTTAAGGTTTTTCGAATTAGATTGCTATCGGTATAAGCTTGATGAAGGTTTAAATACAGTTAGTTGGAGTCCACAAAATTCGAACAGATATTCTAATACAAAGAAGAAAATTATGTTTACACCGATGATAACATTAAGGCAGATTACAATATTTACGAATTCCCCCAAAACCTTATTATACCAAAGGTTTGAAAGAGGGTCTTAATCTGACTATCTTCATTATGATTACTGAAGATATTGGACAAAAAGACACTTATGGTGATAAGACTTCGACACGAAGTTTATATCATAAAATTACTAATAAGCTTGATAATAAGCCATTAGGATTTCCATTCCATCAAAAAGCTAAGTTTTCTGATGGCTTTGGAACAAATTTTGCTTCTAATTATAAATTTTTCAATTTCACGGTGTTCCATAGGAAAGACTCAGTTGATGAAAAAAGTGGTTACTTCTCACCAAATCTCTACTGATTTAAACCAAGACAATTAGCGACAGTTAAAAATGAGTATGGATATATACCAGTAACACAATCATGAGTTTGAAATACTATCCTCGCTATCGAAAACTATCGCTTTGTCTCTTTCATTGCGATGCATTTGAAAGAGACAGAGCAAAGTTTACGTATGTCAGTTATCGATGGCAACTCATGGTAACGCTACAGATCATCGAAACTACAACTTGTACTACAATGGTTTCCTTACTTAATTGTAATAATATCTATACATCTTCACTCTAGTTCGAACTAGTAGTTTGTGCATTGCTAAGGGACTATTATTGACGATATAGTTATGGAACAAATATTTCAACAGTCAATAATTATTAGTGTTCATGGTAGTACCTACAGTTCATAGTTCATTAGTAGGTATTAAGATGGTGAAATTTTTATTATTGAATAATTATTTCGTTAAATAAGTCTTACTAATAATATAACCATAATATTTACCTATGTATGTATGTGTAAGTAAACCATGTAATTTACAGGTCACAATGTAAACAGTAAGATGTGTATAATGTATGTACCTATGTTAACAAATAAATATTTTTTACATTGAAGGTATTAGTTTTTAACTTTTTTGATAGGTATATTATAACTCCTACATGGTGATGATCCTAATGAAGACCTATTCATGTTGACTCGATGGTATGTGCTTATGTAAAATGTCATTTATGCTAACGTAGGAAAATAATAAAAAAAAATTAGATTATTATTTTATTGTAATATCAACATTCCTATTCAGGTTCTTTCCTAAGTATAATAAAATCAACTTTACAAAGTCTTGAGCGCATCAACAATTGCGTCGAAGCTGTATGGGTATTGGGGTCCATGGTGGTAGACGGGAGTATCAACCAGGTACATGTTAGGCTGCCAGAAGTAGTCCGTGACCGGGCGGTCGAGTGGGTATCCGAATGGCTTGTCGTCAAGAACGTAGGCCGCAAATGGCTCCCAATCCTTAGGCAGCTTCTCGCTTGGGTAAACCACAACGTAGAACTGGAAGGGGAATCCACAAGGGGAACCTCTTGGCAGCATAAGCCTCTTAGGTAGGTCATCGTAGTTCTCAACCATATCAACAGGCAGTCTCTTCTGTTCCAACAACTTGTAGATCTCTTCGATTGGCTGAGAGTCTTCCTTGAAGTGGAAGAAGTGGTCAGATCCGCGCTCAATCAGATTCTCTCCCTTAGTAAGCTTGTGGTTGAACCAGTCCAATTCAACGAAGTTCATCCAGTTGTCTTGGAACTTGATGGGGTAGCCCTTGCCGTCGAATTTAGGACCAATGAAGATCTTGAAGGTTGCCATTTCCTCTACATCAGATTTAACGTTGATCTTAACGGTGAATTGCTCATGGTTTAGACGAGGCTTCATCACCATGTAGGATTTCTTAGGCGCAGAGAATTCTTTCTCTTCCCAAACAATAGCGTTGGAAGCGTTGTATGAATGAATGTCAAAGAAGGTGGTTAGCTTGCTAACTTCAACGTGGTTGACCTTGACGCCGACGTAGTGGAGAGTGTCCTGGTTGTAAGGTTGCAGGTATTTCTTGTACTGGAACATGAAGCTGACAATCTTGTTGTAGAGCTGGTAGAAAGCGGGGTCGCGGAGAGAAGTCTGGTAGAAGTCCAGGGCACTTGGGAAGAAGGTGTAGCTGAAAAATAAACAACGTTTTTAATATCCGTGGTTTTATATAATTATTAAAGAAGGAATAGTGAAAATTAAATTAATTTTAATTGGTCTACGATTATTACTTATTCTAAATCATGAAATTAATTCAGGAGATAAATATTTCAAAGTGTAGCTTACAAGACGTTCATACATTTATCTCATAAAGGAATATAAGGAAAACATACTTCTTGTAAGTAGTAGGAGCAGCACCCATGATGCGGCGGGCAGACTGTTCGTAAGATCTGAAGTAGTTGCTGTGTCCAGCCTTCTCGTAGAGGTCAGGGTTTGCTTGCCAGAAGTTTCCAACAAAGTTGATGGACTTGGAGTTGTGGAAGTCGACGTCCTGGTTGTACTGAAAATTAATTAAATATTGTTAGATTTTTCGTTTTATGTTGAAGCAAAATTATATGAAATGAAGATCTTACTTACAGCCTTGAATTTGCCTTTCTCGAGGAAGGACAGGAACATATCTTCGTAGTTGCGAACAAAACGGAGGTCATCCATGTTCTTAGGGTTTTGGAAATTGTAGTTGTTAGGCCTCTGAACGAAGGGGTAGAAGTTTGAGGTCAGGTAAGGCCAGTATCCGTATTTGTAGGGTAGGAACCATGAGAAAGTTGGGATTTCACCTAAGCCGTTCGTAAGTCTCTCCAGGTAGTAACGGGCGAGCAGTTGCTGGTAGAAGTGGAAGTAGTATTCACCACGTCTTTCCTTGAACACTCCGAAGAACAGGTCATCTCCCTTTTCCCAGAAGGGCGTGAGACCGTGGAAGTAGGTGTAGTACGAGTTCCAGCCGATGTCCTCAGTAAGGTAAGTCAGCTTGTACTCTTCCTGGCCGTAGGACATGTAGTCTGAGTAGTTGGCATAGTAGAAGTAGTAGTCGCCTTCTCCGACCATTCCGTACTCAGGGAACTCCTCATAAGGCAGTCCACGCATCTTAGTGTAGAACATGCGGTTGAATGTTTCAGCGTTCGTGAAGAATTCAGGCCAGATTTCGTAGAAAGCGGGCAGTGCCACGTCCTTAGTGTCAGCGCGATGGATGATGGCAATATAGAAGGAGTAGGCAAACATGCCCTCGTTGACGTGAATGCGTGCCCACGCGGCGGTGTTGTAGAAGGTCTCGAAGTCCTTGGCGTAGTAGAATAATTTGTACAGAGCAATGGCGTCAGTCCTCATTTTCTCATCGAAGATGGAGAAAAGATAGTGCTTTGGCACGAAACCCTTGTCCCACAGTTTGTAGAACCATTCGACAACTTCTTTCTTCTGCGAAACAAAAAAATAATAATTAAATAAATAATTTCTATGTTCCTGGTATTGGTGTGTATATTTATAGTGCTTAATAATTGATTATGTTGTTATAAATGTTTATTAAATTGTATGTTTTAGTACTTTGTTTTTAGTGACACAACATAATGATCAAAATAATACTTTGCCATACTTACTTCATACTTGTCGATGTTGGCTTTGATGTTGTAGTCATGGCCAAATTTGTAGTATCCGGCATTGGGGTTCACCTGGGCGATAGCTTCAAAGAGCTCCAAGATTTTGTACTGCTTGTGCACCGTACTTTCTTCAACTGAAAAAAAGGGATATTTTGTATGAAATACCTTTAAAATTGATTAAGTGGATTAAATATCTAACTAAACTCTCAACTAGATGACTAAGATGAAGGGTAATAATTGACTGATCAAGAATGTGGACCAGAATGGGAAAAAGGCAAGTGTTACAACGACGAAAAATTTATTGTGAGACAATGACGCTTAAATGTCACTTCCCCAAGTGCGATTGAGCAGATTTTGAAGATATAAGTACAACTTGTTGAAAGATTTTACATTGTACTCGAATATTAGTTTTATCATAGGGCTCCTCTTAAGGAATTCAATGTTCTTAAAATATTTTTTTAACTAGTCTGTCTATATGTAGCAATAATTAACTCACGAGTAAAAGTGGTCAAGAGGTATTTAGTCAACTTTGAGCAAGTAAATATTTACCAAATTACACCAATATTATAAACGTGAAAGTTTGTAAATTTTAATAAAACTTTACTATAATATAGATTATACTACATTTTTTTTAAACGAGGTTTGAAATGAGTACTTCTTTCACGCTAGGCAGCGGCTTGATTGTGCCTCGGCATTGTTGTTGTCTATGAGCGGCGGTTACCAATTACCATGTCGCATGCATGCATTAATAGATGGGCCGCATGCTCGTCTGCCTACTTCAGAAAAAAAAAGGCTACAATTTATAAAAAAATACTGTGTGGATTGTCCAAAATATGACGGTAAGTGTCAATTACTAACTCCACGAGTATGAAGTCGCAGGCGGCCGCTAATATCTTTCATATAGAAATGGACAAAATAGATATACAAATCAAATGAAATTTAGTCTTACCTGCTACTGTTATTCCTTTGGTTGATCCCACCTTCACGGGGACAACGCTGGCCGAAGCCAGGGCTACGAAAGCTGCCAGAACCAGGACAGTCCTCATTGTGCTTGAGCCAGGAGATGACTGTGCCTTCCCACTGGATCAAGTGACTATTTATACTAGTCCCTATCGCATTTTCGGTGCACTTACATCAGTTTTTATAAACAAACGTGTAACTGATGTTTTCGATGACCTTGCATACGATAACCACACCTTATCTAAGTGGTCAACCGATAAAGTCAAAGTGCACCTTGAAAAGGTAAACTTTTTTGGGTTGTTGGATTTCTAAAATAATAGGCTAAGATTACTTTTAGATAAGTCTATTGTTTGTATGCTTAGATGGCACTTCAGTATACGAGCTTGTAAGCTCGTATAGGCTGAACCCGGCGCCACCGCATCCGTCCAGTTAGTACCTATAGCTTGCATTCCAATTTAAGAGATTAGCACGTCTTCCTTTAAAGGATACATTGCTTCATTTTTGTAGTGTTATGGTTGAGTAAAATTATGGCACACATACGTCATACTTTTTTATGATATAAGAAGGCAAACGAGCAAGTGGGTCACCTGATGGTAAGTGAACACTGCCGCCCATGGACATCAGCTACACCAGAAAGAGTGCGTATACACTTGTGAATAGGTGCCACCTTGAGGACTGGTCTGCTCCGGTTTACCTCATTTTTAGTTTTCTATTGGACCATCATTTTGTGTATTGGACCGTGAGTAGGATATAATACGAGGACAAATAATAAGTTACAAAGTCGGCATGAATGGGCCGGCTCGACCGGAGTGATACCACGGCCCCACAGAAGACCAGCGTGAAGCAGAGCATGCGCTGTGTTTCGTCGAGTGAGTGAGGGCACCGGACGCTCATTTGGGGGAAAGGGGGTTAAAGGTTGGCAGCGCACTTGTGACTCTACAGGTGTTGCAGGTGTCTATGAGCGGCGGCCATTGCTTACCATCGGCTGATCCGTCTGCTCGTCTGCCACCTATCACATAAAAAAACAGTACATTGCCCTGGTCCCAAACTAAGGTTTTCCCTTGTTCTATGGAAACCAGAAACAACGAAGGGGCCACAAACACCCAGACCCAACACAAATATCTGTTTCATCAACCAACATTTGTGTTAGTGCGGGAATCAAACCTGCGACCCTTGCGTCTCAACCGGCGCTCAAACCATTGCGCTTAACGGGTCGCCAATATATAAATAACCTTGTGATAAACATTTTGGCGATTAAACAGAGTAATCGGCGAGTTTCTTGCCGGATCTTCTCGTCAAAATCAACTTTCCGATTCCGTTTAATCGTTATGTCTATTTATTTTTAGTAGATAGGTTATCCTATCTTATGTATCAACATATATATTTAACTAGCGGCCGCCCGCGACTTCATCCGCGTGGAAAAGTAACTTTTTACCCCCCTTTCAACCCCTTACAACACCCTTTTCGCAATAAAAAGTAGCCTATGTTCTTTCTCAGGGTCTAGATTATCTGTATACCAAATTTCATTTAAATCCGTTGAGTAGTTTTGGCGTGAAAGAGTAACAGACAGACAGACAGAGTTACTTTCGCATTTATAGTATTAGTATGGATTACATGTAAGTAAATAACATGTAAGGTAATGTATTACCTAAAGAAATGTTTTAATGTATGAAGTGCTGTGTATAGGCCTATGCAAATAAAGATTTGAGTTTGAGTTTAAAACATGTAAAAATAGTTGGAAGCGATTGTAGCTCAGTGTATAAAAACGCGCCTTCCATCATTTTTCAAATCTTTGAGTAAGTATGTGCATATTTCTACCATTAGCTCGGCGATGATAAATCTGCATGTTACAGATAGTTTTTGAAGCGGTTAACCATGATTCAGGTCTAATCTTGGTAAGTACTAAATTCCCCAAATCCTGAATGATAAAAAAAATGCGCCAGACAATCACACCAATCAATCTGGTTTCGAACTATATAAGTACCAGGTGACGATGATAAACTGGGGGCGTTAACTCAGAACACCCAGACCCAAGAAAACTTACAAAATGTACTTTCCTAAGTTGACTTGACCGGGAATCGAACCCGGGACCTTTCGTGCTTCGGGCGAACATCTTAGCCACTGCGCCATCGAGGTCGTGATGGTCTAAGTATACCCCAGGCTCCAAAGCTTACCTTCCATACCTTCAGATGCAACCACAAAATAAGAAAGAAAGAAAAATAATTTACTTAAAAAAATACAGAATAAACATTTGACAAACTTAAAAAAAATATGGGTGCCAAATAGGCTTCCTCGCAGCATGTGCCGCGTCGTTGGTTTTTTTTTATGTGATAGGTAGCAGACGAGCAGGCGGATCACCTGATGGTAAGCAATGCCGCCGCTCATGGACACCTGCAACACCAGTAGAGTTACAAGTGCGCTGCCAACCTTTTATCCCCTTCCCCCCCGGGTGGGCCTTCGGTACCCTCACTCACTCGGCGAAACACAGCACAGGGGCTGCTTCACGCCGGTTTTCTGGGAGGCAGTGGTATCACTCCGGTCGGTATCACCACGACGCTGGTTTTCTGAGGTGGTCGCCCGAGTAATGTAGAGGAGAGACTATACTATACTAGAGGCGTATGTCCAGCAGTGGACTGAGACAGGCTGATGATGATGATACAAAATTTACAAGTCACGTGACCGACTTTGTATGAAAATTTAAATTTTTTTTTGCGATATTATTAAAATTGTAGGATGTACGGTGTCTCGCTTATTTGACCTCGATGACACCATACATCATAAATTTGAAGTGTGTGAAGTTGCAGTTAGGTAGATACTTAGTTGTATGATTTATCTCGTAGGAAAAGTCACGATGAAAGTTTCCTTAGTTTATTTGATGTTTACAGTATTACAGTTAGTTGATACATAAATTAAATATGATTTAAAGTATTTAAACCTAATAGGTCATTACGCGGGTGACGCATAATGCTGCCACTGCTAATGCATGTGCGGTGTTTAACCGTACATAGGACAAAATTGTTGTTCGGAATAGTGTCCGAAGACGTGGTTAAAGGGATGTAATTATGTTAACAGATACAGCCTGTATAATTTGTAGGAAGTCATCTGGGGGCACGGCAGTGCCCCCACCAAGTCGAAGCAAAAAGGCGGCCACGGCCGCACCATCTTTTCTCGAAGCAATTCAGGCCAATTTTCGCCCCCCTGTAACTTCGGTTCGTGCGATTAAAACTCGAAGACTGAATTTTCAGTAACCCTGCAGGCATTGTAAAGACACGGTATATTTCAAATTTCAATCAATTTTTAAAACCAGTAGTTTAAGAAGTATACAACGGGCCAAAGTTTCTTAATTTTGTCACTCACCTGACTGATCATGACTGACATCACTGACTCACCTATCATCAAAATTCTAAGGCACCTTCTAGCAGAGCTTAGAAACCCTTCAATTTAGAATATACGTAGTGTTTGTGTAGTATGCTGTATGTACTCAAGGAAAAACTAACATATTTAAATTTTATCCAGTTTGCTAGATATATGAACTTCAAAATAACTTTGTAATCCTATATAAATATCATACTGATATATAGGATTACCACGTTATATTTGCAGTTCAATAGATTTTAAGAATTTTCTTCAAAAAGGAATGAGATCCCATCAAAATCAAATTAATCAATTTAATGTATTACTTGTGAGATAAATTGTTTTTGATGGGATAAACTTAAAATAAAGTACTTATCCCAAATACGAATCAAACGAGCCGAAACTACGAGTGTATCTGTGAACATTTACATCCCTATCCTGCTAACCATTCTGAACAATATTATTTCAATGACTTTACGATATTCGCATTAAAAAATCCAACTTTTCATTCAAAGTTGGTCACGTGACTTGTTTATTTTGTATGGGAAGTCGAATTGTTGGTGTTTTAACAACATAAGGTTGGTAATCTCTTTTGCGTCTTGTTCTCAATAAATCACGAAATGGTCGCATTTTATGACGTGAGTGAGCTAGCTGCTCACATCATGAAATGCTACCATTTCCACATGTTTTTTCCTCTCATATAATACTTAATATAGAATATTTTTAGTAACGTTTTATGAAATAAAAAGGTGTAGTAATTAAATAAAATGTTTATTGTCTTATTATCAGGTATCATTCTCCTAGTAACTTAATTCACGTTCAGTGCTTGGTAACTTCATTGCTGTGGTACACGACATCAAAAGACCAGGGGTACTCAGGACCCTTGTGGTAGATGGGAGTATCAACCAGGTACATGTTAGGTTGCCAGAAGTATTCGCTGACGGGGCGGTCGAGCGGGTATCCGAATGGCTTGTTGTCCAGGGTGAAGGACAGCTCCTCCAACTCCTTAGGCACTTGCTCGCTGGGGTATACAACCACGTAGAACTGGAAGGGGAATCCACAAGGGGTACCTCTTGGCAGCATAAGCCTCTTAGGCAGGTCATCGTATTTGTCAACCATATCTACAGGCAGCTTCTTCTGGCCCAACAACTTGTAGATCTCATGGATGGGCAGAGAGTCATCCTTGAAGTGGAAGAATTCGTCAGAGTCGCGCTCGATCACGTTCTCACCCTTGGTAAGCTTGTGGTTGAACCAGTCCAATTCAACGAAGTTCATCCAGTTGTCTTCGAACTTGATGGGGTAGCCCTTGCCGTCGAATTTAGGACCAATGAATACCTTGAAGGTAGCGGTTTCCTCCACCTCAGATTTTACATTGAACTTAACAGTAAACTTCTCGTGGTTCAAGCGAGGCTGCATAACCATGTAGGACTTCTTGGGTACGGCGAATTCATTCTGGCCCAAAATAACAGCGTTGGTAGCATTGAATGGATGGAAGTCGAAGAAGGTAGTCAGCTTGCTAACTTCAACGTGGTTGACCTTGACGCCGATGTAGTGGAGGGTGTCCTGGCTGTAAGGCTGCAGGTAGGTCTTGTACTTAAGCATGAACCCGACGATCTTGTTGTAGAGCTGGTAGAAAGCGGGATCACGGAGAGAAGTCTGGTAGAAGTCCAAAGCAGTCGGGAAGAAGGTGTAGCTGTAACAAGAATATAGACTTATTAGTAAAGGTCTAATATTTGGGCTAAATATAACTAAGACTAACTTTATTATGGTCCGCTTTCAAAAAACGCAGACTAGACTGAGTCGATACATTAATAAATTAATTTATAATTATAATAATATCATTTAAACAGGTAAAGGTGATTTATTACTAGCCACATTATTTCTGGGGATCACTCATTTACATATATCTTTTTATTTTTATAAGTTGTTACGTAAACATAAAGATGATACTTACTCTTTGAAGGGAGCAGGAGCAGCACCCAAGACGCGGCGGGCAGCTTGTTCGTAAGATCTGAAGTAGTTGCTGTGTCCAACATGCTCGTAGAAGTCAGGGTTGGTCTGCCAGAAGTTACCCACAAAGTTGATGGATTTGGAGTTATAGAAGTCGACTTCTTGGTTGTACTGAAAATAAATTACGTATTGTTAGATATCCTGTTCCAATTTGAAGAAAAAAAAAACATGAAATGAACGTCTAACTTACGGCCTTGAATTTGCCTTTTTCGAGGAAACCCAGGAACATATCTTCGTAGTGGCGGATGAAACGGAGGTCATCCATGTTCTTAGGGTTTTGGAAGTTGTAGTTGTAAGGCCTCTGAGCGAAGGGGTAGAAGGTCGAGGAAAGGAACGGCCAGTAACCGTATTTGTAGGGCAAGTACCATGAGAAAGTTGGGATTTCACCCAAACCGTTCGAAAGTCTCTCCAGGTAGTAACGGGCAAGCAGTTGCTGGTAGAAGTGGTAGTAGATTTCACCACGCCTTTCCTTGAACAGTCCGTATAAGATGTTGTCTCCATCTTTCCAGAAGGGCATAAGAGCGTGGAAGTAGGTGTAGTACGTGTTCCAGCCGATGTCCTCGGTAAGGTAAGCCAGCTTGTACTCGTCCTGGCCGTAGGTCATGTAGTTTGAGTAGTTGGCATAGTAGAAGTAGTAATCGCCTTCTTCGACCATTCCGTATTCAGGGAACTCCTCGAAAGGCAGTCCACGCATCTTGGTGTAGTACATCTTCTTGAATGTTTCGGTGTTGGTGTAGAACTCAGGCCAGATTTCGTAGAAAGCGGGCAGGACCAGATCCTTGGTATCAAAGCGTTGGATGGTGGCAATATAGAAAGTGTAGGCGAACATGCCCTGGTTGACATAGATGCGTGCCCACGCGGCGGTGTTGTAGAAGGTCTCGAAGTCCTTAGCGTAGTAGAACAAGTTGTACAGCGCAATGGCTTCAGCCCTCATCTTCTCATCGAAGATAGAGAAACATTTGTTCTTGTGCACGAATCCCTTGTCCCACAGTTTGTAGAAATATTCGACTACTTCTTTCTTCTGTAAAATAATAAAAAGTTCGGTGAAGTGGTTGGAAAATAATATAATTAAATACAAATTCAAACAAATTGAGTATAGCAAATAAGTAATAAAAGCTCTGTTGAAAACAAAATATGATGACCATTTTAAATAAAATTCATTCTACTGACTAATATTTGTCATACTTACTTCGTACTTGTCGATGTGGGCCTTGATGTTGTAGTCATGGCCAAATTTGTAGTATCCGGCATTGGGGTTGATCTGGTATATGGCTTCAAAGAGCTCCAAGACTTTGTACTGCTTCTGGACAGTAGCATCCTCAACTAAAAACAGGAATATACATTTGAGTATAACTTAATAGCATGTTTACTGAATACTAACACCACTACTGTGCGCTTTACTCAACGCTTTATGCCATGCACCTCCTCATGTTGAATCAACTTCCCGCAGCGATATTTCCGAACAGGTACGACATTCAAATCTTCAAGAAACAAGTCTATGTCTTCTTAAAAGGCCGACAATGCAACCGCACTCATAGTGTAGCTGATGTCCATGGGTAGCGGTGTTCACTTACCATTAGGTGCAGGTACTCGTTTGCCTTCCTTTATTATAATATAAGAAAAAAAATCTTGGATTAAAAAAAACTTACCATCAACAGTCTTCGTGTTCCATGTTTCCGTTTTGGGTACGGTGCCGGCTGAAGCCAGAGCCACCACTGCTGCTAGAACCAGGACAGTCCTCATTGTGCCCGAGCTAGGAGACAACTGTGCCTCACCAAACGACCAGGTGACTATTTATATGGATCTCTCACCCATATCTTGTACTATTATCATTATTTGTAAACATTTTAGTAACATGATTCGGGGATTGATGATAAGAGAAAACTTTCAAGTCTTATATTATCGTATCGTGCGTACGTTTACTTGATAGTACCTATAGCTTTTAGTATGCATTTTAGAGTTTCGTTTTTTTATACAACGTCTGTGGCAAACGAGCGTGAGGCTCGCCTGCTGGTAAGTGAACATCACCGAGAACACATGGACATCAGCTACTCGTACACTAGAAGGAGTGCGGATGCATTGTCGGCCTTTTAGGAAGGTATAGGCTCGTTTCTTGAAGATTTGAATGTCGTACCGGTTCAGAAATTCCACTGCGGGAAGCTGGTTCTATAATGAGGAGGTGCGTGGCAGAAAGTTTTTGGTAAAGCGCACGGGTGAACCGCCATCTACCCAGGTGGTATGGATGGAATCCAAGTCCATGGCGCGTAGTACGGTGGTGGAATTTGGCAGCGGGTATTTTGACTAAATTTTTTTATGTGTTTAATCAAAAGACGCCTCAATTTAAGAAACATCGTTGAAAGAATCACTTGATTCTCATTTGAATTACCTGAGATATCACAACTTTAAGAGCACATATTTTGGGCAAGCCCAAAAACGCTCTATACAAATGGCTATTGTATTGTGACGTCACAACGCAAACTCTTGTATGCGCGTCTAGTAAATTTTGTATGGTAGCTATATCAAATGTTTCGTTTAAGTAAATGGTTTTATAATAAAAGTTGGTGGAAAATGAACGGGTAGTTCAATGATATAATTATTATTTTTTAATTTTATACTTAAAAAATGGACTTGCCTATGAAACTTTGAATGCTCACAAAACCAGCTAGACGATACATTTTTAACTGAAAATGTTGGCCATTGGTTGTTATTTACCAATATTTTAATAGAGTATCAATATTTTTTACTAAATCGAGATTAGTCAAATACCCAATTGTGGACGCTGACAAGTCCAAAGGACCTGCACACGTGCGGTCGATCCCTTAAAATAAATATTACTTGCAGCTTCAGAGCCCTTCATAGGTAAATCCGACTAGCACTTGACTGTTTTTTAGCATCTGAATGGTGTTGCTTCTAAAAGCTTTTATCTTAACAAATCTTGAAAAAAAGATACTGAGCATTTAGAAACCAAAGCACACTTGTGACTCTACTGGTGTTGCAGCTGTCTATCATATGGGCGGCGGCAATCTCGTCTGCTGGTCTGCTTCTTAACTTAATAAAAAATCCGGAGAAATTAGAGGTCAAAAAGCACACTACTAGGTCGCATGAAATAGACACTTTAAGGTATTTGGCGACTTCGTCCCTCCTACGATATTTCGGACGCCCCTACCAGGTCGCATGAAATAGACACTTTAAGGTATTTGGCGACTTCGTCCCTCCTACGATATCTCGGACGCCCCATTGATAGGACGTCCGTCCCGTTCGCCGTTCCAGATAAGCTCTTTTGACCTCTTAGGACCAAACAAAATGGCAAACTTTGAGTTCAGAGGCCAAGACCCACCTTGGATCGCTGAGCCAGCGTAGTAAGTAAGCCAAGAAATAGATCGCGCGTGAGTTGAATCCAGGACTTTCCCAAACATCTTTTCACGCTGCATTCAATATGTGCACAAACTAGAGGTATACCTATAAATTTTGCCTATTATGTAAGACT
This sequence comes from Cnaphalocrocis medinalis, assembly GCA_014851415.1. Classification (NCBI taxonomy): domain Eukaryota; kingdom Metazoa; phylum Arthropoda; class Insecta; order Lepidoptera; family Crambidae; genus Cnaphalocrocis; species Cnaphalocrocis medinalis. The sequence goes on along the minus strand of CM026289.1, from coordinate 8,309,910 downwards.
AGCGGCCGGCCGCGACTTCATCCGCGTGGAAAAGTAACTTTTTACACCCCTTTCAACCCCTTACAACCCCCTTTTCGCAATAAAAAGTAGCCTATGTTCTTTCTCAGGGTCTAGATTATCTGTATACCAAATTTCATTTAAATCCGTTTAGTAGTTTTGGCGTGAAAAAGTAACAGACAGACAGACAGACAGACAGAGTTACTTTCGCATTTATAATATTAGTATTAGTATGGAGTATGGATAACATAGGTTAGGGCAATCATCTGCGGGTAACTTGTAATCACAGAGTACTTCTGAAATACAAGTTCTTACCTACTTTAGGCACCAATCTCTCACAATGATGAGGCACTAAAGACGTGTTACAGATATTCTATTACTTTTACTCATACTTTTTTATTCTCATTACCAATGAGAAATCCTTTGTAGGCAGCGAGTCCGACATCCGGACTTGCACTGACTAGCAATGAAATTGTCCTCTTCGGCATATTATTTCAGCTTTGGCAGCCAATTATAAATAAACCATAGAAAAAAAACGTGTTTATATATTTATTTATTGGATCACTAACATAAGGTACAGCAGAGTATATGAATATTCCAAAGTTTACATAAATTCTGAAATTATTATTATTATTTATTCATGTGTTCATGTGAGTGCAAATACAAGACCATTATATTTTGTTTTAATATCAGGATAAAATAATCAAAGAAAGATTGCGCTTAGAACTAAGAAATAAATGCCTCTCAGAAAAATTTTGATGCCTCTCAAATATCTAATGCATATGCAGGACTTCAAACGCAGCCTTAATTTTAATGAAGGCCAGGGGGAACTAAGTATTTAATATTAATATTTGAATATTCATAAGTCAAAACACTTAACTATTTTTTTTTATGCTGTAACAAAAAACTCTGATACGAAATTCACTTCACTTAAATTTATCATCTTATCAGTTTGACCTTTTCTCTGGATCTAATTAAGAATTGTTTTGGAAACAAGCGAAAAACATGTCAGGTGGATACTGACTTATTATCAGGGTTCCAGTCGAGGTCAGATAAGTAAATGTTTTCAAAAAACTCGATCCCACAAAATTAATGAAATTAGTCTAGGTACGCAGTGAAAAAATCAGTAAATTATTAGTTTTGTAAGGGTAATATATTTTTGTTGGGATCAATACATTTTAACCCGTTAATGAACCTTTGAAGGAGCCCCAATGTCCATAGCATGGGTTAAATACCCATAGACGTACAGGAATTATCGCCTACGTTTTGGGAAATATATGAATGGCCATACCAGCACCGTCGGCTCCCAGAATAAGGGTTAGACCCGTGGTCGTCAAACTGCGGCCCGCGGGACGAATGCGGCCGTGCGGCCCGCGGCACTTTAGTCGTGCGGCCCGCGGTAAAGTAGATTCCTTTAATTAATAGTACCTACACATCCGTACTTCACATATAATGCGGCCCGGACCTTAGTGCTCACAGTGTTATGTGTGGCTCTTGAGCAGTAAAGTGTGACGACCGCTGGGTTAGACATTTCGGGGGAAAGAGGGTTAAAGTTGGCAGCGCACCTGTGACTACTGGTGTTGCAGGTGTTTATGGGCGGCGGCAATCGCTTACCATCAAGTGATGCGTGTGCTCGTCTGCCAACTATCAAATAAAAAAATAGATCATAGAAACCCTGTGTCGCCGCCATTGCCGCCAATGAATGGCTTCATTCGCAAAACAGGGCTGAGTATTTAGCATTTTTCGGAATTTAATTTAAAACTAATTAAGCCGTAGATTAATCGCCCCGTTGGTCTAGTGGCTTAAGTACCGGTCCGTGATCTCGGGGTCCTGGGTTCAAATCCCGGGTTAGATATGCATCAAATGTTTCGAACATAGCTTGGTATAATTACGCAATGTTATGATGTAATAGTATTTTTAGTATTGACTTTAAAATAAGATTGACGCTAGGCAATAACATATTTGCATGCCGACGAGATAGGTGAAACTTGAATGTTCTCAACTAAATTGTATTTGAACCACCTGTATGTAACCATGTTTTTTTTATGTGATAGGTAGCAGGCGAGCAGGCGGATCACCTGATGGTAAGCAATTGCCGCCGCCCATGGACACTTGCAACACCAGTGGAGTTACAAGTGCGCTGCCAACCTTTTATCCCCTTCCCCCCCGTGTGGGCCTCCGGTACCCTCACTCACTCGGCGAAACACAGCACAGGTTACAGTATGTTTCAAGCAAATACCTAAATGATTTCTGATTTTTGGGTTTGTGATCACCAAACCGCATTAGGCAGGCAAGCCTATTATCCCTTCATAGTAGCGATGACTTGATTTCTATTATGGAGGTCTTTGCCGTCAGTGGGACAGTAATTAGGCTGATACCTTATTAGGACATCATAGATTAGGGTCAAAAATAAAATACTATCTACATTTTATTTTTAACCTCGGCTGGCATATTACTATAGACTAATTTCATTAATTACTGCGGGTGTGAAAATATGATTTAATTATTACTGTTCCATATTAAAAGGCATTTAACATGTTATCAGCGGTTTGATTGTCCGGGTGTAGTTTATTTCTCTTCCACCTACGAGCATAGGTTATCCGTAATTGAGATATAAATATATTTTGGAAAGTTTCGACTTATCTTCCAAGGCGACTTGCTGCGGGAGATCTTGAGTCCTATCAAAGGTGACATTTTGATTACAATTATCGGTTACCTACTTATTTTTTGTATTGAGATCATAACTGTTTTTAGAAAAGTTGTATGAAGTTTACTCAGGAATGGAGACAAGTTTGAAGTCAAATAGTAGGGGTAGGTAAATTCATCGGGAGAGGCGGTCATGGGCGGAGAGCATGTATGTATACAGGGTGTATTTGTGAACATTTACATCCCTTTAACCACGTGTTCTACCAACCATTCTGAACAACATTTGTTCTATGACTTTTGAAAATTCGCACAAAAATTTTTCATCTTTCCATACAAAGTCGGTCACGTGACTTGGTCATTTTGTATGGGGAGTCGAAAATTTTTTCGAAGAATTTAGAAAAGTTGTTGAACAAATGTTATTCAGAACGGTCGATAGAATACGTAGTTAAAGGGATGTAAATGTTTACAGATACACCCTGTAAAATAAACTTTTTTTTTATTTTAGGTACTAATAGGCCAACGCTTGACCACAATCACACCTGATGGAAAGTGACGATGAGGCCTAGGATGGTTCGCGTACTTATCTTATAAATTACAGTTAAAAAATCCAATACCATCCTATGGGCTATTTAACGTGGGAGAGCCACGCTTCGGCATGAATGGACTGGCTCGTTCGAAGTGATACTATGGCCTAAAGAAGAGCGGAGTGAAGCAGATCCTGCGTTCTGTGTTTCGTCGAGTGAGTGGGTAAAAAGGTTGGCAACGCCCTTGTGACTCTACTGGCGTTGCAGGATCGTATGCTCACCTGCCACATAAAAAAAACAATTTTTTTTTTGTAAATGTCCTCTCAAAATCATATTTAGGTATCTTACTCAAGACTCAAGAGCTTTATTCTATAAATATCTTAAATTAACCACAATTGTTGCACAGTCTTAAATAGCTTCCATCCGTTCTGTAATAAAAGGGATAATACCTAGTAAATCAAAAACACAGTGCAGACAGGTCACCGGTCAGAGCAGCTAGACTAAACTTTAAAGGAAGTCAGTGACATCTATTGTGGAATAGATAAAGTAATTTTCTTGCTTGCTCGACGATAGGTGACGCTACTAGCATGCTTCGCAACTTGATCTACAAATTGTTGGGTAGATGGCGCTATAGTGGTAAGTTTAGTTCCTTCAGAGAGCATTAGATGCCGGTAGCTTTTTCATAACGATCCAGTTTCATAAATAAAGAACTAAAAAATAAATTATGATAAATTGATTAACCTACTTTTATCTCATTTTTTATTATCAGATTTATTTCATTTTGCTGATATACCTAAATGGTAAAATATTTGGCTGTCAAATGTTTTACTAAATATTTATTAAAGTAAGGAAAAAAATTGGTTCTTGAAAACTTTATAAAAATGTAAATGAAGTACCTAGTGTAAGTACCTAAATAAAGTTATGGTGCAGCTAAATTATTATTTTATAATCATTCATTATTTTTTGTGCTAAAGGCGACAAATGAACAAGCGGTTCACCTGAAGGCAAGCATTCACTGCTGCCCATGAACATCAGCTATGTATAATTTTTTTCATCGCGTCACTCTTATTATTTTCGTATTTCCATCAAATTTTACCCTGATTGGGTAAAATTCTTATGCGAAAAAGATCCAACGAACACTAAGTTACTTGTTGGATGGATCTTTAATGCATAACAGTGTCTAATTATTACTAAGTAGGTATTAACTTTATAGGTAGGACTAAAAGGTATTAGCTGTTCGCTTGCTTACTTTAGTACTAACTAACTAAGTAACTTACTGTTAACCAGTGGGTAATAGGTATCTAGTTAAATTTAAGCAATACCTAAATATTGCCAAAAACGACTGATCGATATTAGGTATTTAATAAGGAAGTAGGAAAGGCTAAAGTTGCTTTTTTTACCAATTTTAAAATACCAATGATTTTTTTACAATACCTACTTACACTATGTATATGTGTATATATGAACTAGGTAGTACCTAACCTACTTTATTTACTGAGTGGTACCTACTTGAAAAAATTGGATAAGTAAGTTTAGAAATACCATGATAATCGACGGACTACCTACTTATTTCCGTGTACACTTGTACTCATACAGTGGGTAATCTTGACAAAGAAAATTAATTTTAAGACGCTTTTCAGCTCCCACGTTTTCCGCGCCCCACTTCATTGTTGACACACAATGGTAGTATCACAATACCATTTACTACAGATATCTTTACGTCTTTATACTCAGGAAATATTGTATTTCTAGGAGCCCTAGCCCTTCATGAAGTTTGATCTAGTGGGATTCAAATAATCCTGTATTTTTTCCATAATGAATTAGGAAAGCCAACGCATTCCTCTTGAAATGTAATTGTAAAAAAACTGGTTTATTCCCTGCCTCAATATGTTATAGATCTTTATTGCACAACACATTACAGAACTTATGCTAATAGTAATTTCCAAATACAATATCGGTGCCTTATCGCTAGTAGCGATCTCTTCCAGACAACCTTTAGGTAATCATTTATTAAACGGATAAACCTGTTCAAGTATTCATGCTTGTAGTATTCATGCAACAAGAAACCGACCGAGTTCAAGCATGATGATTACCTACCTACGTTTTTTTTTATATTCAATATAATGTATACACTGTATACAACGTACTAGTTTTAGTTTGGGTTGGTAAAATAAATTATGAATCAACCGCATTTGTAAATCAAAAGCATTTTTGTAACAAATTCATTATATTTCGCTATAAATACAAAATAAATATAAAAAAACTCAATACATAAACTAATATTATACATACACTACGACATTCTGACGCTAACACTGAATACTATTTTCTATTGAAGTTTTTATGGAAATAAATAGGTATGTTGTATCATGTGCTTTAAATGAAAGTCTACTATAGTTAAAAATACATATCGTCTATCATTAGGTTATTGAAATAGTTGGCATCGATCAATGAAGTAGTTTGGAAACAGTGAAATTAGAACAGTATGTTAGCTCCATACAAGCGTACCGCTCCACGCACACAAGCGCATACTCGTACACTTACTACTACATGCTAATGACATCTGCCTAAACCGAACTAGTTAACACACTGTTCTGATTTCACCACTTTAACCCTTAACCAGGCAACTAGACATATTTTTTTTCATTTTCAACCTTATCATAACTGCATAAAGTTCAAAATCTGGTGGTCTCATATGGTACATAGCCTGGTTAATGGTTAAGTGGCAGTAAACTTATTCGTTGTGGACAACAAAGACTTCGGGGGTGTGTTTGTGGTAGATCTGCACGTCTTGGAACCAGAAGTTCTTGAGGGCGTGGACCTGCCAGTAGTACAGAGGTCGGTCGAGCGGGTAGCCGAGCGGGTCGCCGGTGTTGTGGCGGGCGCCGCTGCCGAGGCCGAGGGACATGGTGGGGTTGAACCCGGTGCCGTAGAGGACGTTGGGGGCGTGGAATTCGGAGATGTGCACCAACACTACGAAGGGCATGCCTCCGACGCGACCTGGATAATGGGAAAACATACATAAGTTATCATTATTTCTACTGTTATTTACTACTAGCGGCCGCCCGGTGGAAAAGTAACTTTTTACCCCACCTTTAACCCCTTACAACCCCTTTTTCGCAATAAAAAGTAGCCTATGTCCTTTCTCAGGGTCTAGACCATCTGTATACCAAATTTCATTTAAATCCGTTCAGTAGTTTTGGCGTGAAAGAGTAACAGACAGACAGACAAAAAGAGTTACTTTCGCATTTATAATATTAGTATGGATGGATTTCAAGATGATTCGTGAGAGACGTTTTGTCACTACTGATTTAATATCGTCTTCTTTCTCTTCCCTAAATGAGGGCCAAATGAGCGTAGATACACTACCAGTCTTTCCCAAAGTAGGATTTGGGAACCTTTTTACTGTAATAATTTAATAAAACTTTCTTTTACTATAAGACTTCAATATTAACTCAAAAATAATTCCATCCAAGAAAGTCTCTCCAATATGATTTTATAAAGACGAACATGATTTTTTTAAAAAGAAGTAGCAAAAAGATATTATGTAACTGATTAGGACAGAAAGAGTTTCATAAGTTTACCTTTAGGAAGCAGAAGACGCTGCGGGAAGCTGTCAATCTTGTAGGAGTTGTCATAGACAAACTGTTCGTGGCCCTCCAAGGCGTGCAAGACCTTCTCATAGACAGCGTAGGAACTCGTCGTGTCCTTCACGAAGAACTGGTTCTCGGTGGAAGCGCGCACGATGGTGTTCTCTCCTTGAGTCACTGGAATACACGTAATTAAAGTTTTGAGTGCTAAAACATTTGAAGCCAGAATAGATGGTGCTTTTAGGTATGGTTACTTTAGTGTCAGCTTTTTTTCAATTGTTGGGTTACTTGAATGGTTACTTTAGTGTAAGTGTGAATCCAAATACAAGCTTTTGGAAACTTTGTTATTTTGTTAATTGGAAAACTTACTATTTTTAAAGGACTAGATTCTACTCAGAGTTTCGAAACAATTGGTGTTATGAAAATTATATATTTTTTAATTTCATGGCAATGTTACTCAAATACCCATTGCAAAAAGGTGTAGGTATTGAAGCATCGAGGATTCCTAACAATATGCAAATAGCAAAAATTTTACATGCTTGCATAAATTGGTATTTTGTAAGCAGAATTTAAACTTAGGAACTTACAGGGGTAAGTGAACTGGTCAAATTGGAAGAAGTTCTCAGTGTTGAGGTGCAGAGGGATCTCCTTGCCGTGGCTGTCGTACTTGGGTGCCAGGAAGAACCTGACGACCACGTTCTTAGGAGTGTCGCTGTGGACATTCACTCGTACGCTGAACACTTTGTGGTTGAGGCGAGAGCGTTGGACAACCACGCTCTTGTTGTCGAAGACTTCGTGGCCTGGAATGGACAAATTGAAACTTTATTAAAATATCAAACGCTAAAGTGATAAATGTTTACTTTCAATTACTGCCAGAGGCAATACCATCAGGTCAGTCATACATAGAATTTGCCTTACAAGCACACAGTCGTGTGTGCTTTTTATTCTCCGATATTAATATTAGGGGTCCTGCATGTTTCTACATGTATCAAATGTATTTGAAATTGTCTATACTGCTTATTTGCCTGGTTATCCAGGCTATAACTTATTGATGATCTTATATTATTTAGAAAAATCCAAACTTTAATTTATGTTATACACTCGTATGTATGATGACAACTTATTGGAAAAAAAAACTTTAAAAGTTTACTTACTTTCAACCTGGTTCAAGTGGAGGTGGTTAGTAACGTTCATGTAAGTGTACTCGAAGTAAGTCACAAGTTTGTCTACGTCGACCTTCTCAATCTTGACTCCGGGCAGGGCCAGTTCTTCGTGCTTGTATTCCGGAAGCTTCTCTTGCCACAACTTGAAGAGGTTCAGGACTCTCTTCCAGATCATGTAGAAAGCAGGGTCACGGAGGGTGGTCTGGTACTGCTCAAGAGTTGAAGGAAGAACCCATGGAACTCCCCTATAAGAAATGTGAAAATCATAAATTTAGTTTAACTGTAACTCCAAATAATTCATACTTATGATTTTATTAGGAAAAGAATTGACATACCTCCAGTAGAAAGGCTCATGTACGTGAGAGTTTCCGAGAAGGGCCTTCCAGATGCTGATAAAGTCTTTGTAGTAGTGGGTGTTGGGGGAATCGACATTGCCTTCAATCAGGCGTCCAAGAACATCAATGGCTTCTGGGTTGCGGATGTCAACGTGCTCGCCAGTTGGCTAGAAAACAATAAATACATTATTAACTTAAATTGATTTAGCTACTTTTGATATAGGCATAGGTGATCCACGTTGATATGATTGGACAGATACAGATAAAATATATAATAGATAGATAGATTAAATTTGTACTTACGGTGACAATGTATCCCAAGTCGATAGCATCACGAATGCGGTGTTCGTAATCAACAATCTGGTTGATTTCATCGACGAAGCACGGCTGTTGAAGGTAGAAGTAGTTGGGCCTGACTGGGTAGGAGATGCCGTTGTGCCAAAGAAGGCCAGAGGTGTATCCTTCATGAACGAAATCGGTACCGAGCTCGGTAATTTCACCAAGGCCGTTGGACAGTCTTTCCATGTAGTAACGGGCAAGGAGTTGCTTGTGCAAGAACCAGAACCATTCTCCACGGCGGTCTTTGACTAATGGTACAGTTTCTCCTCCGAGCCAGAAGGGATACATGAGGTGGAAGTTATAGTAGAAGTTGTTAAGGCCATAGTCATGGGTGAAATAAGCGACAGGCGCCTCCTTGGTGTAGTAGGGCCAGAGAGTAGTGTTCCACCTGATAACTACGTTGTTGTCCCAAGTGTAGGTCGATGGGTAGTGCTCGACCCAATGTTTGCCGTGTGTGGTGATTCTCTGGGCGGTGGTCATGATTTCACCATTGTTGAAGAATGAAGGGAAGATCTCGTAAAGTGGTGGCACAACAAAACCTTGCGTCTGAGGGTAGTGGTGGACAGCTACGCTCAAGACGTAAACGAACATGTACTCGTTGATGTGGTGTCTGAGGTACACAGCAGTCTTGTAGAACGTGTCGAAGTTTTTAGCTGAGTACAACAGGTGGAAGAAAGTCTCAGCTTGGAAGGCGTGGGTGGACTCGAGGATAGAGAATGGATGGCCTTGGGGCACAAACCAATGATGTTCAATAAATTCAGAGGCGATCTTGACTGCAGTAGCATTCTGAAAAAAAAAACATAAATTGTGTATGCTGTTTATCATGAGAAATAGTTTAATGTCATGATTGAGAAGAAGAGTAAAGATTAGCTTACATTGTACTGGTCAACATGCTCCTTCAAATGCCATGTCCTAGCGATTTCAAGGTTCTCAGCCACATGCAAAGGCTCATGGGTATGGAAGAACAGTAGCAACAGTTTCTTCTGGAATTCCAGAACTTTATGGTCCTCTGAAAGAAAATTGCAGAAACATTAATAATATGAGAAGGTGCCAAAAAATAAAAAAACATAAAAATCTATCTATCGTCATCATTAGTATGTTATAAACCATTGCTGGATCAGGCCCCTCCTAAAAAGCTCCTAAAAAAAACGCTGGATAGGATGGGTTGGGGATCGCTGCTGCCTGTTACTGGTCTGTATCAAACGGTTATGACTAATTGATGCATTAAAGAATGCTAATCGCTTTCCAGCCACAAGTAAACATTGTACTTTTTTTGATACAGTTGCAGAAATCATAGCAAAATACAAGGAGGACCGATACCTTAGTAAAGATTGCGGGAACCTATTCTGAATATGCGATGAGGATCCTCACCCGAAGCTCCGAAAGGTAAGTTTAGGAGTTCTTGGTGGGGGCCTAAGTCCATCTGTCGGCGTCTTTTTGATGAAATAATGTATAATGAAGTAGCTAAAAGTACTTACCGATCACATACTGCTCATGCTCACCAGCTGGGGCTGGCTCCGGCGCAGCGAGCCCACTGGCTACCAGCGCTAGCACACACAGTACTAGACGAGCCATTCTGAATGATACTCAAGCACCCCCGCAGTCCTTATTTATACTATAGCTCAAGTGATAAATCCTTACCTTTTGATAAACAAGCAAGTGTTATCAGGAATAGGTCAGACTTAAAAATATAAATCCATCGTATGATCAAGAGAAAGTACAAACTATCTTACCTGTGCCTATAATTGTACGATGTAAAGTTTCGTCATAAACGTTAAGATTGCTGAAGAGGCTGACTATAACATACTCCTATATCATTATTATACACAGAATGATATTTAATTCACAAGTACACAAACCATAGTTGCCCAAAATGAAGTGAAGAAAGGTAGGGAGGCTTTTGCAGTGAGACACGATACGCTCCTAATAATACTAACCATAGACCCTCTTTAGTTCCTTACCTTGATAGATACATACCTTGATAATAATATGTAGGTTGTTAATATTACATTATATCTCTAAGTGAATTAGAGACTAACCAAAATTTCCTTACCTGAAAGCTCTGAGAGACAACGTACTAGTGCTTATATCTAGATCTAAAAATCATACAGTATGGATCATCTTAATTTGATGCCTTGCCATTGCATTTTAATAACTAGAACTCGTCCTGTACAGAATTGGAATCTAAATAAAAAAACATAAAAAATCTATCTATCGTCATCATTAGTATGTTATAAACCATTGCTGGATCAGGCCCCTCCTAAAAAGCTCCTAAAGAAAACGCTGGATAGGTGGGTTGGGGATCGCTGCTGCCTGTTACTGGTCTGTATCAAACGGTTATGACTAATTGATGCATTAAAGAATGCTAATCGCTTTCCAGCCACAAGTAAACATTGTACTTTTTTTGATACAGTTGCAGAAATCATAGCAAAACACAAGGAGGACCGATACCTTAGTAAAGATTGCGGGAACCTATTCTGAATATGCGATGAGGATCCTCACCCGAAGCTCCGAAAGGTAAGTTTAGGAGTTCTTGGTGGGGGCCTAAGTCCATCTGTCGGCGTCTTTTTGATGAAATAATGTATAATGAAGTAGCTAAAAGTACTTACCGATCACATACTGCTCATGCTCACCAGCTGGGGCTGGCTCCGGCGCAGCGAGCCCACTGGCTACCAGCGCTAGCACACACAGTACTAGACGAGCCATTCTGAATGATACTCAAGCACCCCCGCAGTCCTTATTTATACTATAGCTCAAGCGATAAATCCTTACCTTTTGATAAACAAGCAAGTGTTATCAGGAATAGGTCAGACTTAAAAATATAAATCCATCGTATGATCAAGAGAAAGTATAAACTATCTTACCTGTGCCTATAATTGTACGATGTAAAGTTTTGTCATAAACGTTAAGATTGCTGAAGAGGCTGACTATACATACTCCTATATCATTATTATACACAGAATGATATTTAATTCACAAGTACACAAACCATAGTTGCCCAAAATGAAGTAGGGAGAAAAAGAAGAAAGGTAGGGAGGCTTTTGCAGTTAGGTTGCTAATATTACATTATATCTCTAAGTGAATTAGAGACTAACAAAAATGTCCTTACCTGAAGGCTCTGAGAGACAACGTACTAGTGCTTATATCTAGATCTAAAAATCATACAGTATGGATCATCTTAATTTGATGCCTTGCCATTGCATTTTAATAACTAGAACTCGTCCTGTACAGAATTGGAATCTAAATAATAAAAAACAAAAATGACATTGTGCGGCCTCTTTCAAGCTGCGTCACAGATATAAATTTTCAGACTTTTCTCATTCAGTAACTACCAGCTGTCAGTACTCGTCTAATTATCACAAGGATCAGTTTACTGATATTCGATCCTAATTGGACTAAAGATAATGTAAATTGCGCCTTATTATATCTATAACAATACTGTTCAAATTAATTACTTAAAGGTACTAAAATCTTTTGTGGTAGACGATAAAAATAGGTACCCTTATTTTGACCGCTAATTATGTAATCAATCCTTTAATCAATACGTTTACCGAAAAGTTTCGACAAGATGACTACTTACTCTCAATAATCATGTTCAAAATTATTGACAGAGTAAAATATTGTCAAAAAGTTGCGTCTAAACATAGATTTGTGAGTCTAATCTGTTATACCTGTGTACTTACTAAATGGGATACTATTATTGTAAATACCCATTTAATATGTTGTATAGATTATGTCATCGGTAGCCAGTCAAAGTGCATGTGGGATTGCGATAATGGTTTGTGGAGTACGAGATAGAACCCCTACATTTACGTGAATGAAACTGTTACGTAAAGTAGGTTGCATATTGATATAGTTTCTGCATAACTAGGTATCCGTTTCTTTTTTTTCTTGAATGTGATTGATGGTCAGTGGCGTAGCGTGTCTTGTCGGGGCCCCATATAAAAAAATGTTTGGAGGTCCTTATATGGGGGTTAAGATTTTTCACAAAGAAAAAAAATATTGTGAAAATAATTATTTATTTATCATAACATCATTTAAGGTTTAAAGTGGGAAAAAAAGTTGTTGCTTTTGTAAAAAAAAATTTGAAAGTTTTTATTTTTTCTCCTTGGGTACACACTTTGGGGGCCTCCGTGGCCCGGGGGCCCCGTATAATTGATACGGCAGATACGGCAGTAGCTACGCCCCTGTTGATGGTAGACAAGCAGACGGATCACCTGATGGCAAGCCTGACGCTCATGGACACCCGCAACGCTAATGGAGTCACAAGTGCGTTGGCAACGCACTTGTGACCTTTAACCCCCTTTTCCGATTGGGTATCCGGTACCCTCACTCACTCACAGCGTAAATGCTGCTTCACACCATCCTTCTGTGATACGTTAAAGTTATTTTGTTACGCTTACGCTCACTGTTTTCAAAGTAGATGTATTTTTACTGGGTATTCTGCTTATCATCAAGAGTTTTTTATGTTATTGAATAAGAAAAGACTCAATAAGAAGATCGTTAAAACTAAAGGTGATCTATTTTTTCATATTGCATTCTTCAAATACTGCCGCCGACTCATAATGTATTTCGCCTTAACCCATCATGGTGTAAAACGATTAAACAGAACACTTTAAAATCCGTTGTCTAATAATGAGCAGTCATTATTTTTAACGTTATAACCACTAGACGCAATTTGTCAATCGGGCTCTTTACTAAAATCAGTAGGAAAGCGTACAGTTTGCTTCGTAAAATGATTACACTTAAAAACAATCATTTTTATTTTTTCTCGAGTACCGTTGTTAATTCCAAACCCAGGAAGAAGTTTGAAGCTACATAAACTGTAATAGGATTATATAAGAGCACGATGGTATAATAATGAGATATAAGGAAGGGTCACCTCGGATACTGTGCCTTTTTTTCCAATCTGCCTTCTTGCCTCTACAACCGATGCAGCTCTGTTACTGCATTATGTAATTATTCGGTTCATAGAAGCCTCAATAGCCTTCTTTTGTACCCAATAATAATTTTATAGGTACTCTCATTCCAGTACAAATTGCTCCCTACTTGCCTTTTTAGTACTATTTGGACCTAAATTGAATTACTACTTTTTTGTTTTCTTACCCAATCGTCCTCGTTTTTTTAAATAACACCATAATTGATGAAAATATAGCTACCTATATCATGTAAAAGTTTATTACCTAAGGATTTTTACTTACCACAGAAAATAGGTATACAACAAAAAGGCAAAGAAACTGACCTAATACTACTATGTGTCTTTCTTCGCTTCGAGTCGTGATATTAGTTCCGCACTGAACCAATAGATGGCGCTGCGTGTTCATGACAACGGGTTTTAGCTTTCATCGCGGTCTGCTTTTAATAAATAATATCTGTATAACCAGGGATTTAAAACAATTCGTAACTTCTCAGACCTCGCAGGTGTTAACGACCTACCTACTATCAAGAATCGCTTACTTTTCTGCCCTTATTTTAGCTGAATTCCGATGTACGATAGTTGCATTCGTCCATGACCATGAAAATAACTGGGTCACCACTCAACTTCGCGTATGCCACGCATGGGTCACTCGTAAAGGAATCACTTTGCACTGTGATCTCATGAATATGGATGAACAATTGAACATAGTGCACTAAAACTGTGAGCTAAAATAGGAATTCATGAGGTCACCGGAATTATACCACGGCCTCACAGAAGACCGGCGCTTGCGCTGTGTTTCGTCGAGTAAATGGGGGGAAAGAGAGTTAAAGATTGGCAGCGCACTGACTCTACTGGTATTGCAGGTGTTTATGGGCGGTGGCGATCACTTACCATCAGGCGATCCGTCTTCTCGTCTGCCACCTATCTCGTCGCATAAATACAAAAAAATCGGCTATGTGCTTATTCGTTTACACCTTTAAACTCAGACTGAGACTCAGAGATCTTCAAAAATCGAGCATATACCTCTACATAAAAGGCCGGCAACGCATCCGCACTCCTTCTAGTGTAACTGATGTCCATGGGCGGCGGTGTTCACTTTCCATCAGGTGACCCACTGTCTCGTTTGCCTTCCTATATTAAAAAAAAGACGCATCCACGACTCACGCGCAGCCTCCTGTACTAGTGACAAGAGCCAATATATCACTAGCCCTGTGCGGCCCGGCAGAACCAAAGTTTTGACGTATGAGTAATTTATTGGCCTAAAAAACAAATTACCGGATTGCCCACACATTTGTCGGCCAAGGTGGGTGATTCGGGTGCCCTGCAAAAAACCCAAAAAACGATCGAACCCTCAGGCACCATATTAACTACTTGCCGAACCTAATTTTTCCACCAAAACACCAGTTACCGTTTGGGGTAAAGAGGAATAAGATAATAAATCAGTTTGGTCAACGGATTACCAATATGTCTTGTAATATCTACCGTATAATACCTACCAAAGACAAAATTTAAGTAAGTAGGTAATTACTTCCGTACTACCTACCTATATCATCATTTGGCAAGGAATTGCTCCCTAAGGATTTATTATAATAACCTTAGTTTGTAAATTATTATTTTTTTACTTAGTGCTATCTACTGCCGAGACTATAGACAGTCACTGGACTTGTCTTGCGAGTTACTTTCTAGCTTTAAAGCAAAATTTTCATAAATGACATCCAACCAGTGCAACTCTCTACAGTGTAGCTACGTACAGTCGCCTGCAAGAAAATGTAAACACCTTGACTCTTATGCCAAGACTATAAAGTTCATATTTGAATGAGATTAGTATTCGTGACTGTCTATCAATGCAAAATTCAATGGTACGTCCGGGAAATTTTGGCATTTCACATCGTAGTTCGTAAAGGCTATTTATTAACAGTTCGGGAATAACCTTGGTTTATTCCTATAAGAGATGTTCCGAAATAACCAATAATAAGAATAAGCAATTTGTTACATGCCTACTTACGAGAGAAACATAAATTAATCAAAACCACAACTCCTCTATACAGGTATTTTGAATAGAGACGTAACAGGAAAAGTCGATGCTTGATATTTATATTTATGTCTTATTCATCACGATCAATTTTAACAATCATGAATTATGTTGTACCTAAAACTTTAAGAACTCAATCATAGATAGATTTCTTGTTCGTTGAAATATTCTAGATGGATGGAGTTCTGTAGAGGTAGGTTTTATTTGAGTTTTTCAACCATCTGCTAATGGATGTCTGTATATTATTACATCTAACGTATTTTCCATTATGTCTAGAAATGGGAGTTCTAGTACTAACGTGGATCCCGCCTATCAGATTATGGAAAAAAAACTATTGTTAAGTAGTTAGTAGAAAGTTAGTTGTAGAAATTTCTATTAAAATTCACATAAGTTAGCATTTCTAATATTAGGATTTTAACTAAAGCTATAAATCATAAATCCTTACTCTATGATAAAACTTTACAATACTTACAATTTCTAGTACAACTTTGTGTAAGTATAAAATATTAAACGTGAATTATCCCGACGATTGTCCGCTTGTGACCACGGCTGCTGCAACGTAGCTAAAACGTCAAACAAGTACAATACAATGTACTTTGTTAAGTAAGTAATATACGTCGCGTTAATTCCCGTTTTTATATTTTAAAGTTAAATTGCAACGTGAAAATCTGTTTTCGAAAACTATCGATATTTTGTTCTCTCTACATCTCTAAAACTTTCAAGCGCATTAATCACACTAAACACGTTATTCAAGCCGATAGCAATATCCGAGATGTCCCTAGACGCCTAGCCAACCGAAGTTTTATTTACCAAACGTCTCCTTTGATAAATGACCAGGGCATCTCAAACTGACTGTCGCCTGGTCTAACAAGGTGACTGGAATATTGTAACAATTTCACTGGCATTAAAATTAACTCACCGTGAATTATCATCATTGCTCAATTTACTGCTGTGGTCGAAATATTGGCTGGGAGTAGAAATGTCGACTACGGCAGCAGCGCTCGATGATTATCCGTATATAAGTACCTATTGGACTTAAACTAAAAAGTATAGTATCAGCCTTGGTAGGCTGACAGGTAACAGTATGGTTACTGTCATACTGCAGAGCAAAGGCCTCCATCGTAGAAATCAAGTCATAGCTACTGGGATCAAACACTTAATCATCACGCTTTCCAAATGCGGATTGGTGATCACAAACCCGAACTACTTATGTTTGAAAAATTCGAAACGTATTTTTAGCTCGACCCAAGATTCGAACCCGGGACTCCGAGATCACCAGTTGGGTACTAATTTATTTAATAATAATTAATACAATAGGCGAACTTTATGCCAAGAGGCATTCTCTACCAGTCAACCTTTGGGTCATGCAGAGAGAATGTAGGAAATACTAATCCAGAATACCAACGAAGCATTTTATTGGACTTATTATTTCGAACCTAATATTTGTGGAACGGTTTGTTTTGAGTCGTCACGTCTTTTTTTAATGCCTTATTCTAACGGAGGTTGGTGATCATAATGGTGACGGGGTTCAACCCTTGACACAGCTGCTTGAAACTGAGAACTTGCCTTAATTATTTAAAAAATATATAAATAAAGATTGTATATCCATATTATCCATTCTATATCTCTCATATTCCGATATAGCAACAGGATGGCATGGCAGGAAATTAATCAAGAATTTAGTTAACACGATATTTGAGGTGGTGATGAGATCCGCTGACTCGCTGTGTAAACAAAACATTACCAATATTGTATGTACAACTACAAGTAATATTCTAACTAAGATGATAATATTCAATAGTTGCCGCACGCGTCGAGCTTGAATAGTTCATGCGAATGAATTCATTAATACTAAGATGATTGTTAAACTTGTTAGCAGTAAATCTTTTGAACATTACACAGGGTAATAACAACAAATCCGAGTAACGAGGTATAAGGTCCCGTTTAATATTCATATATTTGTTTTCGACGCTCCACGCTGACACTTTACGGATGGCTGCGTATTAATTATTCCATCCATGAGCTCGCATACATTGGACCTGCACTCGGCAATATTTCCCTGAGTAAATAACAAAACTCTTTCGTTTAATCGCTTTCAGGATTCCGTATCTATAGAAGTAAAACGGAAAGCGCTGGATTTGTTTGGTTGTTTTTTAAGAATGTGGGAAAGTATAAAGTCGTGTAATACATTGTTACACGGGTTAAGAGATATCTTTTAAAATTAAAAGGTTTTTCGATTACGTCACATTTCAGCCAGCATAATCTCAATAGGGTATTTGACAAAAAAAAATTATGTGTTTAATCAAAAGACCTCTCAATTTAGGAAACATTATTGAAAGAATTGCTCGATTCTGATTTGAATCACCTGAGATATCACAACTTTAAGAGCACATATTTTGGGCAAGCCCAAAAACGCTCTATACAAATGGCTACAGGCAAGTGACGTCACACGCCCCGTATCTTGTATGCGCGTCTAGTAAATTTTGTTTGGTAGCTATATCAAATGTTTCGTTATGTAAATGGTTTCATAATAAAAGTTGGTGAAACTGTATGGGTAGTTCGATGATATATATTATTTTTTAATTTTATACTTTAAAAATAGACTTGCCCATGAAACTTTGAATGCTCATAAAACCAGCTAGACGTTATATTTGTTAACTGAAAATGTTGGCCATTGGGTCTCATTTACCCAGTATTTTGGAAAAGTATAAATATTGTTTTACTACAATCGGAGATTAGTCAAATACCCTATTGAATACAACAGCATTGACTTAAATGACAATGACTTACGATACGATGGGGCAGGAGCTAAGGCGGCTAATGTGGTAAGCACCACGTTAGATTCCCGATTGGGACAATTTGGAAATATAGCTTTCTTGATTGTCTCGGGCAGGTAGGTAAACTTTAGGTGTAGTGGTAGGAATTGCCCTCATGTATTTGTAAAATACCATACAGTGCCTCCCAGGTAAAAGGTGCATTAATATTCATAATTTGTTTTTCGACGCTCCACGCTGACACTTTACGGATGGCTGCGTATTAATTATTCCATCCATGAGCTCGCATACATTGGACCTGCACTCGGCATAGTTCCCCTGAGTTAAATAACAAAACTCTTTCCGTTTAATCGCTTCAGGATTCCGTATCTATAGAAGTAAAACGGAAAGCGCTGGATTGTTTGGTTGTTTTTAAGAATGTGGGAAGTAAAGTCGTGTAATACAGTGTTACACGGGTTAGAGAGATATCTTTTTAAAATTAAAAGGTTTTTCGATTACGTCACATTTCAGCCAGCAATAATCTCAATAGGGTATTTGACAAAAAAAAAATTATGTGTTTAATCAAAAGACCTCTCAATTTAGGAAACATTATTGAAAGAATTGCTCGATTCTGATTGAATCACCTGAGATATCACAACTTTAGAGCACATATTTGGGCAAGCCCAAAAACGCTCTATACAATGGCTACAGGCAAGTGACGTCACACCGCCCGTATCTTGTATGCGCGTCTAGTAAATTTTGTTTGGTAGCTATATCAAATGTTTCGTTTATGTAAATGTTTCATAATAAAAGTTGGTGAAAAATGTATGGGTAGTTCGATGATATATATATATTTTTTAATTTTTACTTTAAAAATAGACTTGCCCATGAAACTTTGAATGCTCATAAAACCAGCTAGACTTATATTTTTAACTGAAAATGTTGGCCATTGGTTCTCATTTACCAGTATTTTGGAAAAGTATAAATATTTTTTACTACATCGAGATTAGTCAAATACCCTATTGAATACAACAGCATTGACTTAAATGACAATGACTTACGAATACGATGGGGCAAGGAGCTAAGGCGGCTAATGTGGTAAGCACCACGTTAGATTCCCGATTGGGACAGATTGGAAATATAGCTTTCTTGATTGTCTCGGGCAGGTAGGTAACCTTTAGGGTGTAGTGTAGGATATTGCCCTCATGTATTTGTAAAATACCATACAGTGCCTCCCAGGTACAAGGTGCATTATAATATTCATATATTTGTTTTCGACGCTCCACGCTGACACTTTACGGATGGCTGCGTATTAATTATTCCATCCACTGAGCTCGCATACATTGGACCTGCACTCGTGCAATATTTCCCTGAGTAAATAACAAAACTCTTTCGTTTAATCGCTTTCAGGATTCCGTATCTATAGAAGTAAAACGGAAAGCGCTTGGATTTGTTGTGGTTGTTTTTTAAGAATGTGGGAAGTATAAAGTCGTGTAATACATTGTTACACGGGTTAAGAGATATCTTTTTAAAAGTAAAAGGTTTTTCGATACGTCACATTTCAGCCAGCATAATCTCAATAGGGTATTTGACAAAAAAAAATTATGTGTTTAATCAAAAGACCTCTCAATTTAGGAACACATTATTGAAAGAATGCTCGATTCGGATTTGAATCACCTGAGATATCACAACTTTAAGAGCACATATTTTGGCAAGCCCAAAAACGCTCTATACAAATGGCTACAGGCAAGTGACGTCACACGCCCGTATCTTGTATGCGCGTCTAGTAAATTTTGTTTGGTAGCTATATCAAATGTTTCGTTTATGTAAATGGTTTCATAATAAAAGTTGGTTGAAAAATGTATGGGTAGTTCGATGATATATATATATTTTTTTAATTTTATACTTTAAAAATAGACTTGCCCATGAACTTTGAATGCTCATAAAACCAGCTAGACGTTATATTTTTAACTGAAAATGTTGGCCATTGGTTCTCATTTACCAGTATTTTGGAAAAGTATAAATATTTTTTACTACATCGAGATTAGTCAAATACCCTATTGAATACAACAGCATTGACTTAAATGACAATGACTTACGAATACGATGGGGCAGGAGCTAAGGCGGCTAATGTGGTAAGCACCACGTTAGATTCCCGATTGGGACAATTTGGAAATATAGCTTTCTTGATTGTCTCGGGCAGGTAGGTAACCTTTAGGTGTAGTGTAGGAATTGCCCTCATGTATTTGTAAAATACCATACAGTGCCTCCCAGGTAAAAGGTGCATTATAATAATAATAATCCGGATGTTTCGGATTCCTCAGACAGTCAGTCATTATTTTCATCCCTTAGCCGGTCTGACTACATCCCCACCCCAACGTCCGATAATAGTGATCAGACTGTGGATGTTGTTCGGGATACAGCTGATGCTGTTGAAACTGAACCCACCACAAACAAAGTCTGTACGCGCAAGAGATGGTCAACAGAAATTAATATGTTTATCTTGCGCACTTACTTACAAATCACAAATATGGACACTAACAGAAGAAACTACTTAGACACATTATTCCTTAAATTTACACAGAAGTTTCCAGATTTTCAAGTCAGTAAACAGCGCCTTGGTGATCAGAGAAGAGTAATAGTACGAAACAAACTACTACCTCAAAATATAATAGACAACATTAAAGCAGAAGTACAAGCCGAATTGGACTGTTCACTCCCACCCACACTAACACAACATATACCAACACCATCACAAACTCAATCAAGACTGAGGTGGACCAATGAACAAAATGAAGCAATAATTCGTATATACTACCACATAACAGAACTAGAAACAAATAGATCAGCATACCGAAAACCACTACACCAACACTTCATTACACAATTTCCTGAACTCGCATACCTTAGTGAACAAAGGATAGCTGACCAGAGAAGAACAATAATCTGCAATAAATACATAGATGATGAAAGACTGAGTGAGATTAGAAAAGAAGTAGCAGAAGAACTTGGAATTCATAGACAGACCGATACAAATGAAGTGAACGATGAGACACTTAGTACGATCAACACACAAATAACAGATACAGACATTGAAATTCCATTTGTGTATAATATACAAACTGACACAGATGTTCTACAATCAACTCCACAAGATTCACAACCCCAATCACAAAGAATTCCGGAGATTGATAATATATTTACGCAAACCCTTACATACTTCAGAGATACGGATCCCTTAAGCAGACCCTTCATACCAAAACAAAAACCTTCCAGAAAATTGGCAAAAATAGTTAAGTATATTGATAACGTAATATTACCCGAAAATACTAGCAGAGAAACAGAATTCCTAACGCTGCAAACTATAATTTACTGTTCTGCCTGGACTGCTGCTAAGTGTAATGGAGCAAAGCTGAATGAGTTAAATGTAGACGGAACAAGACAGAGACAAAGAATCGGTAATCAAAAACCAAGGTGGCAAAGGAGACTCGAAAGAAAAATTGAAGATTTAAGAACTAAAATATCCAGATTAACCCACTATAAAAATGGCTATAGAAGTACAAATCTTATCCAACAGGTTAATAAAATAAAGGAACAATATCAAATTCACTCTATACATGAAGGCACTAACACAGAAATACCTGAATTCATCGACACATTAAAACAAAAACTTAATGTCTACTGTAGCCGTCTCAAAAGATACACAGCGTGTACAATCCGCAAAAAACAGAATACTCAGTTTATAAATAATGAGAAAATATTCTACCGCAACCTCAAAACCGCATCTTCTAATACGCAAGACAATAACAATGACACGACAACTGGACCAGATTTAGCAGTACTACACAGATTTTGGTCAGACATATGGGAAAACCCTATCCAACACAATACACATGCACCATGGATTGAAACAGAAACCGAAAATAATTCTAGCACTCAGCAAATGGAATTTGAATCTATACCCACTGAAATATTTCAAAAAGTAATACAAAAATTACATAACTGGAAGTGCCCAGGTTCTGACCATATCCACAGCTACTGGTATAAAAAATTTACAACTATACAGCCACTCATATACCATCACATAAACGAATTCATCCAAAATCCTCACACGCTGCCCGCATATATCACAGTAGGAACTACATACATGCTACCCAAAGACCTCAACGACCTTCAAAACCCAGCTAAATATAGACCCATCACATGTTTGCAGACTATATACAAAATAATAACTAGTTGCATTTCGGAATTAATATATATACATCTAGACAAACACCATATACTGACTGAGCAACAAAAAGGCTGCAGAAAGTTCAGCCAAGGTTGCAAAGAACAACTAACCATAGACTCTATCATCCTGAAACAAGTGTATAAATCAAAATCCAACCTATTTTCAACCTACATAGATTATCAAAAAGCTTATGATTCCGTCCCACACACATGGCTGCTGAAAGTATTAGAAGTATACAAAATCAACCCAAACATACACTCATTCTTGCAGACCTCGATGCAAAACTGGACTACGAGACTCAAAATTAATACGCCTACAGAAACGCTGGAAACTGATCAAATTAAAATTCAACGGGGGATCTTTCAAGGTGATGCGCTAAGTCCATTATGGTTTTGCCTCGCTCTCAATCCACTCTCTAACATACTTAATAACACAAGTAAAGGATATCTAATTAGAAACACAGACAGTAACAGACAAACAGACGAAGACCTAACCTACCTAAATCACCTACTATACATGGACGACATAAAACTCTACGCCACAACCGAAAATGATTTGAACCACCTAATCAGCTTAACCGAAAACTTTTCAAAAGATATACAAATGCAATTTGGCATCGATAAATGTAAGATAAACTCTATAATAGCTAGGCAACGATACGGGCAACAATATACTCTAGAAACAGGCGAGGTAATCGATTCACTGGGCGAAAAATCAACATATAAATACTTAGGCTACGCACAATCACAACTAATACAATATACAGAAACTAAAAATAAATTAAAACAACAATTTAAACACAGACTAAATTCAATATTAAAATCTCAATTAAACTCACGCAATACCGTCAAAGCAATAAATACATTTGCGATACCTATCCTTACATACTCGTTTGGTATATTAAACTGGAGCAAATCAGACCTTAAAGCTTTCCAACGGATGATTAACACAACAATGACGAAATTTCGAAAACACCACCCAAGATCCTGTGTGCAAAGAATGACTCTACCGAGAATAGAAGGAGGCAGAGGTATAACTGACATAAGTAATTTACACAATAAACAGATTGCAAACCTCAGGCAATATTTTCATCAAAAGGCCGACTCATCTAAAATCCACCAAGCAATAGTTCAAAATGATGTTAACCTTTCACCCTTAAATTTGAGTGACCACAATACCCTACCAAAGGAAAAAATAATAGACCGTCAAGTTAAAATAGCAGAATGGAGCGCAAAGGCTCTGCACGGAAGACACCGCCACGACCTAGGCCAACCGAATGTCGACAAAGAAGCGTCGAACGCATGGCTTACTCGCGGCGAACTCTTCCCAGAAACTGAGGGCTTCATCATAGCGATTCAAGACCAAATCATCGAGACGAGGAATTATCAGAAGCACATCACCAAGACCAGAGCAACAGATACATGTAGGAAATGCAACAGTTCGCCCGAAACCATACAACACATCACCAGTGCATGCAAAGCAATAGTTCAAACTGATTATAAACACAGGCATGACCAGGTCGCCAATATTATTCACCAGAAGCTAGCAATCAAGTACAACCTCATTCCTTCACCAGCTACTGCTTACTATAAATATACACCAGAATCCGTTTTAGAAAACCAATCTTATAAAATGTATTTTGACAGAGCTATCCTCACAGACAAGACTGTGCATTACAACAGGCCGGATATTACTGTCGTTGACAAAACCAATAAGACA
The DNA here is from genome assembly GCA_014851415.1 of Cnaphalocrocis medinalis. Lineage (NCBI taxonomy): Eukaryota > Metazoa > Arthropoda > Insecta > Lepidoptera > Crambidae > Cnaphalocrocis > Cnaphalocrocis medinalis. The sequence goes on along the minus strand of CM026289.1, from coordinate 8,285,663 downwards.
GCTCTACTAATTGATATTGCTATTCCGAACACTCACAACATTCAAAATACAATAGCTGAAAAACTAAGCAAATATACTGATCTTAAAAATGAAATAACTAGAATCTGGAAACTCAAAAACGTTTCAATAGTCCCCTTGGTTTTGTCAACTACAGGAATTATCCCTACTCAACTTCACAACTCAATATCCATCTTATCTCTCCCTGAGTTCACCTACGTTTTAATGCAGAAAGCTGTTATCCTGAACACATGCCGCATAGTCAGGAAGTTTTTACAGACAGACATACAATCCCCAAATACACACAATTCATCAAACACACAAACCAGTCACACGTCACGAACTAACCCCCCTGAATTACACTTGGCTTAGGCCCGTGCATTTCAGTACACCAGTATCTAATTCAGATGCTGAGATTAAACTGTGGTTTAAAAATCATAATAATAATAATAAGCTTTTATTCTCACCATAGTTACACATAAGTAGTACAACATTTCTTCTTATAATCTACGTAGGTAAACCACATTCTTATATTATGAACAAAACAGTTAATTTATTACAATTTGAAGGTAGTTTACAAAAGTTAACACTATAAATGATACTATTACAGTAAAGTTGGCGTGCACAGTGAAGAAAACTATGGTGGGCTAATACCTGAATTAGGAAATTCCTGTATCTCAGGTTATTAGCCCTCCACCCTAAAAGGGGTCAGTAGATGTATTTATTAAACCTTAACTATCTAAACCTTATATATGTAAGTAAAAGGAATGTAACAAAGACAAAAAATATATATAATATATTTTGTTGCGTTATGAGTGCCTGTCTATAGTACCTACACCAATTATTTCATATCTACGAAAAACATGCCTAACTAATGGATATTACATAATATATCAATAAAGAATATCTATACATATCAACTTAACGTTACTAAAATTTTCTCAGTTGCCTGGTAATTTAAAGATTTTAAAGTTGTTTTAAGCCTCAGTTTTAGCGAGTTTCTGTTCATATTAAAAATAATTTCCCTATCGTTAAAGAATCTATACAGGAACGGCCCAGTGTAAATGGTTTGGCGTCTTGAGAAGGTGGTCTTAAATGTGGGGACAGGGGTGCGTATGCGTCTTTTGTGTAGGGAAAGGGTCGAGGGGTCAACGGATTTGTGATGCCGAAGGATTGAGCAGTACACGAACAACTGCCTGACTGATAGGAGGTTAGCTTCTACGTACAGTTTTTCTGTTGGGAATCTTCGTGGTTTATTTAACATAACCTTAATAACAGCTCTTTGTGCTCTTTCGAGCTCTAACAGATGACTTGTAGCGGCACCACCCCATATCGGTATGCAATAAGTTATTAGAGATTGGCAGAGAGCTAAATAAACTTTGGTGATGATATCAGAGTCTGCTGAATCTCTTAGATTTTTGAAAATGTGGAGTAGCTTACGAACTCTTTTGCTCAGCGCTGATATGTGTGGAGCCCAGTTCAAGTGTTCATCCAAGACCACGCCCAGGTATTTATGGGTGCTAGTTTGAGTAAGGGGAGTTCAATTACAAGCAGTGGCTAAATCGGCAGAACAACCTTTGCTGTGGGCCCTGATGACAAAATTAGAAGGTGTCTCTGTATTGCTCGAGATTTTAAAACAAATATATTTGGTTTTTGGGACATTTAGCGTAAGAAGGTTGTCGTCCAGCCACTGCATAACCTTTATAAGACCCTCTTCTGTCTTTTTCTGAACACCCGGCCATGAGTCTCCACGGAATATCAGCGCCGTGTCGTCGGCAAATGCCAAAGTGCAACCCTGATCCAGCTCAAGATTGCAAAGACTATTAGCGTAAACAATAAAAAGAGTGGGGCCAAGAGTACTTCCCTGGGGAATGCCATAGTTGATCGCCAAACTAGAACTGGAGCTATTCATCACCTTAACAATTTGACTTCGATTCGTCAGGTAGTTCTGAAACCAGTTCAGGGCTACCCCTCGTATTCCCAATTTCTCCAATTTAAGCAAGAGCAGCGGAACAGAAACGGTGTCAAATGCTTTCCTAAGGTCAAGGAAGACGGCTAAGCATCTTTCACCTCTGTCGAGTGACTTTGTTACTATGTCAGAGAGGCTAGCGATAGCATCTTCAGTGTTGCGCCCGGTTCGGAAGCCGTACTGGTTATTAGCAAGAAGTCCTTTTCCCTCAAGGAAGCTGGTCAATCGGGTGTTAACAACTTTTTCGATAATTTTGCTTATCGTACTGAGAAGCGATATTGGCCGATAATTTGACACCTCCTCCGCCCCACCACCCTTGTAGACGGGAACGACGATAGCCTTTTTGAAGATTGAGGGAAAAATTCCTGTTGAAATGCTCAGATTGCAAACGTGTGATATCATGGAACATAAAATTGAATGGGAATTTTTTAGAATCACAGTCGGGATGAGATCGATGCCAGGGGCACTACGTGTCTTTAAATTGAGGATAATTTTATCAATTTCAATGTCATCAGTAGGGTTCATATACATAGAATCAATACAATATTGACCATGACAATTCCTTTTCAGTAACTGAGACTCGTCAACGCCACTCCTTGCCATTACGTTAGCTGCCAGTTCTTTACCAATTGATGTAAAATAGGTGTTCACTAGGTCCAGAGATTTTTCTGTAGAGGGTAAAAGTTCAAGTAGCGCTGTGGCCTGGGTACGATTGGTTTCGATGTTGCACAGCTCCTTGACAGTGTCCCAAGTTTGCCTATTGTTGTTATAACTTTGCTTAAATTTGTTTCTGTAATAATCGGCTTTTTGGGCTTTTGTTATTTTGTTACAGATGTTACGATAGTTAAGAAATGCTGTCTTTAATATAGTGTCAGTAGGGTTTTTTCTAACAGCCATTTGCATACGATCTCTCTTAATGAAGCATTTCACTATACCCACTGTAATCCACGGTTTAAGAGGCCTGTTCTTTTTACTGAATGTTATAGTTTCAGAATGTAAGGATATTAAATCTTGGATGGTTTCTACAAGCGTTGAAGCGGCTAAGTCGGGATCGTTAATTTCTAAGAAAGGATTCCAATCTTTGTTTTTTATTGCCTCAATAAGTGATTGGTAATTAATTTTAGTCCTAGTTATTGAATGTGGAGTAGCAGATGTAGTGGCAAGAGAACTAGCAATTGTTAAAAATAGTGGCGAATGGTCAGTAATATCCGTAATCAAAACATAGCTTTGGAAAAACCCAACGAGTTTACACATAAAGTGATCAAGACAAGTACGTCCATGAGTCGGTATATCAACAGCAATTTGCAATCCATGTGAGCCAATCATTTCCAGATAATCCCTAACCGAAGAATTATTAGTGTCTAAGGTGTTAATATTTATGTCACCAGTAAGTACAATGTTTCGGGATTTGGCAGTTGTTAGATACGAATCCAGTGAGTCTAGAAACGGAGTAGGATTTTTGAAGCCAAAAGGTCTGTAGATGCCTAATATAGTCATATTGCCTATTTTTGCTTCGAGACAATTTGCCTCTAGTAGGTCTAATTCTTTAACTGAGGCATTAATATCATCCTTAACATACATGACTACACCATCATTTTGGTTAAATGACCTTTTACTGAAGTACAGGTTAAAGCCATCAATGGTAGGTGGAACTGAGCGTTCATCGCACCAGCACTCTGAAAGAACAATAATATGGACTTGCGTATTCAACCTCGTCAAGTAAATAAGAAAGTTATCCAAGTTTTTGTTTACGCTCCTGATGTTTAGAGACATAATATTAAATCGGTCACGAACATGAGGAGCGGATTTGATGATGTCAGTGGCAAGATCTTTGTGGTCGATAATGATTTTACAAGTTTTGGAGCAGGAAGCGTCTATGTCATCGAATAATTGGTGACTATCCATATTGGGCATCAGTAGTAAGGAGGTTAGTATGGTGTAGCTTAGTATATATATAGTATATAGTAGAGTATAATTTTGATTTACTTATATCTAGGATGTTTTGATTGAATATTAGGTTTAGACTTATGAGAGTGTTTAAATGTATCGATTGTGGGTTGTGTGTATAGGTTTTAATGTTAGGGGTTTGGTCTTTTCTAAAGATATGTGTGGTATGTTTAAGATTCGTGATCTTGTGAGTACTCCTGGTAAATTTAAGAATGAAAGCGGCGTTGTGACCTCTGTTTAGTCATTTGTTCCTCAGCAGATGGAGTTGGTCTTCACTTTTGACCAGGATGTAGGGTTCTCCTTGTTTTTTCCGTAGGTAAACGAGTCCGTGGGCAGTCCAACAGTAGTCGTACCCCATAGTCTTGCGGAACTCCCGAGCTAGATAATATAGTCGCGACGCTAAAGGCGTCAGATGCTCCGAGAGATAAATTTCAACCTTAGGTCCTTGAATGCCAAGATGAGAGGAATTCAGCTGTTCAGTCTTGTATCGAATTGAGGTCATTTTGTGACCTTTTGCTGCAGTAAGGAAGTTCCCTTTGGTTAGGGTTGATGTGAATTCAGCAACTATACTAGTATTGGCATGGTCTCCTTTGGAAGGTAGTCGATAGACATCGCGCAGCTCAGCAGGTCCCAATGTAACTTCAAGCGTAGACGATAATTCCTTGATCATATTAAAGAGTTGGTCTTTGGTTTCGGCTTTTTGCCTAGGGACGTTCCTAATTTGGATGCTAGTTTTGCGACTTGTTCTCTCCAGTGTATCACACTTAGCATCCAAATTGTTGATCTGCGTTGTAAGCAATAATCGCTCTTCTTCCAGACGGTTGATTGAAAGCTGCACATCATTGACTATGGTCGTTACCTGTTCTATGGATCGCTCGATATCTTGAGATTTCAAGAGGGTAGTATCTGTTTGGGTTTTTATACCAAGTAATTGATTTTCCAAAACATCCAAGCGTGAGTTTTGTTGTGATTGAAAAGCACTCATAAGACAAGAGAGTTCTTCTCGGATTATATTTCGTAGGTCCGAGGACTCGGAGGTCATAGGTTCAATAGCCATTTGCACTTTGGAAGGCAGCGATGGGTCATCTGCCACTCTTCGACGTTTACTGTCACGTTGGGTAACATGGATATCTTCTGGTGAGGCATAACAGACCTTGTCCACCTCTGATTCAGACATACTGTGCGATTTGTTTAGTGTTGGTGGTGAGCGTGGCAGGTTGGGCATTGTATGGAGTTAACTCACTTGCGCTACTGCTATACTGTGTCAATCTGGTGAAGTGACGTAGGGACGTCCGGAGCTCGTACTCGTGCGCCGTCGCCGATGTTCGTAGCAGTGACTCGTCAAGCTCTTGCTGTCCTTGTCAACGCGGTGTCCGTCAGCTTCTCACGCGTTATGGGCGCCTGGTACTTGGCGTAAATTTACGGGAGTAATTTTTAGAAATTAGAATAAGAAATTTTTGAAATAAAGAAATACGGATCACACGTCTATTCGCGTTCGCGGTCCAGGGGGGAGAGGACACATTAATAATAGTGTCTTAGGTAAAAGTACGTAGTTAATTAAAACTGGGATTATTATTTATTGAGACTGGGATTTTTGTTACTTCGACACAGCAGCCGTGGTCACAAGCAGACTGTGCAGTCACAAACACACACCACGGCAGAAACGCAGCCAAAACGTCAAGCTGTAAATACACAAAAAATATGAACTCAAAATGCATTCCCTATTCCATGAATACTTTATAATCATATCAGTACTTAGAACTCCCAGATCTGAGACCAAATAAAACAAAATTGAATAAGGGCGTGAGGCCAACTCACGCCTGGCGGATTTTAACGGCTATCACATGGGTTAATACATACGCATACCTAGAGAGAGAATAAACAGTTTACACATTCTGAAATTCGAATGGATAACTTTTATCTCTTAATTGTATTTATCTGAGTTAATTAAGTATAACTCTAGAAAAAACAGAGTTGACGCAACGCATTTTTACAATATTACGAGTAAGTAGGTATGACTTGCCTACATGAATAATTGTTGAGGTTGGTTCGAAATATCGGGAAAACGAGGTCAATATTAATCAATACTTAGTTACACGTCAGGAGATCTAATCTAAGGTCGCGGACATAGCCCAAAGAATTGCGTAGCTCAAGTGGCAATGGGCAGGGCACATTGCGAGGAGAATAGACGGCCGTTGGGGTGGAAAGGTCCTTGAGTAGAGGCCGCGTGCAGGAGGCCGCGTGCAGGAGGCCGCAGCCGTGGCAGGCCTCCCATCAGGTGGACCGACGATCTAGTGAAGGTCGCGGGAGTCCCTTGGATGCGGGTGGCACAGAACCGATCTGTGTGGAATACTTTGGCGGAGGCCTATGTCCAGCGGTGGACGTCTAATGGCTGAAATGATGAGTTACATTTGTAACCTACCTGTATGTAGTACCTACTTAGATACATGATAGTTGATATACTCCGTACTTATCTCTACTATCATTGTTTCCTTTACTAAAACATAAGAGCGTTTTGGATACGGATTATCTTTTCTCTTTCTTCTCCTTTTGTCTTCCTTCCGCTGGTGAGTACTTATATGTTACACTGGAGATGTCTTTGTATTCTGCGTTATTAACCTATAGGTACTTAGATTATTTCCCTTTTCCCGTATATTTCGCTACCTACCGTTTCTTGATCGTCCAAAAAGGAATGGAACTTGTCTGGAGTCGAGTTTCTGATACATACAAAGTGCTTTAAAGAATATTTCTTCTTCCTCTTCTCGTGGCAGTCGGTATCATTTCATTGTATGATACCAACCAGTCACACGTCTTTAGCATGAGTTCTAACTTATATGCAAAGGATTCGGAAGCGTATCCTTTAATGTAATTATTGATAGCGCCATCGCGCCATACTGAAAGTGAACGACTCAAAAATATATTTAAACGTTAGAAATAAATTAACATGATACTTTCGCTTAATTAAATCCTGCTTAGCTAGCATAAAAGATTTTTAATTAACTCCAGATCCGGAATAAGTAAATATTTGTCAAAGATTTACCGTAGTAATCTTCCGAGAAATCCACTCCGGCGGCGCAAGACATTTCGTCTCAGAGAACAAAACGAGCTTATCTCCGAAGAAAGGGGGATTATGAGACTAACAACGAGATTTGCAAAATATTTTGTCAATTTTGTGTCACAATTGGTGGTCTTATCGTGTAACTATTGTGCATGTTAAGTGACAGTTTTTAGGGTACGTTGGGTAAAATTTAAATTATCAAATGATAAAAACAAACCGTACTTAGTATTTTAATAAATAAAATAAAGACCTTTTATTTCCGGATCACATTTTTCTACTTCATAAATACTAATTCCAAGAAACTACTTCTTTAGAAGGTTGCGTAATACTTACGACTCCAATGTAAAAAAAATATCTTAACCGTAGTATCAAAGTATTTTTTTATAAAGCAGCAGACTAAAAAGAATATGCAGCCTATTTTCAGTGGCGTAAAATATTTAGTTCATATATTTTTATACATAGTTAGAAAGGAAGAGGAAGAAAGAAGAAGATATGTTTATTTTGAACTAATTAAAGTATACAAGTTAGGAACGAAACTGAAAATTTATTTCAAACGTTTACGTAAAAAATTGTGCATTACAATAACCTCAGGCAATTTTAAACCAATTAGGTGACCCTGGTTTTGCTTGTTTTTCTTTTAGTATCTGCCTTGTATAAATGGAAATTGTCGTCATCTACTAAAAAAAATGATTAAATAATGTTTAAAATTGTTTTTATTTCGTGACTTCATTCTCCGGCAACAATTTTCAAGTTATACGGGTCCTTAAACATTTCATCGCAGCTCTACCTTGGCTAGTTGACACTTTCTTTTTCACTACTTACATTGGGGGTGGCAAAGATAATTGGAATGTCAACATGACGCTTTAGATTGGCTTATCCTTTCATCCTGTTAACATCATTGTCTTCTAGAGGACCGCTTTCACTTAACAAGTGATCTTTTTCTTTCGCCTTTTTTTGTTAGTATAAATATTGAGTGATTTCAAAAGGTACAAATAGTGAAAATAGTGGGTACTTTTCGTTTTGTTTGTGAACAATTTCAAGTACATTTTGTTGACATTTTATCAAAAATAATATGTTCATCATAGTGGTATCGTAGTCATTTGAATAGGTATTTACCATTTTCTAAAAATCCCTTCCCCTAACATTTGTATCAATCTGCTGATTACTTTTGTATGATAATAAATAATATATAAGCTTTCTTTTTGTACAATTAGTTTGTATTATGTTATTGTTTTTCAATAAGTTACCACATGTAGGAGAGCGTATTATCCTGACTCCAGTGTTTTATACGCTTAATAGGAGAATCCAAACTCTGATATCGTTAACAAACTTTTGTCTAGTAATAAACATATTTTATTCTTTTTATTAATTTTCAAAGGGTAAAATAATGTTTTTTCATGCTTCACTTCATGGCTCTTAGAATAAATAATATATCGAAGAATATCTTTAAAATTATCAATAAAACACGGTATAGGTATGAAGGTTCATTCAAAACTACAAAAACGCAAAGCATCTAATTTTATGTGGGAATTTTATAAAATGTCTGAATTAAAGCAAAGATTAAAATGTTACATTTCGGGTCGGAACATCCAATCAAAGCCGGAGAAGAATGAAAAAAACAATTCCGAAAATCCAATCGTGTCGACCCCACATAAAGAATTCCCATAAAATTAACGGGAACCATTCAATCGTACAACATTAACTTCAACTTTCGTGCTATATGACCATAACAATCCGAACTCGTTTATTACCCAAATTATTTCTATATGGAAAAGAATCGCATCCTATCACAATTACGAGTTAGCAATAACAGTTTTTCGTCTCAATAACAATCTGGTCACCTTTACAGTAATTAATGAAAACAACTGGTCGCGATGATAACCTCATGTGTATCGATAGGTAACAATCAGTTTTAATATCAGCTTAAATACGGTAAAGTAATGCTTCAGTATTATAATAAATTGACCTGTATGAACACGAGACCCGGAGGCCGGTGATACCGAGCGCTATCGGTTATGTCACTTAAGCTACGGTTAAATATTTGTAACAAACCGCAATTGAATTTAGAGCGGATCTTTTCTTTGTTTATTTTTTAGTTTCACTATTACTATTGTGTCACATTACTACTTATGAAATCGATGTACAAACATTTAGATTAGTAGACGTTAAGCAACTTTGATAGACTAAATCAAGTATTTGAATTTGTCATCAAGTTTTTCTAAATACGTAAGTAGCATACTTCAGTGACGTGTTTATCGTTGAAGAGTTTTAAGTTTAATTATTTTCCTATTTGTCCATTTAATATACTACAACAAGATACAAAATGTGCGTTGATTAATCTTAGTTTGCCAAAAATTATGTGAAATCTGAACAGACCACAATAATATTTCGGTTTGAAAATGAGTAAAATAAAGTTTTTTTTTAATTATGGTATAAAAGTAATTTCTCTTAAGTCCTAACACAGAACAGATATAAATTTTAATCTAGTTCTAAATATAGCCTAACAAAAAAAGGAATATTCACTAGGAATTAATGCATGGAACAGTAAATTTTAGTACAAAAATCTGTTATAATTATTACTTTTTGGATGATGTGCTGTTGGCGGCCCCAAATAAATAAATTTATAAAGGCTTGGGATTACAACGACTAAATTTAAACGGTGTATTTCAACCTTTACTTTAATTTTGGTTTAGCAATCCAGTAGAGCTGGGCCCAACTGGAAGATGGTCGCGCGCTCATCACACCTGTGGCATCAAACGCGCCGCCGCGCGCTCCACACGACCCGCCCGCCGGTCAAACTCCCATGAGAACTCGAAGCTGAGAGAAACGTACGGTGTGTTTGCTGGAAGAGACAAGGGGGATAAGATCGCATGCGAAAAATATCGCTAGATAGCGTACTGTTGGATTGAAGTCCAAATTCAACGTCATTGGTTGTTTAGTGACATTTTGACATCTCCAATCAAAAATAACCAATCATCGTGTAGATGGACCTCACAGCCATTATGGCATTAGAAACATCCTGACGAACGTCTAATAATAGGCCATACTAAAGGCGTGTGCGTGTTCAAAAATGTTTGTTCTATTTGTAGCATTTTATTTACCTTTTGTTTCAATGACTTTCAGATTAAAATAACATTAGGCAATTCACTTCTTCGTTTCAGAAGTTCCAGATTAGTACCAAAAGAAGGCGTTAGGTGTCAATTGCATCGCGCAAGACTTTTATCTTTTTGATTTACCTATACTTAAGCCAAGTACTTCCTTGTCCGTAAAACATTAAGAAACATTATAAGTAGGTAGGTAATTAGTGTTTAATCATGTGTCGGATTTTTTTTCTAACTCTCGTCTTCACATTGAAATGAATACATTTCTCAAATCGCAAACCACATCCAGCACCTCTACACCCATAACATAACCAACCAATATTATAGCCTTTTCTGATTTTATTGATTTGAAATACCTAATCTGCTGATTGATTTCTTTATTGCCGAGCGATGCGCCCGCGCGGCCGATGTTGATCCTATTGACGCTTGTCTAGCTTTAATTGAGATAATTGCCTGAGAATGGATGGTTCACGCATCCACAAGACTTGTTTTGGCACCTAATTAAATTTTATTGGCCTATTGTTGACTCCGTGGCTACAATCGAGGCATAAGAATGTTATGATATTCCATAATCTAGAGTATAATTGGATGCAATCATTTTTGTTATGCAACTTGTTACCTACATGCGATTTGCGGATTGTTTGTTTTTTATCTCGCAATATTTTGGATGAAATGTCGAGCACATTCCATAAGATCAGTGTCTTGATATAACTTAATGAATTCATGAATCATACTCATGATAAGTGTATCCGGCTAAAGTATTTAAAACAGTCATGGTATGATAGTTTCACGTTTTCGAATATTCAAAAGGTTTTCTCTTCGATCTTAAAAACCAAGTATCTATCTAGATACATACCTACAATGTGAACACGTTAAAAGTGTCCCGCTAATTGAAGGCTCTATTTGCAAAGGGCGCTGTTTGGCTATTTCGGAAGATTGTCTTCTATACTATTTATAAAGAGATAACTTCTATAGACAACGACAAGGCTTATAGATAAACCGAAAACACGAAACGCTTGCGCGTTGTAATTGAGCACAGCGCCATCTATTGGTTCATTTCTGAATTACGGTCCCGAAGCGAAGTGAGGGCGGGCCACTAGTCAAAAATAAAATAATAAGTAGGTAGGTACTACATTTTATTTTCAACCTCGATAGCATTATTCAACATTCAAAATAATTGTATACAGTTAGTAGATTATAGTTACAATTTCGTTTTACTGCAACACATATGTCACATGGACAGTAATAATCATTTTATACTCTGATTCATAATCATGTAAAGTACACTGACAGATGAAAATGACAAGTTTCTATGCATTTTGACATTTTGCACTGTGTCAAATTGAGTGATAATGTATGGGGATGACACATTGACATCTGTCAGTTTACTTTACATGATTATGAATCAGAGTATAGTGAATTGTTTGCTTATAAATGTATTTATGTAGGTAGGTATATGTAAACTTCCAAATCGTTTTCTCCACAAATCGGTCAACGCCCGCACATTTATTCTGCTAAATATTTCAAGAGGAAAAACACATCAAAGCAAAAATTGGTTTTCAAACGATGTAGACAGGGAGTGTTTACTCAGGATCACCCCAATTCGGACTTTTTCTTTGCAAAGAACTTTAGTTTGAAAGCAATAATTTGAAACCGTAATGTTGTTTTAATGTTGTTTCTCGCCTTTTACATTATTTTTAGCCAATACTTTTGAAACACTATTAATGTATTTCAATATTTACTTTTCAAGTATGTTGTTCTAAACGTAATGCTACTTTTGAATTCTAAATAAGTATGCGCAAATAACTATGTAGGTACTCATAGTGGAGGTAAAAGGTCGACTTTGAATAACCTCAAACACAAATGCAAATAGGAGGGATATTGTAAGCTTATCATGTGGGTGGAAATCTCCTGGCTCATAAACGAGTAAACTTGTTTTTTTAAGTATTTAATATTTTCATGTTAATCTTCTTCTTCTATAGGTACTATTTGTAAAGAGATAACTTCTATTAGACAACGACAGGACTTATTATGTAAACCGAAAACATGAAACGCTTGCGCGATGGAATCGACACCCAGCGCCATCTATTGGTTCTTTTTTTAACTACGGTCCCGGAGCGAAGTGAGGACGGGCCATTAGTACTTAATAAGCAAGTTTGTGTAAGTCCCTAAGCTGTTATGAAAAACCTACTTATTGCTATTTTGGATATGTACCAAAAGTATTTTAATTACATTTTCTGAATCATCGATTCCGTAGATGAAATACTAACCAAGTATTTTTTAAAACATGTTTTTGTAGCTACATTGGTTAATGTAGTTTTAAGAACCCCTTCTTAAATTGTGGAAAATCAGAATCAACATTACGATATTAAAGTTCAATGTTTCGGTTGAAAGTAATACCAATTTTGGTTCAAAAGAATCATTACCCTCACAAAAAACGTCTTAATCACTGCATCAATTACGCTAATCATTACCAGTGTAACGAGGCACAAACGGTAATGATCATACGCTGATAGTGCTGCAATTTGAGACTCGAACTTTCTTGCAAGACTCGACTAATCTCAGAGTCAACTTTGAATGAGGCATAAATACATAGTTTTATTTGTAAGCATTATTGTAATCTGAATCAAAACCTTTGGGATTCTCCACCGATCCAAAGTGAATCTTGGCATCCGACGTCAAAGTTCGCCATTTTGTTCGGGAAATCCACCATGCTACCACATGCTACTTTATAGGTACCTAAAATATTCAGAAGGAAAAAGGAAAAGGCTGGTGAGGGACCTGTGTCCTAGCCCCCTTTCCCCCAATCGGGCCTTGAGTACCCTCACTCACTATGCGAAACATAGCGCAAGCGCTGCTTTACGACACGCCGTAAATTAGATGGGATATGTAAATTTGCATGTTTACTCGTAATCCAATTTGAAAATACATTATTCAATGCATCTTTTTTTTCTCGGTCTTTTTTTTTACAAGAATAAAATGATAAAGGTGTACTTATTTTACACGTTCTAAGTAATAAGACTGACTCAATAAACCATTGAAAACGACTCGAAGCCTATCGCATCACTGTCTTTTCGTATAAGGACGTGCGGCTGAATGTAATGAGGGTCCGATGTCTTTATTACGCACATTTAGGAGGTAAAAATTCAAATTAGCTACCAGTTACCGGCCATTATCGGGAAATTCGAGGTTTGTAATGACTTTAAATACGGTTTCGTTATTTACATCTGTCTAATTAATTGTGGGCAACTTGAATGTCTGTTAGTTATTGATTGAATTTGGACTTTTTTTTCTATGAATTTCCAAAAACCATAGGAAGTGCCTATTCCTATCAAGTCTTTATAACTAAACAACAACTTTAACCACTGGCGGAACTGACTCATATTTTGACAAGGGTCACATAATGAGAAGTTGAGAACGTCTAACTTTTGTACTACCAGGAATTATTAAGACCACCTCACAAGATCTTAAAATCAACAAATGTGTATGTAGGTGTACTTATAAAGGTAGGTTTACTCAATCGTTATTTTATGTTATGAAATTAGCTTGAAGCTTAGAATGAACGGTAAACTAGAAGTGAGTGTTTAAAATATTGAACACCCAAATAGTATATTGATCAGACTCGTAGAGAAAATAAAATGAAATAATCGTGATAGTGAAAGAAAAAAATATAGATCCCCTTTAGTTTTAGTGCGGCATATTTTTGCTCATTATGTTCAAATCTTCATTACAATTTCATTTCTGAAACATAACAAAGTAGTGTTCTCAGGAAAAAATAGCCTATTTCATTTTATAACCACAAATTGGCATCTTAAACATTTATGCAACGAAAAATATACATAAGTCTTATTTTGATTCTTTGCAACAATTCAATGTTTTTCCTCAATATTTAGCTCGAGCTATTGCTTTAGATTTGAGTGTTCAAACGAATAAGAAATAATAAACCTTATGACATTGGCCTGAGGGTAGTATACTGTCAGTTCAATACGTAATCTTATAGATAACGTTTATTGGCCACAAAAGCAAATTACATGGCAAATAATTTAAAAACACAATAATATTATTTTGCGGCCAACAAGGCACTACCTCAGCATTTGCTACAGCAGCTAGAGGCCGCTGCAGCGCTGGTTTTCAGGTTGAGCCTTGGGCGACGTAACGTGCATTAAATAAAAAGAAAAAGCAACAAGACATTCTTCTTAGAGGAAGAGTCTTATAAGGAAGGATTAGGTACTTGGACCATATTCTGAGATCTCCTAATACTATTTTATGATAATACCTAAGCAATATCAGTTATTTGATTTAAATAGTTATTAGAAATATTGCAACACACAATAACTAAAATTTTGTTAATAAGGTGTAGATTTTCATCACCAAGAAAAATTACGTTTAGATTTCAATTCAGAGGATGGTGCTGTGTGGAATGTAAAGGCAATTGGTTTCAACACACTAAATCATGAATATCGAGTTAAATTTCTCGCAAGCAGAAAGAGTCATCTAATCCTTAAAGATGTTTCCCATTCCCAGGATACCTTCGTACATCACACGACGTCGTAGCCCGGGGCTTCGGTGCTAAGTTCAAAATTTAAGATCCTTTGTGGCTCTTCTTAACTTCAACAAACGCGTCCAAGCAAAGTGCGTGTTTACATGTAATACGTATAATTTGAAATGAAATGTGAACCGTTTGATGTCTTTGTTCGGCTTCGAGAAACTTTTATGTTACCCTGGAGCTGCTGACTAACCCAAAATGTACATTGTTCGATGTTAGCTGTTTTATGAATTCATTCCCTTGCGAGAAATTACGAGATATTTGGTCAACAGAGTAGCAGAATAAGGGTAATGAACATGCTCTTGACTTGTTGCAAGTTTGTAACTAAATATCGTCTTTGTATATTTTCAAAGTACATTTAGTATCTGGTTTTGGAGCTAATGAAATATTTTTAGAATGGGACCATTTACAAAGCAGATATAACGTGAAACGTCTCAAGCGTCCATGCATCAGATGATCGGGTAACTTGATAAGAATTGCATGTTCTTGTCGGTTAGGGTAATAGCGAAGCCTATTTACAGTAGTAGTAGTAGTGGCTCTAGGCTAATTAAATGTAGCAGAAAAATCACTCAAAATAGAACAGTAGATCTTAAACACACACCCCCTTTTTACAATCCGCACTGGATTTAAAACTGATGCACTGGATTTAAAAAGTGACAGCACTTTCAAACCACGAATAACTTAAATCATCGTTTTATTACAAGGGGGATATTATTTTAATGACATCCAATATTATTCATAGATATTTTTATCAAATTAAAAACAACAACTGCTTTCTTCTCGCAACATTTTGACTAAATGGTGTTTTTCCGCTAGAATAAGGGATTTCCTCGTTACTTTGTACTGGTAAGTAAAAGGATTTTTAATGTGGTGTGGTGGTGGGTGTAAAATTCAATTGTAGCGCTCTCCTCTTTTTAACAGACAGAGGATTAGAATAGTAGTAGATTTTGTTATGTGAATAAGATTTCTAAACTATTCATACAGGTGTTATTACACAATTTTGGGCCGGGCACAAAAACATTCGTATACGTATCCGAAAGCTAGCGAAGGGACTTTCTTTTGTGAAAGAAATAACGATAGTTTGCAGGTGAAAACGTAATTTTCCCGTCACGACTCCCCACGGATATTAACACCTGATCCCTGATATCGGTGCCGTAGATTTGATACCATTCGTCCGTAGACAACCGATTATTCAAGCATTTCGCTCAGGTCAACCTCAGGTTGGTGGTTTACCGTTTATTCCTTTTTAAAATGCTACAGATTTCTTTAGAAATTAAGTCATAGATAATTACAAATCTAGGTTTAGGAAATCTTTTCAGAGTCCAATGCTAATGCTGCAAACGCAGAAATAGCAGTGAGAAATAGCGACAGGTATCTAAGTTTTCTGAATGACCTAAGACCTGAGGGGGCGTTGCATTTGCGAAATGAAACTTATTGCATTTCAATGAAATCAGTCGATTTGTTGCATGAATTCAGTGTTTCGATGATTTGTTGACTGTTAAGATTGATTCTCTCGTAACTTCTGCCATATTTTGTCAAATCTGTGTTATGAAACTCACCACTCAACCTTTTGACTATTTTATTTCTTAAATACGTTATTTACTTAAGAATAAATAGCCATAACAATAATAAATAAAAAAAGTATAGCAATTCATTTGCGACTTCATTTTTTTGGAAATTGTTTTCAGAATTCAGACTATTTGTAATCTAGTTCAAGATAATTTAGTGTTCAAAATCATCTCGAAAATTTCTTACAATCTTACAAGTTGCATTACGAACACAAAGACCTCTATCTCAGCTGGTACGTGAGGAAATTATTGCGTGCACTGTCAAATATTATTAACTCTTCGGAAATTTGTAATCAGATACTTTAAAATTGCTAACCAGACAAAATAAAAGTACTTTTCAACTACGCTCAGTATTTGATTTACCTGACAACAACAAATGACAATAAAGTCAACCTAATTTCCTTACTAAATATAAAGAGCAAAAACAGGAAATACGAATTGAGTTACCAATTGAGTAAGTAAGTGTTTTTAAACTTTCGCGTTGAATTATACAAATATTTGATATAAACGGGGCTGAACGCGAGGATACATAAATATAATTTTTCACTTACATTTTTATAATAATTACAATATTTTAACACTGCCTGTAAAAATGACGAGTTTAACAGTCAATGGTATGTTGATGGTACTTACAATAATTACTGTCAAATTTAAATGTTTGATAAAAACAAAGTATCTACCTACCTTTGACGTTTGCAGAAATAACCAATGAAAATTTTGAATTAGTCTTACCAATGAATGGAACATCCGTCGATTGAATGCATTTTGTACCAAATCATTATTCTAATAAAAACATTCGAAACTAAAACCACAAACCGTCAAATAAACATGCACACAACGCAAATCATTAATCACTGTGAATTAACAGAACTGTAGCACAATCGGTAATTAATAGAGCATATTTATCTCGACATAAATACCATCATCGTGTCCTCTATCATATCAAGACAATCCAAAATAAAATACCCACGAGACCTCCAAGTGTGAGTGCATAAATATAAAAATACGGCGACCCGCTGGCAAGCTCATGCTCGCTGTCATATTAACTGTTACATTAAATTACTGCTACAAAACTTTTCGACTCCACACACTAAAAAACTCGCCCCTCCCCAACCAAAAACAGACTGTATTCCACTAACCCAAAGTTGAAATCCTATTGAGATTTTGCCTGGAGATATGTCAAAAGACAGGCTGCGGATCGAAGCCGGCAATGTACCAAAGCTGCCACATTGATTTCGGCTCTTTCGTAAAGCTATCTTTTTTGTTCGTTTGTTTGTTTTAATAATATTTTATCCAGTGTGATGGAACGAGCGCATTTGTCAGCTTTGTGAAATATTGCCGGCCCTGAGTGAAGCCTTCTGCTTAATTAATTAGTGTGGATGTAAGTATGTTAATGAAGGGATGGTCGGCTAATGAGTTTTGAGAGTGCATAGGCATAGTATTTACGTATGCAGTCGTAAGATTGCCTTTTGAAAAGTTTTCTTGGATTCAATCTGTATTCGATTGGACGTGAACTCTCTAACCCTGGTAAAAAAGAACTCTTTATTTATAACTTGTAACGTAAGTATGTGCTCATACTAATGTTGTTTTTGGTGTATCATTATTATCCATAAGAATAAGGAGCTAATCATTAAAAATATCAGTTTTGAGAGATTTGGGACAGTGGCCTAACACAGATCCAAACCAAGAACAAATTCACTATGTGTTAAAAAGAGCACACACACATCTCCAAAAATATTACGTCATGAATATAGCTACAGGAAAAACAGAGCTATATACCGGAGGGAAGGGTTCAAGACTGCCAATTTCCAAACACAGAGCTGGCACTGAGAATTTTTTGACCGAGTAAACTTAGGAACAAATTTTACCCAACTCAAAACTTTAACAGCAGCTTATGCAAAACAAAAGCCACTGAGCCGCCCATACTTTAGTAAATTTTACTTTTAACACTATTAGAGACACATTTACTCAAATCGCCTCACTCACAATCTCAATCACTTCGCTCAACCGGCCCTATGATTCGTCCGATCGTGATCGCTTTATGAACTGCAATTACTAATGAACGATCCATCGTGACGTCACACGTATAGTAAACGCAGCATGTCAGATGCGTTTCGGCAACGGTTCGTTACGTGTCGTTTGCCTAACAACTCGTAATGGGCGACTGTCATTAACTGTGTTAACCCTGCTGACAATTCGTACGGGGATACTGCAAGTCACTTGAGGTAGGGTTGTCAAAAAAATAACAAGACAAAATATACTCGACACTTTCAATTTGCTACAATAATAGGGAACGTACTGTACCTAGATGGTAGTACTAATATTGACTAAACTAAATTCAAATTAATGGCACCAATTGGCAACACCATCGCTGTGGGCGTGTCGGTGTAGGTCATGAGATGTTACGAATGCATGCCAGTACGGTGGTCGTTTAAATCGAAACTTAACCTTGTCAAACCAGTACATCGAACATTTTTCCCTCGCACAGTGTAGCCAGGAGGCGGCCCCGCTGGCCTCCACAACTACAGCAAAAGCTCGGATAGACTGCATTGCAGTTTTCCTCAGCTTTAGCCCTTGGCAGAAAAATATTATTTATTGCTCCTAACAAATTACAAGACACATTTTGTACCCACATGTACGGATTACCTACAAAAGTCGTGCTACTGGCTATATAAAGACACTGTATCAATGATACAGAAAATACTCGGATCAATTCAACTTTAAAATACCTACTGTTTCAAGAGCGGTACACATTGATGTAGGATTGTAGGTATGACCAGCTTTTTGCGGATCAGAAAGATATTATCTGAGGTAAAAACTACCTACCCTTTTGGGTTGGATTGAATTTTAGCTCCGGTACATATTTAACTTTGAGGACCCCTGACGTTATCTCATTAATACACGGCCACTAGGCGACTAAAGTTTTTGACAGCCGCGCCGCTGTGTATGTGGGATTGAACTGGATCTAATTTATAAAGTAGCTAAGCTTCCCTTAGAGTTTAAACTCACGCCGTATGTATAAAGAATAAACCTTATTTTTGTTGAGGCTTAGCGCGGTAACTTTCCAATTCGATTTCTCTTAAAAAGAATCTAGGTTTTTCGGGTTTTGTCATGCTTAGGATATGCCCCCGGATGATCATCATCTAATACATGTTAATGTACCTCTTTTAAAGTTAGATGATGTGTATTTAAGGACACATTTCTTTATTTATACAGAAACTTTACGGTGTATTAAAAAAATAGAAAAAAATATGGATGTTTTTAGAGTTGTGGCAACCCTAAGGCCTCCGAGTACAAGAGGACAAACGCTCTTCCCGATTAAGAGGCAAGATAGGACGTCGGCACGTGTGAAGTCTTCGAGTTCCGGCTGTTTGAGCAATTTCTATAGTCTTCCAAAGCAAGATAACAGCTTTCATCGCCGTATAATTCAATCAGAGTTTTGTATGAAAGTCGCGTTTGTTTTGGAATTTATAACTCCAACTTTATAAGTAGTACCTAAATGTTGAAGGCTTTGTCAATTTCATGATCGAATGAAGTAATTATTTTCTGTCATTGATACTTACTTGTTCAATCGTTATAATTGCTAGTCGGGGCGAAGGCAAATTCAAAAACTTAACGTTTATTAAAATCTTTTCAGCCGTTCTTAGGTTACTTCATATATTAACTTAAAAACTGTGTTTATAAATTGAATATAAATAGGTATTTTGAGAAAAATACTTATTTCAAGTAGCAAGTAAAGAATGTCTTGCAGCTTTTTCAGGCAACATCCCCAAGACGATTTGGATGTTTTGCAACCTTTTCGTATACTATTCGATTTATACTACTGAGTGGCTTTTAAAAGCTTGCGGTTTAACAATCTTCGTGCTTTGAAATTGAATTGGTTAACGATGTTGCAAGAGTATTGTTTCCATAAGTCACCGTTATACGAATATAAACACTATTTTTGTATGGACTATATGTGAAATATTGGCCCATACGAAACATAAATCAATACGTTCACCGCGTCACTACATATCTACGCAAACACGAAAGCGTTTTGTCTGGTATTTCAGCCAAACAATGCATGCACTCCGAACACTCAGCTTCCATCGCGAATTGTTCCACTCGCTGCACTCGTCACGATTTGAGCAATGCTGCCGAAATACCAGTGTTGTTCTCCACAGCTAAATTAACTTCTGCTCTATAAAGTTTAACGGGTTGGTGGAAATTCTATATAAACTCTTTACACCGAGTCATTGTAGCTAGTTTTACAGGATTTCAGGAATTATTCGTTCGTCAAATATAGGTACCGTTTGTTTTTTAGCTACCATATTTCGGTTTTTTAGATATTAACATCGAATTACCAACCTATTGAATACATTTCTGTCAATGATCATATAAACCGAAGATACTTAAGTATAGGATGAACACGCTACAAGTGTCAACGCTAATTGGCATTTTTGGATTTTAAAATATAAATAGTTGTAAGTCATAATGAGCTGTTGTTATTACTCTTTCAAACGCTTTCGTTATGTATCTAGAGATTATAGTATCGAAGATTCTGCCTCTAAAATATTAGGTTTCAATTATAAAATCTCATTTTTAATCCAGCTAAAATTTAAGAATTGGTTTTGAAATATTTGTAAAAGTCCAAAGCTCACCTACACCACTTTCAGTAGGTATTTCCGACATATTTTTTGTGACCCAACATTTTAATGTTGCTTGTTTTTAATAAAAACACAAAAAGCACCGATCCCATTTTATAACCAGAGGTGTTTGATTTTGTGTAGAGTTCTTGTTACCTGTAGTATCATTACGTTAATAACTTATGTTTGACAGTGTTAAACACTACTTAAAGCCTTTAAAATTTGTTGGCAACACTAAATGTTACACTCTTTAGTTCAAAGTTCAAGTGATTTCTGCCCTACAAAGTCAGCGAGTTTGCGGGAATTCTAAACAATGAATAAACTTCAAACCGAGTAAGTCGGTTTAATGCTTAATTGTGTCGAAATCTGTTTGATGTTTGTCGTAAACATATTGAGTATAAGGCTTTTTGATCTCAAAATGCGTTCTACAAACTTTATTAATGAGAAACCGGCTCATTATTATTTTGAAAGACTTATTAATCTCGTAGGTTAATTAATTTGTTTCTAAGATTCCATTCGACCAATCTTTCATCATCATCAGCAACCCACACTCGTCCACTGCTGGACATAGGTCTCCCCTAATGCACGCCATCGCTCCCGATTTTCGGCCACTCTCATCCAGCCCACACCAGTCAGCCCCCGAATATCATCATCCCATCTTGTCGCAGGGCGTCCAACACTACGCTTACCGAGTCGCGGTTTCCACCCAAGGACTTTACGGCTCCAACCACCAATCACCAAATCCAACCAATCTTTATACAACAGTAATTATAATTACCTATATGAAACATTATGGTATAAGGCTGCCATTCCATACGAATTTAAGCTTAACGCTTAGACCATAGATTATTCTAGGATACAGATAGGTGGAATCAGGCAAAAAAACATCAGTGTGCCATAGAATTATGAGGGAATAGAGAGTGCAAATGTGTTTGCGCACACACTTGCGCATTGTAATATATCCTGTGCACGTGGCTGCTCATCAAGATTGGCCGCCGTTGCCGAATATCGGATGGAGGATTAATAATATTTAGCACATTAAAAACTGTAACTCTCATGCTCATTATTTTGTTACGATACGATCACAAGCAATACTGCATGCAAATTTATTCCATTAACTATAGAATGCAAATTATAGTGTACATAGGGCACAATAATTCATTATGGCATGGTAAGACTTTCTTTAATTATTTTTCTGAGTAAAGACAATATTACTTAATCCAAGTTTAATTTTTATTACAATATTTTTTAATTGAATGTGGGCCATTCTTCTCAACAAGATGTCATTACCCTGGTAGTCCTTAAAATTTATATTCTTCTGATATTGGTATTAGGTATAGTTTACCAGGTATATAAATGACCTTTTCTATAAAAAATACTTTAACGTATAATACCTGTTTCAAAATTCTGATGTGAATTTTGGAGGAACATGGATTAATTATGTTTTAATCCAATTACTGGTGATTCCTTGGATGCACATGACTGATATGTGTGGAAAACATTGGGCTTATGTCCAGCAGTGGACGACTGTATAGGCTGACGAATGATGAGCATGACTATTTAAGGCTAATTATTTTCGCTCCTAATATCTCCAATTAGTTAATGCTAACAAAAACCCCTGACAGATTGAAGATCCACGAGAGTAAATCTACTAAGTCTTAAGGAAAACACGATGATACCGTACCCTCGATATTAGCGCTAATGTTATACCGCGAACATAGACTACAGACATGGGCATAGACTTTCACTCGAGTGAAAAGATTTATAGATTTAGCCTTCGTCATAGAAACACTAGATACAGCGTAAAATAAAGTAAAAAATCAGCCTATACAAATACTGTCCCTTTGCAGGGCAAAGGCCTTCATCATATAAATCAGTCATCGCTGCTATGATGAGATTAATCACCACGCATGCCTGATGCAAATTGGTGATCACAAACGTTACTGATTATATTCATCGCTACTATGATGGGACTAGGTTTAAGCGTGTTGAACGCTTGCCTAATGCGGATTGGCTATCAGTGATCACTGATCACAAATACAGCGTGATCACAGAAAATAGTGTGAGCGAGTTATGAAATTATCAAAGGGTTTAACTTCAAAAAAGAGTCAATTACTAGGATGGCCCTAGTACTCTTTTTTAAGTTCTACCCTTCTACCTCTATCGAGTTTAAGTTAGAACTTAAAGGACCTCAATCGCGGAAAAACTCCTTAACTACTGTAAGAAAGTTAAGTTTACTGTATTTTATTTTAGACCCTTATCCAAAGTATTTGGTTTTAAATTGCGTAAATGTTAATAGCGCTTCTTTAAAAATAGAGCTATCATTGACGGTGACACTTTTACCGTGGTTTATTATTAGAAAAAGAACTCTGCCCCATAATGGGCGTCAAATTATTCTTTTTCATCAATTTATTCAATTATAAATTTATTTTTATTTTAAAAATTAAACTAACAAAATGCATCTTGAGACAAAGAAGGTGCTTAGTTGACTGAACTAGTTCGATTTGAACAGGTACGTACCCATCGCAGAACTACAGGGACCCAGACTTTATTGAAATCATGTAGGCAGATACCGTTAGGGCGTCACGAGACGCGTCCGTCACGTAATCCGAGGGCGAAGTAAATAGCAGCCTATTACCTGTGATTACATTATTATATTCACTTTAACGCGCTTTGTCACGAGGTTACGATGACACGATCCATCGCTTAGCCGCGTGAGGAACCTGCTCCTTTTGATATACCGTACTATTAAGGTGGTATATTATGGATAAAATTATTCGAAATACCAAGAATTAAAATATTTTGTTCCGAAGAAAACTTGGGAATGGGCGTGACGACAAATCCTAAAATTATAAATAAATTGAGACAACATCACATATATGGCCTGGTCCCAAACTAAGGTTTTCACTACCAGAAACAATGATAGAACCACAAACACTTAGACCAAAACAAATATATGTTTCATCAGCAAATATTTGTCTTGGTAGGTACGGGAATCGAACTCACGACCCTTGCGTCTCAACCGGCGCTCAAACTACTCTGCGCCAAACAGGTCGTCAAAACATCAACAAACCTCGGAGGACTGGATAGTAAACATTAATAAACAAACGTTTGTTTCTACTTTGCAAAAATAATGCGCCTATACTTGATCTAAATGCAATAACTCGTTGCAAACGATAGAGTATATGTAAATGAAAATAAATGACAATTAAGTTGTTCAAAATGGTCCGAATCAAAGACTGGCAGTTGGTGTCATATTTTATTCATAATTAATGCATGAACTACTCTACCGTCTGCCACGAATCTTTGCGTTTAGTAGGTATACAGTCATATAACGATGCTATGGTCCACTTCGTTAAGTTCTTCAGATTAAGGGTTGCAAAAGTCAAACAGCGTCGGCTTCATTGTAATTACGAGACTTCCTAAATCTTCTTGGATCATTGTTCCAATGTACCTCGGGCCCTGAAGCACCGATACTTGACGCTGATGATAAGTATACACGTGCTTTGCAACGATATTTCTCATATTTTTGACGATGGCGAGAAAGGCGCGAGAATTAACCCTTGCTCTTCCGACTAGAGCAGTAGGGTAAGGTTACTAACCCGCCTGACCTTTTCGGGTCACTGGTAAATACCCGACTTAACAGAAATCGGGTCGCTATATCTTTACACTGCAGCACTGTAGTGATGTAGCCAAACTGAATATTCATCAGCTGCCTACGCTGTCCAATGTGCGGGCGAAATTACTTACACTACGAGTCTGCCTATCTTAATTAAAATATTGCTATTTTCGGCCAGATATTATTAATTGTTTTTATTTTATTTTACAATATTCTTAGTAGTTACTAGTGTTTGGGTAACCAATGCGGTATACTCAGTTAATGTCCAACACAAATTATCAATAACAACAAATTCGATTTCCTATGAAATTGTGATCTGCATCCATCGGAGCCTATTCAACGTGTCTCTGACGACCGAATAAAACTACAACTATGTCGTTTAGCTCAGTGGCTTAAGCGACAGTTGAGAGCTATGGTTGCGGGTTCAATTCCCGCACCAACACAAATAGGTGTTGATGAAACAATGTGTTGAGTCTGTTATCTGAATTTATTTATTTATGCAATAAATGACCCAGGGTCCAAACTACCAAGGTTTTCTTGCAAAAATGTAATGTAGTACAATGGAGGGCTTACATTTTAAAGTAAGCCCACAGAAACGAGCCAGCGATGCATTTTATCGACGTATTGTTCACCCTCTTCAAGAAGAGAACAGTGCCCAATAACCCCGACGAGACTCCTTCAAAATTTGTCTCAGCTATTCTCAGAGTTGCCATCTAAATGATGTCCTTTTGTTGCGTTATTATACTAAACTTAAGGTTTAAAATGTCATAGTTATAATCAAGTCCACCAACAGGACCACCTTAAAGGACTTGGACTAGGAAATCTCATTCGAGTCGATTACTTGACACGTACGTAACGTAGATACCCTCGTTATGTTGAATAAACCACAAATAAAAACAGAAATAATTATTTTAACACCCAGATACGAAACTCAGTTTCAACTGATACTACATCACAGTAAGCTCTATGGTAACTCAGTAAATAAGAACGCGCCTTCCACATGTCGTGGTTCGAATACGACCATTCACCATTGGATTTTATAAATCTATGTACTTATTCTACCATTAAACCCATCTTCTATACTCTTTATGAAGTGATATACTCTATAGACATCAACAAACCTCGGAGGACTGGATAGTAAACATTAATAAACAAACGTTTGTTTCTACTTTGCAAAAATAATGCGCCTATACTTGATCTAAATGCAATAACTCGTTGCAAACGATAATGTTGGTTCAAAATGGTCCGAATCAAAGACTGGCAGTTGGTGTCATATTTTATTCATAATTAATGCATGAACTACTCTACCGTCTGCCACGAATCTTTGCATTTAGTAGGTACGAGTATATAGTCATAAGACGATGCTATGGTCCACTTCGTTAAGTTCTTCAGATTAAGGGTTGCAAAAGTCAAACAGCGTCGCCGCGTCGGCTTCATTGTAATTACGAGACTTCCTAAATCTTCTTGGATCATTGTTCCAATGTACCTCGGGTCCTGAAGCACCGATACTTGACGCTGATGATAAGTATACACGTGCTTTGCAACGATATTTCTCATATTTTTGACGACGATGGCGAGAAAGGCGCGAGAATTAACCCTTGCTCTTCCGACTAGAGCAGTAGGATAGGGTTACTAACCCGCCTGACCTTTTCGGGTCACTGGTAAATACCCGACTTAACAGAAATCGGGTCGCTATATCTTTACACTGCAGCACTGTAGTGATGTAGCCAAACTGAATATTCATCAACTGCCTACGCTGTCCAACGTGCGGGCGAAATTACTTACACTACGAGTCTGCCTATCTTAATTAAAATATTGCTATTTTCGGCCAGATATTATTAAATTGTTTTTTATTTTATTTTACAATATTCTTAGTAGTTACTAGTGTTTGGGTACCAATGCGGTATACTCAGTTAATGTCTATGCAATACAAATTATCAATAACAACAAATTCGATTTCCTATGAAATTGTGATCTGCATCCATCGGAGCCTATTCAACGTGTCTCTGACGACCGAATAAAACTACAACTGTGTCGTTTAGCTCAGTGGCTTAAGCGACAGTTGAGAGCTATGGTTGCGGGTTCAATTCCCGCATCAACACAAATAGGTGTTGATGAAACAATGTGTTGAGTCTGTTATCTGAATTTATTTATTTATGCAATAAATGACCCAGGGTCCAAACTACCAAGGTTTTCTTGCAAAATGTAATGTAGTACAATGGAGGGCTTACATTTTAAAGTAAGCCCACAGAAACGAGCCAGCGATGCATTTTATCGACGTATTGTTCACCCTCTTCAAGAAGAGAACAGTGCCCAATAACCCCGACGAGACTCCTTCAAAATTTGTCTCAGCTATTCTCAGAGTTGCCATCTAAATGATGTCCTTTTGTTGCGTTATTATACTAAACTTAAGGTTTAAAATGTCATAGTCATAATCAAGTCCACCAACAGGACCACCTTAAAGGACTTGGACTAGGAAATCTTATTCGAGTCGATTACTTGACACGTACGTAACGTAGATACCCTCGTTATGTTGAATAAACCACAAATAAAAGCAGAAATAATTATTTTAACACCCAGATACGAATCTCACTTTCAACTAATACTACATCACAGTAAACTCTTTGGTAACTCAGTAAATAAGAACGCGCCTTCCACATGTCATGGTTCGAATACGACCATTCACCATTGGATTTTATAAATCTATGTACTTATTCTACCATTAAACCCATTTTCTATACTCTTTATGAAGTGATAAACTCTATAGACATCAACAAACCTTATATAAAAACCGAAAATTCGAAACACTAGCATGGTTCAATCGACGCCCAGC
Organism: Cnaphalocrocis medinalis; assembly: GCA_014851415.1. NCBI lineage: Eukaryota > Metazoa > Arthropoda > Insecta > Lepidoptera > Crambidae > Cnaphalocrocis > Cnaphalocrocis medinalis. The sequence continues at coordinate 8,258,400 of CM026289.1, read as the reverse complement.
GCCACCTATTGGTAGACAGTGGAACTACTGTCCCGAAACTAAGTAAGGGCGGGTCACTATAATATATAATAGATCGCTTGTTCCAATGACTTCCGAAGTTACAGTTATATCAGATGGTCACTGTTAATTCGAAGTAATCAAAACTGGCGCCGTCTAATCACAGTTGCAATAGGAATACAATTCCTAACCTAGTCGCCGATACTTACTGTCACGGTTATAACTTATTCCGAAATTCCGTTAACAGAGGACAACCGTAAAATAAACGTTGCGAAACGTGCCAGATCATTCGTGGATCTTTGCATATAAACGATTTGCCAAATGATATGCACTAGTTACTGAGTACGAAATTCAAATTTAGTAATTACTTGTAGGTCTTATTTCGAGTCATGAGTCACAACAAAGATTGCTTCGTCTAGCGTCGCCGTTTGCAAAAAACCTGTGAAACCAACGGATTCGAGAGAAAATAAACGTCCATCGGGTTTCCCACGGCTTCAAAAACGTTAGCAGAAGACGAATATTTTTATAACCACTTTTTTTAATAATATCGCTATTAGCGTTCCGCTGTTGAAAGCGATTTCGGTTCTCCTTACTTATTCTATGGAATAAAGTATGAAATACGTAGCTGACTGGAACTTTGGCGCGCTAAAATATATTGGTGAATTTCTTTGTGCTCAATGAGTTATATAAAAAGTTCGGATGTAATTTGGAAAAACTTCAAAAGTAATTGAAAGGTCTTATTGATTGAAGTCAAAGAAGACCAGAAAATAAGTACGATGTTATTTCAAATAACTAAATACGTGCACTTTTTTGCAATATTAAAAAAATATAATCTTGTTTGAAACAGCTTATAAAACATCGCGGAACCCAATTTATATGCATTTCAACACGTAGGTACTTGTTTCGTTCTTAAAGTAACTGTTTTGTTTTTGTCAGCCATTTTCATTGTTGGCAGATAGACACAAAAAGTTCAGTTGCAAAACGAACTTGCAATCGTATAAACATCCGTTTATTTCCGCTTTAATTTAAAATCTATTTAAACTCTTCTGGGAATCGTTTTAGAGGAGAGTACCTAATATCTAAATTGTGTTTTTTATTGAAAAACGGAACATCATTAATTTTTCTAACGATGGTAATACCAAATGTGGAAACGCACTTTACTTGAATGCTCAAAAAAGGAGCTTTCTAAAAGGCTGATCATCCGCGACATGACGTAAAAATTAAAAGGAAGTTTATGATCACGCAATATTATGTGAAGTGCATAATACCTAATACTGAAACGCAAGGATGATAGTCCAGTATATATGTAGTTTCTTTCATGCGCTTCGTCGTCCACTGTTTGAACAAGCTATCTTGAGCTGTCCCTATCAAGCAAAAGACGTATGTGGATGATACACCGCGCTGGGCAGTTGGGCTCTCCTATAATCTATCTCACGCATGGGCACCAGCTGACCCTCATCGCTGAGAAGAGAGACAAACGGCAGCTGTTCGTCACCTCGTTTCATTGCCGTGACTTCTCTAAATTGTTTCAGATCTGAGTGTCCTGAAACTGTTAGTAAGTGGCATTGAAGATACCTACATAATAAGAATGCTATGTTTAGGGTTTAAATAAGAATGCCATAGTACCTACATGTATGTATAACGCCATGATTGGAGCCTTGGGCATACCTATCGATACAAATAATTAATACTTTGTTTACTTATTTGTCTTGCGCATTTATTATTCCTTAATAATTTACATAAAGTAGAGGTTGTTGAACACTAAAGTAACATTAAACCATTGCTGGCTTATTAATTGGAGTAGCAAATATTTATATTTACACAAAATATTAAAGTCTATATTTAAGATCTAATATTTCAGACTTTATTTTAAACCATTCGCGAGAAGAGTCAGTGACACTGCGATAGATTTTGAAGCTGTTTTAAAATATGCAAATACTTCAATAATTTCATACTTCAAAATAGTTGTGAATATTGAAAATGTTTTAGAATGTATAAAATGTTGGTAATGTATGCTTACAGTAATTAACTTGCTCTTCATAAATACCAATCAATCAATCATGTACAAACTCGGAAAAGTACTTAGGAACTGTCTACTCGTATATTGATTAATATAATTTAGAATTAACGTGAGCAGAGCAGAGTGTTTTTGACAATTTATTATTTCAAAAATAAATTGAAATCAACCTGCGTAGCTGATATCTCGTACCTTGCGCGTTTCTGATTACAAATTGACCTTTCTCTAAAAAGTTGGTAGCGAGAAATGTAATTTCATGGTCCCCCAAAAATAATGCACTTTTTTGAGACCTGATCAATCAACCCTGCACATCTGCTGAAAATTATTTAAAAAATATATGGGCACAAAAAAGACCCGTCGTCTACTTAAATAGGAGTTTTCATTCAGCATTACAACAATGGCCCTTCCTTCATTGGCACACTGACGGTTGATTGCGGCTTTAGTAAAGTCGGCAGAAAAAGCTGGCGAGAACACTTAATTGATAAGTATTTTACAAAATTGATACAATAAAATATCAATTATTTTTTCACGAGTAGGCACTCATAAGAATATAATAGGTGATAAGTATGTACACTTTTATAATTTATTTTTATTATATGTATAGATTCATATTCTCTTTGAGTCTAATTTTACAATTTAATAAACTTAATCTATAGACAACAAATTTAGTAAGTCTTTTATAAAGTTTACCAATGATTTCTCAACTAAATATAATTAGCACCGGCATCTTTACTTATGTAACACGTCCGCTAATATCATAGAAATATGTTTGTCAATGCATTGATGAAGCTTGGCGTAAAAGAATGTGAAAATATATTTTTCTGCGTGTTTTATTGGAATTTTATATGATTTATAATTATTTACTACGTTTTATACAAGAAAAAATAGTTTTTGCCCCCCATAACTTATCCATATAAATTAGTCCTTATACTGAGACTCAATAACAAAATTGACTGTATCTCCAAAAATATCTTCCAAAATTGCCCATATTTTAGCAACATTCTTCTGCGCACGGTACCAAGTTACGCACACATACGCGTCCTGTACGTACAACTAGTTAATTTCCTTTGTGACAAAGGCCGTCGCGGCGGGGATGGATGCGTGGAAATCGCGATGCGTCACGGTGATCCACGCACGGCCCGTAGCAGCCGCTCTGTGTGGGACGCAGCAGCTAGCTAGACACTGGCCCTTATGTGATCCGTTTTTGATGGCGGTTTAGTTTTGATATCTTCTATCCGTAAAAGTGAATTGCCATAGTAGGTGCATGCACGCATGCGTTTTTAGCGTACGGGTTATAATAGCCGATAAAATACAATATTTACTTATCTATCTGTAACAGTAATTTCCTAAATGTATGTATACGTAGGCCGTATGGCCTACAGCAGCTGATAAACACTATCCCTTGTAATATGATAGTAAAGGTACCTTTCTGTAAAAATCAATTGCTCCGTGTATGCGCTACGGTATGAATCTGCAGACAGCCCGTAGCGTAGCTTTAATGGATGCAGTAGCTAGACACTGGCCTTTATGTAATTTTTTTTTATTTAAATCCTAGTACTTATGTTCTATCTGTGAAAAAAAAAATCGCTTAAAATATGGTTGCGTTACAGACGTAGCAGGACCGGATCGTAGCAGCCTCAATGTATACGTACACCTAACATGCCGTCCCATGCCGTGCCCCGTTTTTTAAAGCTTAGTCCATTCAACATGTTTGCTATCTGTATACCGAAATAAAAAACAAACAATCATTTCTTTTCCAAAAGAATAAATTTTGATACAAATAAAAACAATTGACGGATTTTATAATCGGCCTGTTGACGCCTCATTACGTTACAGGTTTTTCTTAATTGTGGTCATGTAAATTTTTCGAATTGAAAACTTGAAAACTTAGTATTTCTTCTTAATATATATGCAAGTTTCATAACATCACACGCAAGCATAATTCTTTGTACGTTAAAATATATCCAAGGTGCTGCGTAAAAGTATAGGTCATAGACACCGTGGAAGCGCGGTTCAGCTTGGTTATTAGTAACCAGTTATTTAATTAATGGCTGGTATAGACATGGCCATGCAATCGGCTAGCCTGCGTGGGATGCTAGAGCCTACCAGTCAGCAGCAATCATGTTCAGGGTATTAGGAGATACAATCAACGCCTTTCACCGGTGGAAAATATGGTGTGAAATATAGCGGGTTTTGACGTTATGGCTTTACACGAGAAGTTTGCGGCTGGAATGGTCAATAAAAGGAAACCATGTGAGCAAATAATGCTTACTTTGAGCTATAGGGAGGCTTCCGTTGATGTGTATTATGGCTTGTATTAGAGTACCTTTTATAGTATTTTACTCCTATTATACCTTTTAAAATTATTTATGATTAATTGACATCTAGAGTTGTTTGTAGATTATTGTTAAAAAATGCATCTATTTTAATTTTTGTTGCTACTGAGTCCGGTTGGGGTTGTTTATTTGGAAATATCTTTCGATGTAGAGGATTCAAGAGCATAAAAGTGAATGTGTTTGATAGCGTTAAATAATTTATACGATCATTATTAATTAATATGTTACGTATATAACTCTCTTACTTTGATTTCTTGTTGCCAAGCAAAGGCTGGAAACTCATGCTAACAAGATCGGTTCAAGAAAATTCTCGTAACTAAATATAGGAAATATGGGAATATTAAATTTACTCCCTGCTCAGTGAGTTTGATTCGCAGAGGGCCTCGTTAGGCATATAATCTGAGAAGGGAGGTTTAGATTTACTAGTTCATATGAGATTTCATTTCAAGTGGGAAAAGAAGGTGCCTCTAATAGGTCCTCTGCGTAATATGAGATTAATATTTAGACCGTTTAATATGAAAACTAGTTTATATGACTTTTTTATATAGACGAGCAGACAGATCATCTGATGGTAAGCGATTGTGGCCGCCCATAAAAACCTGCAACACCAGTGGAGTCACAAGTGCGATGCCAACCTTTTAGCCCCATTTCCCGTGATTGGGCCTCACTCACTCGGCGAAATACAGCGAAGGCGCTGCTTGGCTTAAACACTCTTTGAAGTAATAGCTCAGGCTCAAATTTTCCACTAAATCCTAACTGATATCAATTTAAAGGACAAAATATTTAATAGGAGAATACATCAGAATATACAGAAATAAATAGATTAACTGTATTAAAATAGAAAATTCAATATTTTTATGTTGTTAGGGTAAACATTTTTCACTTCGCAATAGTATCACGTTTATGATAAGAATTTCACATTCACCCCATTTACTTACCATCGTTAAGAAACAGCGCACGAATCTACTACACATGAACAATTTACGGATCCTCACTTAAAATTTGTGAAGTGCTATATAAGTCTGGACAAACTTGACTCAATTCCGCCATTACACGACATCGTGTGAATAGTTACATCTGGCAACAGATACACGTATACCTGCCTAAATATACCTAATATTCTCAAGCAATTTCCAACTTTATCCTTAACATAAATAGAGTTGAACGTCAGTTTGTAAAATGTTATGAAATTAGGTTGATATGTTGCCTTCTATACCCGCTTAGAAACTAACTTGCGAAACCAAGTTAGCATTCAGATTAGTGATGGGTAATAAATGTCGGTGTTATTCAATTAATCGCACATTTTCAAGGGGAATACATTATGTAACTAAGTAGGATTTAGATATGCAGAAGATATTGCCGCCATGATAATTTCTCAAAGTATGCGATAAATCTATCTCTTTCTAGGATGTACGCCTAAAGGGGAGAATTAAAGAACCCAGAAAGCAATAATTTCATATGAAGTTACAGTGACTAAAAAAAATATTTTCAATGTGGACAGTAGTTTTCTAACATACGAGTAAGTTTGGGAAATTCTGTTCTTACTAGTTGGACTTCTGTAATATGATAATTTTATTATAACTGGCCATTATACGTTACTAGTAAGTAAGTAAGTATCAGCCTATATACTGTCCCACTGCAGGGCAAAGGCCTCCATCATAGAAATCAAGTTATCACTACTATGATGGGCTTAGGCTTAATCACCACGCTTGCCTAATGCGGATTAGTGATCACAAACCCGCGTAGTAGACTAGTATAAGATATAAATTGTAGGATTAGTAAATTGAAGATTAAAGAAAGTAGTACCTATTGTGATGTTTACACATTTGAAGAAAAAGTCACTTGGGTACTTAATACGGGAGACAAATAATAGTGAATTTTGAGTACCTATCTATTCAGTAGACGTTATTCATGTTAGAACCAGCATACTCACACATACAAATTGCTGTGTGTGCAGAGCTAACATGCACAAGATTGAAAATAAAAATATATAAATGCCCTCCTTGAGTGATTGTCCTTGCAGTACATAGAGATTTTTCGTTCAATGTCTTCAATTCATTTCAGTGAAACTTAAATCCATTTTTTTACTGGGAGACTTTCAGAGGACTGGTCCTATGTAAATAAACAAATAAATAAATCGTTCTAACCACTTTTACAACGATTGAGATTAACAGACTCCTTCAATCTCTATTAAGGGAATCTAGACACGAATAGCCTAGTTTATTTACACGAAGCTCTTTGCTGAAGCAGTCAGCTGCAAATGGAAAAAGCAACGCTAGTAGCATATTAAAAATAATATACCTATCTTCCTACTAATTCGAAATCCTCTGATGTAGGGAATGTGCATATTAACGGTGCTGCCAACTAATGCCATCTTTTTAATCTTAATTTGCTCTCTTAGTCAATACAAAGTGCTGCCACCTACAATTACTCCCACATAGCCGGTGCTGCCAATTGGTGCTCTCAATTTCAACTTAATTAGTCATGTTAGTCAATACAAATTGTTGCGACCTGTAACTCCTGCACGATTACATATAAACATTTATACGATATTAGATACCTACATAATAAGTTTGTATTTTACAGGCCATAGTTCGAGTATTTTGCTGAAGACGTTGTTGACTCGTAGAAATTACAATCATATTCATCAAAAATTCATAAATGAAGAGCCATTCATAAACAATATTAACTATTCGAAGTTCTTAGCAAAGCTCTTGACTTACAATACAAATCTATAAAATAACTAGTGGCCCGCCCTCACTTCGCGAAGTGTGGCTCTCCCACGGACAGATATTCTCTTGTTTTGTGACAACCACAACGAAAAAGTATGAAATAGTGGATAAATGTATCGATTCATACTGGAAAATAGGCAAGAAGCCGTCGTTCCCGAAGCCATCCCGTCTGCGCGGGTCCTGCGCATGCGTTCCCGGAATACAGGCGCGATTAATACCGACACAAACTATTTCCGCTTCACCGAGACAAATCATAATTACTCCTTCGAGCCCGCTCTTACGCACCCCCTTTGATGTTTTTATACAACGACCAAGTTAAAACAAATAGGACGTCGCAACAGCGATTATACGTCTCCGTTAAAACGATTCGAAACGGTGATGGCTTTTTCGCCCATTTCTGTCCCTGTGTGGTCCGCCGTTTTGGAAAATTTCACATTTTGTTTTTGTTGCCAGTCAATAATGTGACGTCTGAGCAATCAATCGGAACAGGCTCTTGAGTTTTGTTTCCCACAAGCAAAAAAATAGTGTATTCATCTCTGAGCTCTTGACTTGTTTCGGGGTTATTATAAGGTTGTTAGCTGGTGTTAGGGATAAGACAACAACATAGTTAACTTTTTTATGCTCTATGTCAATTAATATACGTCTCTGATCGTGACTCAACTTTTAGATTGGTCATTTTAGATTTGAATATTTGTTTAAGTTTGAACCTTTTAGTATTCGTTCAGTCCACAATAAATATTCATAAACACTTACTAGATGAAAATAGTACCAAAACCGAAGGTGTATTTAATTTGTATTCTAATTAGTCGGAAAGCCCGGTTTTAATTGCACAATAAGAACCGTTAAACACATACACGGAACGCTCCGTAAATATTACTAGTTGGACAGCGGCCTAGTGTCAAACAGCGTATTTTGGGTGCAGGCGGCGATCACAGATGCCACATCCGTCGCTCCCACGTGGAAATCGATTTTCCACGCTATACCAGCTGGCGCGAGCGACAACATTAAACCACACACACCTCGCAACCATCACTAAACCTCACACATCTTAAAATCATAGCAATAAAGATCAATTCCGATTGAAATAAACCTTCCTAACTACCCTAATAGGGTTGTCTCGGCGTATGTACTTTGAAAGTCAAAAGTTCCTTTGTTGATATTTTTAATGTTTCGCACATTGTTGTAGACCTACCGCGTTTGATCCGATTGCAGTAGTTATTTATGATTATTAGAATAGCGTGCCGATGCCGAATAATTAATTTTTACGTCCAATTCTTTATTGTGCAACTAGTATTGATGATCTTGTCATTTGATGCGGTATAATCATAGTTACTGGATTAAAAATTTCTTAAATCCTTTTTGGAAATGCGGGTTTGTAGTGAAACTACGTATATTGTTATAAACTGGGGAAAAGATGCAAACGATGAAACTTATTTTTTTTATTGCGTGTAAATGTAAATAATAATACATATTTAAGCAGAATACATATTATTTTCAAATATATGTAGGTATATATTATAAACCGTAAGTTGATCATTGGAATTTGACCAACTTTGGAATAATCAATTGTAAATTTCCACAAATTGATCAACTTACGATTCGTGTAATATTATGAATAAATACCCATCTTATAACTTCTATCGACATTTATAAATGCCGCCCCATAAATAACTTTGATAAGTTTAGTTAGTCTAGTTAGACAGCTTAAGATTTTAAATGATGGAAGTTGCGAAAGTGTCACTCTTTTATTAATTACAGCCATAAAATGTTATTGAGCATCCGCATTAAACCATGTTACAAATGATGAAGGATTTTAATCATCAAGAGGTAGCGAGGGAAATAAAAAAATATCTGCTGCCTCGCGTTTGATTGACGACGCCCGTCGTCGGGGCATCTTATGCAGAAAGAGTGATTGCAAGTGCTTGAAACATCTCAGAAACGTCAGAATTTGATTGGTGATTCCCATGTGTAATACAAGTAGCTAACAAAGAGGCGTATACGACGAATAGTGGTTACCATCCATCTTTGTCGCTCGAAGGTCGGCTCGAAACGAAACAATACGCTCGCGATGAGAACGTAAAGTTGTGCTAATATTAAAATTGTTCGGATGAATTCGGGGCAATATCTGAATACTGATGAAACATTTTATTACAAACGTAGGTGTTTTCGTTTGAGTCATTTATTAAACTTTTTAATTGATATGAGACGGATCACCTGATGGTAAAGCGATTCCCGCCGCCCACAGACATCCGAACACCTGTGGAGTCACAGCTCTTAACCCCCTTCCCTCGAATTGGGCTTTCAGTACCCTCAATCACTCAGAGAAAAATAGCGAAGGCTGCTTCACGCCGGTCTTCTATAAGACAGGGGTATCACTTCAGTCTGGCCCATTCCCGCAGAAGTGTGGCTCTCCCATGGTAGGTACCTTATTTTATTTCACTCTCGGTTTTACTACTTATTTAATATTTAGCAAGTTATTCGTACGTAGTCTGAAATTATTAAAATAACATTTAGGTTCTTAACTTACCTATTACATCATTTATTTATGTACATAATGGAAAAAGCAAATAAGTTATGTTGTGAACTTTTTTTTGGCTATTGGTAATAAGTACCATGACAAAGCAACAGTAACAATAAAGTAAGTAAGTAGGTAGTTGTATACCTACAACTGACAATATTTTAGTATTGACAGATTTTTCCCGTATCTATTAAGGTCAAGATCCAAAGATACCAGACTATTCAAATAGACAGCAATGATTACACGTTTCCTATTAACAAACATGCATAAAACATCGAAATCAAATCAAGCCTACCCTGTCAACAATTGATTTTTCCGTCATCATAACCAATTATAACTGCATACAGTGTCGTATAAAGACGTTACCAATCCGGTTAGGCGCGACTATTGATTGAGCACACTCAAATTTGTGGTGATATAATTAGGCATATGACATGAATTCAACGGGTATCACAATGGAACAGACGAAGCATAGAATCGTATGGCGGCGTAACAGATGCGAGTTCGCCGTGCTACGCGAGATGTGACCACTCAATCGAACTTACTAAATACCTGGATCTAATCAGCATTTCTACACCCATTTTTAACAGTTAATTTTACACGTATCTTAGCATTATACGTTTGATTTAACGCATTGAGCACCATGTGGTTGTATCTTTTAATACGGTCAGTGTTGGCGAATCGGTTTACATGGGCTTTAAGGTGCGGGAAATGTTTGTAAATTAAGGTCGTGATTTGGAATTTGATTCAAGGCTTCACTTTCTTTTGTAGAAGTTTAACAATAAGATTTGCTATCTTACCGACTAGTTACACAAAAGGATATTTTGTAACAAGTTAGTACTTAGTCTCAGATTTATTATGTTTTGGAAATACACGTATTTTAATAATGTAGTTTTCACTGGCACCCGACCATTAGCCATAGTATCCGAAAAATCAGCATTCTTTAATTTTGTTCATATCCTTATATTAAAAGTCCTTCACATGTTTCTAGGCATATGTACTATTTATTAAACATACCTTGTATTGTTTAATGCTGTACAAATGTCGTGAGCTTGTTATTTGATGTTACAATATGTACTTATATTAGCTACGAAATGTTTAAATTGTTATAATCAAAACATAACTCATAAATAATTAAAAGTAATTGATTTTCCTATTTCCCACGGTTAATTTTACGGGTAAGTAGTGTTTCATGTCTGATTTTCTACACTTAATAATATTTTTGTTCTACTTTTTACCGGGTTTTTATTTTTTCGGGTTATGAACAACAATAAAAAATGCGTGGAATAAGGGTTCACTTCGAAGATATCAGAACTATCTAATGTCAGACATAAATCATATCCTCATTAACCAAGTGATCAGCTATTTTCCGACAAACCATCAGAAAATAATTTATACAAAATGAAATTTCGGATCCTAACATTTGAATTACAATAGACACCCCGACAATCGAAGCGTAAAAGTCATATCCCCTAACTACGTCCCCTCTTCAACTAGGCATAACCGAACCGCGTCAGTTACAAAACCCCACGATATATTTCAACTTACCCTAAATGTTAGTGTTGTGACAAGAATTTTATAAAATTTTTCATGAAATCTTATTCGAATGAAAAAATTACAATCTGAGTTACTTTAGAGGGAGTCATGCGCTGTGTTTCGTCGAGTGAGTGTGGACACCGGAGGCCCGATTGGAAGGAAATGGGTTAAAGGTTTGTCAACCTGCGCTGTCGCGCACTTGTGACTTTACTGGTGTTTCAGGTTTTAGGCGGCGGCAAACCAACAGGTGATCTATTTGCTCGTTTGCCACCTATCACATAAAAAACTAAGACGGTGAGCTATTTATGTTCTGAGGCTGCAGAGGTTATTACATACTACCTCAGCAGCTCACCTCGAATCAGTGACGTCAGCGTTTCATAGAGCCTGCGTTTGACCTAAGCTCCACTCCAGTCTATATAGTGATATTTTTATGTGCAGACGAGAGGATGGATCACCTGATGGTAAGCGATTATCGCTGCCCATAGACACCCGCAACACCAGTGGAGTCACATGTGAGCTGCCAACATTAAACCCCCTTTTCCCCATTATGCCTCCAATACACTCACTCACTCGGCGAACTGTATTTCGCATGCGCTGCTTCTTGTTTGAGTTGCTAAAGGACTCAAAAACAAAATACTCAAGTAGCATCACTACCTTAAATAAACCCCTAGCTATAACATAAATCGTGAAAAGTAAATAAACGGCTGCCATTACTGCCCTGATTATTATTTCGTCCCTTATGTCAGGCAGTAGCCATTTTGATTTTATTATATTTTTTATAAACGGTTCGGAAGAATAATGGCTGTCGGTCTAAATGGGGGAATTGTACTATCGGGGAAAATATTGATGTGGGCTATTGTATTAGAGCTTAGAGTAATGTGAGAATCGTATTGATATTTCTTTTTTTTTTTAATTGTAAATGGGCTTGCCCTTGGCTTCCTTCTGAACTCTAGAAGAAGCCTAAGATGGAGCGGGCTTACCCAGCTCATAAAAGTCTCTGAGTGCGGTAGTTAAATTCACAAATGACGTCACACGCTACTTACTTTTAAAAATTGTATTCGCTGACAGTGCGTTAGTGCATTTTCTTGTAGGTACCTTGAAGTTTTAGTCTCTAAAAATGTTTACTTCTACGTCTAATTTAGTTATGCTCTGAGGTAAAAATTCGTTCTATTAATTTTCTTTCTAGCAAAACATTTTTACTCCCGGATGTACACATAATATGTCTTTGCCTGAAGAAGTATTTTTAGAAGCATATATTGTTAATACTTATAGTTTTGTATTTATGAAAAATACATTTTGTGGTGTAAACTATACTTATATGAAAAGTGATATGTAACGCAGACGATGTTCGCATTTTAGATGCTGCTATAAAACAACATAATATAATTATGTTGAAAGGGATGTCCTACACCTACAACATGATTTTTACCGATTATTTACGGCAACAGTTTGACGAATAAAATATTAATGGATTGCTATTAATATTATATTAATAGCTTAAAAAATTTTCGCAGACAATAGGCGCAAGAAAGTTACTACATACACACAAAGTAATTATGAAATCACATCAGTTCTAGCATCAATATTCAGGGTATAAATGAAAAAAAAAACAACGTCAAAATAATCGAAGAAAAATATTATACGAAGTTAAACTTTTCCTATTGGTAGCTCAAAGAACACCCTTGTCAATAGGTGACTAAGGAAAACCCACCCCTGACATGTTGACATTGACACTCTCGAAATAGGGGCAGATTGAGGGGAATCGATATAACTTTGACAACAATGGAATAGCCAAATTTTACTTATGCGTAAAAACCAAAAATACTTTTCGCATCGTGGAGAAAAACTTAAGTCAAGGTATTATAGAGTAAATAAATATTATATTTGGCGATGGTAGTCGACTTTTTGTTTATGAAGCAAGAGTGACACATATTACAGTCGACTGCAATAAAATGTAAACACCTCGACTCTTACGCCAGGACTATAGAGTTTAATTTTGAATGTGATTGTATACTTATTAGTGCACGTGACTGTACATCATCAGCTTCCACACTTTTTAGATTACTCTATGCCGCCATTTTATTGATGGCGACCAATTAGGATATTTAAATTACACAACAACACTCAATAGTATATGTACCTACTGAAGTAAGCTATGTGTAGTATATGAAACTTCTATTATACTTATTACTTACGTCATAACTATCATAATCGTAATGAATTATTGTTAGAAGTGGTCACTTTTCATAAATAAACTAATTTGCTACGGCTATAAAACAAATAAATCCAAACTTTTGTTTCGTGCGTTTCAAAACTCTTATTTCTATCACTCTACATTTGATCTCCCAGAGCTCATCATACTTAAAGCTCTCAGATATGGAAAAAAAAAGCATTAAGTCAACCTTGACCTTGCAAATGAGGCGACAAAAATATATTTAGATGACAGACAAAAGTAAAAAAGGCCTGTTTTCAGAGAAAAGTGGAAATATCACCGACGAACTCATTTCATTTCCGTCGTACAACACCGTAGTTACTTCACATTGTTACTCCTGTAGAGATGGCGACTTATCGACACTAAGAACAGTAGAAAATACAGGGTTAAAAGGGGAACACATTTTTGTTCTTGCTTAAGTTTACAATACTAAAAAAATAAAAGTATCAGCCTATTTAACGTCCCACTGCAGGGCAAAGGCCTTCATCATAAAATCAAGTCACCGCTGCTATGATGGAAATAGGCTTAATCGCCACGCTTGCCTATTGATGATCACAAACCCGACCAATGTTCAACAAATTCGAAATAACAAGTATACTTTTTGCTCGACCCGGGAATCGAACGCAGAACCCCGAGATCACGGTTCGGTACTTAAATCAAAGTCAAAACTTATAGCTAAGCCGAAAAGGCGAAACATTGCGGTATGTAAACGACTCCTAGCGCCATCTATTGTTGTAGTGAGGAGATTTTGACCACTAATTGAAGATGAATGGAAATGCGCCGCGTCTCAAAAAATCCTTTAGCGAATTCCATCTAAAAATACCATAGCATGTAGCTAAGTCGACACATCCAATCTGAATTCCCCTTAACATCCCTAAACTGCGCAAATTGGATATTCAGCTATGCAAAGAACTCTTTACTCGTGATGGGGCGCAATATTCCGAACATTCCGCTCCGTACAGTTACACAAAATTCCATCTGCCTCATATCCTCAGCCATTTGTTTCCAGAGTACTCTTAGACTTGGAAAAAATATTACTTTAAAGCTACTGGCGAAAGTATTTGCAAGATGTTGCCAAACAAACAGCTTCGGTGTCTACCTCAATGTTCGGTGTTACAGTATGATTTTCCTTTTTTATTTCATCTAAGAATCTGCTAATGATGCTAACTAGGTTCAGACCGTTCCGTATTGTTGGGATAATAATCCTGACCATTACCATGATCCACTTGGTCTTGGAGTTTCCAAAACTTATTGGCCATGACAAAACTTAACTCATACTTGTTCTGTCGTCTTAAAGTTGTATTTTAGCATTACGTATTAAAGATACAATGGGTAATCAAAACGGAACAACTAACTGCTTGAAAAGTGCCGACCCACCACGTTTTGAGCCGGCATACGCACATTCATACGTCCGTATATCACACTCGGACCTCCTCATCTACGATACCTGCATGGGAGCCAACAATGGGGGAACACTTCACACCTATTACGTTACACCCCGCGGCCATTCATACTTCTGACGCCACACACAATGACATCGACATAAATGTCAACTTTGGCGGCGTTTTTTCAAAAATCGAACAGTCTTCATTCTCCTTTCTGCCAGTGATGCATTAGCCACGAATTAGTCGGCCAGTTCTTTCATTCGATATAATGTAATGTTCTTTTTATATTATCTGTGGCACATTCACGAAGTGACAAAGTAGTTACGCCCATAACTTGCGTGTGGTAGCACTTGGGTGGTTCGCCTATGTGAATCGAGAGTAGAAACTATTTTGTCGCTGTTACATAAAACTTTACTATTTCGCTTATAACATTGTCGTGCAAATTCTTGCTCATTGGTTTCTCCATTTAATAGCTGGCAATAATTTTTCGTCATTTCAACGTTTGATTGTGCTCATTGCTCAAGTCGAGACGACTGTCATTACATGGATTTTGTTTTTATTTCTTTTAAAATCTGTCTGTCTAGATTCTAGAACTGAATTTCTAAATGTATTTGCTAACATTCATCGGATATTTTTGTAACAGTATGACAAGTATGTGTCGGCCGAAAAATTACATAAAACATTATGTTAAAAAGTCATCGCTTAACACTTCCTAAGAACATTCGTTCAACTTTTGGCCAGACTCGACCAAAACATTGACACAATGACTTGATGAAAAATCTAGTGATGTAAGTAATTTGTCGCAGTGTAGGGCCGTTACACCACCGCAGAATATTAATTCTCAAGCAAATGATAAATGAAGGAACTCTAACAAAGTGGTATTACTTGGAAAAAGTTAGTTACAAACTCGTTTGTCTGCGTCGTGTAATTTAATTATCCTTGCAGATCTTTCGAAGCAGCTATCATCTACGTACTTACTTATTATGAAATTGTGACATCACGGATTGACTGAATTTTAAATCGACATCTTATAAGATTAAACAATTTACCTAATTAGGAATATAAAAAAATATATATTTACCTATCAAACCTCTAAGTTTACTAATCCTAAAAATTAAAGTTGGCTTACAACAATAATTATACTGTAGGATATTTATCAAAATTTGAATCGTTAAAAAAATATTTATTGATTTTTAGTTTATTTTGACATCTCAATCTAAGCATCTTTGAAAAGATTCAAAGAAATACAAAATGGCACCACCATACAAGGAAATATCACAATGTATAGCAAGTAGACGCGTGCGTTCCTAGAACTGCGAGAAAGAAAAAAGTTTTGAGTGTGAAATATTCCACGAAAATATTACAAACAGTACAAACGCCTTCGTCGTGTTTAATAAGTTCCCTTTAACATGTATGCTTTAATATGATTATTTCCTTTTATGTTAGGAAACATTTTGCTTGTTCATCAAAGGTCGTTTACATTGCTTATTAAAAAAGAGAGTACTACCTGCACGAAAAATATTGTTTGGATTGAATGTTGACGACCCTTAAGAATTTAGGGTACCTAGTACATATTAAATCTTAATTTATATAATCCATGATAAATTTAATTCTTTTTTTCGATTTTTTTTCAATAGCCACGCTTCAGCATGAATGGGCCGGCTTGACCGGAGTGATATCATGGCCTCACAGAAGACCGACGTGAAGCAGCGCCTGCGGTGTGTTTCGTCGAGTGAGTGAGGGCACCGGAGGCCTAATTGGGGGGCAAGGGGGTTAAAGTTTGGCAGCGCACTTGTGACTCTACCGATGTTGTAGTTGTGGGTTTCTATGGGCGGCGGCAATCGCTTACCATCAGGTGATCTGTGTTTCTCATCTGCCACCTATCACATAAAAAGTGATTGTACTCAGAACTCGTTCCATTTTTATTTTAGTTATATTAGATTTTTTCCAAATCCTAATTTCAACTTACTTTTACCATTTTTAAAGCTTACTTCATTTAAGCAAATTTTCTATAGAAATAAACCCATTCAACACTAACAAAAACTTGTCGCTGCAACACCAATACATCACTCAGGAAGCAATCAATAACAAGTAGCAAATCTGTCATCGAATAACGAAGGCTGGATAATGGAAAGCCACCTACCGGTAGCATCATAGTTTGGTTTCCAACAAAGGCTACAATATACGACCAAGACAATGACCAGAATTCCGAAGGTGCCACCATCTCAATGTACTTGTTGTGGTTTTGATACAACACGGCAGGCGTCTTGGGCTCGCTACCGAACAGTAGGACGAAACCTTTTGTTCTTCGCCCCACGTGAGGTCCAAATGCGGTTACAAATATATTAACCGATTCGTCTCGTTCGGAAAATTGAGACTTCAATTACCGTGACTTGTTTATTTATTCTACTTTCAGTTCCTGGAAACTCGAGAGCATTTTTTTATGTGATAGGTGGCTGAAGAGCAGACGTAATCACCTGATGGTAAGCGTCGCTGCCCTTAGATACCTGAAACACCAGTTACAAGTACTTGCCGGCTTCTGTATTCCCAGAGAGTTATAATTGGGTGTCTGTAAGTCGAGAGTGAATAGGCTTCTACTGGGAAAGCACACTACATCTTAAACCTTATTGTCACTCTCTATCAGGTGAGATGAGGTCAAGTGCAAACCCATTCAATACAAAAATAAATGCACTGCCAAACTTTAACCCCCATTCCCTTCGGTACCCCTCACTCAGTCGACGAAACACAACGCAGGCGCCGCTTCACCCCGATTTCTAATCACATAGAAACAAGTGAAGATCACTTTTATAGCTGTGAATTTAAAGGAAACTGAAAAGGTCTTGGCAATCAGACATTGGAACTACCTATCCCTGCTCCGATTTTGCTACCTTAACACCGTGTAGCTAAGTTTAGTTTTATTTGTACAGCGTTTAATGATTGAGTAGTGTATTGGTTCGACAGACCAGTAGATTTATTTGGAGAGGTTCCTTAATAAAGTTGAAGAGCTCCGTCAACTGGGCTTGGGTGGAAGCTTCGCTTTATTGTTTCTTTAACGATGCCAACAGTACTACCAACACTCAGGTTTATTAAGCTTCTCGACTTGTGCCAGAGCTAAGGTACTTCAAATTCCTATTAAAATAAATTGCTATAAGATTAATTACATACCTGCAGTTTAAGTTGCCTTTTAAGTTTTTTCAAGGAAGTTAACGACTTATCCACGTTTAATAGGTAGGTACTTATGATATATACGAGTACTTATGTATATGAGTCCATTATTAATACCTACTGTTTAACTTAATTTAATTGCTGCTTATTCATACGGGTATGTCTGTCATGTTATAACTTACTAAATTAATAGGGAGTTCTTACATAATTTACTATAACAATTTGTTTTAGAAGATGAAAAAAAGCGGCAAAGTGCGAGTTGACTAGCGCACTAAAGTGTTCCATATCATTGATTTTATTATTTTTCATCTAAACAGCCTATTGCAGTCCACTACTGGGCATAAATGTTATGTGCGTTTCTCTTAAATGTTATATACGTTTTATATACCTATATTTTTTCACTAAAATTGGAGAACTTACTACTATTACTTACTGTATGTTGTGAATATTTCAAGTACCATTCTTGCTATTGAGCAAAACCGAGCAAAAAATATCGCGATTTTTCTTTAGGAGCCCCCTTAAATATTTATTTTAGTGGCAACCGAAATACAAATATTTTCTCAAATTTACAAACTGGCGGGCGGATACGCAGACAGCGTAGGGTCTCATTTTTACCCTTATGGTGCGGAACCTTAAAAATTAACAAAAAAAATTTTTGATCATGTAAGTTCATACAAAAAAAAAACTAAAACAATGTTTTAAATTCCCCTTTAAAATCTGCCTTTCACGCTTCTATTTATAAAGCGAAATCAAGTGATTATCACAAATTATGCTTTGACAAAACTAACATTACTGTACAACACATTTTGTCTCCGTTCCTAGAACGTGCTAGTCGGTTGTAAATTTTGTTTAATTGCCACCATTTTGGGCGAAGGTTTTACTAGATATTTAGGGTGCTACCTCCTGCGGCTACGGGAGCCGGCCGTAAAACAATAAAGTTCTAGTACTGTTACTCCCTTTGTGATGCCTGACAATTGCTGACATTGGCTTAACTGCTCCCCATTGTTTTCGGCAACAAATGAACATTTTGAACAATGTAAGACGGAGGTATGGGCTAAGAAAAAGTCAACTGGATTCTCACTAACGACTGTCATTAGATTTTTTTTGTTACATCGATGTGTTCGTTGATTTTGTTGTAAAGTAAATGTAAGTACTTCTGTTTGTACAATTTGAAAGTTGTTTTGTATCCGTTCGAATACAGGAATCTGGATTATTAAAATCAGCGTGTATTTATACCATCAGCTCGATGGTAAGAAACAATGTCGTGAGGAAACCTGCATGTTTCGGATGATTTCTGAAATAGCGCTATCGCTTCATTTCCAAATTTTTGATATCCTTAATCATCGTTCGTTCCGAAGCTATAACAGTTGTATAGCGAGGGATGTATTAGTTAAGAACTAATAGTAGCGCGTAGTTTACTTAGCTTAGAGAATTGACACTGTTGGCTCTTAGCACGCATATCTGTAAACGCAGCCTTAAACGCAAGTTTGAATTTCAACTTGATACTTTCCTGCGTTCCTGAAATAAAGGGTCTAATTTGACACACAGAAGAACATATAGACAATACAGTGATGTTTTATAATTGTTACCGTTACTCTAAATTTTTAAATTCATATCTGTGTCAGAGTATCTAAGTAAATTATATTTTCCACATTAAGTAATTGTGGTATTTGCTACTGAAATAATCTAACTGACAACTACAATATTTTACCTAAAATTCTATGCATAATTGCATCCAATGATAACCAATTCTTGTCAACAAAACAATAAATCCCTCCTTCCAAAGGAGCAATTAAACATAACACCTCAATAAAATGTTTGTAAACACGAAAGCTCTCCAGCTGGGCCCCGTCACCCGCTGACGACCGGGCTAAGACAAAGCTGAGCCTGATGACTCACATGCCATAAATATCACCTTGTTCAAAACTCCGGCGGTACTTACAGGAATCACGAGCCAATTGTACATCCCTTCTATGCCAAACCAGACTAATAATTTACTCAAAACAACCCAAAAATGCTCAGTCTCCCCTTCAAAGGGTCACAGTTTGACGCCTTTTATAGTTTCAACTCTCACGTCTTTGTCGATTACAAAACAAAACAGCGTGTCGACACCCTCGCTTCTTTTATTAAAATTTGGTAAATTACAATTCCGCGACTGTCGAATGTGAGACAAAACTCGGAACGAATACCTCGTCTATTCAAACGCTCGTAACAAACGATAATGAAGGCAGTTATTTTTAAATTATGACCTCTATTTATACACAACTCTGTAGGTAACATTCTGTTAATATGTTCCATTTGACTTTCACGACTTAATTCTATCAGCAGTGTATTTAAAGAATCTTAGAATGTACTTTTTTACGCTCGCAACGAATCGTAGTTCCCATTGGTGAAACTTCCAGACGTGTCTTTTTAGACCTATCATGAATAAGTATTCACTTAGCTGATACCTAAATAGGTATGCTCGGTAATCAACAAAAAACAGTCGCCGATCGGTATTGAACTAAACACTTTTTGGTGGAACGAGTGGTGGACATGCACGACTTTCGCATTTGATCGAGAATACCGGTGAAGCAGGGAATGCCGCCGAATCATTTCTCGTGAGAACCGATAATGGGGCCCGGTAGACGGCAACAAGTGCCATCGTCAAATATTCTTGGGTGATTGTAGATTTTCGCTAAGCAAATGGTTTCGTCACGCTACTAATCTCGTCGGCTCTGAGAAGCAATTTTACTCAGTGTCTTCTGGTATTATAATTGCTACTTCCTATTGAACTTAGGTCCTGAGAATTGTGTCAAGATTTGTTTCCGACCGCGTGACGAGTTTCTACGATTATTTTTTAGACATACAGGTTTATACTCGGTACCAGTACTAATTAGTAGGTATTTCAGTAGTAACATTTTATTGTAATTTGAAGAAATTTCATAGTCAATTTTAAAAATAATCTTTTAAGGGCCTGCGGTTTAAAAAATTGCATGTATTAATAAGAAACATATAGCATAAGTAATATAATTGTAAAACTTCGAGAGCAAAACACAATTGATGTTCCACATTGTCTCCGGGAAATGCTTATGACATTGATGCAGTAGTCTACCCTTCACGCCTTTGTTTATAATAATAGTCTTACCCAAGCATAGTTCGAGAAAAAGCTGACTATTAAGAGTTAAATTATTTACGACTTAGGTATTTAATTTATCTATTTAAAATACGTATTAAACTTTTTATCTTATTTATACCTCCAATAAAACAGTACCTAAACAATTTGCAGAATATGGAATGGACTATGAAGAAATTGGAATGGATCCTGTATTTCTTATTTCGTAACACACATAGTTTTTGTATGAAGTACTTAAAATTTGTATACTGGGACATTGATGTAGATAAACTATACTCTTAATACTCATACCAGTATCCTACATACTACTTGTAAAACGGATTAGACAAAGCAAACTTGAAAACGGATTGGTGAAAATTATTCATAAAATATATAAGATATTACGAACGATAGATAATAAATTACGAACGATGGATCAAAGATGGATAGACAGGAGCGGTGAAAAATATTAGTTTAAAAAGATGCAGCCTTTTGTAAAATTGCTAAGCACATTTTTCCACACAGACATCCCTGTCCTTACCTCAAATGATCCCTTTAAAACTTGTAGAAAGACGAAGTGATTTCAACATCGCCGATTAGACTACGGAATCCTAATTAATCACACCCAATCTAGAGAAGTGTTTCAACAAACAGCGGCAACAAGTGGCCATCAGCCCGGAGACAGTGTCGAATCGCGCGGGTCGACACGTGCGTGAACTATCCGCTGTGGAAATCGATCACCGCCACAACTTTTCCGAAAAACTCGAGCCGACGACCGATTAGTGGCGATTTTGGACGCATCACACGGTCCCTTGGCGCACACTTGGCCTGTAACTGTCACCATTTTGCTGCCGTATCGTGTCGGTTATTTTTTAATGGAAAAATAAACCATGAAATAATCATAGGTAACATGCTTTCAGAAATAACCTGAATGGTTATCTGGATTTAGTTCTAAATTCCAATTTCTGAACGGGATCGTAGGTAACGTCAAATTTGGAGCATGAAAGAAATTCCCATATCCTTGTGCGAATTTGTACAACTAGCTCGGTGGTGAGGGAAAGCATCGTTCAGGACATTGATATACTAATGAACTCCGAGCCTTGGTTATTCCCACAAAGAATGAATTGATATGTTTACTGCTTAAACTCTGAAATCAGCTTCAAGTTTTGTTGGTTTACCTAATTCGCAGACAAATATGTAGGTTTAAAACCTTAACCAAAATATATATAAAAACTGTTAAACGTTGATCCGGATATTTCAAATTAAGAAGAAATGAAACTGAAAGATATGGGAAGATTTAAATATTCCCATATCTTTTTCAGTAATCTTCTACAGTTCACCAAGGATTCACGGTTCCGAAAAACCACGACTCCATCTACGAACACACTCGGCCGCGTCTAACTGTCGTCGCCATTTTGAATCGTTAATTACCGTATTTTTCCGTTTCTCACGCGTTGCAGTGTGAGAATAATTGAAGATCAATCGTTTAGGAACAAGTCTCCGTTATGCAAACGTTATGATATCGAACCGAATCGACGATATTTTACGTATGGGAAAGTGACCATTGAGTATTCTATTGTCTTCATAGGCGATCACATTTGTAATAATTTTATATGCCGTGTGAACTTGAGTATCTAGGCTGTAAAATTATAATGTCAATTCAATTTTATGTACCATCGACAGATTTTATTGCAGAACTAACGGTAGATTAAATCATTTTCAGTCTTTAAAAACATTCTAACTGATATGCTCTAGTATTTTCTTTAGTTTTGTAAGTAACCTTAATTGAAACAGACTTAACTAATTTAAACATTGTCTTTTTTCCAGAAAAATTAATGAAATAAACTGTATTTTTATGAAAACTCCTTACGTCTTTCTTAAAAATATACCTAGGTATTTAGAAAGTAATTTCTGCACCCGGGGCCAAGATCCACTTCCAGTCGCTGAGCCAGCATAGTAAGTAAGTGTATTAGCATCAAACCTGTCGCTTCAGAGCTGGAGGTTCTTGTATTACCAATTTTTGTGTTAACATGTCCTTAACACAGCAAACGCGATTGCGGTACGGTCCAGCCCTTTGTTTTTTTGTCGCTGGGGAATGCCGCTGACCCGAAGTGGGCCATCGTAGTCTTGCGACTCCTTATGCAATGCATACCCTCCTGCCGGGGGGCAGGCGGGTTATGTCGGGCTCTCCTCCGGGAGGGACCGGAGGCATACCGACTAAACCCCAGCGACGCTCCCTCATCGCCAGAGTGGGGAGGAGACATGAGTACGGGTTGAAGAATCTTACTTCGCGTCCCTCCCCAGACGGTCCAGCCCTGCCTGTCTGTGGGGTCCAAGCCGCAATCGTGCTAAGATCCCCAAACGTTTAGTGACAGTCCCCGGTACCAGGGTACCTTTCGATCCTATAAACCCTAAATGCAAACTGAACGCGCTAAAAGTGTCTCCGCCAATGAAGGTTCCATCCATTCGCAAAAAAGCGGTAAGTATTTGTCGTTTCTGAAATTGTATAACCAATTAGGTACTTTGGATTAGGCTAATTGTAGTGACGGCATTACTGGAATTAAAAAGATCTAAGTATTAGCTGGAACTACTAATGACAGCGCTGTTACTTATTCAAACGTTTGCAGTAGATATTATTATGATTGTGTACCTATCTATGCATATATGCAATTCTTCAAAAAAAAATCCGTCGCTGTCTTAGTGAAATTAATGTACTTGGAACCTGTTTATTTTATAAGTTGTTCAAGGTATTAACTATCCAAATCTCTACTTCTAAGAAATGCATAAACTTTAGGAGCCTACTCTACTTATTCTACGATATACTTACTCTTTCTCGTCTTAGCAAGTGACTCCCGGAGTATAGTTAAATCATGATTCTTTTGGGAAGTCTGGCAACTATAATGAAGCGACTGCCGTTTGATCTTCTCAACCTTTTAACAGCGAAAAGTTTCCCTAATCAACTGAATCATGGTTACAGGTTTCAGAATCTATCAGACACGTGCAACTTTCCCAACGATGTTTTCCCTCATCGCCAAGCGAATAGTATGATATGTGCACTTACAATGATAACTTAATAACATCTCTTAAGACCTTGCCACGAGATATAGTGGACAGCAAAAAGCCCTCAGTCCTCACATCCGCCTCCTCAAACAGTCCCCGCCCAGTTTTTCCAACAAACTTGATTCGTCATGTCTAATTATAATGGAGGCACGACTTTTTCCATCGCGACGGCTATGTAAAGAACACCTTTCTTGCTGGATGAGACACTTTTACTCGTAGGTGGATTTTTGTTTGTTTGAATAATGTATTATTGTAAATAATTTAAAGTAAAAGAGTATCTGCCTATAAGCTATCCCACTACAGAGCAAAGGCCTCCCAAATAATATAACCGTCTCACACATTTTTTTCAGGACATCATACTCCCGATAACATTTTTTTTTTCCATTAAATTGTATTTGTAAATTACCATAATATTGGCATTAAGTTCTGTAATTTTTTTTTTTGCAATAATGAGTATCTATCTATCTACGCTCTTCTATTGAAGGTCCCTAAGTCATAGCAGACAGGGAATACTTCCGCAGCTAAACCATTCCGCAAAACTAAGGTTCGTTACTAATTTCACTTGCAGGATAGTTACAACCGTCATCTTCGTCCCGTGTGTGGGAGGAAGGTACAGTGGTGAATAAGCAAGATAACGCGGTAATTGAGTGTCAACCTCTACCGTGCCATCCATCATCCTCCAATGTCTATACCATGCACGTTAGCATACAGACAAGTGTACCAATAGTTTAGAAGCTTACTTACCTTCCTAATTACTTTCAATTTCCTACCTGTTTCTAGTCACCTGTAAATTCCTTCTGCACATAAACGTGGTAGGCACCACAATCAGGGGCCTATCTGGCTACCTGACTATGTTATTTATTAAAGCGCAATCTATGGTATTCCCGCACTGAGCGCTTGCAATTATGATGGTTAGCTCGGGTACGCTTTCTTTGCAGCTCAATCTAACTACATCCTTTCAAGGTAGTCGACCTATAGGTATATCAGGTTCTACCACGAGCTCTTCAATTTTGCTGTTAGCGGAAGAACCGTGGAAGACCTACGCTTTGGCATAAATGGCCCGGCTCGACCGGAGTGATAGCACGGCCTCACAAAAGACCGGCGTTAAGCAGCGCCTGCGCTGTGTTTCACCGAGTGAGTGAGGGTACCGGAGGCCCAATTGGGGGAATCATCATCATCATCAGCCCGGTAGTACCCACTGCTGAGTATAGGCCTCCCTTCCCTTTCGCCACTGTGCCCGGTCCTGAGCTGCTCGGATCCATGTAGCCCCTCCGATTTTAGCGATGTCGTCGACCCATCGCGCCACCGGACGACCTGGACTTCGTCTGCCGTTTCTTGGACACCATTCGGTCATAGTCTTGCTCCACCTGCCATCACCGCGCCTAGCTAAATGTCCTGCCCAATTCCACTTTAGTTCTATCACTCTCAATCCGACGTCCTGGACTTTAGTCCTGCGTCGGATTTCAGAGTTCCTGACTCGATCTTGAAGTCCGATGCCGAGCATGCTCCTCTCCATGGCCCTTTGTGCTACTCTTATTTTGTGCACAGTCTCCTTAGTGAGAGTCCATGTCTCGGCACCATAAGTCATTGTTGGCAGGATACATTGGTCATAGAGGCGCACATCTCCCCAGATTCGGCCAGTATAACCGTAGTGTTGGTATGGCCATGGGAAGGTGGTGGGTTGGTCATAGAGGCGGGTTTTCAGGCATTGCGGGATCTCTTTTGACCTCAGAACGTCGTCCAGTTTACCAAACGCCGCCCACCCGAGCTGGATTCGCCTGTTGACCTCCTGATTATGGTGCTCCTTGTCAAAAGAAAGAATATGTCCAAGGTAAACATATTTATCTACAAACTCCAAAGCCTCACCACCTATCTTAATGACGTGTGATGAGATGCCAGAACGGTTGGACATAACCTTTGTCTTGGACATATTCATCTTCAGACCAACTTGCAATTGGGGGAAAGGGGGTTAAAATTAGGCAGCGCACTTGTGACTCTTGTGGTGTTTCAGGTGTCTATGGGCGGTGGTAATCGCTACCATCAGGTGATCCATCTGCTCGTCTGTCACCTACCTATCACATAAAAATATGACCTAAAGCGTCCCACTGCTTGACAAAGGCCTCTCCCAAACTCCTCCATTGGTATCTGTCAGTAGCCAGTGCTTGCGTTTATGGCTACGACTTCATGTCCGCATCCAGTATCAAGAGTATCCATGGCCGTCTTCACCGGCCATCGCCGAGCGGCGAGACTTCGGTGACAGCGAGTAAGTTCCCACGCGTGTGACTTACCGAAAACTTTTTGCGTTCAACATTCCGTTTTAGGAGAAAAAAACTTGGCTTCAATCACGTTTCCGACGATGGCTGTACGCTTACGACGGTGATTGGGCTGTGGATCGCTGGTGTCCGAATGATTATGTAACTAAGCGTTTATTTGTTGAATAAAATGTCTGTGAATTCTTCGAGAAGCCGTTCCCGACAGGGCTTTTTGAGTGAGATGTATGAACTGACTGTTTACATTTTTAAGTACATTTTTAAAGAGTCTTGGTACACATAGCTCGCCTTAATCATAATACAACTAAAGCAGCAATACGCAAATATCAATTATATTTTATACAATTAATATAAGTATAAGGATAAATTCCTCTTCAAAAAAATCACAAAATTATACTTAGTAACAAAAAATATCCTTCCGAGGTCTGTTTTTCCCGACCACTATAACCTGGACATCTTTAAGGCAAGAGTGAACAGGCATCTCCTAGGCAAACGCGTATCCCATCCTAGACCTCATCGTCACTTTCCATCAGGTGCAATTGTGGTCAAGCGTTGACCTATAGTTTAATAAAAAAAGGCAAACATTCTTTTTATGTATTCTTAAAAGCCTCCTATCCCCAAATTCTTTAACATAGAGTTATCTTCCATCTGCGCGTAGAGTAGTTTAATATACCTATAGAACAAACCAAAAATATAAATATCGACTTAAGAAAACTAAGGAAAAATAATGTGCAAAAATACATTACCAATTTTGGTAAAAATCCTATAAACTGTGTCAAGTTAAATTAAACCCATGTCTTTTAATTAGGCGTTGGATTGAGTGTTATAATGATTCCTATTAGCAAAGTAACCACTTAAAAGGTAGGTAAAATACAGAACCAGGCAATACTCATTAATTAATTTCATGCGTCAAATACTAAGCGACAAAAAATCCGAATGTATAGGCGATTTAATCAATAAAACTCTTTTATAAGTTCCTTAGCGAGGTCATCCACGGTTTGGTAGGGTAGTTACAGTGTACAGTGACTGCAGTCTGACCTTCGAAAACCATCAGGGAGATCAGTTATGGTCGCATGTTCAGAATCATCGTCTCAAAAATGTGATCATCACAGTTTGAGAAATGATGTGTGTGTTCCGTCCTCCGTTTAATACACCCTTAAATTTGAAAAATCCAGACGTGCGTGTTTGGATTCGATCCTACGACCTGCCGTTTGGAAGGCGCACGTTATCCAATGAGCTGCCGTCGCTCAGTTATTATTATTACTAGCTTTTGCCCGTGGCTTCACTCGCGCCCCCCCACATTCCTAAAATGGGGGGTTAGAAACGCGGCAAAAAGTAGCCTATGTTACTCTCCATCCATTGAACTATCTCCACTTGAAAATCACGTCAATTCGTCGCTCCGTTTGGCCGTGAAAGAAAGACAAACAGACAGACAGACTCACTTTTCCAATTTTCTATTTATAATATTAGTATGGATTTGGTGAAAATGCTCAAAACTATTGTTAGTAGTTTATAAAGTGATAATCAAAAATGCACTCAACAATTATAGTTTAAAATGAGATTATCAATGGCACCCGACATAATGACGCAAAAGACAACGTTCCCTACATTATACAGTTCATCAATGTTGTACACACAAGTGCGACACTGCAGTTAGCCTCGTCTAAACCTTAACAAGACGTTGACGTTAATTAAGATGGATGGATGCAGATGAGACGGGGCTCGATACCAGCTCACAGACACCTCGAGTCTACAGTGACCTTCCATTCTCCTCGACTGGCTTGCAATGAGTAACTACCTAGCAGTAACTAATTGCTTCGCAAATTAAAAAAGCGTTTGAACCAATACTTAACCAATGCTCTTGCTATTTATTTGCATAACAAGTTTGTTAACTTAGAGAGTTAATGGTGTTTTTAAATCTAAACTTGTTGGGAAAAAATCTGGCGCCGTAATCAGTGCAAATAAATTCAAACCAATAGGGATTTTCAGAGATTTGTGACTGCTTAGAGTGAAAAATGTTGATTTTCCTCCCATCTGAATAGAAAGTTATTTTTAATGCGCAAAGAATCTATACAACAGAGTTTATGCACTGATGTATAAAACAATCCATTTGGCGCAATGGTTTGAACGCCGGTTGAGACGCAAGGGTCGCGGGTTCGATTCCCGCACCGCACCAACACAAATATTTGTTGATGAAACAGATATTTGTGTTGGGTCTGGGTGTTTGTAGTTCCTTCGTTGTTTCTGGTTTCCATAGTACAAGGGAAAGCCTTAGTTTGGGACCAGGACAATGTATGTGATGTTGTCTCAATTTATATCACATATATTTATATCATATATTAATTAGCAATGAATCGATTTGGTATATTTTCAAAAAATTTGAAAAATATCTAATACCTACCTATGTAAGAAATTTTGAAAACCTATTAATTTTTTAGGATTCCGTAGCCAACTGGAGCCGTCTAGTCCTCGAGTGGAGACCGCAACTCAGTAAGCGTAGTGTTGGACGCCCTGCGACAAGATGGGATAATGACATTCAAAGGCTGGCTGAAGTGGGCTGGATGAGAGAGGTCGAAAATCGGGAGCAGTGGCGTGCATTAGGGGAGATCTACCAGCAGTCGAAGAGTTTGGGTTGCTGATGATGATGATGAGTGTTAAATTTACAACCTCAAATCGCCCTAGTCGTTAGGTTGGTTGTAGTAGATTTTCCAAAAGTTGTGCTAATTTTGAATCAATTACGGCACGAATAAATCGAAGTTCCTATTGCTGGATACAAAAGGTGTCCCAGATATGAGCAAGGGAAATAACAGGTGGCTAAACTATCGCAATACCAGAAACGGACTCACTCGGCTTAAGTCTTCCTTCTCGCCTTAAAAGTAAACACCTGCTTGTGAACTGGTAAGCCGTTTATAAGTTGCTGCAAAAATGGTTTTGCAAAAAGATTTGTTGGGACGTCGAAACTCCCAAAAGGGGAAGTGAACATTTTGAAAACACTTCTATATCATTATATATAGTTAATTATCGTCACTTGGTACTCATAGTGCAGGGGCCCTAGTTTGAGACCAGGTTGATTGGTGTCTGGCGCATTTATACACTAAATTGCCGGATGATGTATTTGGTAGTGATCCTGACTCATACGCCAAAAGTCGATCCCCACCCTGGACAAACATTCATGTAATCAACACTTGTGTTTGTTCAGCATCTGGGGGTAATATATTTAAGTATTATATTGTGTTTCCTCTGTTGTCTTATATCTGCAACAATGAGGAGTCAGGTCAATGAACCTATGAGATGTTGTGAGAGTTATCATTATTTGAATCGTCAAAGCTCAGCTTACTTCGAATATGATTAGCTAAAATACCCCATACTGAGCAAATGCACAATATCTAGGAGCCATTGTTAAGTATGAAGTAGATTTGAGCGCATTCCTATTAAGGTCTTTATATTTGAGATTGATATCATGAAAAAAAATCTACTATTAAATTGCTATTTTCATCAATAACACCGTGATTACGTAACAAAGATGTTGAATGAAGTGTTATAACAAATGCTTTAATCATATGATCTCAAGATACACAATTTTATGTACTAAAACCGTTTGAAAAATTTATGCAAACTGTGCTGTCACAAGTACGTAAATATAACTTGGGTATAGATAAATATTTAGATTTCTAGACTTGACGCCGTCTGTACAATCAGTTCGGTAAACAGTCTGCTGTGGATATTTGTAGATCTACTACGATCTAAAAACAGAGGTTCCCAAACTTATTTTATACGAGTATAGGTCCCCAATGGGACGCCGAGTAAAAAAAAACATTTTTTATTGCTCTCAAAGCAAAATGTTTTTTTTTACTCAGCGTTATTATTTAACTTACCTAATCACAAATCTCTAAAACTTCGTATTTTTACCTAGGGGACGGAAAGAGACGGAGTAACTGGTCTCTTTCCACCCGCAAACTTACTGTCTATAGCGCCGATAAGAGGGTATTATCGCCTTCTTTTTGAAAAACTGATACAAAATAACCCTTTCATAGAGCACTTATTGTTCTCGATACATTCTGTTGACAAAGGCAACGTTTTCCAGAATCTAATAATATTTACATAGGTTTCATCGATTCACACGCAATAAAATCGGAAAAGTGCGAATAAGAATCGCGTAAGGGTTCCGTAAAAATTTAGTTATCCACTTACATTCATACTTCTAGATTCCTTCCTCCTTATTCTTTCATTTCTTTTTTCTTTCTTTCACTCATTCTCCTCATTCCTCCTGATTCCTACTACAGGAGAAACTTTCTAGTGTCATGCATTTGTTCTGTGGCTGCGTCTAATATTAAAGTATCAGATTTGTAATTTCTCTGTTGATAAAAATGATCGTGATATTCGTAACGCAAGTGCTTTAACTAAGTACTTAGAACAAATTCAGGTCAATGTGATTTATTGTCTCTATCAATCCTATCAAAACAGTTTCTAAATGAAATGTCTGGGACATACGGACAGACATGACGAGTCATAAGGATACCGTATAAACCCGAGAGATTCCACTTTATTGTGTTTAATTTCATTCAATTCGGCGTGTTCGTATGAACAATGTATATATAAAAAGGGTTAATTTTCGATTTGTCTACGGAACCTTAAGACTTTCCTATTTGTGTGAAAATAGATAACATTTACCATTTTGTGGTAACATATAATTCAACGAAAAAGTATAAACAACCAATACTACACGTTGCTAAAATTGTATGGATTTCACCAACACCGTATCTACTAACTACTAAGATGAGTTGCTTAAGTGTGACGTAAATTCACATACATCAACTGGAATGCTCCAAATATAAGTAGATAATTTAACTAGCAGTGTGCCACAGACACTCGTAAACAGGTGATATAACGCGTCTGTGTGTATGCTTGGCGTCGTAGTTTTCGGGGACTTGAAATGTATGGAATTGACATGTATGGCGTTTGAATATACAAGCATGTCACCGCAAAATTGTAAGGGAAACTTACGCTTGAATATATTACAGCGAAAATATTGTTATAAGTCTGTCTACAATAGCTGGAATGGTTTGATCTCTATTCACATTTGGAATCTAAAACATAAAAAATAGTTACAATCATCATCACATTACGTATCTAACTATTTGTCCATGTAAGTACTGGACTAAATTTCAAGCTTACCTCATTCACTTTGCTTGCTGCAAAATAATTATTCTTTAGAAGTTAGACCTGAATTTATGTTCGGATTTTTTTCGTCCTTACTTTATAGATTAGAATATATTTTATTTGCAAGAAATATACTTAAATAGACTGTTAAATCTCTTTGTCTGACCTTTAAAAGTATAAGAAACATAGAACAACCACTTCATCGTCATCATTATCATAAACAAATTGTGATTTTTCCCATCCGCGTACCTAATAAGTAATAATATTTTCAACTGCGGTTTCAAATAATCATGATGGTTTTGACTGGATATTAAACTCTTATACCAGCATCATTCATGTTTTAGTTTCTTGTAGCAAAGCTATTTTTCTTCTAGGCCACAGTCCCCGGAACTGATAAGAGTTCGAAGACTTCTCAAGTTCATGACCTTGGTTGTATTACTTCTCATGTGTATTAATGTTTCTATAAAAAAAGTCATTTTTTATCGTACGTGGAGTATATCATATATCGTTAAGATTGGCTGCCGTAGCCGAATATCGGTTGAAAGTTTATTCTAAAATGTTTTAAGTAGTTTTGTAACTCTTAATAAGTTATTAAAAACGAAAGAGATTTTAAAAAACGCGGTTAGCTGAATTTATTAGCAGCATTTGCTATTTTTTAATACCAAATCATGCGCAGTCTCTTACACTCCTTTATCTTACTTCAAGGTTTAATCTTCGAATAGTAATCATGAGAGTATATTTTACACTCATGATTACTATTTCGGATAGTTGCTTATTATTAGTTTAATAAACATCTTTAATAAACTTTAGTTGCAAATTACATAATAGGCAATAATTCATTCATTTGTTGCCTATAATTTATGTCCAGTAGAAATATTAGCATTCATTTACATGAAGCTTCATAGATTTATAAAAGCTTCATTATTATTCTAATATTTAAATGCTATTATTATCTTATTCTTATCTAGCCATTTCAATCTACCTATTCAATCTTTTGTCATTTCATCATTAGGCTAGGAATCAATTTCTTGTCAAAGTGAGCAGCATAGAAAGACAGTTCTCTTGTATAGGTATATTTGACTGTGACAGGTATAAGGTTTTAAATGAAAGGAGCTAAATTTTGTATTAGAATTCTTTTATTTTTGATATACACAGCTATTTTACAATGGTGCTTATATCTACACTAATATACTAATCTAGGTTACAAACAGTACCTATGAAATAAATACAATTTTATTAAAATCACATTTTCATACAAGGCATAGTGAAGGCTAGAAGTACAGTCGTCAAAATGATCAATTCAAAAAATGTACTTTTTGGCGACTTCTTTACTTTGTACTAAGTTTTCTACAGATCTTTAGTATCCATCTATACTTTGTAAAATACTTTTTAGAAAAAAATACATTTTGCTGACATGTTAATACAAAATTAAGGTATGTAATAGATATGTAGTTGCTTAATATAATTTCACTCTGAATATAATAATCAACAACTTAATTGTTTAATAACAACTTCATACACTAACAGGCACTAATTTATTATTAAATAAACCAAAGTGACGTTGGTTTTAGTATTTTATTCCAGGAACGTTATCGACGAGAAAATTAATTTACTTAATTATTCTAAATAAAGCTCTATAATACAAACAAGACTAATTTAGTCTTTCGAAATATACTTATATACCTATACAAATAATATTCACAATTTGTATAATTTTGAGAAAATGTGCATACAGATATTTATAGTTTTGTACTTACTTACAAAAGGCACGGTAGATATGTCAAATAGTTAAGTTGCCCTTCTAATGCATAATGTTTACATTTTTCTCTCTCATATTATTTTAGAATTTATTGCAACAAAATTGTTTCTTCAATGGGTTTATCTAGTGTACCCTGCCCATGTCCATGCCACCGAGTTGGCCTAAGTAGGGGTACCCCGACTTAGCCTCCGTCGGCGAGTGCGCGTGCGACGCGTAGTGTGACGCATTCGTACCGAAGAAAGAACTGTAACAAAACGAAATACTTTTAATATACAAGAAAAATATAATGATGATCTCTTGGTTGGTCTCTTGGTCACCTACTTATTAGTATACCAAGGCTTATTAATTGAAGGTTTAGACAGAAGTCCTCTTTCATGCGAACTGTTAATGGTGAGAGCCATAATTATAATATGTTCTGTAGGGACTTAAATTTATTAATGAAGATTTTTTCTATAAGTTTTTGTTACATCTATTGTAATGTAACCTTAGTTATTTAATATATGATAGTGGCTTTTAAAAAATTAACC
Source organism: Cnaphalocrocis medinalis (assembly GCA_014851415.1). Classification (NCBI taxonomy): domain Eukaryota; kingdom Metazoa; phylum Arthropoda; class Insecta; order Lepidoptera; family Crambidae; genus Cnaphalocrocis; species Cnaphalocrocis medinalis. The sequence goes on along the minus strand of CM026289.1, from coordinate 8,224,632 downwards.
GTGGGAGCGATTGCAAAGCATCCGAATAAACATCGATCGTAATTGACACTATATCGATTATAGGAAGCCCGATCGCTGGGAAGCTATCATCCGATGTATCATGAACATTGTAATCATAGGCTGCGAGCGTAATACCTCATTGTAATTGTTACTTAGTTTTAGCCTACCGAAGTACGTAATTTTATGTAAGGTCGGAACAGAAAACAGATTAAATTGTCCAATTTATTTCGCGTGTACAGTCGATGGAAATACATAGTAGGTAAATAAATTTAAATTTTACATAAAATATTTTATGATACTTTTTATCTAAAACAATATTGCAATCATGTAAGTTGATAAAACTCTCGTATATAATTTACTTGGTCTAAATGTTATTGTACTTTGAATTCATTTCTTATGGCTACCCTGTGTACTCCTAAAATAATATAACACAACTGTTGGAAATTATACGATTTACATTTCTACTGCACAGACAAACAGCACGAGAAATCATAAAATATTAGGAAATAAAAACTGTTATTTTGCAGTGTTGTAATTAGTTGTGCAATTAATTTGATTTAAATAAAACATAATAACTCCTAATAATCACCCTAGAGTACATTAATTGTACAATAACATTTAGATGACTGTACATTGAGAATATTTGGTCATAGATCGTGACTACAACGTGTAATAAAATGTTAATTCTGGCTTAATACAGTGGCTAATATTATGTTGAAGATTACAAGCGCTCTATATTGCTCTGAGCAAGGTCAAAGCTTACGTACAAATAAACAATAATACAATTGCCTTCTTTTGCCGATGGTACCTACACACCTTTTGCGCCACAAAATAAACGTACCTAATAATTAGAGAATTTTAAAAACGAAATCCTTTTCTCGAGCTTTATTAAATTTATTGTTGAGTAACATGCTACTGTGGCATCCTTATAAACAGCTTCTATTCAGAAAACTTTCGAAATGTCGTCAAAAAGTTTCGGATACCAAAAAAACAACCAAGTTCGCAGGAAAATTCAATTGATTGCGAAAATCAAGAGTTGTTCAAAATGGCCAGTTAGTGAAAATAAAGAACTGGTTATAGGGATGCTTAATTTTATCGTGTACCTATACAGTTAAAAGTATATCCTTTAAATAAGTACCTACGGCCTGTCTCGGTGGCGCAGTGGTTAGTGGGTCGCACTTTAAAGCGACGAAGGTGCTTGGGGTGACAAGTTTGATCCCCGGGTCGGGCCCGGTAAAAATTGTACCTGAGTTTTTCTGTTCCATCGAATTATGTGGATAAGGGAAAAGAGAGTGCACTTGTGTTTGCGCACACACGAGAAGTAAAATATACTGCGTACGTGGCTGATCGTTAAGATTGGCCGCCGTAGCCGAATATCGGTTAAAGGACTTATTTTAGTGCGCTAACTATTTGTTAGGCTGAATCTGACACAGAAACAATTACTCATGATGACGTAATCATTTATTAATGACAAACGCTGCACTGTAGAACCACGCAACATGAGCAATATGCCAAACCAATTCACTTTTTAGTCATCGAAAACTACCTACACCGTTTTACATTGTATTTTTCGCAGACCAGAAGTGAGGCTAAAAATTGCCTACTTCTTATAGCGTGTTGGATACCCATTAAATTGTTTCCGTAATTAAAACAAATGCATGAACATTAAACTTCTTAATCACGATTGCGAACTTTTAATTTAATTGCATACATGGATTGTGGTTTGGGGGGAAAGAAAGTACAGTTTTTAGATTTGAATAATTTTCACATTTAAAATGCAATAACGTTTGAATCTACCTTTGTGTCTAACCCAAGCAACTTCGCATCTATAACATCACTCTTAATCTGAGCATTTTTAGTCATTGATCTATATCGACTTTAGAATTAGTATTCATTATGTATTGAACAGCTCTTAAAATAGAGAACCTAACTGTTCGAACTGATTAGAATTTCCATAAATACGAACTAGCTTCCAATTACCTGTGGCTATCTAAAAATTTTCCGCCTGATTGTTATCGTACAGGGATACTTTTTGTTGGATAAAAGTAAGCATTTTAAACGTTGCAATATGATTTTTAATAAAAAAGCACATTCGAATGCATATACGAATCACATTCAAAATTATCAATACCGCATCAATACGCGTCATTGTCGTGTAAAACCCTGTATGCATCGACTTTAACCAGCCATCTGTTACTGTTACAAAATCGTGTACGAATTACAAAGTGAAAACGATTCCGGGGAACGGCCCCTGACCGATGCCTGCGCGCGAGCAGCGTTTAGGAAGTCAATGCAAATAGCTACAGATAAGTTTTAATACCGGGCCTGAGGTAGCTAATGCACAGGTCTGCGGTACTAATGTCACGTTCGGCCTTTCATTAATTGCGCCCACGGTACAATGCAACTGGTGTTTATCTGTGCGCGCATTGTGTGCACTTTATGATATGCAATGGATCACCTCTAACACGAGCTGAAGTGAAACTTCGTGTCTGTTTATTCAATTTCTTCTGACTTCAATTTTAATCGTAGTTAATTTACCAGTTGAGGTAAGAAATACTCATTAGATCTATTTGACTAACTCTTTCGAAGTACACAAAAAGGCCAGCTTATAGAATGGTTAAAAAATCACGAAAAACTCTTAAACTTTGTGTCACAACTTTTTGCAAATTTCTTTATAAACGATACCAACAATTTAATTTAAAGACCGATTAAAGGACATTAAACCCTACATCATACGAACAATTAGAAATTGAATTTATTAGCCACTAAATCATTTCCTGGAGACGAACAGGATGTTAAAATTACGGCTAAAGTTGAAGACAACCGACAGAGAAGCACCAGTACCAATCTTCGGATATCGAGTGCAAAGGGCTGAATCATCGATGACGGGATGATTTTAGCTATCGATACGATCTCATAATGAATCATTGTCATTCCTGTCTGATGTCAGTTTAACAATAGTGTACGACAATTAAAAGGGCATCATAGAATCAACGGCGCGATTATCGTTTTATGACGTCAATTGTAATGGTATCATTTAGTGTAGCTATGAAATAATACTAAATATAGTTAAATATGACAGGATAAAACATTCAAAATTGTGAATTTCAATAATCACAACGGCTAGTCGAAAAAGTGAAAAATATTGGAATTCCTCTTGAATAAAAATAAATGAAGGATACAAAATTGAAAACAAAGCGATTTGCAAGTCAAATATCACACGTGACGTACGTAATACGCGGAATATTAAATGTTGTCAATATTTTCAAGTCCAGAATTTGATTTTGGCAAAGGAAATAATAAATAGCGTCCAGTCGGCCACGAGAAGTGTTACGTCAATCAAGTCTGCCAGGACTAGATAAAACAGACCGCCACATACGTGCCTAACCCATATATTATTAGTTTGTCTGTCATTGTGCAAGGCGAGATATTGTGTGTGGTCCAATGTGAGGTTTATAGGCATGCTTTGTCTCGATAACACAGATAAATGTCGTCGCCGTATAGAGTACAAAGCGACAATGTGTCGGTCACATTCTCTTTCGACAAATTTACTCTGGTAGTTACATGTTCCACGGAGTCGCTGCGAGACCACGACACGCACACTCGTACCACAACCTCCCCTTTATATAACGACGTCTACACATGAATTGGAAATCGACGGAGATTAAAAATAAGTAAGTAAAAAATTAATTAAAAATCGATTGGAAATCTCTATAAAATTCGCAGCCCTATTGCATTCACGATCGGATCGGAGTATTACGAAGCGCGGCCCGTAATAACCACCCGCACGCCGTATAATGGCTGACTTCTTACACTCTTAATTGATTAGCGGCCGCTCCGGCTAATGATAAAGGAAGGTGAAAAGAAATAAAACGATCGCGCCCCGATTTGCGATCGGCCCACGTCCCGATCCGACCTATAGCCACCGGACGCGGCGCGGCCAACTCCCGCGCAACTACATCATAACAAATTACCACTTCTATAATTGCTACGTGACTGATATGATGTCATTTAAATCGCTCACCCTAAACCTGCTATTAGAAATAAGTGTATCAGCCCCGTCTACTGTAATAAATAGTTATTTAAATCGTAGGCAGCAAAGGTCAGTTTATTATAATTGCATATTCATCCGTACGATTCATGTCGGAATATGAGTAGTAGAACATCAATAATTCATAAAGCTACTTGGTCGCCGCCAGGGATTATTGAGATGTACAATAAATGTTTATTTAAATGCTATACCTAAATGATTTGGAATTGATAAACTTACCTATAGTTTTCTGGCCACGCGCCAACTTCAGCCAATTTGTTCTGTGGGTGTCCAGTCAGCTGTCTGGTAGTCCAATGGTTGTGAGCTGACATGGCGTGGTCTTGCTTGGAGTAGTCGCCGTACCCGTAGGGATGGGAAACAGGGTCACTAGGATTCGCGTAAGTAGAGTGCTGGTAGGTGAGTCCGCTGGTATGGTTTGCTGACGGACTTGAGGTCGTGGGGCTTGAACTGGGAGGGGTAGCGTCAGCTGGTGCTTGCAGGGGAGTCGCGAGCTCCGACGAATGGGAAATGGGAGTAAGGTTTCCAGATGAGAAAGAACTGGATGTCGGCGGATGCAAGGTTGAGGCTGCCAGAGCTGACTGGCAAACAGACGGAGCAGTCAATGCCGATTGATGAAGAGATGGCGCCAATGCGGAGTTCAGAACCGAGCTCGTGCCTAATGCGGAAGAATAAGACTGTTGCCAACTTGCACACTGAGCATTGAAGGTAGATGGAGGTTCATATTGCTGGTGAACGGCAGGGAAAGCAGATTGTAAGGACATCGTATTGAAGGCACTTAGTTGTTGTGAGTTGAGCTGCTTACGTAGTCGGGCTCTTCGGTTGGAAAACCAGACCTGCACAAAGATTATTCAAATTAATATACTCGTATGTCCAATAAAAACAAAACAAGGTTGAAGGAAAAAACCTAATACCCTTTGTACGGAAATAAATCCACTCAACTAATTGTTCGAGAAGATCTCGCAGAGTAATCCTCGAGGCAGGGATATCGATCCCTAAGAGAATCTAAATAATTAATTCATTTCCATTGGCATCGACATTGAAACTAACACAGCACTTTAAATCTACGTATGATTGGACTCCAGAGAACATCATTATTACTAAATAATTACAACTTATGAAACTCAATTACGGTTTATACGGAGGTACACAATTACTAAAAGCTATTAATACTACAAAAAGTGGTGCAGTAACGGTAGCGATGAGCAGCATATGGTAGCTCGCTTACAAACATTATAATTAATTATAAAGGTAATTACATCATTTTTTACGTCACGCCTTTGTAGGGGCGGGAAGTGAATGTGATATAACAAAGAGTTTGTTTGATTATACCCATTTATCATTATTACAATTCGAAGGATCGTTACCTGAACTCGAGCCTCAGTGAGCTTCGTCTTCTGCGCGAGTTCCTCCCGCGTGTACACGTCAGGGTATTGGGTCCTGGTGAACGCACGCTCCAAAGCCTCAAGTTGGTCTCCAGAGAAAGTAGTCCTAGACCTTCTTTGTTTTCTTTTCAACGTAATGCCAGGCTCCGATTCCGTATCAGAATCTTCACACGATGATGGACCTATTGAGACAAAGCGCAATATTGTAGGAACAAAAAACAAAATAGCATAGCACGTTAAATTTATAATGCTAGCGTATATTAAAGTGACAACATTAATATGACCGATAATATAGAGTAATCATGCGTCGGCATTTACGTTGCCACATAATAATCGTGAAGAGTCAGTGCCCCATTTTCATTATATAAATTTTGCCATTGCTGCAAACTGTGACTTTCTAGTGGCGTAGTTTTGTTTTATGTCGATTATCGTTGGCTACCGCGCGGACCACACGCGGCTGAGATTAAATTAAACGTAACCACATGATGTTGCGTTTGTGGATGCTCAAATGAGTTCTTTCGGGCCTCAATAAATATTACTTTAGGCTAGTTGATAATGAAATAGAATTAAATTACCCGGAGGTTGATGGCTTGCTCATTTACTGTCTAGCTTTTTATGGCGAAGATAAAATGTGCTCAACAGTTATATCGGCCTGACAATATAATTTTCATACAACGCGAAGTGTTTCGAGGAAGTTCGCACGCAAATATTTCCGCGAAGAGTTCCGTCCAGAAGAACCGTTAGCGTCGTCGCAGGACAAGCACGAACCGCAAATTTTCAATACGAGCCGAGTGGTATAGAGCTTTTCCAGTGTAGATATTACTTTAGCCGCGCACAACTTAATATGCATAATCTTATCGCTGTGCAGAATCTCGCCGGCAAAACCGCACTCCGTCGCTGAACCGGCATATTAGGAGCGCCATTTTATATTGGATAGCTATACGGCACAAGACGTGCAGTACGGACAGATTGTCGTAATGCAAGCCCCGCGGCCAAACGCGATGGGATAATAACACCTTTGGATACTAATTTCATTTTTATAACCTACAATTTCGAAGCCGACACAAGGGGCGCTGCCGTGGCGTGCGCGCGCGCCTCGAACGCTTCACTTTTACGTGGATTATTAACTTTATACGCCGTTTTCTGAAGTTTGCAAACGTTCCGACAGTCTCATTATAGGAATAAATTTATAATAATAGTGTGCTTTGAACTAAATTAAGTGATTATGGTCTCGAATCAGCGTTAAGGACTACGATGACACGGCGAGTTATTTACGCATCATTACGGCGAAGGTTTTAACTTTTTAAATAATTGAATTATTGTCAAGGATTCCTAGTTTCTAAATGCGTTCTTAATATTCTGTTTGGTCTGGCCTTGTGTTTAGAAAATACGAAGCAAACCGCAGCATTAAGGTAATCTTATGAAGGGTGTATGAGTACAATGAGGGGCAAACTAGAGCAATAATAAAGTTTTGTGGAAACATACTCGGGAAAATGATGCCTCGAGTGTTTGAGAATGCCAGTTTTCCACATGGGAAGTGTAGATTAGTATACAAAACGATATTGTTTTAGTTTTGAACAAAGCTACTCGTGTTATGTAAAGTAGAGCTCTAAAGTGAATATAGGATGTATTGGCAAACAGTTTGATCCCATTTTGCGTACCTAATTTTAATGATAACACTGAAATTTCCTTCAATTTTTCTTTCTATTTCAGTCATCAATTGTTTATCTTGCCTGAGGCCTTTTTTTTTTTCAAATATAGAACACCAATTGTTTTATAGAGGCTTGTTCAGTACAGTAGGGTCACCATTGGTTTTTCATTCATATTAAGATATTTAAGAAAGTAAAATATAATATTTACAAAAACGATGAAACTTATGCACGGCTAGAAAATTGGTTATTATTATTCAAAGAAAGATATTGTAACATTAATTCCGATTTCTCGTAAGGTGGTAGAATTTCATTATTAATTCACCACAATACCTACATAAAAATTAAACAGTGGCCCTAGAAAACCGAACAAGCTATTTAAACAGTAAGTACGATAAATTGTTGACAAAGTGTATTGGTAGCTGTTCACCAATGCACCCTATATCACAAGGAATCAAGGTAAGCATGACTTACCTAGAATACCATCAATGCTGTGATTTCTTCTAGGGTCTGACTCGTCACGCTTGCCTCCTCTTATAAGTCTCGAAATGGAACTGACTGATGGCGCAGTGTTTTTATCACAGATGCCTTCCTTTATTAGTTTATCTCTAATTTCCCAGGAAAATATACCTGGGTTTTGCCTCTTCAGCTCTTCGATCCTGTTCTCAACTTCGGGCGTTGCGACCCTCGGTTTCGATCCTCCGATTACGCCTGGTCTGATGGAGCCGGTTTCCTGTTGAAACAAAATTTACCATTAACATAAGTTCCTCTAAATCCTTTAGAATGTAAGTACCGTCTTGCTAACAAATCGGTAAAGATTTTCTAACAGCATTTGCATAGTGCAAATGATGTTGTGAGATCATAAAGAAATTAGTTATTTTCCTTACACAAGGTAGTTGCTATTAAGGACCTTGGTCGTGGACATCACGTAAAGTTGTAAAAAGTAAGACATTTAACAAGTGATAGTGAAGGTGATATAAATAAAGAGTAGGTATTGTGTAGGTGGCGTGCATTAGGGGAAGACTTATGTCCAACAGTGGACGAGTGTGGGTTGCTGATGATGAGGTATTGTGCATTAGCAGTGTCCCTCCAGGATTAGATGGAGATCATAAAGAGGATGCTACTCATTGTTTAATGTGGCAAAGACATCCTTACCTGGTATCTATTGAGGATCTTGGAGACGCAGCCGTGGGAGACCCTCAGCTGGCGCGAGATGACGCAGGGCCGGACGCCGGCCGCCGCCATCTCCACGATCTTCAGCCTGATGTGGTTCGGCAAGGGCCGCCCGTTGATGAACACCCCTCCCAGCTGGTTCATACGACCTTGACCTATGGAAAAAAAGCTTATTATAGATAGATATAAGTAGATCATCTGAGCATGTGCTCAGTTAACTACCCTACTGCCCAAATAGGGCATTTACCCAATTTTCAGTTCAATAGAATGAAAAATCGTTGAAATTGCAATCCCTAGATTCTTAAATACAGGGGGTATTTAAGAATCTAGGGATTGCATTACTTATTGCAATAACTAAACTAACTAACTATATCTAGGGGTAATGGACAAGATGATAATCACATAATTACGTATGCATATTGCAATGGCAATATTTAACTACCTATACCTGGACCAATGTGATCACCAATCCGCATTAGGCAAGCGTGGTGATTAAGCCTAATCCCATCATAGTAGCGATGACTTGATTTCTATGATAGAGGCTTTTACCCTGTAGTGGGACAGTATATAGGCTGATACTTTAATTTACTATACCTAGACCAATTTTAATCAAGGCGAAGGGATATAAATAAGGACTATGAAAATTTTCTCATCGAACCAATTGCTACTGGTATTTCAATTAGATTGTGTAACGAAGCAAATTTTATGCTACCGAAATATTTCAAGCTGCTTATGAATATGAGCGACAGGAATATTATTTGATCGTGGAATTTAATAATGCGCGGGATTTTAATTAATTCTAACAGATGAATCAATATACATGCGATGAAAAGACTCAAGTTGCTTGAGTCTTCTTAAATAATAACTCTACTATGCCGACTACACAACTTCATCGAGTCTTGAGCCTGAAAATTGTTCGACTGTGACTCGAGTTTTATTTTTAGAATGAGTCAATGTGAAAAAACTCAAGTCCTTTCATCTGTAAACGCAAACCAGTAGCCGTATTAAAATCAAATAGCGGCCGAACTATCAATAGCAACAATACATCAAAATAACAAAGTGATCTGATTGACAGACGCGTTTCCAGAGTAATAATAAACTCTATCTGTACTTAAGTATAGAGTGCATTGTGGCATATGCGACGCCGGCGTTTCATTCAATGGCCAGCATACAAGTAGGCAGTAAGTCGGTAGCCCCCGATCACTACGTAATTTTACGTTCCATTGCAAGTCTTCTCAGGCAAGAGTATCCAATTTCTTCCAACACGAATGCGCCCAAGCAGAAACGATAACACTTAAACTATTTTGGGGCCTTTGTTGGTTTCGACTTGTTATATTTTACGATTATCGGCAACTGTTTCTTGGGTAAAAAACGTATAACACAGTGACGTAACTCCTAGATTAAATTCGGTTTGTGTTATTGTGTGGAGATGATGAGTCATTGTGGAGAAACAGTGATGTAAAAAACTAATTAACATTGTGCAGTAGTGTAATTAAATTCGGCGGTGATGGCGAATATAGAGGTAGTCTCATGGGAACGTTTGCTCCTGGTTTCATCGAGGTGCGCATGAGTCGAAGTGTCGCTATTATAATCACATCATTCAAGGCGCGAGGACCACCTATCGTCAAAGGAGCCGCCTTTCCTCGATTTTTGCAACGCCTTTATGCATTTACGTTAGCTTCTATTGAGATGAGATGGCAATAATGAAAAAATGTGGTCTTCTATTCGATGTGATATTATTTCTGATACAGAAATGGGTTAGATTCATAAAATTACTGAGCAAGTCTACATTATGTCTGTCTTAGTTAACCTAAATCAATTAATATATTATTTGATTGTATAGAAATTATGTAATTATCATTGAAATTAGACTACTGTTTCCCCACTTTGATTCCTACTTTTGTGACTACTCCATTGTAATATTAAATAAATGGTGCGTCAAGACATTAAGTTATGCAATAAACATAACACTACTTAATATAAATCAATTCATACAGAATAAGTTATAATCGTAAGGAGATTAATCATATCAGTAACAAGTTGATTAATACCTTATATAATATTAAATTACGATTTTATTCATACGTATCTATAATACCCATATTTAATCTTCATTAATAATGTAATCCCAAACGTCAGTCTAAACTTTTTTAAATTCTTATCTAAATTTGACTGACATTATTTTAACAGAAAAAAATATAACAGTGGCATCTACCACTTGTGGAGGCATTTATAGTTTATCAATTTCAAATAATTCCTCAAAGGTGCCGCCGCATGTAGGGCTCTAGACCCCTACTGAGAAACACCAATCAATTAGACAACATGTCAACAAGTATGTCCTTTGGTACGGGAGAAACCGAGGCGTGCGCCAATTACACGATCGAAAGTAAACCGTAACACAAACAACATACGGTCACTAATTGTGGGAGGTGAAAACAAAGATCCGTGACCACAAGAAAGTCGACCACGCCACAAAAATTTGAACCTTATGTTGAACTCGTAAAGACGGTTTACCGCTGAAGAAAAATAACCTTTTGTGGTGAGGCTGGCCTCACGCCGTGGTTCTGCAAGCGATCCCTATATTTTTTGTCCGAGCCGGTAGACGTTGCGGTGCCTCGAAAGCCCATGTTTTTGAGTGTTAATTTTATGTTCCCGAAATATTTATGATGCATAACGTGTCCATAATAACCCCGCTATACAAATGTGGGTGGCTTTGTAATAATGTATCACTTCATTATAATATCTGTTGCATTATTGGCAAGTAGGTGTGTCGCTACATAGACTATACCTCGGAAGTATGCTTGCTTAAATATTGTTTCGTAATCATTTCATCGTTTCTATGGAACACAATATGTGAAGAATAAATTTAATAAAAGACGGGAGTTATATCCTTGTGGACGTATCAATGAAGGAACGAGATCAGTCAAACACACAATCGATAAAAGGCTCACCAACAATTGGTCAACAAAAAGGCCTCAAGATCACAATGCGTAATAGAATTCGCAAACATTGTAACGCTATTAACGCGAAAGGAGGTGAAGTTAACAACAAATTCAAACATTCGTTGAAGACTAATCGTCCGGAAGCGCTTTCGGATCATGCACAAGTAAGCTTGCACAATAGAGGCTACCAGGGTGGCGCAGAAATGTGGAGCACCGATAATATATTGCGAAAAAATACATTACTTAGGAGCTTTTCCAGCAAAGAGATTTTATTCATCGTACTCACGTGCTTTATTCATTGCGAGACTCGACTCCTTGGAGCATAATCACGAACTAAACAGACACAGTAAACTATACAATTCTCTCACAATCACATAATCGTGTAGCGATTCGTTCAACTGGCGCATTCGTGTTATACGAAATTGAAACATAGTCAATCATTTAATGCTAAACGCAGAGGCATACCGTGACGGGATAAATGAAGATTTGGAATTCTCCACGCATTTTTGTGTCAACTTTAATTAGCAATTTTCATTAACATCCGCTCGTAAAAAGCACTTTGAGTTATCTCATGGAAGAAGATTGGGTTTCTGTCCCCTAGTTTATTTCGGTTGGCGAGTTCCATTCTTGAGTTGCTCTTAGCACTTAGCACTTCATTTGATGGTTGATTGCTTTATTAAATGTCGACACCGCGATTTAAAATGCATTACGGAAACACTGTTTGCCTCCGCCAAGCGGTCAGTTTATATTGCAGTTTATTTCATACTGAAGAAATTACGGCTTGGAGCACACTAGGATTGTTAATCAAAATGAAACCTACATTACCTTGCAACGGTTTTATTTTCTCACACAGCTTGATTTTATATCCAAATAAGACTAATTAATATAAGTAGGTACTTTATGTATGTGTGTTATAAATACTTTTTAATCGTCAAAATATTTTAACCATGTATAACTAAAATATATACTATAACGATAACGATTGTTTTAATATACATAACTTTTAGTCGAATTTTCTAGCAAAACAGATTAACATCGGATGTGTGACAGTTTATAGTGTTCAAAGTTGATATCGTATTGTGTAAATAAATCGTAAACCCCGTTTTCACAATCATAATATGTTTCTGCTTGCAAATCAATTTCACGTAGCGACATTAATGTGCCTATAGTAAAATTTATATGAGGCTTTACGTCACAGCGAGCCGCTTTCCTCCACGCGGCGCGCGCGCACCGATAACGCTCGCTATTCTGCACTCATACTTCAGAGCATTACTATTTATCAATTGTATTAAACTTAACTTACACTCTCACATATTTAATAGACCAGTTACATGATTCAATTGAAAAGGATTTCTTGAAGATAAACACTAGTATCTTATCATCAATATTATATTTTTAGTATTTCACATAGATTCCAAATTTTGAAAACCAAATCAAAAAGAACAACGCAACATAATTGTTTGCTTTGTAGCTATTTCCCAAAGGTTATCAATGAAATACTAACGGAGCATAGTGAATCAGATTCGATCAAAAATCCTTACTACGTTCTGATATTAAATTTCCTTCGGTCGTAACAATAAAACTACAAACGTAGGATTGACACGTGGTTTCCTTTCGTAACCCGTTAAAATTTCATCTATAGACTAATAAAATAAGCTATTACTATCGAAAATCAAGCAACAAAAAGGTGAAATGCCATCTGAATAGGCATTAGAATTGGGCGGCGCGCACAAAGGCTGTGTCATTCCATTAAGCCTCCTTCAAAGAGTTCGGTGTATGTGTGGCCCGTGGTCGCGTGGCGCGGAATGTAGCGCAACAGAATATCAAATCAATTGTATTATACTTCGATACGTTACATACCGGCCGGATAACGCCTCATTATTCTGTGGCCAAATGTCAAACAATCATCGACACTTGCGTCATTCAATTCGAATTACGAAAACAAACGTAAATAAAATAAATATTCATTATTTAGAGTTCAGCAAATTGTTTGAAGATGCTTTAATAAAATTTTTAAATCAACAGTGGAATATCCTTTGAACGACCCAAAACGCTTGTCTGGGGCAGTTTAAGGATAAACAAATCCGATTAATTAAGTAAACTATTAAGCACTGATTGCAATACCTCTACAATTAAAGTCAATTTTCTTAGAACTTAAAGATCAATAAAATGTTTTAATGTCTACGTAGAAGTAATAAATAAGGTTCAAGTACGCTGCGGGAAGCGGCTAGGAAAAAGAAACACATTCTAATATTATGTTTAAAAGACAACTGGGTAGGTCATACTCGCTCTCCCATTCAACCACCAGCCAACTGTTCAAACGATGGCAACTCTTTCGGCTTCGAAGTACCTACGGTAATGAATGGAGCTGAATATTTTATTTCGATATAATGGTGTGTGTTTGAGTGCCCTGTTTGACCTCATTCAGTATTCATACCGCGTTATGTACTAATTTGACGGATTCTTTTCTTTTCAAACACGAAATGGACTCTTTGACGTGGTCACTTGCCGCTGTTGGACTTATAATAATAGCTTGAGAAACAGAATTTCCATTACAAAACTCCGAATTCCAATAGGGGTGCATTTTCTGCTCAGAATTTCTTTGGTAACTACTATTGTGTTGTGAACGATGTTTTTGATAACATCATTGCTTTTATTTTTTTACCACGTAGCAAACAAATGATAGAAAACAGTAGTGCTCATATTTAGGATTCATTTATTTTAAATTTAAGTGGATTTCAAACTAACATTACTAAACTTGACAACTGTATTTTTACTCGTTTGAAGGTCAAACTTAGTAGTTTCGTCGTAAGTTGTCACAAATCGCTATTATAATTACTCGATTCCAGCACCTGTTCCTTCTATGTCGGTACGAACAAAATTAATTATTTGAGAAGAAAAACTAATTACATTGCTCATTTCATCGTGGCTGACTACAAAAACAGCAATAGAAAATCGACGAGTGAACGTTAATGTTAAATGAAGGTTCCCGCGCCATAAATGTTAAGCAACTAATCCAAGATTCCGTTAGGATCTAACCCTTTGACACCTATTATAACACTACACATCAAATAAAAGATGAAATTGTTAATAAAATTATTCATATTTTGTTAACTTAAAAGAGACGAAAAATAAATATAAGGCGTAATGAAACTATGTCATCAACATAAACTTTTCCCGATTCGTAACGTCATTTTATTTGGAAATCTTTTGACTCTAAATTAAATAGAAACTCAAAACTCTTTTTCGCTGGAAATCTCAATGTTGTAGTACAACATTTTCTCAGCTTTAACCTTCGTTGAGCGTTCTCTAGGAAACAAAATCAGTTTTCCATTCGGCTAACTAACACGATGTCCCGTTAGTAACCCTTGAGTAATGACTCGCGTTTATCGCTGGAGCCCACGGGTAATTGTAGTGAATTTACGTAATTTTAATGGAACAATGATACCTTGATCGATGAACCCCGCACGTGAGCTATTCGCATCGTTCGTAGCACCGTTTGCGGGGGATGTGCTTGTATTAATATTCACTTGTTTCTCTTTTTCAAAGTCCGTTTCGTTTTTGTGGGAATCGACGGTCAGAGCCGTTCCAATTGTGGTTTTCGAAGTTCAATCGAAAGATTAAGACCACCAATTTGGAATCTTTTTTGCAATTTTCAATTCATCAACAGTCCTGTAGTCATGCGAAAAATAAATTTGTCTTCTAGAAACTTAATATCTAAAATTCCACACGTTTTTCTCAATATGATCTATTATACTCGTATGTCTCAAATTATTATATTTCATGTACCAATTTATTTTTGAAACTCATTCTCCTTATCTTTTTCAGTTTAGTCATTATTACCAATAATATCAACATTATTCAAACTAAATCTAATATGAATAATCGAGCGTAAACAGGAATTTGTGTAGTAAGAGGAACCTGCGCAGTATAATGCGTTGTCGCGAAAGGCGCGCGCGCAGCCTGGAGCGATGCGATTAGATCTTTAGGGGATCGATATCTGATAAATCTTTTCAACACGACGCTTTTACGTGGTATGCTTTATCGATGCTTATGAATAAAAACACCTTCCTTTAAAGTACAGTTACTAAATATCTTTTTAAGATAGGTAATTATATTGGCTCGTCTTTTACTCTTAGGTAGGTACTGCAGAATAAATGATATTATGTGGGCTTGATTTGTCTTTCTGTAGCTTATTATATATTATACTTGTTGATTTTTTATTGACTTCCAAAATTGTTTTATGTGACTTTTTAAATGTTAATCCGGAAAATTATTATCGATCACATGACATGAATAAATTTCAATTTTCCTTTAAACATCGTTGGCATTAATGTCTCCTCTCTTTAAAGCCACTATTTATCATCCAACCATTGAATTATATCCCTATTGACCAGAGCAAGCATATTAATAATCTTTATTAATTTTAATGCAAAACTTGCCAAATCTGTTTAGCATACCATCTTTATAAATCAAACCTCCAATTCTGTTGGAGCGTCCGTTATATCAATTTGTTTATTAATAGATCGGCATAAGTAATGGCAAGTAAGCGCCCTGGAGGTTGATCGAGGCATTTCTGCAGCCGTCGGCGCGGGGCGGGGGGCGCGTCATATTATGCGGCTAAAAGAGCCTGTCGGTGCCTTTGATCTGCGCGGGCGCACCGCGCCTGTGTGCGTGCGATGCGATGCGCACCGCTTGTCGGCCCGTCATATGAATGCGACTAAACCTTGATTATGGTACTGAACTCTTTATAGAGGTCAAAAATCCAATGTTTTGTGATGTTTGTAGTGTATTTATAATTGGCCCCGGCAAAGCGTTCGTAATAAATCCCTAATGGGAAGTGTTTTATTGGTCGGCGTCTGATTTGGCCGGCTCTGTTTTCATCCACAATACGAATGTAAAACACGGTGTATTTATGTTGTTTGGAAATTATTATCTTTTAATAAAAACCTTTTTTGAAATGTATGTACTTACTTAATAGGTTTGGTAGTACGTAGGCTTTCCAATTTTGAGGTAATAAAACAACAAGTGCGGAAATGTCACTCCTTGTATCGGCTGCTGCACGAGGCTTACGGTTAAATCCCTAAATTATGTAAATGACAAGATAAATGTTTTATCTATAACATTTAGAAAATGCAAATCACACATCTATCTCAGTAACTGGGACAAAAAGATATTATTGTGCTGGGAATGTATGAAACAGTGTGAAATGCAAAACGCATCTGAGGCTGCTTGGGGCAAATTACAAGGTGTTCCGATCGGTATCGGCCGTCGTCACCGGCGCGCGGGCGCATCGGATCACGACGAACATTACACGACTGGGTAGGGTTGCCACGTAAAAAAACCTATTAGAACTAAGGCAAATTTGTGGTAATGCCAAATGGCTTAATAACTTCTGTCTACCGTTTTCTGGTGTCCATAGCCTTTTAAACCTGCTTAAGGGAAAACGTACTCACCAAATTTGGTGTTAAATCAATCAAATTCCGATCTCAAAATTTAGAAATATCACATCTATAAGTCTAGCTTGCTAGTTGAAGTTATTTTGTAAATTTATTGACTTAAATAACGTAAGATAGGTATATCTGTACATTTGTACAGTCATAAATACCCATTTTAGAAAGCTTTTCTTTCAGTATCGATTGCTGACTTCTCTTAAAACTTATAATAATATTGCCTATATTTATGAAAACATTTATTCAAAAATATGCCATCAACTGACTTAACGTACGTTTACACAATGCAAATCAGATGCAAATGCGTAAGTTTCGCAAGAGCGCAGCCCTAATACTGTCATCACCGTACATATACTTAGAGTATCTTTGCATATTTATACTAACATGATTTGTCATGACGATTAGTGTGATTCACTCGTTCAGAAGTGTCGATCATTGAATGGAAAACAAAGGCAGTAAACTAGGTTATGATTGTAGTAAGATTTCATATCGGATTCCTACTTTTACAACCTTTAGTCGATGGAGCTATAACAAGAGACGTTATGTTCTTGAACCGTTTTTATGATTTTACATTATTATAATTACTTCTTTGATAATAAATGTAAATAATGAGTTTTATGAATGTACTTACAAAGTCATAATAAGTTATGTCCGCGTAGACAAATTATTTTATAGCTTGTTTCGGTTATTAGTACTATCATGTTCTTTTATTTCAATCAGGATAGCTCTTTGTAGCTTCATCTCTAATAGTAGCGTTACAATTTTACTGCTTTTTTTTCTATAAGAAAGTTAATGATATAAATATTCGTGTATCAACAAATAAGGCAACTCGTAATTTTGACAAATTAGTAATCGTCGATGGTTCGTGAATAATCTCCCATCGGCTTTGCGTATTAAACAAATGTTTCTGAACGTTCACGAACGCATCGGAGAGGCTTATGACACTAATCCAGACTTACAATTCGGAAACTGGTATAATTTGAAGTCGAATTAAAAATTTAAGACATTTTTAATATCAAAAGGACCGGTCCGCCGACGTTAGTTCGAGTTGTGACTCATGTACAAAAGGGATGATTCTGGCTCGTTGATCCCACCCAGCCTACCTACAAAATGATATAACCTACCTAATGAATTTATTAAAATATTGTAGGCAAACACTGTAATGAGTATGAGGTTGAGTGCTGAGATAATGCTAATTATTTATTTATGTTAAGACTAATTGCACAAATAAAGTGCCTTCGATTTAGATAAAAGAGCTATGTACAGTACGTTCAAGCTTGGTCGAAAATATATATTTTACAATAACGTGTAGAAGAAATTAAAATTAGTTACTTCTAATTAATACTCAATATTACACGTAACAAGCTACCTATTTTGAGAGAAAACCAAACCGAAGCCGGCATTCCTTTAAGCAGTCGCTCTCTTTCTAACTTAACCCTTCCAAATCTTTCTTTTCGTTCCTTTTTAATTTGGTTTAGACGAAACAGGTCATAAGTCGAAATGACATTTTTAACAATGCAGTCGAAATGTTTTCGTATGGTAATGATTTATGTGTAAAACCGTCAGTGCGAGAGCTTTTTGGAGCGGCGTTCGTTGTTATTTACGGGTACAGTCAGCCACGCGATTCTACTCACAACCATTGTAAATTGAGCTCTATTAGTAAGGAAGCACTTTAGAGGGCGGGCTTACTCGGACAAGTCAGCTCAGTGCAGGCTGTACTGGCTGTACTCGGCAACTCTTTGAAACGGTCTTAGGGTCCAGCCGCGGGGAAAACAATGGAATATTTAATTTAAGAGCAAATGAATTATAACGCATATTCTGGATTTGTGCTACATCACCTGCTTGCATACGGAACTGGTATGCAGGCTTTGGTGTCGGATTAAACTGAGCACTAGAATAATGTTCTTACCAAATTTGTGGTCTATTTATTTCAAAGTTCAAAAAAACTCATTTATAAATTAGTAGGTACATTAATGCCTGAAAGCATGATTTTATCATTTTCTGAGTTATGAATATTAGAGATACAACGCACCCCTAGAAGGAACTCTACTGGTCTCTCTCGCAAAATATTATGACTGTAGGTTGCTTATGATGTTACTGACTTTTTTACTAATACTTTACTATAAAATATGTAGAAAAATATAGAGCTTGCTCAGGTTCTGCAATATATAATCATAAAAGTACACGTAACAAACGAAATTGAAATCTATTTTCACCTGTAAGAATAACTATTTAGCTTTGAATGCCGAAAATTTGCAAAAACTGGCAAGAATTTACAGTTCAAAGACTCTATTTCTTTCGCTTGATTCAGATTCTTTACGGGGGGTGCGCCTTGGACTACAATCCAAGATTTGGCAAGTCAACTAATTACACTGAAGCGATTGCCGTAACGGAATCTATTCCAAAATTGCAATACTTTCAAGTATTATGAAAATAAATGAATTATCTGGTGTGCTAAATTATTTTTTTCTATTTCATTTTATATAATACTACCAATATTTACGACCGATACTCAACAATACTTGTTATATTTCCCTGTTCTCACGAAGAGTCATTAGAAAATGAAGCAAAAAATAAAATCGAACACAGAAGTCCCAGAACGGTTGATGGTTGGCTAGACGATAGAAATGTCGCCTACCATAAAACCATGTTAGAGAGAAACGACAGTCGAAAACAAAAGTCGCTCACTACTTTTATGGCAGGCCATAATTTCTTTTAAAAATAAAGTAAGCGCTCAATCTGTACGACACATAATAAAGCATTTATATAGCAGTAATATCCGGGTATATTCAACCATTGCATGAATAGAAAGCTTGTGTTGTTCATAACTTTTATTATTTTATAAGTCAACTATGGCAAAAGTTAATTCCAGATCCTGAAAGATTAAGCTTTAAGCACTATTTCATCCTACAAACCTATATTTTATTACAACTACTATTTAAAAAAAAAGATGAATAAGGGCAGATCTGTGATGTAAGTATGAATGAGATGATATGTTAAAGATCACAACAGTGATTATAATCGATATCTAAGAGCTGACAATTAGATAATAATAATTGCAAAACATAATCTGCATTTTGTCAAATTAAGATCAAGACCATAATCTTGAACAAGTAGCACAATAGCAAGTCGTGACAGAAACTCTTTATTGAAACAGAAACAATCGCTTTCTATAGCTTACGGTCCTTGACCATTCCAAAAAGTTTCAGCCAAACAAGGTTCACTTACTGAACAAAAAATAGACACTTTTTATACAGACCCTATGTCGGCGCGTGAGGGTGAAATATTGTTATATGGCTACCAATAAAAGGCACTATTCACTTTATAATTTCTTCATGATTTTATAGCTTTATGACTGTTTCGGCCGTTTGCATCAAAAAACGAACCTGTAGCTTATTATATCGTTCTAAAATATCCCTTGTAATTGGTCGCTAATCGGGTGCTAAAGGTCTAATATACCCGGCAAAGTTATTTAGTTAATAGGATACATTTTTATTGATTTACAGCTTGTTTTGGTAATGATGACGTAGCCGCGAACGATTTTATTAATGGCAGTAAACATAATTAGGTAGAGCCATAAAACCTAAAGTCTGTTACAAGATTTATATGAATGCTTATTTAATTCAAAATGCTGGTATTCTTAGTGAATAGTAAACAAAACGTTTTTATATGTACAGAAATGCAGAAAGTAAATATAGTAATAGCAGCAAAACCTGTTTGTAAAGTGACAACATATTTGTAACATATTTTGCAACAGTATATGATTTAGAATTATCAATATAGTATATTTATCTATCTATAAGGTTCCATCAAATGTGAGATTAATAAAAAATTAAGAGTAGGTACTTTACATAAAAGATAAATTTTTAATAAAGCAAAACATGCAACAAAGTTAAGGAACTTGACTTTTGAAAAGTTGATAAAGTTAATTTTATAAATAATATAGATCATACGGAAGAAAAGCATAATAAAGCTATGAATAAATACATAATCAAAGAAGCAAAAGATACTGGCGAAGCCTACCTTGAAAAGAGTATCCTGTAAAATACGGCGTCATGTTCAGAGTAGATACCGCCATCGACGCAGAAAATACAGCAAAAGTTGAAAAATTTGCCGCTCCAAGCACCAAATCAGTCCGAGCACATACAAAAGTCCTAAGAGATCACTATATCAGTCTTTCACTATCACAGCTTGCACGCAGACATAATTACGTAAAGAAAACTGCGTGTGTCTAATCCGTGTTACTTTGAAGACAGCTCAGCGGCCACTGACGTGTGATGTAAAGATGTATTTCGACTCTCAAGTGTAATCTTTCACAATCAGCGGTCCAACAAAAAATGGTCAAACTGGCCGCCTCCGCAGCCTTCGAGACTGCTTCACCTGGTCGTCTGTCTCTTTCCCCCACCCGGCTGTTGTCATTTGACTCTACATTGCCGGTCCCAAATTTAGGTCGGAAAACATCAAGTCTAACATTTGGTTTTTCATTTACAGCTAATTTGACAAATTTAGCATAATTTTGATTTTTTGAATGAAACAGAAAAAGCTTGGTTATTGAAATATTTGAGATTTTCCGACGCCGAATGTAACCCGAGGTGGGCCGATGCTAAAACGAGACAGCACGAAGTCATGGATCCGGTATCTTCAAAGCGAAGAGCGCTTACGTTAACAATGTGTGAGTCGCGCCGGAGTCGCTGTTCCGTGACGAAAAACACGAGGCGTGTTGCCACAACGATCTATGCCTACAGTCGATCGCGATTGGTCAAAATTTGTTTGGGGCGGGGTCTACGAGCACACTAAGGAAAACGAACGGTGTGCTTGTATGAGTTAATTGCAATGTCGGTCTCTCTTCGTGTACGATACGTTTTATTTCGAATGTTGTGTGATTTTTCAGCATTATAATATCACATTAATACTTGACATTGACATGTTTGATGCGCTGTGGAAAGTGACATGCCTATTAGTTCAGGTGCAACGTTGATAGAGCCGTCGTCAGCTGTTTTCTCCATAATTTTACTGTCATTACCATTTCGATTTTCAAATAAATGATTTATTGTCCACTTCTCATTTCTTATTGCTTAGCACATCCTTAATATTTTGAGGACACATGTACCTATTATTAAATATGAAATCCAAACCAAAATGTTCATTATATTCATGAATGTAATATAGATTAGTATCATAAAATGTTTACCTTTATCAAAAAATCTGTAAACCTAATTAAAATGAACTAAACAAAAAACAGGAACATAAATATTATTTGTAATTTGATAATGTGCCAACAATAAAACCGTTTTGAAAATATTATCGGTCTATTGTGTATTTTGCAATCGAAACGTTTTATTATGTCCATAAAATAAAATCAGTCTGTCTGGACCGAAGTCATTACATGGGCTGCGCTTGCGTTGATTGCCTTCGACTCTATACACACCTGCATACACATGATTTTATGTTTCTATAATACAAGTTATTTCTTTTGTTCAGTTTACAAATAGTTGCTAGAAAGTCAGGTATAACATTTGTAAGGATTAAATCCCTAAGATTGCAAGTTTTGATTGTCTGCGTATTGCGTTAATAGGTAAGTACCAGTCGGTTTGCTAAGACAGAGGTACTTCTAATTCTATTAAATAATATTCAACCAAATAGTTTGTGCATGTAAAATAAATTAATATTTATTTCTCTATTTAAATAAATAGGGTCTCTAGAATCGAAGATTTTCTTTCATGTAGATACATATATCTGTGAACATTTACATCAATTTTACCAAACGTTCTATCAAATATTCTGAACAAAATATATTTTGATCGACAACTTTTGTAAATCAGTCCATTTTTTTTCAACTCCTCATACAAAGTGAACAAGTCACGTGAATTACAAAAGATACTGATTAATCTTATTTAACCGAATAAGGAATATATGCAAAGATATACCTTATAACTAATATAACTAAGTATGTAAGAGAGGATTAAATATTTTTATAAAAAAAAGTCATATAACATGTTGTTTAGAATTATTGGTACCTAGACTACTTGATTAAAGAGATTTACAACTTTACAGATACAACCTATATATCATTTTATAATTATACATCGTTAAGACATAATATTCAATACTTAAGATGTACCTACCTACTATACAACTATCACAGCATCCGTTATCATAAGTAAGTACTTTAACTTAATTTGGTTACAGTTATCATTTTACCTTGCCGCCCACAAAAAGGTAAAAGGTTTTGTTTGTCCTACAAATCCAGCCACAGCGAGCTTATGCAACGGCAGAGTAAAAAGTAAGAGTAGCGAAAAAAATGATTGTTTTAGTCACTTTGATTCTAATTGAGTGAACGTGTCATTGGTACTTTGTACTTGGGATTTAAGCAAGGCCATTGTTTCATAACTTCTTTAAGCGAAAGGTATGCCGTGTTCATTAACATAGACAATAGTTAATTAATTACCAATAAATATCCACATTTTTAACAATACAAGTTTACTACGCAAGGTTTTCTCAAAAAATGATGTCAGTGTTTAGAATAAAACATATATTTTTTTAATTATATTTAATACCTAAGCCCTATTATTCAGAAGGTCATATACATATTTTAGGACGTAGGTCATAGATTTTTCGAAAGTTTTGCTTTGATCAATCTTTTTTTTTTGTTAAGGTTGCCTTTATAATGATAGCTGGCTTAACAAGAACCACCACTAGGCAAAACAATATGAGAAAAAAAAATAGTATCATATATACCTACATAATATAAACTTCATTAAATTAAAATTATAATTTAAAACATCCTCGACTACTGGTCTAGATGCGACCTACTTGTTATGTCTGCAGCTATCCTACTACTATTATAAAGGCGAAAGTTTGTATGGATGTATGGATGTTTGTTACTCTTTCACGTAAAAACTACTGAATGGATTTGAATGAAACTTTACCACAATATAGCTTATACATCAGAATAACACATAGGCTACAATTTTTCAGGTTTCTACGAACCTGAATTCCACGCGAACGAAGTCTCGGGCACAAGCTAGTTTACAATATAATAATTACAATGAAGCTGCTACCTTCTGGCCTTCTTAACCCTTTGACAAGGGAATCAGACCAAATGAATCACGGTTACATGTTTCAGTAACTATTCGAAACTAGCAAGTTTTCCTCATGATGTTTTCCTTTACCGCCAAGCTAAAGGTAGAAGTACGCACATAGATTTGACAAATCCAGAGGTGCATGCTCGGGTTTGAACCACGGCTCCTCGTATGGTTGGCGCCGTGTAAGTGATATTTTTAGCAGACTCTTTAAATTGTTACAATTACTTTATTAAATATTCATATTTCTTGCGGGCAATAAAGCACAAAAAATGTAGATATGCCGTATAGTAGGGGAAAAAAGGGCTCTCTAGGATTGGCGGGCAATGCATCTTGACTGCAACCATCATATAGGTGCATAACTTATCCTTTCGGGGACATTATTTTAATTTTCCTTAAGCTTACCTACCTTTAGATTATTAGTTTGAGGACTAAGATATGACTGTAGATAATAAATATTAGACATCAATCAAGACTTTTTTTTGGTTTGACACAATAATCAAATCCACTTTTATCTGATTTAATATCAGATCATTGGCGTATCATTTATCCGTAGCGTAACTTCAAACAATCCATATTAATATGCTTTCAACACGCCGTCTTAATGCAATCCTATTCCTCTGTTGGGATTGAAAAAATAATGAAAAAGTTAAATAAGGGATCTAGCAATACCAACCAAACCAAACGACATGCCGGTGTTAGCCAAAAGGTCAACGACAACCGAGTCGTTAAGAAGTTGAGTACGTACCCTTAGCAGGCGATGGCGAGCAGGAACAATACGAAACGAGCAGAAATCGCCGATTCATTAACACGACAACCTTGAATCAAGTTTCCAACATTTTAATTAAAAGCCAACGGTTCACCGGGTCTTGCGGCTTACAAAACCCTTAATTTGTTGTGGCCCGTTTATACATAATCTTCGGAACTTAACTTCAGCTTAATTAATTCGATAGCATTCAAGAGGTTTAATAAAAGTTTTGTAATCTCTTTGTAGGAAACTTGTGCTAGCCTACATTTGAAACATGGTATCTTATTAGTATCAAATTAATAACACTTGAACTTCCATTAAGTTAAGGGTTGAAACCACTTGATTTCTTTTTCTTTAATTCAAATAGCCAGACATTTGTTCGCAATATAACCTGATGAAAAGAAATGATATGGCTGAGGGTTAGTCATGTGCCAAGTCCCAGCCCAAGTAAGTATTCACTCTTCTCTTGAAAACGTTCAAATAATTGTATTCAGTACACAAATAATAAGCATCTTTTCTTATTTATTATTATATAAAATCAAGATATACATATACCAGAGGATGAGGAATAAATGCTGAAAATGATGTACAATAATCATAAATAAGTATCAATTAAGTAGGTATAATGTAATAAAAGAGTCAATTTATTTATGAGATATCAAAAAGAGCACGTTTTAAAGTACAGTTCAGTATAATATGGCCAATCTTCCTTGTCTCATCCACTTGTTACTTATTTAACCAACAGTTTCAAACAAAACAAAAAGGGGCGCGTCGTGTGCGGCCCTTCAACGCATAGTTTCAGCGGCGTCTTTGCTCAATGGGCCCTGAAGCGATTTCAGACACATTTCACGCCTTTTTGTGGCGTTGCAGCGGTCGCGATGCGTCGGGTGCAAACGCAGATTAGACGCGATGAAACTCATGTCAAATTTAACTCGAGTTAATGCTCTTGCCTGAGTAAGGAAAACACTACCTGCCTATAATGTCTTCACTGTTGGGACACAAGCCTGTCCTGCTATCAGGCAAGCAATTCTCGTGCACTCGACATTGAAGTCGAATTGGAGATTTGTATGAACGAATGTGTAAAATCTCTTGCCTACTTACCATGTATCTTATCACGCTGGTCCACTGCAGGTTCAATAAAAAAATCTTCACTGCACGGGAAGGGCCACCATCATAGAAATCAAGTCATCGCTACTATGATGGGGTTAGGCTTAATCACCACGTAGCCAAATGTGGATGTGATCACCTAGACCAAACGTGGGGCTTGAGCCAGGGTCACTTCACTACCAAATGCGCCATCAGGCCAGTTAAGTCAAAATAAAGTCGAGTTAGAACTGGAGTTGTCACAGCACTATCGCAAATGCGTGTGCGCACTAAATGGTGCGTTCGGTGACGACTGCGCCTTAATTGCGACGGTGCAAGAAAATGCAATAAAAAACCAGACATCCAGTGTCGGACTGTCATGTTTATTTGTGTAAATAAAATTTCAGTAATTAATTGCAATGAGCCTTACACACATAAGCGTGAAGAAGCATCGCGCGGGTCAATATAATATGGTGATCCTCAAAAATTTGTTAGAATATCGGTAGAACGGTGATAGTATGGTGATATCTAGCTTTAATATCTAATATCTATGATATTGCAAGTCACCATTAGTATAACCCCAATTTGGGCTATCGATAGTATTACTTTCATGCAATACCGTAGTATTTGCCTGGAGCTAGGCTATCGATATGATGTCAATTATCGATAACATATCGGTACTTGCCTATCGATGGCAACACTTTTCTACATACAGATACACACATCAGGTTACTAAAATTTGTAAAATTTCCTGAACTGAAACTAAACCTTTTTAAAAAGACCATATTCTATTGAAGAATTTTGTGAATCCTACAAAAAACTATGTATCTATTAACACAACTTATGGTAGACTCCTCAAACCCGATATCAATATACCGCCGTGAAAATACGCGACGCGAATCAGCAAGTGGGAGCCTTAGGTATTGTTTCAACTGCATGAGTCACTGCGCCAAAATAAACCACTTGGCAGGTTTTTGTGGATGCCACTAATGAGAGCGAGCGGCGAGAGCAAAGGGGCGATAAATTATAAACGCGGATGCGCGGCCGCAGCCACGCGACTTGCGCTAATTACTGCGCGCTGACAAAAAGGTAGGTGTTAATATTGGACGGGTTTTAGAACATGATTTAATTTGGCAGGTTATATTAATTTGGATGAGATTATAAAACTGACTGATAGTCGTGTGTAACGCTCATGGGTGGTCTATAATTTCAACCAATTTTAGAAAGAAAATCACCTGCTTTTTCCCACCTTGTCACTTGAAGGGATTTGCGTACGCCAAGGGGTATCAACAAGGTCGAGTCGAGGCTCGTAAGAGGGAGGAGTCCATTAGTGGTCGCTGTAGTCGAAATTATCATTAAATGAGGAATTAATTTATTTCGATCTTATTTCTACTACTCTTATTGTAACTAATCATAAATATTTAAATTCAGTTAATTTATAATGGAAAATCCTCATTACTAAAAAATATTTCAATCAATCACCAGTTCACTAGCCTCAAACAAACATTGTAAAGAAATGTGAGAATCCACATTATTAACGCATACATTTCGTCACGGAAATATCATTGATTAAAGCCAGCCCATAAAAAAATATCGCTTCGCCATTCACATAATAATTTAAGACTTTCCGAAAACAGAATTCGTTGTTCCTATTGATATATTTTAGACGTCTGATGTTATAGCCGTAATCCAACTAACAATATCCCCAGTAACACCACTATTCTATTATCATGATAACATCTTGCCATATTTCTTTCCTAATACAACAAAAGGCGTTTGGCGCCTTAACAACACAATACAGTGAAATCCTAGTAACAGCTGCTAAAAGTACTCATCTCAGTCTAGACGAGGGAACTCAAACAAATGTCTCACATAACCTTCGGAGAAAGACTTAATGCAACCTTTAATGTTTGTAGTTCACCCTTTGAACAACCCACCCAAGACATAAAAAAGGTTAAGTACGTTTGAGCATTTACATTTTGATGATTCCGTACATTATGTTATGAAACTAGTGGTTCGCCCTCACTTCGTTTCAGGTTTTTATTAGTTACAAATTGTACGAATAGATGGCACTGGGTTTTGATTACATCACGCCTAGTGTTTTGCTTTATTGTATATAATTTAAGTACCTGTTTAAAAATTGTGTCGTTACCTTTACTGCCTTTACGTTTAATACCTACAAGACCATTTCTGCTGTAATCATGGATCAGTAGGTCTATCATCGTTTCTGGCGTTCGGTATCCTAACAGCCAAACCGTACGTAGAAGGTCGTTTGGAGGTTCCTCACTACTGCCTAACAGATCTCTAAAAAGATGATTAACTTCGTTGGCTCAACGCGACGTCGTGGGCCACATGTCACAGCGTCGCTCTCGTCCGGTAATTAGAACAATTCGATACGCCTTTGGTTCCGGGCTCGCGTTATAGCCTAATTTAAGACAGACATGTAGGTAAGAGGTTACTGCCTCACTAGGGCCAACTTTGTGGTAGAGATCGGGGTTTACGGACGGTAGGCGATTTTCACGTTCTCTTCACTTTATTAAGCAGGGCTGTCGCAGCGTGAATACCGTTCAGTCGTACTGCCTTGCTCTGCCGGGTTCGATCCCCGGACCGAGCCAAAAATTTGTACCTCAGGTTTCTTGTTCAGATATTCTCAGTGTCAGGCCGAAGACTGGTACCCCTGTGCCTCGGAAAGCACGTTAAGTTGTTGGTCCTGCGCAAGGAATAGAGAGTACACCTGTGTTTGCGCACACACTTTAGCACTATAATATATCCTGCGAATATGATTGACCGTTAAGATTGGCCGCGTAGAAGAATATCGGTTGGAGAATGTATTATTACCGTTGACAAAAAACCAACGCGCTTGGTAAGTTAATGTTCCCATTTTCGCAGTTCGCCAGTCCATATGGAAATGTTAATTGTCTTGTGACGTACTATTTCTGTATTGTGGTTTCGACCTTTATCGTATAAAACTGCACCGACAGTTCTTACGTCTGCATTGTAATGAGCCTATGGTAATAATACGAGTAATTTTGGCGGTGACATGAGTTATCAGATCACTATCTAGCAAATTTACGGCCGGTTTCTGAATTGAGAATTTGAAGCTAAGCACTTACCTACTTAAGTACAAACTTTGAAAATTTAAAGTATAACTCAACTGCCAAAATGTAACAGGCAGTTAGCCAACCCCAAAATTGGCCACCATCCGAAATTTGGTCATAATAACTTTTTATTATTATCTTTGCATATTCAAAACGCATCTTACAAACGATCATATTGAATTTTGAACGAGTATTTTCTTCACAAGTAACTCCAGAAACTCTTTATGTCGTTTCCTCCACTACGAAACATTATTTGCTCATATTCCCTTGGGAAATTGGAAAATCACGGTCTCAGTCCCTACGTGTGCTACCTACGTCGAAAAACAATAAAGTAGCTATCTTCAACTGAACTTGAAACGTGATACTGATCTCTATATTGAAAACACGATTTTGATAAGTACCTACTTTAAAATTTTAGAACTGGTTTTTATGTTAAGGAGTAAGAATATAGTTACTGCCTTTTTAAAAGCATTTATACAAAGGTGACTGGAGAAAAAATAATGTCAATTTCATGGTTTAACTAATATTGTCTCAGTACCTAATGCCCTTTAATTAATTACCCATTTTAATAATCGTTTAAGCACATAGCGACACTAGTTTCGTTTCAGTTGGTAAAACCGAACCGCATTCGTCAAAATACTGAGTTCAAAAATCTAATTATAAATCTACTAACAACTAAAACCGCACCTCAATCTTACAAAAAAAAGAAACTACACTAATACCGACACCACGTAAAAAGGCTGTAAAAACTCACCCCTAATTAAGGAATAACATTAACGTCACAGCAACACAACCGAAACCATTCTAAAACATTGTAAAGATAAAAATCAGCCGAATAGTAAATGTACTGAAACATTCAGTGAATGGCAATTTAACGCACCGTGTGAAAAGGGGCCCGCCCCGAATGAAAAACAAACACTCGTAAAAATGTTTCCAAATGTCATGAAGAATTTTTCTGTGTCAGTCATGAGATATTGTAATGATCCGTTACGAAAATCGTAATATGGGCCATGGAGCATGCCAGCGCGGCATTAGCCTACGGAGACATGTGGCGACGGATTACAGGCCATTATAGTAAAGAAAATCCAATTCACTTAGTTTGAATTGAATAAGTTAATGGGCAGAACACGAATCAACGTTTTAGGAATGCTGGAAACGGCTCGCGTGTGTGGTCTAACCCATGGCAGTCTGTTGAGGTCTGTATTGGTTTATTTAAATTGGATTTTGCTTAAGTATCTGTAGGATATTACTGACGTATGAGAATACTATAGGATTTATTTAAAATAGGTCACCCGGTTTTAGAACCTCTTCATTAATCTAATCTTTTGACTCTAAGTAGGCACTGTAACTGAAATGATGCAATCAGCAAAGGAAACCAAGCATTTAAAAGATAATTTTCACTAATTTAAAAAATTAATTACTGGAAAGGGGTCATGGCGTTATGCAACCATTATTTGGCAATTCTAATTGAAAACTAGTAAGTGTCTAATCAACATCGTATTTGAAGTTAATTATTCCATTTTAATTCTTAATTTAAATGTCATTCAAGTATGACACAAGAATTACTTTTGCCAATTGAAATATAGAAACTTTGTCAACGTCGTTTAAATAAATCTTTTGCTAACAGTTTTACCCCAAAATTGGTACGGACTTAATAAATAAATAAACAAACCTCATATCGCAACACATATCGACCTGATTTGAAGGTAAGTAGCTTAAGCATTTCTGTTATGTGTTGCCCAAATAACAATTACTACAGTGAAATTACCACAAAAATACTTAATAAAAAAGATATTTTAACACACAGACCAAAAAAATGGGAAGTATTACAATATAATTCTATAGTCTAATGTAAGAAGCAAAGAAACTTGACATATTTCATTAACTTCATGTCACTCAAGATACAACCTAAAAACCAGCGCTGCAACGGCTGGAAGCGCTTGCAGCATATCTCTGAGCTATTATAACACCACTTCAAGAGCTTTTGGTTTACTTTTTCCATAAATTGTCGAATCACAAATGAGCACAGTCTCTTCTAGCACTTGCGTGTCTGCATTCTAATTCGGCGTTGCTCATTTAACACATTTGTGTGTTTCCACAAACAGGCGCGCGGGGCGGGGCGCGCGGCGCGATCACACACTTTTTTCCGCTTTTTTTTCATGTCGGCATCTCTTCAACCCGGCTCTTAGCTAATGACTTAAATTAACATTCACATATTTTATTAATTCTCCGCGAGATGACAGTCGAGTTGGGTGAGGTCGCGGAGCCAGATGTTGTTTTGACAACCATAAATATAGCTCGCCTTTGATATGGCCCAATTATTTACCACTACTATAAATCGTTCTTTGGTTAGACTAGTTTTGTTTAGAATAAAGTTTTGTCCTTATAAGGAAACATACGGTAAGTACTTTAGCAAATCCTTCATCTTCTTTGGGTGCCTCTTCAATTTCGAAGATTGGCCGCCAGTTCCTTGAACTTCTGTCTATCTTTCTTATAGAATAGTTGTTCCAAGCTGGTGATTCCGGTCCACTACCGTATATTCTGTAACCACGATTTTTTCGTCCGTCCAGGACGCCTCTTCACATCATATCTTCCCATCATTACTATCGTGTCTCAGCACAGTGACCGAGCACGTGACGTAACCTAAGCAAATATATAATTATATGTAATAAATTTCCTGCATTACTTTGCTGCTATTATAAAAATATAGGTAGTTAAGTTCACTTCACTATTTTTTTTTTCTTTTTTACTCTCTCCATAGGTTGCTAGTATTTGCATAGGTCCGGAGAAAGTGGCCATCCTCAGAGCCTTTAGCAAGCACTGCACGTCGAAGAACAATGGGAACTGGTTTACTCTCCCATTCTGACACTTACAATCAAAAGCGCCTTATGACTGAGCAAATAGAGCTTAAACTTCCACAATGTCCTACAAGTATGAACGAACATACCAAACGCATTCAGAATGTGAACTTTAAGTATCTCCACACTTGAATTTTAAAGGCTTTAGTTTTCAGCCGAGAATTGTAACTAAGACATAATATTACGTGAGTTTAAAAGGTTTGAAGGCTGAAGTGTTCAATCAGCATTCCTTGAATGATTTATCATTTTCAGTCATTTTAAAGAAAATAATCAATAGTATACGAGTACCATACCTGCATTGATAATCTCCTAAGGTGTGGCTTATAAGAATAACTTTGACTTAGTAGTTTTTTTATTTTTGCATTTTAGGTTTACGCTTAACCACAATCTCTCTTGATGGAGAGCGACGATAAGGTCTAGGATGTTACGTTTTTGCTTAGAAGATGTCTGATCACTCTAACCTTAAAGGATGACCAGACATAAAGGTCAGGAAAAACAGATCTCGGCAAGGAGCTCACTTTCTTCGCTATACCTTGATATATAATACCTACTAATAAAGGTTAACCCTAAAATACGCTTTTATGTAATGAATTATGGTTGAAGCTCTCAATAAACATACAAATATTTAATATCAATTCAAGTAGTTCTGTCAAAGCATGATGAATGTTTAAAATATCAACAGCTAAAATTTAAAAATGAAATTAAAAGTAAAATCGTACAAAAGCTGATATAATAACCACTACTGAATTCCTTGCGGGATACACGATTTTTTTGATGTATCAAAGATTCGAGAGCTCGCTTATTTGTTTGCCACAGTGGGTAATTTTC
Source organism: Cnaphalocrocis medinalis (assembly GCA_014851415.1). Taxonomy (NCBI): domain Eukaryota; kingdom Metazoa; phylum Arthropoda; class Insecta; order Lepidoptera; family Crambidae; genus Cnaphalocrocis; species Cnaphalocrocis medinalis. The sequence continues at coordinate 8,192,285 of CM026289.1, read as the reverse complement.
ACGTAGGCCCTGTGTTCCCAAGGCGCCACTCGATTTTGTTTTGACACACGACAACGTGACACAATCCAGCTCCTAGATAAGCATTCCTTACAAATACTGGGGATGTTCATTCAACTCTTTTTGGAAACGAATGAAAGGCGACAAAGAACGGAATGAGTTGACAATATTTGATGTAGGATTGACATTGTAAATGTGAATCGAACATTCAATTATTGGAATGTTTTTAAATGGGACATTATTTTAGTTTAGAAAGATATTAATCGGTTAACTTACTAACTTGCTTAATAATTAAGCAAGCAAGTTATTTTTAGCTAAAAATTATTTTTAGCGTCTAGATTTGAATACTTCAGATTTGAGTTACAAATATTTGTGATTTTAAATAATGTTTGGAATTCTCTCAAGCGAGAACTATATTTGTAAAACTCGTTCAAAAAGTAGAACATTTTGGTAACTAGGTACGTACAGAGTAGGTACCTATAATATAACTTATTTTCATAAATCAATCGTTTTCCCATATTTTCCATGAAATGTTGTTTTCCCATATTTTCCATGAAATGTTGTTTTCCAATATTTGAGTTTTTATGGGTTTGATCTTTTCATGACGATCTTAGCAAGAGTTTTGTAATTAGGTTGGCAACAAATGATTTATTTATAGCCGAAATATACAAAATATCGAATATTTTATATGATTCATAAAAATTTAGATTGGACCGAACAGCTGCACCTGGTTTTCTTAAATATAATTTTGTTGATAATGATTACATAGGCAGACATAGTGCTTAAACAGTAATTATTTAACTATACATAGGGCCTTTACCTTTTATCATATTACTACTCATATGTAACATATAACTGAAAGGATTTAAGTTGTACTGGTTCAGCATTAACCACCTAGATTAATCACAAAGCCACGTAATATTTAACTGACCTTCATAAAACTCTAGGCCTATGAGTCCACGGATGTCATAAACAGCTGTCTTGGGAAGTTTTGCAAAGAACCACCAAAAAAGCAACGCGAAGCGAATCAGGCGCAGCATCCGCGGGTCTTTGCGTACGTTCAGGAGTATAGCGACTATGAAAATTAAAGCTGTATTTTGAGCCTTAATGCAAGGAATTAAGGACTTCGAGGATATTGAAGATGAGGGCGCGTGTACATGTCGAACAATACTTGGATACAATGGCTGATAATTTGCATGACGGCTTTTTATCGATACTATTGTCGACTTGGCCCTGGCATGATGGCAGCTGCAGCTGGACGAGGGAAACGGTGACGTCAACAATGATGTGATGATGATATAACAGAAAAAAATCCATACTTGACTTAAATTAAAATAAAAGTAATTAAATGAGTCGTTGAAAGCTAATTGTTAGGACCAAATAGACGATTTTTGTTCTACTATTTTATTCTCACATACTAATAAAGTCAAATTTGTGAATTCGGCCTTTTATTCCAATACCTACAGGTATATTCAACTAGTACTAAATTTATTTGTGACCTATCTGTTTCAATATTACAATTAGGTACTAATTGACAAAACTAATATTTTCAGTTGAAATGTTAATTTATAAACATTTCGGTAGTATGCTGTTATTTTTAATCAGCTTAAATTACTATACGAAATTCATTCAACCAGCTAAAGTCAACGCTTATAAATAATGCTACCTTAGCACTTACCAAAACCTGTATCTTTATGTATTTATCTTTCACTCAACAAATAATCATATTGCGATCTTATAGAAGATTATTTGTAAGACTAACATTGCACGCCGTCATGCAGAAGCCAACTTTAATACATAAATTTACACCCTTTTATACGAGACTCCATTCACCGAGTATTGTAACACATACGCGACAGTTCCTTGTGATTTACTATTATTACCAGTAAATAAAAAGTGGTAGGGGAGAAAAGAGGTGGAGCGAAACACCATTGTAATATGGCATGAGTAGGGAACAAAAATAATGCGGCTGCACCCAGGGACATTGTAATTGATTCCATTTTGTCCCACACATGTGCGTTTATGTTGCAAACGCTCCATATTTAATAATCTAGCCAATCTGTGTATTAAAGTTATAATTAAATTACAAAGTGCAATCAATATAGTTACTAGTGAATTTTATGATGAAAATTTTCAAGTGCACAAAACTGTGAAGTGAGAGATCGTTTTTGAAATCATAAAAATGGATTACACAACAGGAACTACGTCTTCGATGAACAATATGAGACCAATTTTCGGCGCGTACGCCTTTCAAGGTGAGTCTCAAATTATTATAGACCATAGACACGAAAGGATCAGAGAGATGAGAAAAAAGGCCCGATATGGTTAATTACAATGTTCCCAGGTACCAATAAAACAAGCAATAATACGTCGGAATCAAAGAACCGAAATCAATATCGGCTATTGCCTAAACAATAAAAAATTGGGCACAGCACATTACATTTATTTTCCATGAACGGTTCCGTAAAAAAATCATTCTTAAAATATGCCTAAACCAAGCACGCAGTGTTAAAACTAGCCAATATCTTCAAACTTATTCAAATAAATAAATTTTATTAAATAAAACACATAATTATTTGTAGCTAGATGTCCTATCTTGAGTTAAGCTTAGCTTTATCTTAACCAGCCTGTAGGTTTTGAAGTCAATATAATCAATATTAAACCATTTTGGTTTTTAGGAGATCTAAAATGAAATCTATTTTTCCATGCAATATACTCTTTGATCGTGCCTATCCCTAAAATGCTGAACAAGCCTACAATAAACTAGAAGAAGACAGTCATATTTCTATTATTAACACGGAACTCTAAAAAAACGTGGATACCTTTCAAAGTGCCGCTTATTAACCTCTCATCGACTCCGACCGTAAAATGTAAACTCGATAAAGCCACCAATTAAAACTAAATATGAGAATCTCGACAATCAAAGCTCGAGCCGCTACATCTGACACCGAAAAACTTTTCTCCCAAAAAATAAATCGCGTTTTTTGTAACGAACGCAAGGTCGCAGGCGCAACGTGATTTTCGCCTTTCGACGGCACGATTACATTTTGGAATAGCGAACGTCATGCAACCCGGCGATTTAAATTAAGGCAAAACTCAGCCTTACTGCACAGTCTTAAAAACAATTTTGAACACGGTGAGACCCGTTGAAATTTGTTGAAAAGTTCAAGACGGGGTAGGTGGTGATAATAACAATACTTTATGAAAAGGTTTAGCCAGCTAATTTGTTTTTTCTCGGCTACTGTCGATCTCGGTAGCGCTGCAACCTTTTTTTGTTGGCGGAGATCAATCAGTCAAAATAACAGTGTGATACCGCCTTTGATGCGATCCGGCCGACCTGTTTTAATCTCGACTGATACATGATTAGATCACCGATGATGCAGCAAACTGTAACTGATCCAAAATTGGACGAATACATCGCCCTACTTGTAGATTAACTAACTTGTAGAGTCCTGTTATTACTTTTACACGGTAGGTTTTTAAATATATGTCCATTATAGATCAATTCCTTTTGAATAAGTGCGGTATTGTGTGGACAAGATAAATCAAATCTGATCTGAAAAACTAATCGTTGTTGGAAACACGGAGAGTAAACGAGCCTGAGGATGATCCCCAACCAGGTGGACTGATCAAGTTAGAGGAGCATCTGCAAATAAGTTTTGCTCGGTCGTCAAAGACGCCATGTATAGGCACCGGTGGAAGCAGATAATACAAACCGAGTTGCAACCTATCCACTTCAATGATGACCACAATCCTCAGTCATGGGGGTGTGGCCAAAGAGAGAGAGACAAATCAAATAACTTTTGGTAAATTGAACGTAATAACGGAAACGTAAATTACGGCAACGCTACGACAAACATATTATGTGAAAGTTAAAACTTATATTTCACTGTCATGAGAAATTGGATTACCATTAAGTGAGACAATGTAATCTATAAAATCCACAATCACAAGTCCAGCTATAAACATAAAACCTTACTCTTATTTTACGTTGCTGTCCGCGAAGCTCCGTATAACCCAGCTGCATGGGTGTTTCTCACTTCACAATCTATCAACACGAGTATCCATCGTACATACATAAACGCGGTAGCAAACCGCAGCACCGGCTTACCAAAGCTGTGGTTTTTTCTCTACACAAAAAGTAAAGAGAAAACAAATGATGTCAATGACATCGTAATGACCGTCCATCATTTCACGAGGCCGTCAAAACTGTCTCAGCGCGCACGTAGGTGCTTGGTCGGCACTTTTTTCCTTCAAGTTTTTTGGCTCCGCATCTGATAAATTTTGCGTTGATGTGTTGCGATGGACAAAAAAGGATGCACTTGCCTTCGAGCGTCAACTGATTTGCGTTATGCCCTTTCACAGTTTGCACCGAAAATATGGAAGAGTAATATTGATAGCCATCTTACGTCTACGACATGGTGTTGTAAAGTAATTGCGATTTTTAACAAGATTTTCTTGATAACAGTAACTACGTACCTATCTACGTGGTCATTACAATTTTAATTTTACGTATAATTAAAAATGGGCTTAAGAAATTAAATTAGGTACTGCCCCTTAATGACTAACATTACAAATGATAGGAAATAACCGCGTAAGTAGAAGAGAAACCTAGAGGTTAAAACACATACCATCAGGTGGTCCGTCTGTTCGTATGCCGCCTAAGTATATCATAAAAAAAGCAGTGAATATCAATATAATTTTATTTTAAACAGCAGCATTAGGTAACACTGCGATAATCAAGTTATTAATGAACCCCAAAAAGGCTACCGTCATATTTAAAACATATGGACGCAATTTGGTTTGATTGAACTGTGCACCTCCATCGCTCCTTTGTTGTTTCTATACCGTTCTTCTCCTTCCATTACACTAAGACAGTCATTAAATCGCCCATAATAAGAGTAATAACAAAATAAAAGCAAAACAGCTACCGTGATTGTGATTCGAAATTAAATCGGGAGCCGGTCTCATCATCGCGTACGTCCATTGAGAGAAACACAATGGTAATCAAAGGAAGAAATGCAGAAGCTCGTATGATTAATTACGTGGACGGTGGATGGCGAGGTGCCGCGCGGAGCTGGCCAACCCGGCAAATGTTTGCTCAAACAAGGAACAAAATCAAATTGAAAGTTTTCGCTGGCACAAAATGACACGCGATTGTTTTTTGTTTTCATTTTCTGAATATTGGTATTTGCAATTAATGTAGAACACTGGTAGATGGTAATGATGATTATAAATCACCCTTTTTTATGCTAGAGGAATGATAGAGTAAGTCATCTGAAAATCAGTGATGATCACCGCTGTCCATGGACAACTGCGAAAGAAAATCAATTTCTTTTTAAGTCGATTTTGAAATCGTAATTCCAATATATTTTTAGTATAGGGTATTTTAAGCGGTGCAAGATTTGTTATAGGTATTAAATTAAAATTTGTTATACCTATAGAAAAGTTACTAACATAAATTTTAATACAATTTAGGCACCAATCCATCAAATCAAAATACAGTCAGTCGAAATAAAGTTGGAGCAAAATATGGCTCTGGCAGAAAATTAATTCTCTTAATTAAAGGCTACTGTGAATTAACACCACGCTTGGAGCAGAAATTTCACTTCAGCTGACAGTACGACGGGAAATTATATTACGCAAATACTTTTCCATCAGACATTACCTACATTTCTCGTTTCATTCAACACTTGGTTTAATTAAACTGAGTTAATTAAACATTAAGTTTTGTGTTGCGAAAGTGACTACCTCCTTGTTGTATTTTCGTCGTAAGATCCAAAAGCCTTTTAAAGGGCATAAAACAATTGATTTTCTATTGTGTCTGCTGTCTGGGCCTTACGATTAAAGGGCGCGATCTCAAAAATCCGAAGGTCAGGAAAAGAAACCTCTCGGATGGACACCAGTCGTTAATGTTTTAACCTCGAATCAAATAATTAAGTCAAATAATCTTACCAATGTCAGTCTCTGTCCCCACAAATTAACCGTTGCCATAAAAATTCAGAACTTCAATTTAATCTGACATATTACGAGGAAAAACAAAATTGTTGCTATTGCAAGATTGCTTGGAATGCTCTTTTGATCTACACCAAAAACATTTACTTTACAAGCCCTATGTAAAAATGCGAGGTATTTGTCTCATTCCGTTTTATTTGCTCCCTTTTCTAAAACGACAGCATCGCTGGGCGTTTTGATAGACGGCGACGTATGTGTCGCGCAAGGAATGCAGATAATGGTAGAAAAAGTATAAAATTCCTATCGAGCCACCGCCTACGACACGACTGATTGAGTTATAAGCTATAATGGCAATTCCATTTTGTTTTTGCACTGTTTTTCACTTGAATACCATGTGGCGAGGCGTCCACTCATATTTAATATACATTAGGTGGATGTCGATCTTTGATTTTACCTTTCTTGCCTCTCGAGAATGCGTGGCTTGTTTATTTTGATTTGTCACCTTTGATATATGAATCCTTTTTGTTATTATCTGAAACACATTATTATGGATGACCGGTGCCTCGCTACTTGATTGCGTTGCTTTTGTGAGTCTGGAATTCTATCTCGTTGTGAGGAATCTAATAAGATCGCGTTAGATGTAGCGGATACAAAGAGGAACAGATTCTTAGCAGGATTGGCCGGAGGCAAAAAGCGGTATTTTGGTACCGAAATCTGGATAATGAACGTAAGGGACAACAACGACTAATATCCATACACAAAAAACAATATCAAAGTCGAGACATCCCGTCGCCGGTCGTGGGCAGTGAAACTGGTTAATCTTATTAAGGGGCGTTAGAGTTGAAAATCGTTCTTTGCATAATGTGAAAAATCGGGCAGGTAGCTCGTGAGGGCACAAAGCCGAGTAGCCGCGTCTTATAATCGAGAGTGCCTCCGGTTTGATAGTTAATTAAAGAAGTGAATAACATGCGGCATTGCAAGTCAGCTGCAATCTTCGACATGGTGACGGACACTCACAGAGTTGGTAATACCAACTTATATCGATTAATCTTAAAGCTAACAATGTTGTTAAGCTTTACGATATCGATCTTCAGATTTTAAACTGGAACAATTTAGGACATTTTTTGTAACTCATTAAAAAACTCTAAACATAATACATAATATAGAGCAATAAAGGGTATCTATCTATCTATTAAAAACGCTTAGTGTGAAATTTTGGTTTTATAACACATTTGATTGTTTAAAACATTCTCTTTTTATATGGATACTACGAGTATGTCAAAATCAGTGTCATTCTATTTAGTACAGGTATTCCTATTTTAGCTTGTTTATTAGCTACACCTACTTCTCAGTGGAGCCATAACGACTACATATTGTTCAACAGTAATAAATAAGAGACGGACATAACTTGAAAGGCACATGTCCGAACGTAAAGGTCAGCTAACACATACTCGTAGCTAACGGGATCGACAATCCTTTTGAAGTAAATTCAATGATCTCAATTCCAACAGAGAAGAATGAAAAGCGATTGTAAATTCTAAACACTATTGAGACGATTAAATCTAATTGAAAGCTAGTCTGAAGTTGCATTGTTCACGTAAATACGTATTTTGTACTAAAATACAGAAGAAGTAATATTTTAAATAATGTCATTTATAAACTGTTTACTGATTTGTATCAGTGTGAAGGTGTATCAGTGAAAAGCTCTTTATGGTATTAGGTCGTGACATGTTATTATTTATATTGGTAAATAATATGTGACACAAATATTACGTAAAAAAAAATACGCAGAAATATAATTTGCGCAAAAATTTAAGTAAGTATACGTTAGTTTATGACCTATTTCTTCCGCTTCCAAGAATCATTTCATCAGTTTAAGATTTTGAGTAAATATTGTGTTATTTTTCTCCTTATGTTCAAAAAAAATAAAAGAATGAGTCGCAATTTTACGCTGGCGCTTGGAATATGCTCTATCTATTAAAATCAAAGTAGAGAATTTAGACTGCCATTGGTGTTAGTCCTATTGAAAAGAGATCACACATGTAATGCTATAGCTGACTTATCGTTCTTTGTTTATATTCCATTGAATTAACCTACTACAATACTATTGAAAAGGGTGCATTAACCACTCTAAACGATCCAAATCTTTGCACTGCCACGGCTCTGAGGGCAGCCGATTCAACCAAGATGAATCTATGCGGGCATAGCTCATAGAGAAAAATACTCTACTTCGTCAATATAAATCTACAAAGTCCATCATTTTAACTAGTAGTACTAAAACTTGTCTATGTAAGTATGTCTAAAAAGACTAAGTACCTACTACAAAAATAACTAACTTTTTTTTATTTAAACAGTCAAACATTTAATTTGAAAACTTGTATTTAACTTAAAATCCAAATCGAAGTATTTTATTCACTCCTTATCAAAGAAGTAATAAATCCTTCAGAAGTATATTAAAATGTGCATAATACAGAGAAGTTTTCTACAGCGTAGGTTTAAAAAGTCAGCCAGGATACGCAAATAGGTAACATTTGAAGTCGTAAAGCGTTATCGCGCTTATCGCGCGCAGCGGAGCGCATTCTGCACGCTTCTAATGAACGCCTTATGAAACAGGCAATTTATCACATGCCCCCTTATCACTAAATGCACTGATAAATTTTATACGAGAACAAACTTAATAAACAATAGCTATTATGCCAGCAATAACTCCACCATTAGGTTCTACTTCGCAATCGTCACTATTTGTTTTCCAAATTTCCTATCCCTTCAAACAATTGTCCAGTTTCACTTTGGCCAACCGCGACTTGTTATTCTGTAACGTTTCACTTAAATTCTCATTACCAATTCGAACGAGTTGGTATTTCAAAAGGACCGTCTTTGTCGGCGCCTTCAGTCTTCAGCCTGACCATGAATAAATCAATGAAAACAAATAGTATTCGGCCACTAGTGTTCCCAAATGCTTTTTTAAATGATGTATGATCTCCTTTTGTTTCAACTCCCGTTTTGTTAAAGATTCTCAAGTATGTTAATTTATTCATAGTAGAATAATGGGTAGAGCATATTTTCCTGCCAAGATCCAGTGTGTTGTACATATAGATAGGTTGGAGGCGTAATTTGGTAGACACCGAAACTAATTTATTTAACAAAGGACCGCTCGAACGATAGAGCACTTTTTATACGTGTACAAACACATCACGCTCTATACATGTATAATAGGCTGGACGTAATTACAGATTTTGTTTACGTGATTTTATCCCGGCATACAAAAACAGGAAAATGTTACTTCGTTTACGGTTTCTATTGTTATTCATTTTATGTCATTACTTATTGGAGCAGTCGTCAGAGTATTTGAAAGTACTTAGGTAATCGTTACTTCGAATCCAAATACACATATCGATGTTTTTTAAAACTATGGTGTATGGTATCTGTACCAGTAGGCGGTGGATAAAGATCCTAATATGGAATCTTGGACGTATTGTATAGTATCTAGGAATAGTTTTCCTCTTATTTTAATTTCAATATGAAATTTTTTTTATTTAATAAGAGGTAGACAAGCCGACGCATCACCTGATGGTAAGCGATTGCCACCTGCAACACCAATAGAGTCACAAGTTCCCTCACTCAACGAAACACAGCGCAGGCGCTGCCTCACGCCGGTCTTTTTCGGTACTATTTGTTATTATACCAGCTTTCTTTACCAGGATTGTAATTTGTAAGCTGCTGTAAGAAATTAAGTTAGTGACCACAAAGTCGTATAAATAAGTTGTCGGACTCACAATCGCATCCAACATCCGACTGATTTACTTTAGATTGCACCTCTTTTATACATCTGGTTTTTGCGGCTTCTGTATGTCAGTAATGGGGGACTGCATTGTTTTATATTTATCTGAGTAAACAGGTAACGAATGGAAATACATGCACAAATCTTCGCTATAGGCAAATATAAAGTGTGGTTAATACAGTGATATTATAGCCAGACGCTCAACAAACGTACATATCCTCAAAGGCTGAGGTAGATATTAACATGAATATATACAGAAGATCGAATATTTTTTTATAGTATAGGAAGGCAAACGAGCAAGCAGGTCACCTGATGGTAAGTGAATACCACCGCCGGCAAAAACTCTGATGTGACTACCACGACCACTCTGCCAAGAGTGTGACGACAAAGAAGAAGGGCAAAAACCATACATCATTTTATTTCTCTTAGTGGCTTTCAGTTGTGTGATTCAAACTATGAACACAATTCCTGGTATGAAAAATATTATTGAATAATATGACCTCGTTCCTATATCCGTCAATAAAATCCCTAGTAATAAAATAGAACAATGCAATAACGTCACTAGCCATGCGTTTTATCTGCGCTTTCCGTATCGCTAGGCTAAACGAAACATGACACTCAGCGTTGGAGACGCCGATATTGTCATATTCCATTGAATGAGGGAGTTCGGGAAAACCAATTCCCAGTTCTAATTTCAATTTTGAATGCATCGCCGCGGCGATATAATTGAGCTAATAGGAGAAATAACTGCTGAAAACTTAAAAAAACCCCCGACAAATGCATTCTACTCAAGCCCTTTCATTTGATTCCTATTTTACGGGAAACAAGTGAAAATATCAAATCATCATCATTTTGTGGTGGCGACTATCTGAAGTTGGCGTAGGCGGCCATTGTAGGTAGGTAAGAACACTTCCGACTATCTTATCTTTTAAAATTGACGACCCGTTTAGCGAAATAGTTTAAGCGCCGGTTGAGACGTAAGGGTCGCGGGTTCGATTCCCGCACCAACACAAATGTTTGTTGATGAAACGGATATTCGTGTTGGGTCTGGGTGTTTGTAGTACCTTCGATGTTTCTGGTTTCCATAGTACAAGGGAAGGCCTTAGTTTGGGACCAGGACAATGTATGTGATGTTGTCTCATTTTATTTATTTATAAACAAAAAGAACAAAATCTAAATCGGATCATCTGTTACGGACCTACGATGACACAGACAGACACACACACACACATGTCAAACTTATAATCCCGTCGTTTTAGCGTCGGGGGTTCAAAAAGAATGAAACACCTTACACTGGATTCCCATAGTGCAAAAAGTTGTACATAATATTAAATAGATAAAAGTTAAAACATATTCTGAGAGTTCTATCTAACTTGGAATTTAGGACGCCAATATTTTGGTTGGTTAGGTGGCTAGTATGAAAGATAGGAGAGGCCTATATCCAAAAGCAAATCACTACTGGCTAAAGATGATCATGATGAAACCTTTTCTAATCCCTTGTATCCTTACGAGTAATTTTCTGACTCAATAATGTTATTCACATAAAAACGTTATTTTTGATCAAACGGTCACTGAACACTGACGCTTTCTGGGAACTAACAATTAAAACACGCCGGAAATTAAAAATTCCTTCCAAATTTCAAGGCCGATAGAGTGGTCAAATACATTTTAGACGAAAATAGATACCTGCGTCATTAAAATTAACAGATAGAGTTTCATAGGCATTTTCAGAGTTTTTCAAAGTCATGGACAACTTTGATGTAGTGGTTTTATAAGTTTATAGAAACAATCACTCGTACAGTAGATAAATGGGGCATCTTCACATAAAACTATTGTAGGTCAATACACAAATGAAACATGACAACCTTTAACTATCCCCAATAGTGTTGGACAGGACAAGGAAGTTTCCTCCAAATTCTCAAATCTATGAGAACTAAGAAAAAAATAAACTAGGACAATCGAGTGAAAAAGTGAAGGAAATGAGTCATGAGCAGTCAAACGAGGATCGGACGCGCCGCTCCGCTGCGCATACGCGGCTTCCGGCGCGACAGCCGGCCAGGGAACTACACCTGCTGTGATTGGATACTTTAGGAATTTTCTATTACTATATACTGTGATGAATTAAGCTGAAGTGGCAGGGCCTGGCCATATCAGCGGTAGAAATAACAACCGTTGGGGAAAATGAGTACTGGAATGAAGACCACGACTCAGTAAACACAGTATAGGACGATCTCAGACTACCTGGAGTGACCATTTGGGGCTGGATCTGGATAGCCAAATACTGCTCGAAGAGTCGAACATTTGGAGAGGTCTGTATTCATTGGCATTGGATTGCAATAGGCTGTAGGGAATGATGCACTGAGATAATTTTATTGATCTCAAACTTGATACCTCTTCTGTAAGCTGGTGTGATTACTTCAGCCACTCTACCATCCTTACAAATATAGATAGGTAGAATGTTACCTGGCTGAAAGTCTGAGGATTTGAAAACCCTGATTGATTTCGATCAGCTGGGCATACCAATGCCTAGAATAAAACTGCCAATGAAAATTGAGAAATGTGTTTATTTGGATTGGTTAGGCCACCGATTAGGAATGATGTTAGAAAAAGAAAAAATAAAAGAAGTTAATATGAATCCATTTTACCAAAGAAATATATCTAAATAAAATTTCCCTTAATTCGATAGCATCAGTTAATATCGAATTACTATGGCCACGTTTTTAGGATGCACCCGGAGAGGTGGACTAAGGTGGTCACACACTGGCTGCCAACAGGACGTCGTCTGAGAGGCAGGCCAAGGAAAAGATGGTGTGATGACTTAGACCACTTCTCCGTCCATTGGCAAACCATTGCTGCGGAATAGAGTCCAATGGAGACTTTTAGGGGAGGCCTTTGCCCAGTCGTAGGACAATATAGGCTAAATAAATAAAATATTGGTACACATGTAAATTCGTTACAAGATATAGAACAATAAAAATTTTAAGCCCCAAATCTACTTAATCGATAAATAACCAAAACTACACAAATTAAATGAGGAAGTCTCGAGATGAATAAGAATAACCAAGAATGCAATCTAAAAAATGCATTCAAAACTGGATGTTTTATTCTGATTCCCGGCCACATCTCAAAAAGCTGAGGGTAGAAAAAGTTCGGCGCTAAAAAGAATAACGCCGTGAGTCTATTACTTGTTGTACAGCATGTCATCGATGGTTCATTAAAATACGATGACTTAACACAAACACTACAGTGGACTTCATTGATAGCCTCTGACGTAGGTTTGGCTGCACAAAAAACCACCTCGCCACACCACAAAAATAAACCTTAAAGCTAAGAAATAAAGGTGGTCAGTGTCAACGAATTCACTGGTTCGTTTTGGAATGAAAGATCGTTTACAATAGCGCTTCATTCCGTGGAATCCATTGATAAGTCCGAAGCTACCAGTGTTACATGGCTGGTCTCACGAGCGTTGGGAAAGTCAATTACTTCCGAATACCTCTGATAGAACCATTGGAAACTGAAAGTTGATTGAAAAAGCAAGAAAATTTTGAATTAGGTTAGTGGTATGATGGACTGCTTAAAATTCAGAGAAGATTCCAATATGTTCGTACTTAAAACTTTTTACAAGAATCTTTTTTTTTTATCAAAAGCATATAACAAACTACTAACCTTAAATAATAACATTCATTAAATCGCACTTAGGAAGCTTTAGGTATTATCCAGAGCTGTATGATGTAAAGAGATATCTCTTCTCTCTCAAAAACCTGCCAATTGTGATATTATGAAATGTCATTTAAGTTATTACCTAGTTTACTCTCATGCAAAATGTAGACGGAAAATACATATAAGATTCAGATTATCTGATATTGAGTAGTTATAGACTAAAATAAAATAAATAACCAGCCTAGGGTGGGTGTAGCAAGTACCTTTGATATTCTTGCAATATTGCAACAATGTTCCTATAGTTATCATGTTAAGTAACGTGATTTGACATTTAAATATGTTGAAGAGAAAAACTGAGGGAGTCTCACTACAGATGTTTTTCCAATAATTATGAATGATAATTACATAACCGATTAAGTATAACGCTTTAAACTATCACCAACTCTAATCGTATATTTAAACTTTGACCGACAATCCATGTTAATAATATTGTAAATTCAACACATAAAGTGGCATACGTTTAAGCAACATGCCTAGTTTTTATTTATTTTATTGATCATCTTATGAAATAACTAAATTTAATGCTGTCGAGCCTTATTTTACTGTTTATACATACATATACCCTGGTATGTGGGCTCACGACGAATGTAAATATATGTAAACAAAAATACGTCTGCATTTATAAATACAAGCACGATTATTTATGACTTATCTGCCCTTTGAATATCTTAGTAATGAGATTTATTAGAAAATCCCCTTTACTCCACGATAAGTAGTTTCTTAAAGGATTAATAGTATAATAAGGGCTGAATTTACTCGAACATATATTCAAAACAATATCCATATCACTTGAAACTAATGATCAGTAATCTGCTTCAAAGCTACCCACACGTACCTACCTACTGGAAAGTCACGACCGAGTTAGAACCTTTTTGCGTATTGAATAATACATTTTCATGTAATGAAAGTATGTGTGAAATGCTTTTAGCAGATTGAAAACTCGTGTACCCACCGAGAGTCCTAATCGATTTATTAAGCCATCAAAATTGACCATTGCTCCAACTAATCTACCCGACTCGAAATATTTTTGACCCGGACATAAAAGCTGATCTTTCACTACCGAACCTTCTCAAGCAAAGTTAATCAAATAATAACTGTAGTGCATTTTAAATTGCATAAAACTAAAAAATGCCAGACTCGACAAGTAAAAAATTCAATTTTTCATTTAAGTTACCTAAGTCGGCCAAAAAGTTTCTAAATACTAAAAAAGACAGTTAAATAACTATTTGCTTTCCAAAACCGTGAGAAAACGATCATTCTTAAAGTAGTTGTAGGTACTTGGAAGAGCATGAGGGGCAAAAAACAGTAAACCGAAATGATACAGTTACAAATTATTGTGCCGTGGAAATTACCAATTCAATGCAAAATTGAATGCTTTGAAGTCGCTTTGTAAGGTCGATTTTGTTTGGAATAAATTAATTAAGGCAATTGAAGTCGATTTTCTATCGTCAGTGGCAGCCGAGACCGTACAAATTACAATTTTGTAGCTTACCTGCCAGTCTAGCTTTCTGCAAATATTTGCTGAAAATCTGCACGTCGATTTTTCTTAGAAGTATAACTTTTTGGGTGTGATCGATAAATTAACGGGTCGGACTTTTAGATTTCCAGACTAAGCTATTTTAGAGTACCGTGAAGTTAACGACTAGGCTAATTACCAAGAAATAAAAAGATACTAATGAAAAAGTGCCACTGCACTTTTACCTACTTTCATCAGTTCATATAAAAAATACACCTTATATTTTCACAATAATACACTGCCAGCTTAGGCGCCAGAAATATAAAAGTCACGATGGCGATTAAAATATTTTGGAATTAAACAAACAAAAAATAATACCCATCAAATTATTCAACGAATTTGACTGACTAAATAGTGTCAACATCTTATTACCCAATTATAATAGAGAAAATTTTGTTAAGACTCCTTAGGTGATGAAGATTTTTTGGCGCTGACTGTATAATACTGGCTAATTCGAGAACACTGTCTTTATTGCATCCATAATGTATAGAGGTGGTAATTCTTCAAATTATTTCGTGATACTCTTTAAATCCAATATTCCGCCGAAATTAACGCCAGAATCTTAAAATGTACCGATCATAATATAGATTTTGAAGCCAATTTTCTACAATTGACTTCAGAATTGGGGAAGAATGTAATAGCAACCACTTTAGACCTTGTAATGTCATTACAATTAGAAAGAATTAGTAATTTAACATACTATTTAAACTGATTCATAAAGATATATTATTAGAATGCTTTAATTATTTGAAAATGCTTTTCGATAAGATACATTGTAGCTTTCTAATAAGTGCTAGTTCCAAGTTAAAGAGCAACAAGCGAGGCCCGCGTCTACAAAACTGTTACTAGACTGTTTTTGAAGTATAGTTAGTTACTCAAAAAGGAGAAGAAACAGCTTGTAACTAAAAGCAAAATATTTCGAAAAATCCTGGGGCCAACTAAACGAGAAAATAGGATCTTGAAACTAAGGAAGAACGCCGAAAGTTAAAGGCTCGTGGTGGGTCTGAACATAATGGGGGAGACAAGTTGAGGGAATGGAGTCGGTTCAAGCTGCAAAGACAGCGCATCCGGACTGATCATCTGGGAAAAGCCCAGTATGTTGCCCCAAGGCTCCCAGGGATTGATGCATATTGAAGGATCTCGATTATTTACAAAGGTCAGATTGGCTACAGAAGATTTGATTGGCATTTGCAGAAATTAATGATCTAAGTAGGGTCATCATGAAGTCATCGATCATGATGCGATTACTTTATTACGAACAGGAAACAGTTAATTAATGTTTATGTCCAATGATTCTTAATTTAACGTATTTTAACTATGAACGAAGTACGAAGATAGACCTAAGAAAATATCTATAATCAAATTATTGCCACAAAATCCCTAACTTTCATATAACCGGAGTATTTCTGTGTTAATCAGCTTAAAAAAGATATAGAATATATACAAGCAAATAGGTAGGCGGCACCTATGTTGAACATTTCAGAATGAAAACAGAGCCATGGAGTTTTCAGGATAAGAGGACAGGAATATTTTTGTATTTTCTATTGGTTCTGTTACATAAACAGACAATATTTTTTCTACATCCCAACTTTGGGATGTAGAGAACAGAGATGCCTACTGAAATTAGGATTTGAACTACAATAAAAGGGCGTAGGTATCAGCAACAAGTGACTCAAAGGGTGCATTTATTTCGTGAAAAAAAATATCATTATACAAACCAATACTTTCTTTATTTAATACCTATAAAGTAGGCGTATTTAGATTAGTAAATTAAAAAAAATGTTCTTTATGGTTATCAAATACTTAAAAAAGTTAATCCCATTGGCATTCCTCCAATAAGATCCCGCTTAATTTGACACAAAAGTGTCAATGGTATAAATAAACTAACCAAGATTAATATTGACTAACCGCGCCGAATATCTATAACTTAGAAGGGTTAAGAGTAGAGACAAGTAAAGCAAATGTGTCTGCTAGAACGGGACAAGTATATTTCTGTGAGTGCGCTTGTGGTGGTGGGCAGAACTGTCCCCCCACTGTCGGCGCGCGCGCCTGTTTTGGTGCGAAACGAGGGTGACAAAATGTTAAATTGTCCTAACTAAAGTTACCTAAATCATGCAAAAAATCCAGCTCGAATTTCAAGCAAAAATAATTATTATTAAAAGAAAAAATATTTTTATGGAAAATAAGCGATGCTAATTGAAAGTTTAATACCGTACTGATCAGGCTGTTCCTTTTAACTACTTACCATTATTATTTTCTTTCAGCTCCGTTTCCTCCAGGACTGACAATCACTGTTTTTTTCTGAATGAACCAAAATCTAAATACTTAATTTGACTGAAACTGCTATTAAAAAGAAGATTCAAAATACTATCTAATCGAAATCGGTTCGGCGCTGATTTATTTTTACTTCAACCCTTCATGATATTTACCTATTACAGATCCGATAAATCCGGACTATTACATGGAAAAGCAGTTCAATTGGTAGGCAATAACTTTACTAGAATGTTTGCTCAGCGTAATATAGATTATTACGCTGATCATCAAATTACATCTTAAAATCTAACGAATTTTGGCACAGTCAAATCCCAAACAAGGTTCAAGCTCAAAGAGAAGCTCCAGCGCAACCCACTGTTGATGACAATCAACAATTTTATTAATAAACTTCGGTAGGTGATACTATACTAATGAAACATAACTTATAAAAAAATATCCTAAACCTTTAATTGCGTGGCTCCTCTACACACTTCACACTTACACAGTGGGAGTGTTCCATGCACTCACCCACACACCCATTCCTGCCCTCAGCAGCATAGCCTCTCCGGCAGACCTCACGCACACCACCGCGCCGCGCCCTGTCCGCACAAACACAGCGGCACTCTCAGTCCACTACACAACCTCATCTACTGCACTCACGCGCAGAAAAAAAGATAACGCGATCTATCGATCTTTTTTCGAATCGAAAAAAAACAAAACCGTCTGATAGGCCCCATGGCTATAGTTGGACCAACCTGACGTCTACGGCCGAACGCGTCGCTCGAGCAGACATTTATTCCGATCACAATATTTATGACAGCGTAATTAATTGAACATGTCGTTTTAATTATGTAAATAAGGATGGGTGATAATCAATTTAAATTATGTGTTTCGATCTCGTTCGCTTAATTTAATGTAAACAGATATTTATCATCGCACGTGACGGTTTTACGGTGTTAACATAAAGCTTTATGTTATGGTTTGCGTCGCGCGTGCGCCGGTAGGATGCTTCGTCTTCGCGCGCAGTGGAGTTTGCTATAGTTTGTGTTCGTTATCCTCGTTCATGGAAGTATCGCACTGACTCGTCATACCATTATGGAACGTCACCAGAATGGTATGGATGTGTGGGTAGGTAAGGGTATATAAGTAATCACTATTATTTTAATTTTAGTAATAATAAACTAACTGACATTTATGTGATTTAATCAATCGTTAACGCCTGTTTGTAGATTCATAACTTTACATTTTTGTTTATTAAACGATAATGAATAATTTATCACATTATATTAATGTCAATTATAATAATACTAACATTTTACTGCTTTATTGCTTAAAGGATATGCCGTACTTCACAAATATGCATTTCAGGGTATACTTGTTTAAATAACTGAAAACTCTACATTGCTCTATGAAAATGTTTGGAGAAAAAAAAATCTTTTGCTTTTAATATATTTCTAAGCACTATACCTGCAATAAACGAATTACTTACTTTAAGTTTCAAATTAGATCGATTTAAATCATGTTAATTTTATCAGAGCACATTTGCAGAAAATTATAACGTCACGATTTACTTCAAATCATTTATGAAGCTTAATGATCTGATGTCTTTATTGTCGGCTACATAAATACAATTAAGGAATAAATATGTCACCATTATTGACCTATAAGAAATCAAGAAAAGAGATCTTCGTTTTGTATTACTTTTTATTAGACAGTAAATTATAAGGTATATAAAAAATATCAGACATCAGCGATCTCTCTGATCTCGCAGATGTTCATGGGTGGCGGTGATAACGTACCAGCAGGTGACCCGCTTAGTCGTTTGCCGCCTTTAGTATAAAAAAGATATGATCTAATTTTCTAACAAAAACATCATAACTAAGTAAATAATGCACTTAAAAATTCATCGGTGGGTTCAGGTGGGACTCGAATCCACGACCTTCCACAATCCAGGTGGCTGTACTACCAATTTAATTAATTAATAAATATGATGTAAGTATAATAATAGTGTAATTTTTAAGTGCATTATTTACTTAAGAATGGATTGCAAATCATTGCTAAGTATTAAAATGAAATTAAACATCATACAGGCATAAACTGTTAACTTTTTAATATTTTACCTTCATATTGTAAAAACAATGCTAAAACTAAGTTTCGACATTTTGGCATAGGCCAAGGGCGGGTGAACCAGCTCGGGGGCCTCTTCATCAACGGGCGGCCCTTGCCGAACCACATCAGGCTGAAGATCGTGGAGATGGCGGCGGCCGGCGTCCGGCCCTGCGTCATCTCGCGCCAGCTGAGGGTCTCCCACGGCTGCGTCTCCAAGATCCTCAATAGATACCAGGTGAGTAATCAACTCCGTGAAACTGGCGACTATTCTTGTACATTCAATAATAACGTCATAGGACCCAAAAGCCATTTCAAAAGCAATTGATTTTCCATTGTGTCTGCTGTCTGGGCCTTAGGACGGTATTACGGTAATGTAATACCGCTGGTATTACAAGCGTGTATAAACTGACTGCTATACATTAGGTGTACCTAAATGTTTTCTTTTCCATTTTTGTCATAGGTTCAAATACCACACAAGCAGTACTTATTTTATTATGTGTTCTGGTAGCTCTTAATTTATTTATATCATCATTATTATACTACGCTCTTCAAAAAAAAACTTACATCTTATATTCAATAATAGGTAGTTACTACAAATTATTCATGATACCTCTCAATCTTCAAATCACAATATGTAAGAAAGTTCCAATAGTATAATCAAAACATGTTATTATAATAAAAATACTAAATCATCCCAAAACACTGACAAAAAAGATAAAAGGGGCCAATCTTCAAATTTAATTTACAGGAAAATGGTCTCTAAAATAGGGAGAAGTATCCTGATTTCCCTGTAATTTTGGTCGCTTCCATTAGTGGTATCATCAAAGTTCCACGAAGAAAATAGGCCACCATTTATCAACCACAATTTTAGCATTTTCGAGGGTTCGCTAGCTCGCACACGGAATTCTTAATAGAGATGGCCTAAGTATTTAAAAGGAATATTTGATGACAGCATAAGCTTTAACGAAAAACCAGAGCAACCCTTTCAATGTGCCTAAATAAGTTAAAAGATAAATAATCTATAATGTTTCTCACAAGAACAGAGTTAATTCTTTTGTATATTTTTTTTGTACTTTGCCAACATAATTAAAAACACTATTACAATAAAATTATACAGCTGTTGGTAAACCACTAAGATTAGTGATCATGCTGCTGATATGTACATTGTATCGATATACAATGGGTACATAGATAGATAATATTATGAGTACAATTTACAAAAATCGTAATAATCAAATACCCAATCTTCATTAAGTAAAATGTTTCTTTTTATATTGTAAGTTACGTAAATTCAATACATATAGTAAACTTAAGATAATTCAATGAATACAATAATCTTCATTAGAACATAAATCTTATAACATTAGAATATAAATCTTATAATAACATTAGCACATAAATCTTATAACATTAGAACATAAATCTTATAACATTAGCACATAAATCTTATAACACACTCGTTGACTTAGTCAACCGCCTAAGATTTCCGTTCAAACTGATCCCCAATAGCTAGTTAAAACAAAATTAAAATCAAATTCAGATACCCGGATAAATGCTGCCACGCCCATTTCAATACGTACTCTAAGTATGGAGCTCCATCACTAATGTTCATACATGATTAATAATTCAATTAATGTAAGATACTTTTAACCTATTAGACTTTGATTGAATAATACACATTAAAATACAAAACATTATCTTTAAATTATAGTATGTTAGATCATCAAATATCAAACTTTAAACTTCACTCCACTTTGGTATACAGTCAAAACATCAAGCAGTATGTATTATATTGTATGTTTGGTTTATACCTACGTGGTGTATCTAGACCTATTGTACATTGACATCCCAACTACGTCTTCAAGCCAACTATTCTGAACAACATTTATTCTACGATTTTTGGAAATTCATCTAAAATTTTTTCCAAAAAGAAAAGATATTCCCCATTTGTGCGAAATTTCAAAAGTAATTGAATAAGTATTGTTTAGAATCAAATGGTTAGTAGAACACCTGATTAAAAGGATTTTAATGTCTACAGAACAGATACACCCTCTTATTTTTATATTTACTTGTATATTATAGGCTTTTACCTACATCTAAAACAATTCTTAAGTAGCAACTCAGCTGGCAGGAGTACCACATTGATGCTATACTTACTCTATGTAAAATAAAAAATTCAATTTTTATTTCAACAATTTTGTCACCAATTCAAAGATACCTATAGATATATGTTTCAAAAAGAATTTAAAAATTGTTTTGTATTTTATAAACTACACATAAACACGCACGGTTACACTGGAACTACCAATACTAAGCAAAGCTCTGCACCTATTACAAATTCTGGGAATTCCTCAGCAACCCCAACGACAAAATTCCAAAGTAATGTCCTTGCTACGGGAGTATTTCTTCCTTTCTTATAATCTTGCAACGTAGTTTAGTGCAGGCTATGGCATTCTCGTGTATAACATCACTTAGAAGTTGAGGTTAAAATTTTGTCAAGTATTTACTATCCGAGATAGTTGGAACAACTTTGGCTTTGAGCGGGTTCCAGAGAAATAAATAGTAATAGAAGTTTTACCCGCCTTTTATAGGGTTGGAGAAAGATGGAAGTCTTAAATATCATAATAATAATACTCTTATTTCAGGCAACAAGATATATTTAACAAACATTTTACTGGCCCATATAATAAATCTAACATGTTATATAATGCAAAAAGTAAAGTATCTGCCTATATTATTTTTCTGTCCCACTATAGGGCAAAGGCCTCCATCATAGTAATCAATTCATTATATCACTACTAAGTATGATGGGATTAGGCTTATGCTTGCTTGCCTATTGCGGATTGTGAACCTATGTTCGAATAATTCGAACCATATCTTTTGTTCGACCCGGGAATCGAACCCGGGACCCCGAAATCACGTCCCGGCACTTAAACCACTAAACCAACGGGGTGTTCAATCATGTATGTTTAAATATTATGTATATTATATTTATTTTATTTTATTATTTGCGGTGCGTAGAGTTAGCTGTTAGCCGTCCTCGAAACTTCCGAAAGACGACTCCTTGCAGCCAGAAATCCTTCTTCATAAAGGTCGCCAGAGAGTAGTAAAGAGAGGCATAAATAACTTTCGTAAATTGTATTATTATTCTAGTTTGAAATGCATAGTTGTCCAGTATGTTCCTAGTTCTGCACAGTCGTACGTGCGAGTACAGCTGGATCATCTCCAACTTATCGCCCGAAGTTAGATTGCTTCTGGAGTCCAAATCATAATACGTTGGCCTTTTGGTTAGCACATTCATTGCGCACGCCGAAACTTTAATGGTTTAGCACTTTGAAGCAAAACCTGTATTTAATGTCCATATGATAGTGCACAAGCAGCACAAATGTAATTGCAAACACTAGTGCACTCATTACCTTACCCTGATATTTTTACCGTGGAGATCCATGCCTCGGCAAAAATAGGCCGGCCGGATACCACGGTCTCACATAGAACCAGCGTGAGAGGCCGAGATATCACCCCGGGCGAGCCTGCCCATTGATGCCGAAAGGTATCTCATCTCTTCCACGGTATGACTGAGGAACAGGGAAACTTTCATTTACAGCGAATGTCCTAGTTCGAGCCTAACTCTTTAGTTCTTGTTTTTTTTTGTATTCTTAATTATTTGAAAAGCTATCTGAACATCGCGTCTAGTGATTTTGTTTAATAGGCAGTTTAGATGTAATAACTACAAATATTTGCTTGGACGTACACATGCGGCAGGCAGAGCGAACAATCGCCATTGATCCCTGCCCAGCGAAGCCTGAAGGTCCGTTTTCACCAGCAATGGCTCCTATGGGCTACAATAATACCATTGTTTTGCCCAGGAAACGTTTCTCTACGCTCCGAGGTACGGCCTCACCAATGGGGCATTGTAAGTTTAGGGAAGAAAATAGGTTAGAAAATGTTGCTGTGATGAAAAAAAAATATCCTTTAGTTTTAAATATATGATGTAATCCTGAAATTAACTATGGGAGAGCCATGCTTCAGCATGAATGGGTCTGAACCGGCGGACGCAGGCGTTTGCTGTATTTGGTCGGAAGAGAGAAAGGGATTAAAGATTGAAAGCAACACTTGTGACTCTACTGGTGCTAGACAAGTGTCTATGAAAGGCGGCAACGATTTATCATCAGGGATCCATCTGCTTCTCTGCCAAATATCATACATATTAAAAGAATTGTTTATGTATTTTGCTGTGAATAAAAAGACTCATAATAGGTGGATTTCTAAAGCTTGAAAGCTAAAAAAATTACAATTGGTGAATTAGTAAAACCAAAACTACGAGTAAGATAATATGCTAGGTATACATATAAAGGCTTAAAATTGTCTCAGGTAACACCACAACATTTATTTACTACCTTTACATTCCCAAATGTGCACGAGCTTGCATACGGAGAAATTGTATGTTTGAATAAAAAATGTCCAAGACAATATCTCAAACAAATAACAAGCAGGTCCTTCGGAAGCTAGTTTCACGTTGCAATTTCATCGGTGCAGTAAACATGGCAGATTCCAGTTTATTTCCTGAGATGTTGACTATATTTTTCCTAATAATGCCATTCGGTTAGATTTCAAGAAAGGAAAATGAAAATTTTTATCAGTCCTTCGATCATAGAAACCTTAAATACAGTGTTAAAAGTTTCAATGAAGGCTCGATTCGCAAAGAAGCGCTATTTGGCGTTTTTGGAATTTAAAACCAATTACTATGGGTTAGTCGGAAAATATGTAGTAAAATTAAAACTACAAAATTAAATGACAGTGCTTTTGGGATTTACCTATTAGACATTTTGTTATGATCAAAATTTATATCAGTTATAAAAACACACAATTCATTAACATAAGTTGATTTCTTTCTGTGTTTAACGTGGTTGAATAATGACTATTATTAAGTAATGGGACCGATGGTTTAACATGCCTTGCTAAGCATGGAATTATTTTTTTACGAAGTACCTGAGTGAAAATGAGGAAGAGTTGATGAAGAAATATCGTTAGTAAAGATATTATCTGTAGTGAGATACGTAATATTGCTAAATAAATATTTTCGCCAAAACCTCGATGCTACGGCGCGGTGGATTTAGTTTCTAGTAATAGGTGGCTGGTAATAAAGCTATTATAGGTATCTCTGGTCAATTGTGAATTTAAGCTCCCGAAAGGTCCCGTAAAATATTAGATGATAATATGAAAGTTGTATGACGCATTCATTTTATTTAAAGCCGGTCTTTTATTACTCGTTGCCGTTTTCGGCAAGCCTATCCATATCACAGAGAACTACAAACAATTAAATAATTGTTCCAATCAATTCCGCCCTCGCAACGAACTAATATAGGAATTTAATTAAATATAGAAGTACCTATCTACAAAAGCACTTTATGAATGAGTATGTTACCCAAGCCAAATTTAGAAAATCTGTACACAAATTACACGTTGGATGCCCTTGTTTGATTTCAAAAGGTGAACCCGACAAATATGAGGGATACTCGTATGTTCTTCGCGATCTCTTCTTACAGTTCTGTTGCTATTTTTCCATCGATCATTTAACTAGATACACAATTCCATACTGATAATGTTTGAAAAAGTGATACCAACTGCGCTATCATTAGTACATAGTTAGTTACAAAAATGCAGTCACTACATATGTACATTTTATCTTCGACCCTAATCCAACGCAATTGGTTTTGAATTCCGAAAATGTCAAATAGCGCTCTTTCGCGAGTGGTGCCTTTATTACACACACTTTTAAGGCGTTTGCGTTCTAGGTGTATAAGGTTTCTATGATCGAAATCATTTCCACATAAATTCTTTGAGTCGATCGTTTTAATCAAATAGTTTTATTATATAGTGAAGTATAAATGGAACCTTGCTCTGGCCTAGGAGACGGGATCCATCAGGCCGGGCGTGATTGGCGGGTCCAAGCCGCGGGTCGCCACGCCGGAGGTAGAAGCCCGCATTGAGGAGCTCAAGCGACAGAACCCTGGCATCTTCTCCTGGGAGATACGAGAGAAACTAATTAAGGTAACTTTTTTCTTATTTCTGATGTGATTGAAGTGCCAAGCCCCAGCCGTCACGCCTAGAGTAAAAGCCCATATTGAAGATATAAAGCGATAGAACTCTGGCATCTTCTACCCGAAACACGAGATAAACTTATAAGGCAGTGTATAAATATACACTAGTAACTATTGATCAGATATTCGGACGCTTATATACCTCCCTACACTAAAGTAGTTTACGTGCTACGGTATGCCATATCGCAGTACGCTCAAACGCTACGACTTTACTACGAAGAGAGAGTCCAAAACGACGCCGGCCCGTAACGAACGACAATATACTGTTCGTATCCAAACAAAAAGAGACGCACAGCGCGTGTAATAGGGACGGAGATAAAGATTCGATCGAGTCGATCGTCTTTTAACTGAAACTTCTACGCTAAGTGTGATGGCCGCCGGTTCAGTCTGATCGCCGCTACATTTTTTTTATGTGATAGGTAGACAAGCAAACGGATCACCAGATGGTAAGCGATTGCCGCCGCCAAAAGACACCTGCAACACCAGTAGAGTCACAATTGCGCCGTCAACCTTTAACCACCTGTCCCCCATGTTTTTTTAAATAGTAAATTAAGTATCAAAAACAATTGGAAGCTGAGGCAATTACGTATTTAAAGCTAAACAGAGTTGTGTAAATACTTTTACTTTAATGATTGTATTGTCATTAACGATGTACCATGTGATAACTATAAGTCTTAGGGTTAGGTACGTTAAAACAGAAAGAAGATTTAATGCTTAAACTGTGGGAGAGCCACGCTTCGGCATGAATGGGCCGGCTCGACCGGAGTGATACCACTGCCTCACAGAAAACTGGCGTGAAGCAGCCCCTGTGCTGTGTTTCGCTGAGTGAGTGAGGGTACCGGAGGCTCACTCGGGGGGGAAAGGGATAAAAGGTTGGCAGCGCACTTGTAACTCCACTGGTGTTGCAAGTGTCCATGGGCGGCGGCAATTGCTTACCATCAGGTGATCCGCCTGCTCGCCTATGAAAAAATGCTGCATAGTATTAAACTCATAAGAGGTTCTAGTTAAAGAACAGCAGCGCAACAGCGTAGTTCCTCACTGCTTTTGTTTGTGTTGTGACTGGGTGGACAAAAAGTGGACAGTTGTCGAGTTTGAGACAATGGCTCGTGTTACAGGAGGGCGTGTCGGACCCTCCCAGCATCTCGTCCATCTCTCGGCTGCTGCGCGGCGGCGCCCGCGACCCTGACGGCAAGAAGGACTACAGCATCGATGGGATACTTGGAGGTAAGATACAATAATGTTTTTAGTGTCAGTCATATTCTTTATTGCATCATGTGGTTACAAAGGATCTTAAAATAAACACGTTCGCAACATGAACCCCGTTATATATTTGCAGTCATCATCATCATCATCATTTCATGCCAATAGACGTCCACTGCTGGACATAGGACTTAATTATTTTACATAATAAGTATTAAATGTTATAAATAATTTTGAATATTGAATTAAATAACAATTCAATGACAATAATTATGAATTTTACATTAATAAGTATAAATTATTCAAAATATTTTGCTCGAAAAAGTCTAGAACACCATAATATCAGTTTTGAATAAAAAAAATATCTTCTGTTGTCTGATTGTAATGTAACACAAGACAGTGCTAAAGCTATTTTGTCACTGTCAGGTCAATATATGAGGTATTTTGTGTATTAAAAAATCTACAGACACAGCCCGGCTGCCAACTACGTACCAAAACAAATTAAAAGATTTATTTCAATTTATATTTACCGATAAAGCATTTTACACTTTTTTCCCTAGTAACAAAAACAAACGACTAGGTACTAAATATCAATTTCTTCCTAGGTATTGAATACAAACAGACACGAATACGTGTATTAGAGATAAACCTTTTGATGTCGAATAGTTGTATCTTGCTGGAATATTTGAGTTGCTGAGAATCTTATTGGTCCTTTACAAACATTGGGAATTCCCTCTTGAGACGCGTTGTCTACCTATATTGAGTCTGTGTCAGTCACGTTTTCGATTTGACTTCAAGAGTAGGTTTATTGGACACATTATATGCAAAATTACGCTTTTGTTAGGGGAAGTCCCCCGTTCCGCTGAAACTATAAAAACTAGTTTATTATGAACATGCAGGAAAAAATGCATAATAGAATCTATCTTATACCTACACAAATTGATAGAATTCTTGATAATTTAATCAAAAAAATCTTTTCAACCAAGGAATAAATAAAACCTAATATATTTCATTTTAACGCATAACTGTTCTTAATGTACATACCTACCTATACACCTACTTACCTAGGTGCATACCTACTTAAATCTTAAATTGGGTAAATACTAACTAACTAACTATTACATAATTTTATGTAGTTGATTTAAACGCAAGTTTTCAATCGTGAGAAAATTATCTACTCGGCGTATTGCTTAAGTATTACTTTTTACAGCCGCACCACACAGAAACCCCTTAATATTATAGTGCATTATTTTCCCATAATATTAAAGGCTTTATTATCTCTAAATCGAAGTACTCAGTTTGTCTGAAGTATCTAACGTAACAAGTATAGCACAAGTGGCCGCGGAACTCCGTAGTGCCGTTAAATTTGATCGTCTGCTATCTTTATTTATCGACAATCACTTTGAAGCGCTCTCGATCGTCTCCCAAAAACGTGTTTTATCGTGAACTGGCAACTTCTTCAATCGCAGACGCAGACGTAATCGATCGAGCAACTTAAAAGCCAGAATAGAGGTCACTAGCGCCACCAATGATTGTATTATACTTTTCTTTTTTTGTGATAGGTGGCAGCAGACGGATCACCTGATGGTAAGCGACTGCTGCCGCCCATAGACCCGCAACGCCAGTAGAGTCCCAAGTGCGCTGCCAACCCTTTTCTCCCCAATTGAGCCTTTACCCTCAATCACTCGTCGAAACAGCGCAGGCGCTGTCGGTTTTCTTATTTTATCCGTTCCAATTTAAAAAAAATAATTAATATTTGATATTGTCCGCAAGAGATAAAATTTTGCACAATCGTGACCATTGTAATTTAATATGAATGTAAAAACATGTTTTATAACATTAACACGCATTGCTTACAACTATAGTGGCCTGCCCTCACTTTGTTTTAGGAGATTAGTTTTAAGCCAAGCCAATAGATGGCGCTGTACGTACATTACATTGCAAAAGTGTTTCGGTTTAGGTACTTAGGTATATAAGCCTTTTCGTTGTCCTGTGAAGTTTCATCTTATTTTTTTAATTGGTAGAGTGAAAGTATTATAAACGTAAGGGTACACAAATACAATCAGAAAGATTAAAAAGATAAAAATATCTTTTGGCGCTAGTTGGCTCTGGCCAGCTCCTTAACGAGACCTTGAAAGATAGATGTTTTATTAAATGCTATCCATTATGGCTGAACTTGTGAATCTGAATTTTGATTGGCGATTAACCTGATGTCTATTGTTACATCATCATGTGTTTGATACAAATCTTATTGTAAGTAGCTATTCTGTATTACAATACTGCTACGTGGATTACATTGAGATATTTCTAGCCATGTGCGCCACAAAACCAGTAGGGACACAAAGATAGGGATCCATAGAGATACTTAGATTAGATCTTGAGGGTAGAATAATTGATTTGGTACCATAATCCGAGAAAAAGTTATGTATTGTATAAACAGTGTAACTGACCTGCTTTATTTGTCTGTACAGTGTTGTGAAAAATGCTTTCATATTGTTTTTATATTGTTAGCACATTGAAATTTAGTACTGGATGTATAGGGGTGCCCAACGAATATAAAATTTACGATCACATGCTAGGTTTAGATTTATAAAAATATTGTTAAACGTAATTTGACTCGCTTTTTTACCTTTTCAAATATACCGCAGTCACTTCCGAATCAAAAACCAATAGAATCGCCGCCCCATAATATTGTGCAACTTCCCGTAACCTGTCAAAGCTTTCCCACGGGGTGCGGTCAAAAAATCAATTTCCGCACACAAATCTTACATCGTCATTGTTGCAGTTTGAAATATAGGAGGTTGTCGAGGGCGTCTGCGCGCGCGCCGCCAAACGGCCCGACAAAGTGCCCGCGCTCGCCCGCGGCGCGCCTCGATAGTGCTGAAAACGTACACAATCGACGTAACATGTTTTGGTTGTTGACGCATTGTTGCATTGTGCTCACCTATTTTTGTCACCGCCTAGTTAATTGCCCTTTGAGATTCGCCGTACCTGTACGTAGGCACTTTTCTAGATGCCGCCCTATTTTGCTTTTTAGGATCACTCGGTATTCACTTTGCGCATTGAGTTGGCCGACAAGTCGAACTCTCACTTGTTTATGTGTCTGTCAACCTGTCACAACTTTGCACAAAGAGTTATTTGCCGCGGGGCTTAACCCAATTGTTTCGTTGTTCTTGAATTTCTTTTTGTTTAATTTCTCGTGTTGATGTTGGTTTCTATTAACTAGTTTGAACAAGATCAACTCATTTATCATACATGCCAACTGAATGATTTGTTCAAAGTCTATTTGGATGAGTGTACAGAATACAAATGTTATATAATAGTTGCGTAAAATCGTAATAATAATATAAGGGTTATTATTTATGGTATAAGTATGTAAAGCTTAAATGTAAGTGGTATAAGAGTACAACGTAGATAATAAAATTAAATGCTAAATTAACTAAGTATAACATAAAAAAATCATCTCTTAGTTACCTAATTAAAATGGGATGAAGGATGTGAACCGCAAAATCTTAATTAAAAGATAAGTCCTCCCTGCAGCTTCCAGTAATGTTAATAGCACCATACTAACCCAAGTTTTAATGACGCTAAACTCGCTTTTGTAATTGATACATGAAGTCCCATAAACCGTCTTACAGAAGAGTATTCAAAATCCTTATCGCGCTTAGAGTTGAAACTTTCTATAAGTATTTACCTAAACTACGAGTATAATTGAAGAATAGCGCCTCATTGACATCATCACTTGACAATAGTGATATTGTCAAATCCTATCCTAGTCATATTACTAGGTATAACCCTATCATTAAGATAGGGTTGCAAAAAATCCGCGCGTAGACAAGAAAAAATGGAAATCCCGGTAATCGCTAGCTATTTCCTTTCTATTTCACACATGAGAAGTAAATCACAGTGCGCAAAAAACAAATGCGTTAAAGTAAATATACGGAACCATTAGTCAAGAAGCGATGATGGTCCCTGCAGAGGCTGCGCGAGCGCAGGGAAGGGGCGCGTTTTGTCTCCTTCTCTCCCTCACCTTTAATAATAACTTACTGTCAGTAAGTGATCTAGTACTTAGTAGGTAAGAGTAGAGTAATTTGATAATTTTACAGCAGATAATATTCTATGTTTGTTTCAATTGTCCCATAGCGCCATTGCGGTAGTCTTTTGTGTTGGCTTTCTAACTATTGAAGACTAAATCAATCATTATTATGAAAATCATATCATTTGAAAAAAGAAAATCTGTCCCTGGTGTCTTTAATCTTTATACATTACCATTATAGGGGTTGGATCCTTCATAAAAACATTATACATTAGTATACGAGATGGACCTTCATAAAAAACACTGCTGTCTAATGCGCCAATATACATAGATTGTTTTACGTAGCTCATTTTTGCCTAGCAATTGGCGATACTTACATTTGACACCCTGAACTCGCCAAGTCCTGGACGCACCATTAAAACGTAACTACACATATTAATCGCAAGTCGCCATCTTGGTCGCTAAGCGTTCGACTTTCACACGCGAAACAAAGGCGTGCTCGATAAAATCTCGCGTTTGTTTAATAACATGTGTCGTTAGAGCGGCCTAATGCAGCGGCTATTACCGAACCTCGCAGCGCAATCACTCTACATCCGACGGACTAGAGGCTTACATGCGGCGGGTTTAAGAGGCTTTCAATTGCAAGATTTGCAAGCATGCCTTCACTTTTTAACCGACGAAAACAAACGAAGAGGGCTCTCAATTGGACGCAAATAATTATGTATGATCGTAGTTTCTTGCATATATTCTAGTCGAAGTAAATCGAGCCAAAGTCTATAATAAAATATTTATTTATAAACACACCTTAAAAACTGCCATTACAAGTTGTAGCTAATGTAAGTTTTTTAACTCAGATTAAATATAACATAAATTGAATTCAATAATTTACAAACAAACGTACCTACCTACATGCACAAGCAAATAAAACAACAATATGGCGTGAAGCAGCGCCTGCGCTGTGTTTTGTCGAGTGAGGGTACCGGCCCGGAAGCCAAATTGGGGAGAAAGGAGGTAAAAATTGGCAGCGCACTTGTGACTCTACTGGTGTTGCTGGTGTCTATGGGCGGCGGCAATCGCTTACCATCAGTGATCCATCTGCTCGTCTGCCACCTATGACATGAAAAAACTTTTGTTCATGTTTGTTATTTTTCGTACCATGTAAACCCTCCCTAGCGCGCTGAGCATCTTAACTATTTAGAAGGCATTTATTACAACACATTTGTTCGTGACAATTCCGTCTCACCGCCACTCGGCCCTCCCATAGAGGAACACCCGGAAGTGAGACGAAGCAGAGAGCACCGTGACGATGTAACGATGTATTTTCCTTTTCTTTTTGTCTACAACTCATTTGAGAAAGGTTCGGACAGTGGGCTAAATGATGAAACGTCACACAATTCAAATTGGAAATGTAGAAAACAAATGACTGATGACTGTCTCAAAAAGAAAGAAAAATACTTGTAATGTAATACGAATCTATTCCAAATAGGGGTTTATTTCTGGTTTTTAAAACCTTTATAAACATTTACCTAGTAAGGAAAAGGGTAGAACGAAATCAGTGCAAAAATATTGTGAATAACAAGAAGAGGGAAAATGTAAGCTCAGCCCTTATTAAGAGAATACTCAACAACAAGGCCGATAAGAGTACCCTTAAACGAGTTCTTGTAGCAAGCTATTAATTTTATTAACCCTTGTTGCTAAATAAATAAGTAGTAATTAAGTAGAATAAGTACTTCCATAAATATACTCCAGCAGAGAGTATTCATCCAATCTCACCTATTTTACCATTTTAGAAAACATCGACACTCTTTCGGGTGTAGCTAATGTCCAAGGGCCGCGGTGTTCACTTACCATCAGGTGACCGGCTTGCTCATTTGCCTTCCTATATCATAAAAAAAAGCATGGAATTTGACGAAGTTTCTTCATCGATATTAGAACATTACATTAATCTCTAAAAATATTTGGAATATTAATCCTGGAAACCTGCTCGTTTCGGTTACACGGTAAAAGTTAGAGAGTGAACTTGTGTTTGCACACACACTTGTGCACTATAAACATACTGTTCGCTAAGATTGACCGCCGTAACAAATATAGGACAAAATAATTATTATTTATTGATAGTTATTGTGCAGGATCGGATTAATGCTGTTAACTATCAGTTTAGCTTTTAAGCTTCCATCAGATTTTACGCGTGTTCCAGGAATAATAGGTATGTTAGGTTGCAAATCCAGATTATCTGGTGTTCCAGTAACAGTGTGTGTCACACACTGGTGTACATTAAGGCCTGAGCCTTGGTAGTATGGCCTTTAATAGACTAATGATGATAACATAGGTACAAAATATTGTAACTTTCTTTTAGACATTAAATAAACATCTATATAATATGACTAGTGGCCTACCCTGTCCTCGTTTCGGGACTTAGTTTTGCTATTAAGTCCAATCAATGCCTATCGATGGCGCTGAGTGTCGATTAAATCGCATATGTGTTTCTATTTTTCGGGTTACATATAATAATCCTTGGGCTTTTTATAACTTATGACTTTATTAAAAGGATTCATGCATGAAAATTAGAGAACTTATAAAATGTTCTCTAATTTTTCTAGTAGGTAACAATTTGGGTGTCAGTTTGAATTGAGAATAAGGATGATAAAGTAATGTATGTACTTATGAATTTTCCTATCAACAAAATTCTTAAACGATCGTTTTGGTAGTAAATCTTTGTAAAGGTCAACCTTAATATTTAGTTTTAATAAAATAGATTAAAAGTAGTTGAAGCATAATATCTGCATATTGTAACGAATCCAAAATTTCATGCCGAGGCTTATCAAATAAACACGTGTAAAAGCAATGTGTAGTCGTTTTCTGGAATTAACAAATAATGTGGTAAAAAGTGGTTTCCTCATTAACAGTGCAGCTGGCATCAGGCAAAATGCAATCTCGTGTAAAGGAGATAAAATGAAAATCCAGCATTATCAAATAAAACCAATCCCATCGCGGCATTTCAGCTAACTCCCGATGACATTTGATTCAAGCGGTACAAACCCTTAATCTTTTTCAATTTCAACTACGCTGAGGCGTGCCGCTGATCACTTAACTGAAAATCCAAAGCCAACAAAAGAACTAATAAATTATTGATACAATTTGAATGGCATTTGCGGCAAATAATAAACAGCTTACGCCCACAAACCCGGCGTGCCAATCCGACCATCTGTTAACATTGAAACAACCCGCTGAAACAAAGGCCGGCCCGACGTTTTTAATGAGCCCAGATTATGAAGGTGTTAAAACGCCGCCGCTCTTTCAACTTCCAAATTATGACTCGGCTCGAGCCTGTTCTTCACGGGGTCACATTTCGGCAATCGCCAAAAGTTTTCCCATCCCCTCACACTCGCACAGCTCACATAAACCTCTCTCCTTTCTTTAAACATTAAATCCCCTGTAGGTTTCTTTTACGTTCCCCCAAAAACCAAAACGAACTTTACGATCCCCTTTTAAAGTTGGCTCTCGAACGATTCGGTGCGCAAGAGTCATTTAGTCTCGTACGTTAAGATCAGGACTGGGAACAAAAAAGGCTAAATAAATCTGTCCCTGTCTTGCTCGCGGCCGGGGAATTTGAGCAATGTAAATCATTTTATTACAATACGTTGTTTTTTATTCGATGTCGCAGCCTTTGTGGTCGGATGCGTTGCCTCGTGCTTTTTACGGCTCTTCCTACGCCTACTACAGTTAATAGTCGATTTCCGTTGACTTTGCATCACAGTTTTTGAGGCATGACGACATTATGATTGATTATGTTTGCCAAATATTAATTATTTATGATCATCCTAATTTTTCATGCGTAGTTTCTATTACAAATAATGGCAACCAATGTGAACCAACCTACTTTTATTGATTTTTTTGGTTTGCAAATATATACTACCACTTTACAAAAAGTTATCTTCTATCTATAATATTAAATGCACCAATTTCACCATCCATCCTACCTATTAATATTCTCTAATTTATCATGAAGGTACTCCCATCCCAACTTTCATCGATACAATATCGTTTTACACTCAAGTTGTCTCTTATACGGCTATCGTGAGCGCAAAACTGTTTCAATTAACAAACTTAGAAATTCTTAGCTCAACTACAAAACTTTGTAGAATCTATGGAAAATTATATAACATTATTACTTTGTCGACTATTTCATAAATCTGTGAATATTCGCACGCTAAAGTTCGAACATTAACATACAAAACTATATTGCGTGATTGCACGCTTTGTCCGAATTAATTTTAGGAGCCGGCACGTGTCAGAAAACTTAAATTAATAATTATTCTTGAATAGAAGATATTCTTAAGTTATTTATTGAAGCGTCAACTTTTGTCGCAACGGGGAAGACACTCTAAGATGATGATAAGATTGAGAAGGCATGCTATTGATTAATTTTAATATCCATCTCCGTAAATCTTTCTGCTACAAACACCTAAATCTTTTAAAGGGTCTACGTTCAGACACAAATTATTCGAGCACTAATTTAAACTGCAAACGAGGAACTTGATGAAAATTTCCTTATTTACGCCTTTCTTCAACAAATAAATCCTAACCTGATCGCGGTGTTAGCTCGGTGTTCGTTTTACAAGTAATAAATCCAGATTGCGAGACCAAAATATTGAATGGTGCCAAAGTGTCACCGACGCAAAGGGGCCGACAAAGCCGCCGCCTGGGTGGTTCTTATTCCTCACACCGAGCCCCCATTTTTTCATCTCATTCAATTTTGACTTCTTTCAAAAGGCTATTAATATAAGCCGCATTTTTTAAAATCAGTTTTAAGGCAAAGCCGCGCATTGTTGAAGCGGTTTTTTAATCTGTTTCCGTAGGATACCGCTACCGACTTATAAATGAGTTCGCCCGAGCCCGCGCCTGACGACCCTTGATTTGCTCGAATTAAAACATGATGTGGGTTTTTACAAAAAACACTCGCTTAATAAATAACGCGTGTCTCAAAAAAAGAGATGAAGACAAATTGCTGCAATATAATGTCAAATAAATTAGAACCTCACATCGGGAAAACATTTTGGAGTTAGTTATTGTTTGTGGTCTAGATTAGGACAACGTAAGAAGTTGATTCAAGTTTGTGACGTTTTTATTGTTCTACTTTACCTACTGAAGTACTTGAATATGATAAGAAGTTATCTGATGGGATTTTTCCGTTTATTTGTTTGTTATTACAACAGGTACTACACAGTAGTGAGAAACTCAACCTATTTAAGTCATCCTAATAAGGTTCTCAGTCAAAACTATTTTTTATAATACATTCTTATAAGATTTTAACACAATATCATTGATACCTATATTCTAAGTAGCTTTAGCACATATGTTAAGGATATCAGACAAATACAGTTATTACTCCCAGATACTGGACACCCACAAGTGTCCTTCACACGAATGTTTATAAGATGTGGATCAAACCCACCTTTGGCATACCTACAAGACAGAGTCACTAGAAATTGCGCCATTGGGCCAGTGGAAATGTGATATATTCTTAGCTAAAGCAATACCCGCGTACAATGTTTATACTTGTATCTAAAGATTTGAATCGTCTTTGCTAGTATCAACCTTTTCACTGTGAAATAATTAGTGTTTTCAGTTGACTTTGAAAGAAAGAAAGAAGAAATGTTTATTTGTTTATGTTTACTTTGACTTGCTCTTATAAACAAAATCCAAATATTTAAAATGATTTTCTTATACTTCCAGGTAGAGGGTCCGATTCATCAGACATAGAATCGGAGCCAGGACTAACTCTGAAGAGGAAACAGCGTCGTTCCCGAACTACCTTCACTGGCGAACAGCTGGACGCGTTAGAGAGGGCGTTTCATAGGACCCAGTACCCGGACGTGTATACAAGGGAAGAATTGGCGCTTCAAACCGGGTTGACAGAGGCTAGAATACAGGTAACCTACACTTATATATAAATAAACTAGTGGCCCGCCCTCACTTCGCTTCGGGACCGTAATTCAAAATGAACCAACAGATGGCGTTGTGTCCAATTACATCGCGCAAGCGTTTCGTGTTTTCGGTTTACCTATAAGCCTTGTCGTTGTCTATAGAAGTTATCTTTTTATAAATAGTATAGATATAGATAATTAAATTTACACAACATCTCATACATTGACCTGTAGCTTTAGCACTTGTGTTACTGATATCAGATAACAGAGGATCACAAATGTAATTCTTAAATACATATATTACACCCAGACACTGAAAAACACAAGTCTACGAATACTACGAATATCCCTAAGTGTAAAAGCCTAATCTCACTTCGTTATTGTCAGACTGTTATGTAATCTGATAACTCTCATTCACAACTCAATATGCCTACTGCAAAATCTCACACATTATATGTACTTTTTATTTAGGTACTAAATAAGTATTATGTGTGTATTATAAAGCAATGCCGTGGACTAATTCTCTCTCGAGATTATAAGTCTAGCGAACACTTCCTTGCATAGTAATAAGTATTTAATTTAATTTACCTACAAAGCCAAATAATCGATTAGTAGGGTGTTAGTTACATTCTATTTATCTTTGAAAAAAAAATCT
Source organism: Cnaphalocrocis medinalis (assembly GCA_014851415.1). Taxonomy (NCBI): domain Eukaryota; kingdom Metazoa; phylum Arthropoda; class Insecta; order Lepidoptera; family Crambidae; genus Cnaphalocrocis; species Cnaphalocrocis medinalis. Next base: position 8,155,035 of record CM026289.1, on the reverse strand, counting down.
TGATGAATTCTGTGATAGTTGAGGAGAGGTACGAAAGAACTCATACAAGATCAACGTACTCGATTGGCCCTTTGTGATGTTCTCCAAGCAAAAATAAAGTACTTTCCAATAAGAATCTCTTTACACTAAGTAAAAATTCTTGTCCGTACGGGATGATTTATTCGCATTTCATATTCTTTCGAAACAGCTTAGATGTAAATTGACCAAAAGTTGATTATGGCGTTATTTTTAAGTAAGGTGTATCTCCGTTAAGTATATTTTAAGTATTGTAAATGTAAAAGCATCTTAGGTTTCATAATTAGAAAATATTCTTTGGTTTTTCTCAAACTTCTAACGTTTTATAATTGTTAATACCCCTCATGCTAATATAGATTCCACAGAGCACCATTAGTGATTAAATTATAACATAACCGACTTTGAATACTAATGAATATGGTTTTTTAATATTCCAGGTGTGGTTCTCCAACCGTCGCGCTCGCCTTCGGAAGCATACCGGCTCCAATTCATCTCCTAGTCTAGCTGGGTACTCCTCGTTACCAATGCCACAGATACCGTGCCCGTACCCCGCCGGGGATATCCCCTCGCTGCCGCAGCACCCCCAGCACGCCGACCCCTGGCACCACCAGAAATACGCCAACTACAACCAACTCATGGCCCAATCGCAGCATCTGAACCAGGCATTCCAAAATGCTGCCTTCCCGAGCACGTCGAGCTCCACCTTCAGCCACCTAGTTACCGCCAACGGTTCGACTCCGAGCCAACTACTCGACGCCGCTGTACCCAGAAACGACTACGCTCGTTACCCTACCAACGACATCTACAACAAACCCATAAACTATCTACCTAAAGAAGCTGAAGGAGACGAAAAAGTCACCAGCGAAGATGTAATCGAACCGAGAGATGACGCTTTTGTTAAGCCTATTACTGACGATTATAGTAAAGCGTTACCAAATAGCGAATACCCTAAAGTTCCTGCTGACTACTCCAAAGTACCTGTAGACCCCTCAGCCGCGGCGAACTGGAGTCCGTCCCACAATTCCCTGAACATGAGCCTTGCCGGCTTATCCAGTGAATATAAGTATATGAATGATCCGTACTCCTTCCCAAATATAGGCGATCCTCTTACTCAACATAGCTACCCAAACCCGCCACCTAATCCTACTAATAAATACTGGATATGACAAAATTATATATTAGTTGTAAGTCTTTGTTTTATTGTAATTATTAGCTATAACCAAGGTAATTATGGAAATGAGGTGCAGGAGATGATGACTCAAAATAATGATACTAACATAAAAAATGTCAATTTAGTAGATACTTGTTCATCTCTATTTCTCCTTGGTTAAGCCTGATTTTGTTGTTTTTATTTAAATTATATGATAACTTAAGTATTGTACCTTGTATAAATAAATATTTTAGAATAGAATTGAGAATACCTCTATTGTGCATTCCATTTAGAGATACCTACCTTAAACCAAACATTTGTATAAAGTTGTTAGAAAAGTCATTAGTAGATAATATAGTAGAAATAAATTAATTACTTTGTTTTATTGCCGCATAGGTACACCAGCCTTTAAATTATCCTTCAGTAAGTTAATTACATAGAGCCACCTATTATGGCAAATCAAAAGCAGTAATCCTTAGATATAATGCGCACACTATGGGTAGGTTCTACTACATTCAGTCAGTCTACTTTAATTTTCTACTGAGTAATGTGGGATTGCAAATAAAACATTTTATTTACTTCGGCATCTAAATCTTTAATATTTCTAATTGATACTATATACAAAAATATAATAATGTGTTTATTAAAACTATAGAAAATCATATTTCATAATAAATTAGGCTTGGTTAGTGATCTCTACAATAGTTGCTCCCGGCTCAACTGGGGGCACAAATGCATCGGTATTATCTACAGTGTTACCAGCTACGGGAGCATCTGTAACTACTTCTGCAGCAGGAACTCCGGATGCTGCTGAGTCGACAACTACATCATTAGATACTGTTTCACTTGCCACGGGTGTATCAACTGGTACTGTGTCTGCAGCTACTGGGCTTGTTTCTGATTGTGCTACACCGTCAGTGGAAGCAGGGACATCGTTAACAGCAACAGTATCAGAAAGGGGATTGGTGGTGGTATCGCTAGCACCATTTACGTCAGATGCGACAACAGGAGATGCTTCTGGAGCCGGTTCAACGTTCGTGGCAACTGCGTCTGACGCTGCTGTACTTTCAACCCCACTAGTTTGCTCATTAGGAGATACCTCTGATGGGGCAGGGTCTGATGCAGTATTATCTGTCACAGTGCTTCCAGAGGTTGCCGATGCATTGTCAGTGGCACTTGCTTGTCCAGTGCTATCGGTCGCCACTACATCAGAGGTGGTTGCTGAGTTTTCAACACCATTTGCGGTGGCTTCAGAGGCAACAGCATTCGAAGCGGTGTTATCAGTTGCGGCTCCTGCTGCAGTGTTTTCAGTGTTTTCTACAACAGTTTCTTGGCCATTCGATGCGACATCAGCGTTTGATCCAGTAATTTCAACAACAGTTACTCCAGAAGTAGTTGCTGAGTTATCTATAGTGGTCTCAGAGGGTGCAGCGCTTGATCCAGCACCACCAGCCGAAGTAATGTCGTTAGCTCCACTTGCTTGTTCTTGGGCCGCGGTATCAGCGGGTATAGCGTCCGATCCCGCGTTTCCAGCTGTAGCAGCGTCAGTAGCTCCACTAGCCTGTCCGTTGGAGGCAACATCAGCGGGTACAGCGTCCGATCCCGCGCTTCCAGCTGAAGCAGTGTCAGTAGCTCCACTAGCCTGTCCGTTAGAGGCAGTATCAGCGGGTGCAGCATCCGATCCAGCGCTTCTAGCTGAAGCAGAGTCAGTGACTCCACTAGCCTGTCCGTTAGAGGCAACATCAGCGGATGCAGCATCCGATCCAGCGCTTCCAGCCGAAGCAGCGTCAGTGGCTCCACTAGCCTGTCCGTTGGAGGCAACATCAGCGGGTGCAGCATCCGATCCAGCGCTTCCAGCCGAAGCAGCGTCAGTGGCTCCACTAGCCTGGCTGTTGGAGGCAGCATCAGCGGGTGCAGCATCCGATCCAGCGCTTCCAGCTGAAGCAGCGTCAGTGGCTCCACTAGCCTGTCCGTTGGAGGCAACATCAGCGGGTGCAGCATCCGATCCAGCGCTTCCAGCTGAAGCAGCGTCAGTGGCTCCACTAGCCTGTCCGTTGGAGGCAACATCAGCGGGTGCAGCATCAGACCCAGCGCTTCCAGCCGAAGCAGCGTCAGTGGCTCCACTAGCCTGGCTGTTGGAGGCAGCATCAGCGGGTGCAGCATCCGATCCAGCGCTTCCAGCCGAAGCAGCGTCAGTGGCTCCACTAGCCTGGCTGTTGGAGGCAGCATCAGCGGGTGCAGCATCCGATCCAGCGCTTCCAGCCGAAGCAGCGTCAGTGGCTCCACTAGCCTGGCTGTTGGAGGCAGCATCAGCGGGTGCAGCATCCGATCCAGCGCTTCCTGCTGAAGCAGCGTCAGTGGCTCCACTAGCCTGTCCGTTGGAGGCAACATCAGCGGGTGCAGCATCAGATCCAGCGCTTTCCAGCCTGAAGCAGCGTCAGTGGCTCCACTGCCTGGCCTGTTGGAGGCAACATCAGCGGGTGCAGCATCAGATCCCAGCGCTTCCAGCCGAAGCAGCGTCAGTGGCTCCACTAGCCTGGCTGTTGGAGGCAGCATCAGCGGGTGCAGCATCCGATCCAGCGCTTCCAGCCTGAAGCAGCGTTCAGTGGCTCCACTAGCCTGGTCTGTTGGAGGCAGCATCAGCGGGTGCGCATCAGATCCAGCGCTTCCAGCTGAAGCAGCGTCAGTGGCTCCACTAGCTGGCTGTTGGAGGCAGCATCAGCGGGTGCAGCATCCGATCCAGCGCTTCCAGCTGAAGCAGCGTCAGTGGCTCCACTAGCCTGTCCGTTGGTGGCAACATCAGCGGGTGCAGCGTCCGATCCCGCGCTTCCGGCTGAACTAGCGTCAGTAGCTTCACTACCCTGGCCGTTGGATGCTACATCAGCGGGTGCAGCATCCAATCCAGCGCTACTACCACTAGCCTGTCCGTTGGCATCAGAAGGCGCAGCGCTTGCCCCAGTGCCATTATCTGAAGCAGCGTTGATAGCTCCGTTAGCCTCCCCATTGGGTGCAGCGTCAGAGGGTGCATCGCTTGATCCTGCGCCGCCAGCTGAAGCAGCGTCGATGACTCCACTACTCTGTCCACTTGATATAGCGTCTGTTGATCCAGCACCACCGGCTGAAGCAGCGTCGTTTGCTCCACTGGCCTGTCCGTTGGAGGAAGCATCAGGTGATCCAGCTCCACCAGCTGAAAGCAGCGTCGTTGGCTCCACTAGCCTGTCCATTGGATGAAGCGTCAGTTGATCCAGCTCCACCAGCTGAAGCAGCGTCGTTGGCTCCACTAGCCTGTCCATTGGATGAAGCGTCAGTTGATCCAGCTCCACCAGCTGAAGCAGCGTCGTTGTTCTCACTAGCCTGTCCATTGGATGAAGCGTCAGTTGATCCAGCTCCACCAGCTGAAGCAGCGTCGTTGGTTCACACTAGCCTTCCCTTGGATGAAGCGTCAGTTGATCCAGCTCACCACCAGGCTGAAAAGCAGCGTCGTTGGTTCCAACTGAGCCTGTCCAGTTGGGATGGAAGCGTCAGTTTGATCCAGCTCCACCAGCTGAAGCAGCGTCCGTTGTTCCACTAGCCTGTCCCATTGGAATGAAGCCGTCCAGTTGAGTCCAGCTCCACCAGCTGAAGACAGCGTCGTTGGTTCCACTAGCCTGTGCCATTGGATGAAGCGTCAGTTGATCCAGCTCCACCAGCTGAAGCAGCGCTACAGTTGCTTCACTAGTCCTGTCCATTGGATGTAAGCGTCGTTGATCCAGCTCCAGCAGCTGAAGCAGCAGTCGGTTGGCTTCCACTAAGCCTGTCCATTGGATGAAGCGTCAGTTGATCCCAGCTCCACCAGCTGCAAGCAGCGCCATTGGCTCCACTAGCCTGTCCATTGGATGAAGCGCCTATGTGATCCAGCTCCACCAGCTGAAAGCAGCAGTCGTTGGCTCCACTAGCCTGTCCATTTAGGATGAAGCGTCAGTTGATCCAGCTCCACCAGCTGAAGCAGCAGTCGTTGGCTCCACTAGCCTGTCCATTGGATGAAGCGTCAGTTGATCCAGCTCCACCAGCTGAAGCAGCGCCATCGTGGCTCCACTAGCTGTCCATTGGATGAAGCGTCAGTTGATCCAGCTCCACCAGCTGAAGCAGCGTCGTTGGCTCCACTAGCCTGTCCATTGGATGAAGCGTCAGTTGATCCAGCTCCACCAGCTGAAGCAGCATCGTTGGCTTCCACTAGCCTGTCCATTGGATGAAGCGTCAGTTGATCCAGCTCCACCAGCTGAAGCAGCGATCGTTGGCTCCACTAGCCTGTCCATTGGATGAAGCGTCAGTTGATCCAGCTCCACCAGCTGAAGCAGCGCCATTGGCTCCACTAGTCTGTCCATTGGATGCAGCGTCAGTTGATCCAGCGCCTCCAACTACAGCGGTTCCAGAAGCATCCGCATTGGCTCCACTTGCTTGTCCATTGCTATCAGAAGGTGCATTACTAGTACCGGCTGAATCACCATTAGATGAAGCAGGTACTACCGGAATCGGTCCTACCGGTTACCCAGTTTGGCAGAATATTATTTAAGAATTGTGATATAGCCTGGATGAAAGTCTTCTTTTGTTCAACGTATTGTGCTTCGGGAGATTCAGCTGGTACATTGAAGTTATTCAATATAATTGTCTTGTTAGTTTAATTTCTCCAGCTTCCTTTCCAAACTAGCTTGCAACTTTTGGAATACCAACAGCATTAGTGTGACTCATAATATGTTTTTTCAAAGCTTCTTGCGTAGCAGAATCAGTTTGTAACTTTGTTTGCAGTAATGTAATAACAGCTTGACGGAAATCACTCTTAGTGCTGTTAGCATTTAGACCTAATTCTTCTTGTAAATATCTTTGGACAGCTGCTCTCTGTTGGAATTTTGTACTGGTCCAAGTCAAACCATATTTTTCATAAATATAACTCTTCCAGACGTCTTCAAGATCCGTTTCATCATTTTCCTCCGCAGATTCTGCCGAAATAGGTTGCTGATTCTCCTGGGCTTTATTCTGTAAACTTTCTAATTCTTCACGTAGTTTCTCTTCACGTTTTTGTTCTTTTTCAAGTTTTTCTTGTATTTTGCGTTCCTCTTCTTCTTGTTTCTGTCTCTCTTTTTCTAACTTTTCTTGGCGCTTTCGCTCCTCCTTCTCTAACTTTTCTTGTTCTTTTCTTATCTTCTCAGCAAGTTTTTCTTCGGCTTTCTGTTGTTTTTCTTCTTCTTTTCGCCGTTTCTCTTCTTGCTTTCGCTCTTCTTCTTCTTGTTTACGTCTTAGTTTTTCTTCTTTCTCCAATTCTTTTTTTCTGGCTTTTTCAAGCTTTTCCTGTAGTTTACGCTCTTCTTCCTCTCGTTTTTTTTCCATTGAGCTGTCGCTATCACTGGAACTCTCCTCATCATCCTCATTGGTGTTATTGTCTTCTACTGTAAGTGCTTCATCTGAATCAGACACATCGGCTCGGAACAAAGCCCTAGAAGAGCTTATTTCGTTGGGAAGATATTTCGCCGTCACCATACATAAGCAGACCTGGAACAGAATAGATATAAAATCAAATAACAGCATATATGTACATAGCTATATCAAAGTAAGTATGTAGCTTAAGCTTTTGTGTTATTGGTATCGGAAACACTGAAGGGACCACAAATGTAGGGTTAAACAGATAATATTACGAATACTGTCTGTGTGATTGGATTTAGGTGAACAATTACTGAAGAAATGTTAACACGGCATGTCCGTGTTAAGATTTCGGCATTAACGGCAGTTATGAAGGATTATAATTTCGGTGAAAGTAGTTTAAGTATAAACAAATTCTAATGTTTTATTCACTTATACGTAGGAGGGCTACGCTTCGGCATGAATGGGCCGGCTCGACCGGAGTGATGATACCACGACCTCACAGAAAACCGGCGGGAACCAGCTCCTGCTCTGTGTTTCGTCGAGTGAGTGAGGGTGCCGAAGGCCCAATAGGCGGGAGAGGGGGTTTAAGGTTGGCAGCGAACTTGTGGCTCTAGTGAAGTTACAAGTGTCTATGGGCGGTGGCAGCAGCTTACCATCAGGTGATCCTCCAGCTTGTCTGCCACCATAAAAAAAGACTTAAGTATATAAGTACTAACTGTATCTATTATTGTTTTAGTTTATAATTTCTAATATGAGAAGATTTCGTTTAGGCATATAGAATATGTCCGAAATTTCGAAATACCGCGGGCTAATCCATACTAATGCAATAGGGTATTTTACGACTTTTTTTTTATTTATTTATTGTAAAGTTTTTGAAGTATGAATCACAGCTCCATTTTTATTTTTTTTCTATCATCATTAGTTCCAAAGATATAGAGTTGCAAAGTTCCCAATCAGAAAAGGAGAGCGATACTCTATTAATGACGTCACTAGGCTAGTGCTTCCTACAAGCGCAGTACAAAATTTTGTTTAAGAAAGAGACAGGTATATCAAAAGTTTGTTGCTCTATAACTTTCTTGTATCCAAACTTTTTAAAAATGTTTCTTCAGTAATTGTACACTTATACAGTAAATTATCGAGTCTAGGTATCAGATGTCGATATTTTAACGACGGTAAAATACCCTATTGTAAGAGGTTGTTGACCCTAAATTACACTACCCAATCCAATCACTGGTAATGTACCTAATTAAAGTATCTGGACACACAATATGGAAACTCTTTCTGCCTTTGATCCCTAATTTTTGGGTGTGTTCTTTTTCTTTTAAAGTTGTATAAGAATCTATGTGTAGCACGAGCATTGTACTGCCAAAACGCAATTAATAGAGTTCAACTAAAAATATAAGCTAAGTAATACAGTAACACTAGGTTTAAAAAAAACTATCAAAATGCAGTAGATACAACAACCTATGTTATTCATTGACTACTCGTAAAAACCAATAATGTATATTTTTTGTAACAGACTTGTTACACTTCGATCACTTCATTCAAACATGATAACAAAGTTAAACTTAAGTTAATACTTAAGTGAGAACTTAAACTTTTTATTATAATTAATATAGACAAAAATATCATCCCGACCGCATGAATGTTATGCGTTCTTAGTACCTACATACTAATGGTTGTACCGTTTAAAAATGTTTTATATCATCATGGACGACCACAAATATTTCACGTCACTATAACACACACAACACCAACAGAAGTATTTACGTTTGACACCGAACTACATAAAAAACCAACAATATTACTTACAGTTAAAAGTAAGTAAATTATCTTCATCGTGAATGCTTTAATACACACTCATCAATAGCGAAATTCGTTCGGTATTCACGTTACTAGCGTGACATAAGAGCTCGTTCGTTACTATTTTATACAATTCCCGAGTAACGTCCTTTTATACCTCGGCTGGTAATTACAAGATAACGTAAGATAATGACTTCTGGCGAGATAACTAACGAACAGAGTAAATCCTTCTTTAAACATAATGTTTTTGCGAACGGTGACTCAGATGCGTATAAAGACGAAGACACTGCGGCAGAGGAAAGTCCAAAACAAACTAGAGTGGTAAAGGTATTTATGTGACCGGATGTTTACTACATGTGATATGAGCGGATGTGAGGATTTGAGATGTTCATTATTAATAATATTACTGCAGTATAACAATGCGATTCTATAACATTGGTTAAGAAATAATTAAACTCCCTAACTTAACTTTAATAATGAAGAGACATTGCTTTGGAATTACATTGAAGTAAACAATATAAATTATACCCAGGAGAAAGAAAATAAAAACCGTTTCTTTTTCGATCTACGTTGTATTAGTGGCCCCGTAAATGAATAGGTGGGGCTTCCAGAAAAGTGCAGGCTTCTTTAGCCCACTGACGGGGTAATGTGAACGTAGGTCTGCACAGCAACAGACTAGTCTGCTCGACTAGCTAAGTCACTGTCGCCTAATCGCTTTTACGACAAAACCAATACCCATCCCGTGTAAGTTCGACTGAACACCATCTTCATTCAATTTGAGCACAGAATTTTGACCCTTAGGGTGATCAACCTTGATCTGCCTCCAAATTTACCTACCTAGAAGAGGTTCACCTTTGAAAAAAATAAAACTAAAACAGTTTTAGACAGGACACTTATAAAAGTCAAAATATTATGTAATTCTACGAACCAGCAAGAAACTCAAGAACTGGTACTCTTTTTTTAATTTATTTCTTTTGTTTATAAGTTTCATACATAAATTTACTACATGAAAGTACCTCCATACATACAGGAAGGATAAACAAATTAAGCCCTGATGGTAACCTTAAATTCTAAAGGGAAAATTCCTTTATTTTTTAAAATAAATTAATTAGAACTCTAACTGTATATTGTACGTACATAATATTAAGTGCCCGACGAAAAGTGTGCTATCCGCAAATTTGTTATATACATCGACTGCTACCATCCACAAATATCGAAAATTATAACGAAGACCCACGGAGAAAAATGTCCCTCAGGGAAAGTATTGTATCTTAATACGTTTTGGATATCTTTGGCATATCTCTGAGGAAGGATACTCACCTAAATATACAATTTAGATGCGGGTATGCGAATAGGTTTGTATTGATCGGAATCGTGAGTATACTGAAATACAAGTTGTATCACTAAATAGTGGCTGCCACAGTTAAACTTTTTTGACAAGGTTTATAAGAACTTAAACCGAAACATTGTGTTTCTGATTCGTGTTTATGAATTATTATTATTAGTAATGTGCATAGTCACAGGTGCACCCTCTTCCCTTACCATCATATTATGGTGGGATACCAATATCACACTACGAAGAGTCACACACTCCCGTATTGAGTTTTTTGCGTATGTCATTATACTGGTTTTGTCTCTTATTAGAAACTCTGAAGTCGAAGTATTAAAAGTTTACTAGGAATATTTGATAACGCAAGCTTAGATAGCTTAGTCTGAAATAAAATAATCCCATCCTTTTGAGGGCACGTTAAGCACCCGGCATTTTCATACCTACAACATTCTACCACCTTAAACCTTTAGGGCTGTTTGAAACTTAACATAACTTACATAGAAGAACAGTGCTAACTGTAGTTTTTAAGTAAATGTTTTTAAAATAATCAAAAGATTTTGTATACAATGTACTACCACATATATTGTTGACAAGTATCCTCGACTAACGCATGGCTTGTCAACAATATACTATTAAAATTAAAAATTAAACCGTAACATTGTTCCTTAATTTGATAAACATGAAGACGATATTTGGAAAAATTATAATTATTTTCAAAACAAATCAATCAATGAACAGCCAGTACTCCTCCACTGAAGAAAGGATTCATAAGGTTTTCGCGGCATTCAACTACAAAAAATAAGAGATTCGTACACATAGTCAAATAGTCACATTATAGGTAGATAATAAAAAAAAATTATACAAGCCGAGCACGAACCCGCCGACATGAATGTTTTTCATAAACAAAATTCCTGACTACTTACATAAGGTTATTAAACAATAAAACACATAATGGCTAATCCTTGGACATGCTAGATCCAGGGTCAAGCATACATTACGCAATATAGGTAGTCACGTGTATTTCGGTAACCCGTGTTTGTTTGAATATGTTATCTCTAAGATTAGGGTGTTGGCATTTCGCCTCTGTAGTTTAAGTACAAATAGGAGAATAACTTTTGGTTTTACAGTTCACTACTTTACTTCATGATACCTAGGTATCAGCAAGAACCAAATTGCTTGAAATCTAGCATTGAACCTTAGTTGAAATTTAACCTTAGTTACATACGGGATCTGTAAAAGTTTACAACAACGATTTCTCTTCAGTATTCTAAACAAAATTTGTCGTAGGTAGAACAAATCTTTTAGAAATTCGTAGATTTTTTCCACTCGTTTTTCAAAATTATCCAGTCACGTGACAGACTTTTATTTTTATGTGAATTGTAGAGTCATTGAACATGTTCAAACTGGTTGGTCGAACACATGGTTAGAGGGATGTAAATGATAACAGGTACCTGTATTACAATATGTAGTAGGTACAGTAGTAGAGTAGAGATGGTAGCTCAGTGGGCAAGAACATGCGCCTCCATAATGGAAGATCGTTAGTTTGAATCCAATCAAATACCTATGGTTTTTTAGAATCTCTGTGCGTATTTCTACCATTAGTTCGACGGGAGGGAATACACCGTGTAGAAACTTTCACTTTTTGGGAGATCCACGTGTTTTTAAATGTCATATTTCTACAAATAAAAACCGTTTTCACCACTAATACGATCTGAAATTACTTTCAAAATCATCGATATTGTTTAATCGTAATGTCTTGATATTTCTGATCATTAGTAATACGTAATTTTGGAGCTTACTTACTAACAGCTTTAAAATTTAAGCTTGTAGGTAATTAGCTATTTCCGCTCTTTGCTAAATATCCCATTACCAAGCGTTTACGAGTATCTAAAAGCATTGTACTAATTACTGCAGATGTTTGTGAACTATTTTTGATGCTAAAACGTGCAAATATTTTACCAAAAGCTCTTAAGTTGGGATGCTTATTAGTATTGTTAGTTTTGAAATATAATACGAAATGGGGCTTAGGCTCCGGTTCAAGTAGGGTTCAGCCTTCGCCTTACAGAAAATACTTTGCTTGGGCGCATCAAAAGAAAACAGGATGGCAAAAAAATAACGAACTTTCCTTAATACTACATATTAAATATACAGTTTTGTATACTTTTATCGAATAAGTCCACATTGCATGCAGTGGCAGCCTATAGTAAGATAGCACTTAGATTTGAGTCTATTTGTCAGTGGTCTTTTGTTTAGTGTACCTATACTTACTTGATATTTACTCTGATTTTAAATAATACGAACTAAATTGTCATTTTGGACGTTAAGCCTTATCAAGATCGACAATCACACCTAATTAGTGAGATTACAATCAGGTTCCTATAGAAATTCTGTAGCCTGTATTTACGCTTAAAAGCACCAAATAGCAAACGAAACGTAAATAAACAGATGGAAGCTTAAAAACAAGTCCATATTTGTAGCCAACAATTAATAAACTGGCCATTCTCATTTAGTAGTTATATGTTGCGCCACATGCTCTTCCTGTTTAAGTAGGTACTTGATAATGAACGCATCAATGAGTACAGTTATAAATTAAAATTGCTTTTCAATATCACGGATAATCTTTCAGAATAATTTGCTAAAGCACAGGAGCCCGAATTTTGCTCTAAGTGTCCCTGTTTTCTATGCTCTACATTTAGCAAAAGCATTGGTGACAAAATTGATGGAAAAAATCATTGGTGAAAAAATCAAACAATAAGGCAATTTGATTCTTATATCATACCTATAATAGCAATTATTCCACTGATCCCACTAATATTATAAAAATGAAAGTTTGTGAGTGTAGCCATCCTCACTCACAAACAGGAGCAAACATCCATCAAACCATATTTATGAATGTTTGCTCCTCTTTCACGCAAAAACCACCGAATGGATTTTAATGAAACTTTACAATAATATAGCTTATAGCATCGGTTTAACACATAGGCTACAATTTATAAAAATATTGTGTGGATTGTCTAAAATAGAACGGCAACTAACTCTACGCGTATGAAGTCGCGGACGGCCGCTGCTAGTACGATATAGGCGCGCGTCCGAACGCATCGCAACGAATTACGCACGCAAAAATGCGGCGGAATGCAGTGTGTAGAGCGTTGCTGCACGCGGACCCAGCGGCTCAGTCCATACTATCCTTGCGCCCAAATGTATGCGAAAGTAGCCGCGAGGAGCCAACGGCATCGCCACGCAGTCGATCGAGTACATACCGAGAAATGCGTTAGGAGCCAACCGACTTCCAAAGCATGTAGAAAGCAATTATGACTAGAGCTGTTAATAAGACAAACTTTTTTACGCCCTTATTTTTAAAGTGTCCGGTCATCGCCAATGCGCGCCTTTTAGTGTCAATCATCCCTAAGAACTCGGACGCTTCAATGTCTTACAATCCTTCTTTTAATTGTTCTGAGTAATTGTTACAATATCTACCTACTCGTAATTACTTAAGAATGTAATCGTACGTACTTGTAAGTACACGACGTTGACCTACGCACGTCAAAAAGGATTACAACTAGACAAGCAGGACAAACAACTATCTACAACGCAACTGACTGAGTTTACCATCTGCGTGATTCGTAAACAACTCGCACTCTTCATCCTTGTTAACGTCGTAAGGCCCATAAGCCTTTTAAAAGGCATAAAACAATTGATTTTCCATTGTTTCTGCTGTCTGGGCGTTACGACGTTAAAATATGAAGTTTATACTCTCTATTCCTTGATACTCTTTTATACCTCAGGGAGTAGTAGATATTTAACATAGAATGAACAGAAATTTAACTTTCAGTGACTGTCCGGCTGAATCTTTGGTTTTGAACCTCATAAGTGAATACCTACTCGTATTGTGTTCTTTACAGTTACACAATACTCGTATGTACCTATTCACTTATGAGTATGAATAAGAATACATATTGAGTTATGTACAATATTTGTAATAAATCTTTGCTAACAGGAAATTTGTGAATGTGGGAGATAAGAAGCTTATCTAATATTCATACAAATTTGTACATTCATGTTCATTTCATACTAACCAGTGTTTTGAATGAGATTTTTTCCGAAATCAACTAATTACAAATTCGAATTTATCTATAAGTAAAAAGTAATTACCTATAGATAAATTACATCAATCCATGGTTGCTTCTGATTTTTGCCTTTACCAGTGGTTTTATAGGCACCAATAACCAGCGAGAATACAGTCCGACGTTAACACAAATGTATCAAATTTCTTCAATCGACTCTCATCCTAATGTCAAAATAATACTTTTTCTTTAAGTATATTGAGGACAATCAAGATGACCTCACTCCGCCTGATGGTAAGTGGCGTGAGACCCAAATATGAGGTTGACAGGCAAAAAACAACAAACAAAGTACCTATTGAGTAGGTTTGGTTCAATATGAATTGGGGGAAATTTTACAGATTGTATGGTAACCTGGTAGGTATTTGCCTATCTGTAGATACATGGTTTCCAGTTTTAACAATATCATCATCGAAACAGGTTTTACTTACCTACAACAATATTACGTAGGTACCTACGGACAACAATATTTTAGATAGCATTATTTGACAATAAAGTTGCCATGCGACCTGATAAGGAATACCTCTGAGCCAATAGTAAGAACGAGTAAGCAATGGCTTGACATTCTACCGCGTGTCGAAACTCGTGAAAGGAGTATTATTTTCCTTTTTTTCCCCAAGATTTACATACCAAAACCTCCAGTTTGCTTGTGTCTTAAGGCATGATATCAGGTTTCATAACTGGTAATAATTGTTGTAGTTTATTAACTGTGCCTAACGGTTTTATATTGATAAAGTAGTATTAAAAAATAAGGATTTATTAACTACGAGCTATACTTACTTATTATATTATATACTAGGAGCCCGCCCTAACTTTGGTTAGGGACAGTAGTTTCAAACCGACCAATAGATGGCGCTGGGCGTCGATTATCGCGCTAGCGTTTCTTATTTTCGGTCTACTTATATGCCTTGTCGTTGTCCATAGAGGTTATCTTTTTATAAATGGCATAGAAGAAGATATTTTACCGTTAATGATAATCTTCTTCTTCTTCTTCTTCTATCTTCTATACTATTTATAAAGAGATAACTTCTATAGACAACGACAAGGCTTATAGGTAAACCGAAAACACGATACGCTTGCGCGATGTAATTGGACACAGCGCCATCTATTGGTTCATTTCAGAATTACCGTCCCAGAGCGAAGTGAGGGCGGGCCACTAGTTGATGGATAAACGAACGACGACGAAATAGTAAAAAAATATTATAAATTATTTTTCACGCAAAATTAAAAAAAATACAATAGATGAAGCAAAGCAAATAATACATCAGGTGGCTAAGACTATTTTTAAGATGTGTGAGCTACCTAATTACTCTAACCTAGTGGACCACGTCTTTTTGACGGCTTCTTCGTTTTGGTTTCTAAGTTAGGTGACTCTTCAGCAAAATTGTACTATCTACAGTTTTTTAAGGATTTTTTACCCCATAGATAGGTATCTTGTAGCACATATCTAGTAGAACTATTATCAGATTTACCAAATATAAACATAGGTAATCGTCTCAAACCTGTCTTTACTGCAAGATGACGAAGTGATGTCATACATATCTTATCACTGTTGATGAAACATATCTGTGTTGAGATAGGTATGTATACTGCTAATGTAACTTACCTACTCGTAATAATCTTTGTGGTATTCTCATCTTTGTTGATCATAGGATGATAATATTGATAATATTTTATTTTATAATAATTGACACACCATCACATACATTGTCCTGGTCCCAAATTAGTTTTCCCTTGTGCTATAGAAACCGAAAACAACGAAAGAAACTACAAAAACCCAGACACAAATACCTACTTTTTTATGTGATAGGTGGCAGATGAGCAGACGGATCACCTGTAAGCGATTACCGCCGCCCATAGGCACCTGCAACACTAGTAGAGTCACAGGTGTGTTGCCAACATTTTCCCCCAATTGGGCCTCCGGTACCCTCACTCATTCGGCAAAACACAGTAGCAGGCGCTGCTTCACGCCGGTCTTCTGTGAGGCCGTGGTATCACTCCGGTCGAACCGGCCCATTCATGCCGAAGCGTGGCTCTCCCACGATCAACTTACTTTAATTACATGACTGTGATTGTGCAGCTATGATTATGTTGTGTAGCAAACTGAACCTTATGATTTGACGTTAACGTTTAGTAAATGGCATATATTTGATTCCGGCATTGTTTGGTCTTGAAAATATTTTTAATACTTATATTTTTCGCTTTTTTTGCTACTTTCTCTGTCTTCCCTCGATTTATGCACAGTCTAGCCACACGAGTAGATAATATCCAGAGAAAATGCGTATACGCTATAAAGAATGTAATTTTTATAGAAGGGGAAGCTACGAACGACCAGTTTGAAAGTAAAAAACTACTATAACACCTCCCACCAAAACGCCTAGCAATGCCCAGTCTGCAATGTTTGGTCAGCTAAATTATCTTACATGTATACAAATATAGGAGCTAACTACACCAGCCAATTGATATCAATCGAAGCTATTGCATGTGAAAAGTCCGCTAATTATGCTAAGGTCCGCTAGATTAGTATATTTAAGTATAGGACGAGGTCCATCTACAAGGAGATCAGTTATTTTTCAACAATATGTCAGAATGGCAATTTGACGAAAGAATCAACAATGCTGTTGAAGTTGGGTCATAGTCCAAAACTACGCCATCTAGCGATAGGCATATATTCAAAATGAAGCATACACTTCTGCATACGAATAACTCAAGTAACAAGGTTTGTACTCGCAACAAATATTTGTAGAACCTAGTTAGTCTAGAATAATATCCCTGTATAACAACTATAAAGATTAGAAGCATTTGGAAAACCTGAACAAATATGTTTAATATTATATAATACCTAATGAATGAGTAACAATAAGAACTAAGGTGGGTTTTAGTAGGAGAGACCACACTCATCCGACCACCTCCCAATGCCTCCTTTTGAGCATATCGGGAAAAGAAAAATACGCACTTAACGCATATTTTACTTAATATAAAATCCACCATCAATAGAGAAAGTATTAACTATGGGGTAGATAATTTCTCTATTCAAATATCTAGGTCAGTTCATATTGTGATTCATCAGTCAGTTTCATTGTGATTAAAGACAGAAAAACAAATATATAGTTATTATATACGAAACTGTCATATTATCTTCAATAATAATAGCTTGAAGATGCCCCCGCAATATGAGTAACACGTATGCAGTTGTATTTATGCAATAACAAGTAATAAGGTTTATGAAAGTTTCCAACGATATTTGATTACTTCACACACATAACCGACTGAACAAACGAGGCAAATGGTATAGTCAGAAAAAAAACAGTTAGCTGATGAATTCTTGAACATAAACAAGTACTCACATAGGTACCCGCTGACAATGGTCAATTTATTTATTGGGACAAGCAATATTGAATCATCATCTCAACTCATTTCAGCGTGTAATTCTCGGTTGTGTCCAAAGCTGTCGCTTAAGAGCCCGGGGTACTTTTAGGCGAGATCTAGAATTTGAGAAGTCGATAGTTACAAAGATGTGACTGCAGTCTATCCTTCGTAAGTTCACTGTAACAAAGGAAACAAACTAACCGAATAATGAACTTCTAATATCCGTGGAAATTTACTCACGATATTTCCGTCACTGTTGAGCTCTGCCATTTGGTAGAATTATATATATTTTTATTAAGTAGGAAATACATAGAATAAATATTTGTTTAGGGGTGTTTGGTAGTAATCATTTACTATTAGGTAATCCACCTGCGCCTCTGCCAGATATAAAAAAAATACACACATAGACTTGAAAAATTTACAGTTGCATGCTCGGAATCTCACCTACGTCCTCCCACTTAGATATATTTACTGCGTATCGAATTGCATAAAAAATTTTGAACCCTTATTTAAAAAATCAACAACACTTATTCTGCTGATCATACCTTTGTTATCTATTTTGATCAACAACTCCCTTAGGGAAAACCTAATTGTTTTCGTTTGATACAGTTATCCAATATAATCTATACTCAAATAAAAGCTAGTATAAATGCCCTAGAGTAGTTCTAGATTTTCATACTAGACAATAAACGAAGAACGAGTAAACAACGAACATGGTTTCCAAGACTTTGTTAGCTCTTTGCATGGTGGTGAGTCGCCAATATTGAAATTTGTAACAGTTTCTTGACATAAATTCAGAATTTAATATCTAAATATAGACTTTAGAGGGGCACTGAACAAACTTCTTGGAAATCCTCGAATAGTTCTCAAAATATATACCATCTGAAATTACCTTTCACGGAAACATGGAATGTCGTGATATTGAATTTTAAGGACAATTTTCTGTAACTTATTTATTGTTTCACTTACAGGTGGCCGTCGCTTCAGCCCAAGGTTGGGGCTGGGGTGCCAATGCTGGCGGCGCAGGGGGAGCTAACCCCTGGATCCCACCATGGGTTGCCTCAGCGCCGTGGTACCCTCAATGGACTCCTTGTACCACCATTGGGTCGGCCTGCCTAGATTGCTCCACCAAAGTCGTGTGCACCAAGATTGGGGGCATTCAGCGCGCCTGCACCGACCCTAAGCTGCCATACTGCAACCTCGGTGAATGCTCAGCTACGCCCTCAGCGGAATGCGCACCAGATGCCGAGCCTTCAGAAGACACAGCTTAATAAGCTCACACAACAAATAAACATTATGGTATCGATTCCATTGTTAATGGTGACTAATTGAGACCAGTGTTAAAGACTAGACATTTCTCAAGTGGATTGTTTTCGGCGATAATATTTTTTTGGATAAGTCAGAACTTAAAATAAAGAAATAGTTTCATTATCATTTTATTTTTTTACACCTACACAAATCCGCCATTCGAATAAGCAGATAGGATGATGTTAGTATCTACTTCGTACTTAAGTGCTTCATTAAACACCCTATCAGTTCATTGCTTGTTTCGATGTTTAAATAGTTAGTAAAGTTAGTTACTCTGCTGTGGGAAAGATTTTGATCTTTACTAATAATTATTGATTTATTGATGTTTGTATCAATAAATCAATAATTATTAGTCCAAATTCTTTCACTAAAATATTGCTAATATGTGTAACTCAAGTTCCTATCAACTTTATTTTAAGAAATATATATTTTAACTGGAATGTTATGAATATCATTAGTTCTAACTTTCTGAAGATTCCTATTCGCTCCATACATAAGTTATGATCAAATTTATTACGAGATAAAAAGTAATAACAATTTATTAACATTTCCTTTGATAAAATGTTGACAAAATTGTACTAAGAAAAACCGGCCAAGTGCGAGTCGGGCTCGCGCACAAAGGGTTCCGTAGCAGCAAATATAAGATTTTTAAAGGTGTACAATACTGTAGTATATTTTTTGATCTATCTTATAAGGTTCAGCCATCGTTTTCAGTGTAAGCACAATAACTTAACCAAAATTACAGTTAAATCAACCTATCTCAAAAACTATAAGAGATACTTTGATCAAACCAAAAATCGTTGAAAGAGTTAATTAGCATGCATCACCTCTATTTTTTTTAGAATTTTATACCCCGTAGTTATAAAAATAGAGGGGGGGGGACATACTTTTTACGACTTTGAGAGCTGATATCTCAAAAACCGTTCACTTTAAGAAAAATGTTTTTTAGAAAACTTTATATCATTTTAAAAGACCTTTCCATTGATACCCCACACGGGTATGTACATCGAAAAAAAAAATTTCATCCCTCAGTTACATGTATGGGGGGCCCCACCCCCAATTCTTTTTTTTACTATTTAGTGTCATATTTTTGTAGCGGTTCATACAACACATATTCCCATCAAATTTCATCACTGTAGTACTTATAGTTTCCGAGTAAATCGGCTGTGACAGACGGACAGACGGACAGACGGACATGACGAAACTATAAGGGTTCCGTTTTTGCCATTTTGGCTACGGAACCCTAAAAAATGAAGTTACTAAAGACATATTTTTTATTACTTTGATGTAGGCTTTAGGCTTCATTCTAAAGGTTGGCTTCTTTAAATATTTAGGAAAGGGACTGGTGGAAAACTTTAGCGGTCTTTGTTAACAATGAGGGAAGTCTTATATAACGTATGATAGAGCCGCGGGCAACCACACCGTTGCCTACAAAACGTAATGTTAATATATGTAGGTAACAATACACATACAAAACTAGGTTAACCTCTGCAATAGCACCTAACTATTAGGCAGAGCCCTCTATGCACTATCTTGGCACCTGCAGGAACGCGAATATTTTTTTCCAAGCTTTGGCAAGCTTTTGTAAGATCCCTTGGGTAGTCCTGGCCCGATGATGCATTTGGTAGTGACCTCGTCTCTCGTTTCATACGGTTTTAGGTCTAACTCAAAAACACTTTTATTTGTTTCCTCTATAAGTACTTTATGGTATTTTTCTTTTTATTCCAATTGGTTCCATACGATCAGACGAATCACTGATAGATGGACGGACAATTGTAAGCGATTGCCGCCGCCCTGCCATGAGCACTAATACATAGCGTGACAAGTGCGCTGCCAACCCCATTTACAAGTAACTTCCCTTCCTTCCCTACCCCACGCAAAACACGGCAAAGGCTCTTTGATTCTAATAACCATCACCCAAATGCTTAAGCTAGTTACCTACTTTGGGGTCTGGGGTTCAATTCTCGTGCACTCGACATTGAAGTCGGATTAGAAATTTGTATGGACGAATGTATGAAATCTCTAAATTCGACTTCAATGTCGAGTGCACGAAAATTGCCCCCTTGGCCGCTTTATATCTCTATTTACTAGGTATTTCTCTACTGTGATGGTATTGTGTAACAACGTAGGCCTCACACCGCAGTTCGCCGTATTTGTAGAAAATTATTGTTATCTGTATAGCGTGGGATATCCGCCACATATTGTGGGTTAGTGCAGTTTGTATAGACGTAATATCTGGAATGTAATTTAACTATCGATAGTTTACCCCTCACTGTTGATATAGACGATAAAATTGGTCAGTTTGCTATACTACGAATTGTACCTAGTTGCCTGTATAAATGTTGTAGACTTCGATACATGTAGGTAGGTATATAGAGTGACATCGGTAGTTATGAGGATTTAAGGCTTGATGCTACTAACGTAACGTATTGGTTTTTGCCATACCATGGTATTAGTCCATACTCTTTAGGTAATTAGCCTATGGTCATTACTATCGATAGTCAAAATATGGCAACACTATGTAAACATATTTGACTCGTAATGTCGGTTTGTCAAGGGTGGGTGGCTACCTCTGACCTCTATCATTTATAGATTGGATTAGCTTCCTCCGGATTTTTCCGATATCTAAATGCGATGACTCCGCGTTGACAATATCTGTCTGACTAAGCAGGATGCTATTGATAATAATGACTCATACCAATTTTATAAGTACCACTCAATCAATTTATCTCAGTTATCTGTTTATCATACACATCTCCAGCCTAAAGTAGCTTCGGATTTAAGAATCTAAGGGCATGCGTATTAGAAACGCACCAACTCTATACTATGATTCATAATCATGTAAAGTAAACTGACAGGTGAAAATGACAAGTTTCTATGCATTTTGACATTTTGCATGTGTCAAATTGAGTGATAATGTATGGGGATTGACATCTGTCAGTTTACTTCACATGATTATGAATCAGACTATACTTACTACATCTTGTTAGATTCTCAGACCTTTAAATAGAAGGTGTTTTGCGTTTTTAATTTACATATAAGCCTTGAAGACAACTTTGCACTCATCCTCTTTATAAATAGAAGATATCTAGTAGCATGCCCTTACTTGGTTGTGGAACTTCTCTCAGACCAGCCCCAATAAATAGCACTGAGAGTCGATTACTTTGCGCAGGTGTTTCGCCTTTTCGGTTTAGTCATAAATTTTTAACGTTGACTATGGTTTAGCCGGTTTATACATAGTATTAAAGATGTATTAGAAATAGATATACAACTTACAAGCATTTGTCGTTGGTGTGTTAAAAAAGTGTGCATTTTTTTAAACGCGCAGTACTTTGACGCACTTTAAACTGTTAGTCAACAAAAGGAGAGCCCACATTGTACTTATGGCTCTATAGAAGAAACAATGTATTTTTAAATTAGGTATATTATATGTATAAGGTATCTAATGTAGTGAACGAACCAAAAATAGGTTGCCCCAAACAATTACTTACAAACAATTTTAGTTCTTCGATAAACAAATTGAATTTGATACCGCGCAAGCACTCAGGAAGGAGATGTTTCCCGCATCCTTGTGAACCTCTCAAATTGTAATTAATTACATTATCGACCTACAAATTAAGTTGAAATGCTTCTATGTGTGAGTGCGAGAAGCAATACCTACTTCCGCAATTTTCTTCCACACAAGTGAAAGTCGAATTTGAATACTTATGTAGAACAAAATGTAAATTAATAAACACAGTTCCTACTGAAATCAATTCAAAAACAGATAGTGCTCAGTGGTTAGACTGTTCATAACCATCTAAGATATTTAAAGGAGATCGTAAATACGAGAATAGTCAGGAGAAACACTGGAGTTAAGCAATAATTTTACTACATAGACGTTTACCAGAATGGATTCAGCAACATTATGGACTTTTTAGGTAGAGGTGTTGTGCCTATCTGTTATCTTCGTCGTAAATATTATGGTGGCGTTATATGACAAACTAAGCAATAATATTACTCGGTAACTAACAATACAAATAAATATTCTATTTGTTTATTTATTCATTATGATTAAAAAGTATATATGTATAGTTACCTAAACAAATACTCAGTAGAAAAAAATCTAAAACATGAGTTATTAATTAGGCTGTTTTTGTAGTATGGTAACGAATAGTACGAAATAGTACTTAATGTAAAAACACTCCAACACTCCAAGTCACCTGGAAGGCATATAGTCGAAAATGCAGATGAAATTTACACAAACACATACTTTCATTTTAACATGTAGAAACATTTGCCATTCATGTCACAAGCCCGCAACTCGGCAGCCAAATTTAGCCACAAATAGACGTGGGGCAAACATGTGAATGAGGGTTATTCCATACTGACAATACCATTTCATTAGACCTTGTGATGGCGGGATGAATCGACTACTTAACTGGATTACGCCAATTTAAGGGGCTACATAAAAAAAAAAACCTTACCTTCATTGTGGCTTTGCCAGGTCCCTGGGAGACGGTACAATCTGATACTAAGGTGAACATTAATTCATACCTTTATCTAAGTCTGTAATGTTTTAGAAACACGATTTGGCGAGTTTGGTTCGATAGTTTTTCGATTTGAAAATACCTCTAAAAATTACGTTTTCTCCAGATATTTACTGAGCGAGATTACCAATTCAATCGGAAATTCCTTTAATTAGTAGATATTATAAATACTGATGTCTGGCATTAGGCAGCCTAGTTTTTTTATAAATACGTAATTAATTTTTCGTGATTTTGTCGACATCTTTGAGCAACTTGATAGAATCTGGGTGCAACGTATTCACGACTTTATTGACATGACCATTGAGTATAAATGTGTAGCCGTGTTCTCACCTGCTCAGTGCTGCGACAGCTCTCTTAGACGACGGACCTATGCCAATTGCGAGCAAACTGAAGTATGTCATTATTAGTCAGAAAAACGAAATCTGCAAAAGAACAAAGACCAACATTGGAGTCGCTACGTGACTCAATTTTTGATAAAACTTTATCAGCGCCATATCATCAGCATACATCAGCACTTAACGAGGCTGTTCATGGATTTTCGATGTTGTCTGTCAGAAGAACGTAGAACCTTCGTGCACTTCGACAGTATAGGAGCAAAGTTAATTGTCACAACAGCAGTCAAAATTACAGAATTGGAATCGTGGTTTCAATTGACGTTATCAGACGCAAAGCATATATTGACGTTATCAGGGACATCGCACCTCTCAACAACCTACCCGTTCAGATCACCTTGCCGTTCGAACTCCTGCGACAATAGCATGCTACAGAGGAATCCAAGGAGTTAATCTCATGAAGTTTCAATATTAGTTGGAATATTTTATCGCCTCTAATTTTTTACCTTTTTAAATTTTAAGTAGGTATGTTGCGTCTCCGTGGTATCCTAATTCGTTTCTGATGACGTGTGTTGACCGTGCCACAGTAAATATAGCTAAAACAGTATCGAAAGTCGGCCTTTTTGGTGAGAACGATTAGAGTTGTCCTTTTATGGCTCAATTCGATTATAGATTTATTTTCATAGAAATTTTAATCGTTAGTTTCACATTAAATGGCAATCACATTAAACAACCGAATCAATTAATGCATTGCTTGTGAGATATATTGTGTGATTGCCAAATCAATAAATGAATAACCGATTTGGCGAAACATGGATCTCACCACTTTTTACGGTAGTTGGGAGACTTGGTTTTTTTGTCGAGTATTGTTTTTGATGGGATACATATATTAGTGGTCCGGTCGGTCGGCAGCGCACTTGCGACTCCTCTGGTGTTGCGGGGATCCATGGGCGGCGGTAATCGCTTACCATCAGGTGATCTGTCTGTTCGTTTGCCCCCTATCTCATAAAAAAAAGACAATTTTAACGAAAGCTTCAAAACTGAGAGTGCGTCTAGCTCACATATTTTTATTAAAACGCAGCTTTTTTTTGTCAGTAGTGCGAGTATAGACGCAAATAGTGTGCGAGCGAGAAGTGAATAGTTTCGCCGCCATTTCTAATCCCAATGTTTATCCGCACGGGTAGTAATGGCTACTGTGCACTGTGCAACACATTCTTTCCTCCTGCTTTGACGCCAGATACTCAAACACTATACAAGCACACCAATACACCATCTCTCACAATTTTATACTTTAGCTTGCTCAGTCATGGCAGATCTCATCCATACTTTGATTTTGTTCAGTATTAATGAATGTTTAGTTCAGTATTCGTTCAGTATTAATGACATTGTTTTATCATTGCCCAAGAGGTACAGACCGATACGTGGCAAAATGTAGTCGGGGTGTGGCCGGAATGGGTGTGGCTGTCAAGTTCACTGTCGCTCATGTCACAGATATGCTATCGTTTTCACGATTTAGAGTGATTTAGCTCTTTGGGTATTTGACTATATTTTTTTATGTAAACACATATCAAAAGATGCCTCAATTTCAGAAACATTGTTGAAAGAATCACTTGATTCTCATTTGAATTAGCTGAGATATCACAACTTTGAGAGCACATATTTTGGGCAATTCCAAAAACGCTCTGTACAAATGTCTATTGAAGTGTGACGTCACAACTCAAACTTCTGTGTAAATTTTGTTTGGGTTTTATAATAAAAGTTGGAAAATGTACGGGTAGTTCAATGATATAATTATTTTTTTTAAATTTTATTCTTTAAAAATGGACTTGCCCATGAAACTTTGAATGCTCACAAAACCAGCTAGACGTTATATTTTTAACTGAAAATGTTGGCCATTGGTTCTTATTTACCAATATTTTGAAAGAGTATCAATATTTTTTACTATATCGAGATTAGTCAAATACCCAAATGGTAGATTATTTTTATTATAATGGTTTGTATATTGTGTGTTTATTATTTGTTGTTTGTTCCAGTTCTTTTTTTCTTAATATTTTTTTTCTAAGTGTCATTGTTGTTGTTTGTTTTTTTTGTTTATCTGTTGTATTGTTTTATGTGCGTGTCATTCATTCGTTCATTTATAAAACGTCACTCAAGGTCCATACTGAAAACTAGCGCTGCAGTGGCTTGAATGAAGCAGCTGCAGCATATGCTGAGTTTGGACCTTATTGACCACCTATCTGTCTATGTATGTAAGCACTTAATGTTCCTTTCCGTTTCTCGTATGTACCTACTTCTTATTATGTATTCTGTGTCTTACTACTGTTGTGTTGTATCTCTTTTTGTTTGGTCAGTAAATATTTTACTTACTTACTTACTGACGAGTGACGTCACACTTTTTGTATCTTGTGTGCGCATCTAGTAAATTTTGTTTGGTAGCCATATCAAATATTTCTTGTAATAAATACATAAATGGTTTTTATAGTAATAGTTGGGGTAAAATGTATTGGTAGTTCAATGATATTTAGGTAATTGTTGAATTTTTATACTTTAAAAATGGACTTTCCCATGAAACTTTGAATACAAAACCAGCTAGACGTTATATTTTTAACTGAAAATTTTGGCTAATGGTTCCTTTTTAGGGTTCCGTAGCCAAAATGGCAAAAACGGAACCCTTATAGTTTCGTCATGTCCGTCTGTCCGTCTGTCCGTCTGTCACAGCCGATTTACTCGGAAACTATAAGTACTACAGTGATGAAATTTGATGGGAATATGTGTTGTATGAACCGCTACAAAAATATGACACTAAATAGTAAAAAAAAGAATTGGGGGTGGGGCCCCCCATACATGTAACTGAGGGATGAAATTTTTTTTTTTCGATGTACATACCCGTGTGGGGTATCAATGGAAAGGTCTTTTAAAATGATATAAAGTTTTCTAAAAAACATTTTTCTTAAAGTGAACTGTTTTTGAGATATCAGCTCTCAAAGTCGTAAAAAGTATGTCCCCCCCCCCTCTATTTTTATAACTACGGGGTATAAAATTCTAAAAAAAATAGAGGTGATGCATGCTAATTAACTCTTTCAACGATTTTTGGTTTGATCAAAGTATCTCTTATAGTTTTTGAGATAGGTTGATTTAAATATTTGCTGCTACGGAACCCTTTGTGCGCGAGCCCGACTCGCACTTGGCCGGTTTTTACCAATATTTTGATAAAGTTTAATGTATAGAGACTAATCTCTATACATTAAACTTAACTTAATAATAGGGTATTTGACTAATCAAATACCTTATTATTTTATTTTCAATTTTAGTCAAATATCCTATTATTTTATTTTTTATTTATCGTTCATCGATTCGAATCTCATTTTGTAGTCCGCAACATGGGTCCGCAATGACTTCACTAAGTATGCGGCACCCATCAAGAAAGTATGTAATTTATGAAGTAGGCAAGTTTGAAAAAAGAATGCTATATTTCATAGACTTTCACTAAGCTGGGCGGTACCGATCCAGAAAGTACGTAATTTGTGAAGTAAATAATTTCGAAAAAAGAATACGATATTTCATAGACGTCGGACGTGTATACCACAGACACAATGTCCTTACTGCTTTATTTACTGTGACCGCGCATGCGAAAGTGCGATTTGACGCGAATCAAGTGACAAAGTTACGAGTGTTGCATGAGGTGTGCGGGGGGAATGGGCGGAGTCTCTTCAAATCAAATAAATCATTGTAGGGCCTTAACCACGAGAAATGTGGATTGTACCTTCCTCATTATTTGATTTTACATTGGATTTTACTATAAATTGACTAATTTCTAATTTATGATTCACAGTACATGTAGAGAGCATTTTTTTTGCAATTTACTCTTAAATAAATACAACACTTAAGAAATCATCGATGGGTGCAGATAGGACTAGAAGGAATTTGATTATTTTTAAGTGCATTATTTACTTAAGAATCGATCTGTTGAGATCATTGGGAAATATATTTTTAACAGTTTGGTTTAAGAAGGTAACAAAACTTAGGTATAAGTTGTGACGAATCCTTGCCATATCAATGGATACTAGTATGACGTAAGCGGCAGTGATACCATAATTTTATTTTTCAAAACTACTTAAGTATATTGCTGTTTTGTAAAAGATTGTAAGTAGGTATATGCGAATTTCTTTTATATGCATTTTTTTATTACATAAAAATAATGTTTTATAATAAAATAAACTTAAATAACGTATGAGTTAGAAAAATTAACATTTATTGAAATAAATTCAACTTCTGGAAAATTACCTCTATCGCATTGCTAAGGATTTCCACATTTTACTATCCATGCTAGAAGATTCCATAGTACTTAGGACAAATAAACACATAGGATATTGACTTTCTCTGGAAAATCCAGTAATACGCTTACCTACTGTTTCCTTGTTTATTGAAAACAGATCGTGATAACCGCAGATGCGAGTATAAAAGCGCTGAATCGTTTCATTGTCGATAATACAACCACATACAACTGTGACTGAATTACAATGACTTTCCTCAAGAACAAACTCACGATTGTGCTCCTGGTAAGATTTGTTATTTTTGTCGTTTTAGTGGCATATATGAGATACTGTTTACAATTACATACTTAATTAGTATTAAGGACCTCTCACTGACTCTTTTTTAGGGTTCCATACTAGGTACTAGGACTCCGATGCAATAACATGAGTTTTAGTAACCTTTTGGATTTCTCGTTGTTTTTACCATTTTTGCTTGATATTACTGCTATATTATTGACATTACATACTAAATTGATTATTTAATTTTAAATTAATCCTGTGCAAATAGGTCTAATAAGGGAATTTTACGGAACCCTTCATACGTGAATCCAAATATTCAACAATATTTATTTTGTATTTTTTTTATTACAATTTATAAGTCGAAACTAAATTGCATTATCTTGTATTGTGGCATTGTTTATTTTACAATATATTTTTCTGTAACTAGGGCGAGATGATAAGTCTCCAATGCAAAGTGGGACACTACAAGACATTCCCGTTGTTTAGAAAAAAATGTAGTGTACTTTTCAATAAATAAATACTTAATCAATACCCTGACAATATTTGATGAGCATTGAGTACTTAGGTGTTCCGTTGGATAAAAATTACTCATCAATCATAACACTTTCCCATTTTTATGTGACGTACCTGCTATTTAATCTCTGTCGAAGAAATTTTAAACCAATCTAGTACTTTATGCATACTTGAAACTTTAAACTATCTTAAATAAGTCCCAATGTGACAGACTTGGCTAATATTTTTACAAGGAAAATCAAAAGAAAAATCTTCGGTTATTTTTTATGAAAAAAAAAACAACGATTTTCGCAGACTCCTGGCAGCAGGTGGCCCAAGACCGACCTAGATGGACGCTCTTATTACCGGAGGCCAAGGGTCACATTCACATTGGGTCGTTGCACAAACCTAGTCAGTATTTTAAGATTGTACTCTTCATTTTCAGTGCGCTCTCGTAGCGACAGCTGCCAGTCAAGCAGCCCAAGGTGGCCCTCACGTTTCTCAAGGAGGACCCCATGAGCCCCAAGGAGGACCCCATGTCTCTCAAGGCGGAGCGCATGAGAATCAAGGCAGAGTGCGTCGCCAAGCTCAGAACGAAGAAGGTCCCTTCGATTGGATCAATGGACCGCAATGGACCACCTGTGACGCCGCCACTACTCCAACCATCTCTTGCCAAGATTGCACCACACGACTCATTTGTAAACCGTTTGGTGGACTTCTTATGACTTGCCACCCATCTAGGCCTTATTGTAACAATGGTCTCTGCTCTGATGATCCTGCTGAAGGATGCTAAAATGTACAAATAAAAATGTATATCAATTGCTTTAAATAGTAATGTGGTTTTTGTAAATAAAGCGATATTTAGAACTGTAGCAAAACACTATTCTATAGAAACATGACTAACGCGCACAGCGCGCGCGGGCTCGAATACTTTCCCTCTCGCACAGATTCCCCGTCTCGCTCAACGAGTTTTGCACACGACACTAGCCGCCGGACCCTATATAAACCGCTGCGCGCCGCTTCGTCGTCAGATAGCCTTCAGCTAGCGGTTGTACTGGAGCGACAATGTCCCATAGTCATTCAGTACACCCAGTCTGGTAAAGGAGCCGGATAGCTTCCTGCAAACCACTCCTGAGCCAAGTTAGGACTCCACATAGCTAACTTATAGGTTAAGAGCCGGACAGCTTCCTGCAGACCACTCTGACACCTGTTAGGTTTTATGTATGCACTACTGTACCTATGTATAAAGATTACAAATAAACATCGAGGCAAGACATTATTGGCGTTTCACTCACCACCCCTTCATAGTGGCGCCCAACGTAAATAAAAAAAAAAGAAGAAATTACTCCAGACGCCACCCCTTCATAGTGGCGCCCAACGTAAATAAAAAAGAAGAAGAAATTACTCCAGACGCCACCCCTTCATAGTGGCGCCGTAAATAAAAATAAGAAGAAATTACTCCAGACGTCACCCATTCAAAAGTGGCGCCTAAAAGAAATACTTCTAAAGATTAAAAAGAAAATATTCAGAAATCAGTCATTCACTTTCCGTGTGATATTTTTTTAAATGAGCAACACTGAGGAATTTTTTGATCTGAAGGTAGGAGAAGAGAAACCAATTATGTCGCAACCCCCGATACAACCAATACAACTAACAGATACGCAGTTTAATCTATTACTGACAAAAATGCAATCTGCAAGTATGGAGCCGAACAAGAATTTCACCCGCTGTGACATCAGATTTTTTGGAGAACGGGACCACAGCAAAGTGGAGGAGTTCATAACGGCCGTGGAGATCTTTAAAAGTATTGAAAACATATCAGACGACGACGCACTAACAGGACTCCCGCTATTGTTGAAAGATGGTGCAAGTATTTGGTGGAAAGGCGTGCGATCAGAAATAAAAACCTGGTCCGCGGCTATAAAACATCTACGATCGGCTTTTGCACCGAAGAGACAACCACACGAGGTATACTTGGAACTTTTCTCATCAGTTCAAGGTAACAATGAATCCATTGACGAGTTTCTCTGCCGAAAACGCGCCTTACTTGGTATGTTACCACCGAAGCGTCATAAAGAGGAGGAGCAGATCGACCTCATATATGGCTTATTGAAACTGGAAATAAAAAAAAGATAGCAAGAGTGGACATAAAAACATTCGAGCATTTGTTGGAGCGTGCACGCTATTTGGAAGCACTGGAAAGTCCAAATGCAGTCATAAATAAGCCTCCCATGCCAGCCAAACCTCTTATGATTGAAAGAACTAAGCCCAAACGCTGCCTATTTTGCGGCAGGAAGGGACACTTAGCCGATGAATGCCGCAAACGGATGGCCCAGTACAGGAACATAACCCCTACTGAAAAACCGACGGCAACAGTCACGAGCGAGGAAAAAACCGCAGTCACCTGTTATGGATGTGGCGCGCCAGGCGTTTTCCGAAGCAACTGCAGCAACTGTAAGGCAAAAGAAAGTCCACCAAAGCCAGTATCTTTCTACGCGCTGAATACAACAATTCAGCAAAATCACGTCAGAGTCCCAACCATTGAAATTTCCATAAAAGGGAACACTGGGTATGCTTTTATAGATACTGCCGCTAGGACCAGCATTGCGAGCGACTTATTATATCGCATTCTGCTGGGTGCAGGAGTACAATTCACGGAGCGAAACGCTGAAATTAGTCTGGCCGATGGCACGGTTAAAATGGAAGCACTCCTTATATGCACGGTTGAAGTAGTAATTGGAAACAGAATATTGCCCATTACACTGACAGTACTACCAAATGCAAGAGATAATCGCACGCTGTTGGGAATCGATTTTCTGGAATCAGCTGGTATTACCCTCAATCTGCCACAAAGAGTCTGGTCATTTATAGACAAGCCACAAGAAACTTTTCAATTCCTACAATTGAAAAATGAAAAGCTTCCGAATGTAGTAAAGAAAATTGACTTCGACGATGCTGGATTGTCCGAATTCCTACGCTGGTCAAGAGAACTACAGTTGATTTCACCACTGACGCTGACTCCTTCTCCAGTGAACAAAGATGACAGCCCATGCAAGAAAAAGCCACGATGGGAATTAAAGAAACTGGATACCCCACCACGCCCAACTCGACCACGCGAGCCTGCGGATCCAGATTCAGCAGTTGATCCTCGTATCGATTATGTTTTAATAAATCCTATGACACTGTATTCGTTAAATATTTCATTATCTCCCGATGAAGCCCAATCACTAAGTAATGAACAAAAAACTCAGTTAAATACACTATTGACTGAGTTTAGCGATATATTTGAAGTAAATGAGGGTCATGCACTCTACACAGAACATAGAATTGATACCGGTAACCACCATCCTATAGCTGTAAAGCCTTATAGATTATCCCCAGCTAGACAACAACAGCTTAGGGATAAATTAGATGAAATGATCAGTAATAATGTAATTGAAGAGTGTGACTCACCATGGTCTGCTCCTGTAATATTAGTCCCGAAGGGCAACGACGATGTAAGAGTCTGCATTGACTATAGACGATTAAACGAAATCACCAAACCTGATAGATATCCGCTACCACGAATAGATGATTTGTTACATCAAGCAAAAGCAATGCCATTTATGTCCACAATTGATCTCCAATCAGGATACTGGCAAATAAAGATGCATTGTCAAGATATGGACAAGACCGCCTTCATTTCACCCTTCGGAATGTACAGATTTAAACGAATGCCATTTGGACTACGAAATGCACCCGCTACATTTCAACGACTGATGGATAAATTTGTACACGGGTTACATGCTCAGTGTGTCCTATCCTATTTGGATGATTTGATAATACGATCGGATACATTCTCCCGACACCTACAAGATCTACGAGAAGTATTTACGAAGCTAAGAGATTTCAATCTACGTGCCAATAGAAGAAAATGTAAATTCGGTTGCTCAAAAATTAAATATCTTGGACACCTTATTGTCCCTGAAGGAATAAAAGCCGATCCTGAGAAAATATCTTCCATTACCAATAGAGCTGAACCGAAAAAACCTGAAACAACTGATATCATTCCTACAAACAGCGTCGTGGTACCGACGATTCATAGAAAACTTTGCAGACATAGCCAGACCCCTAACGAATCTTACAAAGAAGAAGGTGACATGGCAGTGGAACATTGAACAACAAAAAGCATACGAGACCCTAAAAACAGCACTGACTACATCACCAGTACTAAAACAAGCTGATTATGAATCACCGTTCACAATAAAAACGGATGCAAGTAATTACGCTATCGGAGCAGCTTTGATTCAGGGGGAGGGTCCACAAGAACACCCGATCGAATACGCTAGCAGGCTCTTAACAGCGCCAGAACGTAATTACACTGTTACAGAAAAAGAAGCATTAGCTATAGTATGGGCAATATCACGCTTTCGAGGATATATAGAAGGAAGCAAGTTCTTGACAATTACGGACCATCAGCCATTAAAGTGGTTATTAAACTTGAAATCACCAACTGGTCGACTTGCAAGATGGGCCCTACAACTACAGCCTTACAACTTTGAAATTAAGTATTCTCCAGGAAAAAGTAATGTAATAGCCGATAGCTTATCACGACCCCCATGCGACAATCATACTGATACGTGTGATATCTGTCAAATAGAAATTGACTTGCCTAGAAGAAATGAAACCAATATTCGCGATGAACAAATGAAAGATGAAGATATCAGTATTATAATAAAAACCCTAGAAGATCAACCAAATTCCGAAGATTATAAACAATGGTCGAAAAGGGGTTACCTTCTCCACAAAGGTGTACTATTCCGATTCACCCCAGATCAAGAAGATGAGAACGCAAAACTGGTAGTACCTAAACATGAAGTGAGCAATCTGTTAAAAGCATTCCATGACTCACCAACCGCTGGTCATCTAGGCGTAGATAGAACTGTGAAACGCATTGAAAACAATTTCTTTTGGAAAGGACTACGTAAAGATGTTATAAGATACGTAAAAACCTGTGTTGAATGCCAAAAATACAAACCAACAAATCAAAAACCAGCTGGGTTATTTCAATCAACAGCCACGAATCAAAGATTTGAAGTCTTATCTATAGATTTGTTTGGGCCTCTACCTACAGGACCAAATGGAGAAAAATGGATCTTTATTGTAGAAGACACAGCTTCACGATGGGTGGAATTGTTCGCATTAAGTAAAGCTACAGCTCAACAATGTGCCCTAACTCTTCTTAATGAGATATTTCTAAGATACGGTCTACCACGGCGAATAATAAGTGACAACGGTACACAGTTTATATCTGCTGTTATGCAACAATTGACATTCTGCCTAAACATTGAACAATTTCTCACACCTGTATATCACCCAGAGCCGAACATTGTAGAACGAAAGAACAGAGACATGAAGAGTCGAATTGCAATCATGGTAAAAGATAAACATGATAAATGGCCAGAAACCTTACCCGCTATAAGGTTTTCTATGAACTCTGCATATAATCAAAGTACAGGGTTCTCATCAGCTTACCTTACATTTGGAAGAGAGATGCGAACTATTTACGAAATATCTCACAACCTTGGAGATATTGTACAAAGTGAACGATTTGTACCTGAAATAACTCCACATTTAAAGAAATTGGCTCACGATTTAGCAACTGCAAGAGATAACATTGAAATAATGCAAGATAACAATAGAAGAAGAGCTAACATAAAACGACGACCTGATCCTGGTTACAAAATTGGAGATTTAGTCTTGGTGGAGACACATCCTATAAGCAATCAAGAAAAGCTATTCTCCGCTAAATTTGCTCCCCGTCACGATGGACCTTATGTCATTATAAACAAGCATGGAAGTTCAATATATGAAGTTGCTAATACCCGAGAACCTGGAAAATCAATTGGAAGGTTCCACACATCGGCGATAGCCAAATTTGAGAAACGAGGCGACGAAACACCGGATCCAATGGCACCTATTCGACGACGGGGTCGACCAAGAACTCGCCAGTCCTCTTGATTCCTGCTACTCTTACGGGACGTTAACGAGTACCAGAGGGGGAGATTGTAGCAAAACACTATTCTATAGAAACATGACTAACGCGCACAGCGCGCGCGGGCTCGAATACTTTCCCTCTCGCACAGATTCCCCGTCTCGCTCAACGAGTTTTGCACACGACACTAGCCGCCGGACCCTATATAAACCGCTGCGCGCCGCTTCGTCGTCAGATAGCCTTCAGCTAGCGGTTGTACTGGAGCGACAATGTCCCATAGTCATTCAGTACACCCAGTCTGGTAAAGGAGCCGGATAGCTTCCTGCAAACCACTCCTGAGCCAAGTTAGGACTCCACATAGCTAACTTATAGGTTAAGAGCCGGACAGCTTCCTGCAGACCACTCTGACACCTGTTAGGTTTTATGTATGCACTACTGTACCTATGTATAAGATTACAAATAAACATCGAGGCAAGACATTATTGGCGTTTCACTCACCACCCCTTCATAGAACTGACACTGTTATGATTTCTTTATACTAATAAATATTCAATACTTTGCATAATACACACACCGGCACAATTAGGGGAACGCAAAAAAAAGGTTGGTTTTTTAAAGAAATTGAGATTGTATATATATTTTTTAATAAAATAATAATTAGTTGCACTCTAACTAACTAAAATAAATTCTAAAGTAACTTATACAATATTTATTTTTAAAGAATGGAACCAAAATCACAAATATTGAAGATTGTCTTTTTTTCCTTAAAATTAAAATGTGTGAAATTTTACAAAAAAACAATAAACAAAAAGAAATTAATACCGCGTATTGCCACCACGAGCTCTAATCAGAGTTTGTATGCGATTTCCCATGCTTTGGATTACGTTGTCGATGTGTTCTTGGGGTAAGTTGTCCCACACTTCCAGCAACGCTAATTTAAGCTCTTCGTGTCATTAGAGGCTGGATTTCTTTGTCGAACCCTTCTTCCCAGGTAGTCCCAGAGATGTTCTATCGGATTCGTATCGTGTGATTGCGTTGGCCAGTTCATTTGCGTGATACCTACCTCATTAAGGTAGCTACTCACTATGCGCGCAGTATGGGAGCGTGCGTTATCGTGCATGAAAAAAAATTTTCGCCTATGAATGGGGCAAACGGCATGATATGGGGCTCTTAGATCTCAGTTACATACCTTTGTGCAGTGATCGATCCATTATCGATGATCACTAGCTCCGTGCGAGCTCCCAAACATATGCCCACCCATACCATAACTGACCCTCCACCATATGATACAGTTCCAGTGAAATTCGCTTGGAGATAACGTTTCCCTCAATGTCTCCAGATTGTTTCCCTCCCATTGATGAAATTTACGCAGAAAACGGCTCTCGTCACTAAACAAATCATGGCTCCACACCATTTGTCCAATTTCGATGCTCCCGGGCGAACGCTAATCTTGCTACACGATGTGCTACCTCGAGTTTTTGGGGCCTTTGCTGGTATGTAAGACTTCAAGCCAACTTCATTCAAACGTCTTCCTTACTGTCTTTTCACTTACGTTGACATTACGGACTTCTTCTTAACGATTTCGGGTCTGAATTGCTGTTTGACGACGATTTCGTAATGTTTGCATGACCATGAAACGGTCATCCAAGGCGCTAGTTGCCGATTTTTGCCCTGTCCTCGTCTGCACCGTACGATCAAGTCTCCATATAACGTCGGACGATGCCATGAACCACTGAGTCGATACACCCACCTACGCGACTGACCTGAGCGATAGCATGTCCTTCCTCGATCATTGTTACAGCCCTAGCCACAGAATTTGCTGGTAAATCACTCATTTTGACTCAGAACAATGTCACTATCAAATGTAAACAGTAAATGACCCACAGTTCCCATACACAGCATCCACTAAAGTTCTAATCAGAATAAAGAAAAAACGTTAAATCCGCAAATTCTTAAAAAAAACATTATTCTTGTCAAAACACTTAAAAATAAAAAGAAGGGTGCACTTAAAACAATCAGTTTTAAGGTAATATCACTTAAACAAAAACCACTTATCAAAATACTAGCAAATATTAGAAAAAATCGACCTTTTTTTTTGCGTTCCCCTAATTGTGCCGGTGTGTGTAATTTGAATTAAAATTATTAATTAGTAGGTTCTTACTAAGTAAGAAATTAGTTAAGTATTGCTGTTACTGTTATGTATTAGGCAAAGTGGTCTCATTTATGAATTTATTTAATAAAATTAAACAAAGTTATTATTAATTGTCAAATTAAAGTAATTTACGAGCATTTGCATAGAAATGTCCGCCTAACGATATTACTCCACCGTTTATTGCGGCAATAATCGTAAAGATATTTAGCGTCATGAAAACAAAATGCTTACTTACGTTACGTAGTGTACTACGAGTAATTTTGGTAGGTACTTATGCTTTAGCTATTTAATATCTTATAATGCTAGTTTTGTTATCACTGCTTGACAGAGTCAGGTACTCGGATTAATTTGTAACTATTTTAGGCAAAACATTTTGTAGAGAACAATCAAACAAAAATTTGCCAAAGGCCCGCAGCACAAAATAAAGATATTGACATCTTTATTTTGTGCCCGCAGTGACAGCATTTTCGGAATTCAAAATATCTATTTGGCTGTACTTAACTAGATACTGATGCAGCAATGTAGGCATCACTCTTTAAAACTCTTTCAGTATAGAATTGTATAAGTATCTACGGACGGAAGATCTCTATACTAAGCCTAAACGTATAAAACTTACTTTATATATTTGTAGTAGATAGTTCAATCCATTAAAGTTAGCCATTTCGAAACGAGGTACCTACTCAACTCATACAAAGGTTACAAAATAAATAAAAGCCTTCAAAAATTACACGTGGTCGGTCTAATTGCACCGTTATTTTATTAGTTAAAACTGGCTAAATATACTTAAAAGGTATTCTATTTGAAAAAAAAACCTACTTATATATTAATTACTTAATAGGCAGATGCAAAATTCAAATAACTATAGATTTATTTACTGAACAAACAACTAAGCACCAGGGAAAACGTTTCAGTTCACTACACTCTGGAGTAGAGGTACAATGTGATACCTTTGTACTTTGCCAGACAAGACTGTTTGTTGTTTGCGGTTAGGAATTTTCCTAACCGCAAACAACAAACAGCCGGTATAGACTTTCATCGGAAAACCTTACACGAGTTATATCAGCGCGATTCCCCGGTTTGTTTGTCCCTAGCAAATGCCGTGAATTCCTGTAGTCCCCACCTCGGAGAAACGAAAGGAATTTAATAAAATGATTATGATACTAGTGTCATTTCTTTTATTGTTTCTCGCGACCCCTACCAACAAATTATTGTCTGGTAGGTAACTAAAGGTACATGATTAACAAAACATGTATGTACGTGGGTTGAGTATTGGGGATCTATCTATATAACCGCCTATCTTCTGGGCGGCAGGAAATAATTAAAAGAAGTATTTTAATAACTTCCTTCTCTCCCAAAAGATAGGGGGAATCGGTAAGCATGCACAGTGCACGTAAAAGATCGCAAATGAATGTTGAAAATGATCGAAGAATAATTGACAAATTAGTATACGTTGTTGTGGCTTTAGATGTGGCTGTGCATACAGCATAAATATTACCACCAAGGTACTAGTGCGGACCAGACTCTCACTTGACCGGTTTTTTAGACCTTGTTACCTGGTTCCTCCTATCCTATCTAATAAACTACCTAGATGACTTACCTACCTTTCTACCAAAACCAAATGGAATTTGGCTACTCTAAAGGTCACTTGTGACAAAAAGGCGAAAATGTTCGTGCTTAATGAAAATTCTCATAGTCTGTATCCCCTATGTTTGCACCTGCAGGAACGCGAATATAATTTTCCATCCAGTTTCGGCAAGCCTTTCGTATGATCCCTTGGGTAGTCCTGGCCCGATGATGCATTTGGTAGTGAACTCGTCTCTCGTTTCATACGGTTTTAGGTATAACTCAAAAACACTTTTATTTGTTTCCTCTATAATCTCTTTATGGTATTTTTCTTTTTATTCCAATTGGTTCCAGACTATCAGACGGATCACTGACAGATGGACGGACGATTTTAAGTGATTGCCGCCGCCCTGCTATGAGCACTAATAGAGTGACAAGTGCGCTGCCAACCCCATTTACAAGTAACTTCCCTTCCTTCCCTACCCCCTACTCACTCACTCGGCAAAACACGGCAAAGGCACTTTGATTCTAATAACCATCACCCAAATGCTTAAGCTAGTTACCTACTTTGGGGTCTGGGATTATATTCTCGTGCACTCGACATTGAAGTCGGATTAGAAATTTGTATGGACGAATGTATGAAATCTCTAAATTCGACTTCAATGTCGAGTGCACGAAAATTGCCCCCTTGGCCGCTTTGTATCTCTATTATTTCTCTACTGTGATGGTATTGTGTAACAACGTAGGCCTCACACCGCAGTTCGCCGTATTTGTGGAAAATTATTGTTATCTGTATAGCGTGGGATATCCGCCACATATTGTGGGTTAGTGCAGTTTGTATTGACGTAATAAAAACTATCGATAGTTTACCCCTGTTGATATAGACGATAAAATTGGTCAGTTTGCTATACTACGAATTGTACCTAGTTGCCTGTATAAATGTTGTAGACTTCGATACATGTAGGTAGGTATATAGAGTGACATCGGTAGTTATGAGGATTTAAGGCTTGATGCTACTAACGTAACGTATTGGTTTTTGCCATACCATGGTATTAGTCCATACTCTATAGGTAATTAGCATATGGCCAAACATACTATCGATAGTCAAAATACGGCAACACTATGTAAACATATTTGACTCGTAATGTCGGTTTGTCAAGGGTGGGTGGCTACCTCTGACCTCTATCATTTATAGATTGGATTAGTTTCCTCCGGATTTTTCCGATATCTAAATGCGATGACTCCGCGTTGGCAATATCTGTCTGACTAAGCAGAATGCTATTGATAATAATGACTCATACCAATTTTATAAGTACCACTCAATCAATTTATCTCAGTTATCTGTTTATCATACACATCTCCAGCCTAAAGTAGCTTCGGATTTAAGAATCTAAGGACATGCGTATTAGAAACGCACTAACTCTACTTACTTCTTCATGTTGATGGTCAGCAAAAGAAGAGCCCAAATTGCAGTTATGCCTCTTAGAAGAATTTATGTCTTATATTTAAATTAGGTATCTAATGTAGAGATCGAACCCAAAATAGGTTGCCCCAAACAATTACTTACAAACAAATTTAGTTCTTCGATAAACAAATTGAATTTGATACCGCGCAAGCACTCAGGAAGGAGATGTTTCCCGCATCCTTGTGAACCTCTCAAATTGTAATTAATTACATTATCGACCTACAAATTAAGTTGAAATGCTTCTATGTGTGGGTGCGAGAAGCAATACCTACTTCCGCAGTTTTCTTCCACACAAGTGAA
Source organism: Cnaphalocrocis medinalis (assembly GCA_014851415.1). Lineage (NCBI taxonomy): Eukaryota > Metazoa > Arthropoda > Insecta > Lepidoptera > Crambidae > Cnaphalocrocis > Cnaphalocrocis medinalis. The sequence goes on along the minus strand of CM026289.1, from coordinate 8,115,182 downwards.
AGTCGAATTTGAATACTTATGTAGAACAAAATGTAAATTAATAAACACAGTACCTACTGAAATCAATTCAAAAACAGATAGTGCTCAGTGGTTAGACTGTTCATAACCATCTAAGATATTTAAAGGAGATCGTAAATACGAGAATAGTCAGGAGAAACACTGGAGTTAAGCAATAATTTTACTACATAGACGTTTTGGTAAACGTCTATGTAGTAAAATTATTGCTTAACTCCAGTGTTCTGGTGAATGGATTCAGCAACATTATGGACTTTCTTTAGGTAGAGGTGTTGTGCCTATCTGTTATCTTCGTCGTAAATATTATGGTGGCGTTATATGACAAACTAAGCAATAATATTACTCGGTAACTAACAATACAAATAAATATTCTATTTGTTTATTTATTCATTATGATTAAAAAATATATATGTATAGTTACCTAAACAAATACTCAGTAGAAAAAAATCTAAAACATGAGTTATTAATTAGGCTGTTTTTGTAGTATGGTATCGAATTAGTACGAAATAGTAGGTACCTAATGTAAAAACACTCTTACACTCCAAGTCACCTGGAAGGCATATAGTTGAAAACGCAGATGAAATTTACACAAACACATACATTTTAACATGTAAAAACATTTGGCATTCATATCACAAGCCTGCAACTCGGCAGCCAAATTTAGCCACAAATAGACGTGGGGCAAACATGTGAATGAGGGTTATTCGTAACCATACTGACAATACCATTTCATTAGACCTTGTGATGGCGGGATGAATCGACTACTTGATTGGATTACGCCAATTTAACCACGAGAAATGTGGATTGTACCTTCCTCATTATTTGATTTTACTATAAATTGACTAATTTCTAATTTATGATTCACAGTATCTGTTGAGAGCAATTTATTTTTGTTATACCTACCTAGCAATTTTTTTGCAATTTACTCTTAAATAAATAAAACACTTAAAAAATCATCGAAGGGTTCAGATGGGACTAAAAAGAAACCGAAGGAATTTGATTAAGTGCATTATTTACTTAAGAATTGATCTGTTGAGATCATTGGGAAATATATTTTTAACAGTTTGGTTTAGGAAGGTAACAAAACTTAGGTATAAGTTGTGACGAATCCTTGCCATATCAATGCTGGATACTAGTATGACGTAAGCGGCAGTGACACCATTATTTTATTTTCAAAACTACTTAAGTATATTGCCGTTTTGTAAAAGATTGTAAGTACTCTGCGAATTTCTTTTATATGCAATTTTTTTATTACATAAAAATAATGTTTTATAATAAAATAAACTTAAATAACGTATGAGTTAAAAAATTTAACATTTATTGAAATAAATTCAACTTCTGGAAAATTACCACTATCGCATTGCTAAGGATTTCCACATTTTACTATCCATGCTAGAAGATTCCATAGTACTTAGGACAAATAAACACATAGGATATTGACTTTCTCTGGAAAATCCAGTAATACGCTTACCTACTGTTTCCTTGTTTATTGAAAACAGATCGTGATAACCGCAGATGCGAGTATAAAAGCGCTGAATCGTTTCATTGTCGATAATACAACCACATACAACTGTGAGCGAATTACAATGGCTTTCCTCAAGAACAAACTCACGATTGTGCTCCTGGTAAGATTTGTTATTTTTGTCGTTTTAGTGGCATATATGAGATACTATTTACAATTATATAATTAGTATTAAGGACCTCTCACCGACTTCTTTTTAGGGTTCCATATCTAAAGGTACTAGGACTCCGATGCAATAACATGAGTTATTGTAGTCTTAGTAACCTTTTGGATTTGTCGTTGTTTTTACCGTTTTTGCTTGATATTACTGCTATATTATTGACATTACATACTAAATTGATTATTTAATTTTAAATGAATCCTGTGCAAATAGGTCTAATAAGGGAATTTTACGGAACCCTTCATACGTGAATCCAAATATTCAACATTTATTTTGTCTTTTTTTATTACAATTTATAAGTCGAAACTAAATTGCATTATTTTGTATTGTGGCATTGTTTATTTTACAATATATTTTTCTGTAACTAGGGCGAGATGATAAGTCTCCAATGCAAAGTGGGATACTAAAAAAACTGTTAGTGTTGTGAAACATACAAGGCATTCCCGTTGTTTAGAAAAAAATGTAGTGTACTTTTCAATAAATAAATACTTAATGAATACCCTGACAATATTTGATGAGCATTGAGTACTTAGGTGTTCCGTTGGATAAAAATTACTCATCAATCATAACACTTTTCCATTTTTATGTGACGTACCTACTATTTAATCTCTGTCGAAGAAATTTTAAATCATTCTTTCTTAGTACTTTATGCGTACTTGAAACTTTAAACTATCTTAAATATGTCCTATAATGTTACAGACTTGGCTAATATTTTATATATTATTACAAGGAAAATCAAAAGAAAAATCTTCGGTTATTTTTTAAGAAAAATTTTTAAATTTAAAAAAAAAAACAAGGATTTTCGCAGACTCCTGGCAGCAGGTGGCCCAAGACCGACCTAGATGGACGCTCTTATTACCGGAGGCCAAGGGTCACATTCACATTGGTTCGTTACACCAATCAAGTCAGAATTTTAAGATTGTACTCTTCATTTTCAGTGCGCTCTCGTAGCTGACAGCTGCCAGTCAAGCATGCCCAAGGTGGCCCTCACGTTTCTCAAGGAGGACCCCATGAGCCCCAAGGAGGATCCCATGTCTCTCAAGGCGGAGCGCACGAGAACCAAGGCAGAGTGCGTCGCCAAGCTCAGAACGAAGAAGGTCCCTTCGATTGGATCAATGGACCGCAATGGACCACCTGTGACGCCGCCACTACTCCAACCATCTCTTGCCAAGATTGCACCACACGACTCATTTGCAAACCGTTTGGTGGACTCCTTATGACTTGCCACCCATCTAGGCCTTATTGCAACAATGGCCTCTGCTCTGCCGATCCTGCTGAAGGATGCTAAAATGTACAAATAAAAATGTATATCAATTGCTTTAAATAGTAATGTGGTTTTTGTAAATAAAGCGATATTTAGAACTGACACTGTTATGATTTCTTTATACTTAATTAGTATTCAATTCTTTACATAATAATTTGAATTAAAATTATTCCCATCAGTACGTAATTCTTGCTGAGTAAAGAATAGTTTAGTATTGCCTTTTACTCTTTATGTATTAGGCTAATGTGGTCTCATTTATGAATTTATTTAATAAAAATTAAACAAAGTTATTATTAATTGTCAAATTAAAGTAATTTTACGAGCATTTGCATAGAAATGTCCGCCTAACGAAATTACTCCACGTTATTGCGGCAATAATCGTAAAGAATATTTAGCGTCATGAAAACAAAATGCTTACGTTACGTAGTGTACTAAGAGTAAATTTTGGTAGGTACGTACTTATGCTTTAGCTATTTAATATCTTATAATGCTAGTTTTGTTATCACTGCTTGACAGATTCAGGCACTCGGATTAATTTATAACTATTTTAGGCAAAACATTTTGTAGAGAACAATTAAACAAAAATTAGCCAAAGGCCCGCAGTGACAGCATTTTCGAAATTCAAAATATCTATTTGGCTGTACTTAACTAGATACTAACTAACGCAATGATGTAGGCATCACTTTTTCAAACTCTTTAGTATAGAAATGTATATCTACGGACGGATGATCTCTATATTAAACCCAAACATATAAAACTTTATATTTGTAGTAGATAGTTCAATCCATTAAATGGTTTAAAAATAAGTTAGCCATTTCGAAACGAGGTACTTTATACAAAAGTTATAAAAGAAATAAAAGCCTTCAAAAATTACACGTGGTCGGTCTATTTGCAACGTTATTTTAGTAGTTAAAACTGGCTAAATATACTTAACAGATATTCTATTTGAAAAAAAAACCTACTTATATAATAATTAATAGGCAGATACAAATTCAAATAACTGTAGATTTATTTACTGAACAAACAACTAAGCACAGGAAAACGTTTCAGTTCACTACACTCTGGAAGTAGAGGTACAATGTGATACGCTTTGTACTTTGCCAGACAAGACTGTTTGTTGTTTGCGGTTAGGAATTTTCCTAACCGCAAACAACAAACAGCCGATATAGACTTTCATCGGAAAACCTTACACGAGTTATATCAAGCGCGATTCCCGGTTTGTTGTCCCTAGCAAATGCCGTGAATTCCTGTAGTCCCCACCTCGGAGAAACGGAAGGAATTTAATAAAATGATTATGAGTCTAGTGTCATTTCTTTTATTGTTTCTCGCTACCCCTACCAACAAATTATTGTCTGGTAGGTAACTAAAGGTACATGATTAACAAAACATGTACTACGTGGGTTGAGTATTAGGGATCTATCTATATAACCGCCTATCTTCTGGGCGGCAGGAAATAATTAAAAGAATTATTTTAATAACTTCCTTCTCTCCCCAAAAATAGGGGGAAACGGTAAGGCTGCACAGTGCACGTAAAAGATCGCAAATGAAACTATCCTATCTAATATACTACCTAGATGACTTACCTACCTTTCTACCAAAACAAAATGGAATTTGGCTACTCTAAAGGTCACTTGTGACAAAAAGGCGAAATGTTTGTGCTTAATGAAAATTCTCAGAGTCTGTATCCCACTGATATTTAGGACCCGTGTCAACGTTTATTGTTAAACAATTTCTATTAGGAGAGTTTAGATTTGTAAGTACATACTTCATTTTATTGTGTGCATTTGCCTTAGGGAAGTAAACAGCTCCCTGGCGTTATTTTAAGGACCTAATATTTTTAAATAAACAAGTCTGCCTGAGAGTTCCCCGGGCTCCAAAGCGATGGCTTTGGACGCAACTGGGAAAAACGCTCAGATTATGAATAAAGTTGCTTCATTAGAAGAGATTCCAGATAAATTGTCCAGTATTTTTATTATTATTTATTACTTAGAACAAGAGTGATGTTGATGAGAAAAAAACTACTTATCTGTGTATACCAGATGAATATGTGAGTTAACTGATAATATCAGAGCCAATGTTAGGTATGTCGATTCGTTCAGTCCCTTTGTAAATTTAGCTTATTCATTAAATGTAGGTATTATTTGCAGATACTCTTTGATGCCATTATTTACTTGCCAATAGGATCAACAGATGCATTAAGTGTTGTTATTATCATAGGTCTATTATATGCCTTCAATATATAAGGTCCCAGGACTAAGTGAAAATTAGTTTAGTTGCAAAATACACCAAGATGTACACTGCTAAGGCATTTTTGCTTAGCTTGGTGGTTTTGGTGAGAAATAGCATTTATTTTTAAAACCAACTTTAAGTTCTTTTGTCCCTTTGTGTCCGGCTGTAGAAAAGGGGAAGGTACTAGATACTTTCCCCTTTTCTACAACTGGAACATTGTTTCGGTTTGGTCTCAGCAGAATTAATAAAAATGCTCAAAAACTAACAGGAGCAATGCAAAATGTATAAGGATTTCTAAGTGATAATAATTATGCTCACATACCACAAAATAACAGCATTGAAGCAATTTTGCTGCCTACAAATTGAAGAATTGTCTTTTGTACTTTCCTGTAACGATATATATTATTATTATTCCCCTTCAGGCCATCTCACACCAAGTAACGAGTCAAGCAATCCCTGGGTTCGGTTCTGGAAGTTTCGGAGGATTCCAAATACCCGGCTTCCCTTCGTTTGGAGGAGAAAACTCCAATTCACCTAACTCTGGATTCTTCGGATTGCCGTTTTTCCCTCAATTCCCTCAGTTCCCTGGATTCCCACAGCTTCCATTCTTCCCTGGACGACCACGTCCTTCTTCTACTACTGATGTTCCAACTACAACTGCTCCTGCTTCTTCAACCACAACAGAAGCTGAAACCACAGCAGTCGGGTAGGAGGAGACGTGACGCGGAAGATATAGACGATGAAGATGTTTCGTCATTTGTTCTTCCCAACCAAGACGGACCATCGGCTCCCTCTCAACAGCCATCCCAGCAGTCCGAACAAGCAGCCCTGGCCAACATCACGACAGATTCTTAGATTTCCACTTCCATCGGGGCAGGTATGTAAAACACATTGAAGTAGGACCATGGCCGCGTCGCCCTGTACACGAAGTGTGCGGCGCACAAAAGCGCCAAAGCAAGGGGTTCCACCCGCCGACGCTAACATAAAGTTTTTTGGAAAATAAGCCCTTCACTGGTTTCGCATACAAGCACTGGATCATACAGTCGGCGGCGCGCTACTGCATAGGACGTATTTTTATGAAACAGTAAAGTAACGCCCGCTGGAATTATATCTCAAATCCCACAAGCAGTTATAATAAGTGATGTTAACTGGCGTTAATTTTTGTCTTACAGGACGTGCTGCTGCTGCTGCTGGCAACTAGACAATGACGTCATTTCGATCAATATACTCTCTCTCACCACAATGGCGGCTAATATTGACTACTTCGGCATGACTACTTTCTACTGACTCTCTCTCTCTCTCTGTCAACAAATATATGCATAGAAAAACAAATGAACTTTATTGTCAGCTTTCATAAAAAAGCAGTTTATGTTTAACTTACCCATAGCTCATTACTCTAGTATCGATTAAAACAGTGGTATTTGCCTGGAATAGCTAAGAAACTTGGAAAATGCTCAATGTAACTTACATGCTCTTTGTAATCACAATGTAACCTGTACAATAAATTGGTTAGGGAAGCATTATACATTTTTGTTTTCATTTCTCATTTATATCACCTACAAAACCTACGCATAAGAGGTTTCTGTTCAATGTTTAATAACTCTACCTATCCTATCTGTAAGTTAGTTGGTTTTTAACAGCAAAAAGTGACGTCTTCTGTAAGATGCAAGTATACAATTTGAGGTATACCTTGTCTCCTAACAATTGATTATGGACAATTTACTATACTTTTGTTCCTTATTACGTACAGTGGCGGTTGAAATATTATACATACAATAACTTGAAAAAAAACCTAATAAGTACGATTTGAAAGAAAACCCCTAAAATTCCGCCTAATGGGCTCAAATAGAATCGGTAACTGTATTTTAGTCACTTTATTACGAAACTATTTACAGTATATTTAATGTTGAAGCTTGGTAGAAAGATTCATATACATATCTGTGAAAAGTTTTACGTCTTTACATTACAGAAATAAATAAAACTAGGACGGGCTCCCTAACCTCATACATGAAAATAATATAAAAAAAACATCAAAGCTACTAGTGTGGCACAGGAACCTTTTAGCCAGATTTGTACTTAGCTTGTTTTTTGTTGATTAAATTCTATAATCCTGTATTCTTACCTACTGATAGAAATAAACGAGCTAGAATTAACTTAATGAAGATGTACTCGTACTATTTGTAGTTATTACTGTATTTTGGATATATAAAAGAGACGTACCTACAATATGAAATTATTTGTAAAATATTATGCAAACTAATGCAGCACATTATCGTACTGTTTGGAGGTTTTGGTAAGCTGCTTATTTCTATTATTTCTGTAGGTAAGTGGATTAAATGCATTAGTAGGCATTAAATAGTTCTGTGAAATGCGTTTCCGGACATGAATTTGACTTAACAATATGACTTTATGTAATTCTCTCAACACAACAACAACGCAAAGACTCTTACCAAACAGAAGAGTATTTCGTTTATTCAAATACTACATCATCTTCACTTAATAACTTTAGTGATGATGATGATGCAGTCTGGCCAATTTCAACCACGGCGATCGCTTCAACTCCTGTCCAGCTGTTGTTCGGGAGCTCGCATGTGACTTACGTAACCAATCTTTTTTGCACAAGTTCTTCCACCCTGTTGGCCTATGACCACACCGTCAATATAGTTATTTAAATAATAAATAAGTAAATTTAGACAACATCACATACATTGTTCTGGTCCCAAACTAATTAAGGTTTTCCCTTGTACCACCAGCGCTCAAGCCATTACGCTAAACGGGTCGTCAAATATAGTTCGACTACCGGATGGCATTTGGTAGTGACGCTGCCTCAAACGCCATAGGTCGTGGGTTTTATCCCAACTCTGGACCAACATTCGTGTGATAAGTATATACCTAATTGTGGGAGAGCCATGCTACGGGCCTGGTATATATGAATGGGCCGGTTCGACCGGAGTGTTACCACTGCCTCATTCAAAACCGACGTGAAGCAGCTCCTGTGCTGTGTTTCGCCGAGTGAGTGAGATTACCGGAGGCCCATCGGGGGGGAAGGGGATAAAAGGTAGCAGCGCACTTGTCGCATGTGTTCATGGGCGGCGGCAATTGCTTACCATCAGGTGATCTCGTCTGCTACCTATCACAAAAAAAAAACTTGTCTTTATTCAGTGTCTGGGTGTAATATGTATTTAAGTATTATATAGGTACGTGTTTCTTGATCATTCAATTTTTAAATTTCTAGCATATAATGCTCATAAGCAATTTCTTTCAGATAATCACAACGTGTGTAATGAGTTAGGTGGCGGCCCATCCACCATTTAGTTATTTACAACTCTAATTTAGAATTCCCTCGACCCCAATTCTATGGTCAAGAATCTAGTACTGAAGCCTTATCTCCCTTTCGTGATGAGTCTGAATTGAGGGGCATTTCCACCATATCTGGGTTTGGGGATAGGGACGAGGAAGCCATCACTTCAGTCTACACGGCATTAGCACTCCCTTTTTGTGTATCCATTGGTTTATATTCATTTTTCTATATTTTTTTTAGCGTTGCAGTATGTTTGCACATCAAAATCATTATCTATCTTCTATATCTATACCTACTTACTATTTATACAGAGATAAATTCTATAGTAGACATCGATAAATCTTATATACAAACCGAAAGGGCGAAACTCTAGCGCGATACAATCTACGCCCAGCGCCATCTATTGGTACACAGTGGAACTACTGTCCCGAAACAAGTGAGGGCGAACTACTAGTAAATTAATAAATATGTAGGTCAATTATTGTAATAATAACCATCAATTCGCTATGTTGTTTATTTGTTAGATCTATTCATCTACTTATATTGTATTGTATGTGGATACATATTATTTGATACTATTGTTTACATTCCCAATAGTAACAACAGATGAAATAAGTGTATTATCATAGATCCTTTTATATAACTTCAATATATAAGGACCCAGTTCTAAATGAAAATTAGTTTAGTTGTATACATCAAGATGTACACTGCAAAAGCATTTCTACTTAGCTTCGTGGTTTTGGTGAGAGTTATTTTATTTTTACAAAAAGACTCAAGTTTTGTTGCTTTTATGTCCGGCAATACATATTTTCTACAACTGGTACCTAGATTATTTTGTATTCGAACCGCGTCCTGACCTTTAAGGAAATGCTACTTATCTACCTTAATTTATAATGAAGTAATTGTTGCTGCTTCAGCTCTTTCTCTATTTATTCTCCTCATCATTGAAGTATGTAATATTTTATACATTTTTCCACTTCAGGCCATCTCACACCATGTAACGGGTCAAGGGTTCCCCGGATTCGGATCTGGCGGTTTCGGAGGATTCCAAATACCCGGCTTCCCTGCGTTTGGTGGACAAAACCCCAATTCAGCTGGCTCTGGATTCTTTGGATTCCCGAATTTCCCTCAATTCCCTTCTTTTCCTGGACTGCCACAGTTTCCATTCTTCCCTGGACGACCTGGACGTCCTACTTCGAGCAGACCAAGTACTGAAGCTTCTTCTACCTCTGATGGTCCGTCAAGTTCTTCAACCACTGTAACTACGTCATCGACATCCGAAGAAGCAGAAACCACGGCTGCGCCATCGGGTAGGAGGAGACGTGAGGTGGAAGATGTAGACGATGAAAATATTTCTTATTTCATACTCCCCATTCAAGACGGACCATCAGCTCCCTCTCAAGAATCATCCCAGCAGTCTGACCAGGCGGCCCCTGGCCAACATCAAGACAGATTCTTAGATTTCCACTTTCATAGGGGCAGGTACGTAAAACATATTGACATATTTGTTTTAACTAGTATGGTGAACAGATTTTTCCGGACACTCCTGTCACTGTCTCAAAATTAACGCAGTTGTGATACCTGATGTTAACTGATTTTTGTGTTACAGGCGTGATGCTGCTGCAGTTGCTGGCAACTAAACTAAGACAGTCGATACGATCAGCATAAACCCTCACCACAAAGTCGCATACAACAGATTACTACAGCATCACTTCTAAGTACTTTCTTCTCGATCTCTTAACTTCAGCATCATTAGACGGAGTTTTCATTAAAAGTTAAGTTCACGAAATGTTCAATGTGACTTGAAATATGTAACTTTATATTAACAAATGTAACTTGTATAATAAATCAGATATGAAAGCATTATTACGATTTTATTCGTTAGGAGGTCCTCTATTTACTTTATTGTGAATGATGAACATTTGCAACATAGTGCAAGCTACATAGATGCATGTTATACATCTATAAACAATTACCTATACTAGTATAATAGGTATTTACCATTGAAGACAATCATCGTAATTAGGATTTAGTATCCGAATGGGAGGTTAATGAAGGCGGAACATTTTCAAGCCGTTACTGTACTTCGGATATATAAAAGGGAGGTAGCAAACGAGAACATTTACATTACAAATTACACCAAGATGTGCACTACAAGCACATTGTCGCACTGGTCTTTGGTTCTGGTAAGATGAAGTATTTCAATATGAATTAAAATTAAATGAATAAATTAGGCTATATTCCGCTTCACATATTTTTTCCTAATCATTCCGTCCGTGTTTCTTCAAACTACTTATCTACCTAATTATCGATGATTAGTTGAACTAAAGAGTCCGCGGTTTTAAACATAATGTATTTTCCTAGAGCATTTGTAGTAAAATATTCTTGAAAGTTAAATACCTAAATATTCATAGAGCGATTTTCTTTCAGACCGTTTTAACTTGTGTAAAGTCTATATCATTCGGCTGCTTTTCCATTTTCTAAAGTTTTTTGATGACCCTTATTTTTTAATTCTTTCCACCCTGATTCTATCAGCACGCAACTAATACAGAAGACTTATCTTCCTTGTCGAGCCCAAACGTGTTAATTCACTGCAAAATAGAATTGTACCTACGTAACCAAATGTATATTCTTTCAGGTGGCCTTATCATGCCTAACAGATCAGACGTTGGCCTATCCACCGTCCAGAGATTTTTATGATCCTTATTTACCATACCACCCCCCAGATTCTATCGACAGGGAGCTAACACTGAAGTCTTATCTCCTTTGCTTGATGAGTCAAAATTGAACGACATTTCTCCTCTGAGTGAAAATGTAGACCTTCGCTCTATCTGGGGATAGGGACGAAGAAAGCATCACTTCAGTCCACACAGCATTAGCACTCGCCGACGAACCATCTCAACAGCCCGATCAGCTATCACCCCAAGATCGCAAATTCTGGCTTCCCTTTGCTTCTTCTCTTAAGAGAGAGGTAAGTACGTAGACTATTTTGATAAAAAAATGTTCATTATTTTACTCAAACTTCCTTTTTTGTCATTTAGGAATCAAGAATAAAATATACCTTATCAATAGAACCATATTTTGGAAAAAGTAAATTTCAATTATAAATAAATAAATCCACACAACAACTCATACCTATAGGTATTAACCTGACTCCGTACTGAGTAGCTTAAGCACTTGTATTAAGTTACTTAGTACGGAGATATAATACTTTATTATTATTGGCGGCAAAAAAGCAAACCGGTCAAGTGATCACCGCCACCCATCAAAACCTGTGACACCAGAGGAATCTTCTTAAATTGCCCATTCTAGGAAGTTGCAAAGTCGTCTTTTGCGGGTCCCAAGTCATAGCTGGCTGAGCGGCTGAGTTGCACATTACTAACAAAAACTATTTTGTGTTTAATTTATAGGCCTGTTGCTGCTCCAGAAGGAGGTGACGATACTTCCTAAGTTGGGTCTATGTACCTTACTACTTCCACTGATGTTGCCTGACGAAGAAACGTAACCCAAAAAAAAACTTATTATAAAAATAAATACCATTAGTAAAATTAAAATTATTTAACATATCAATGAATTCTTGTTTTTTTATTTGTCTAGAATAAAGTTAATATTTAAATGAATAAAATATTTCATTTTTAATTCTTCATATCTAGGTTTTATTAGGTCCTCCAGCGGCTCACCATTTTCGTAAAGCGGAACGTATGGTCATGTTATTTATGCTTCAAAGAAAGTCAATAAAAAAAAATCGCACACAGAAGAGGGCCTCGCAAAATTAGTCTTGCCCACATCAAAATTAGATCTTGCCCCGCCACTGCATAAAGGTTTATTACCTACCTACTTACTTAGTGAAATGGAGATATACTATATGTATGTAGGTAGCATTTACCTATATTTGCTACTTATATACTACATAATAAATTTACCTATATTATTTTCATTAGCTTGCTGTTGGTTGGTTAGTATGAGAAATTACCTAATTTTAAACAACAAATTTCCAATAATGTTCAATTATAACGGCATGTTTAATTGACGGAGCCTGATATGAGCTGAGCTTGATTGGTTAGAAAATGGGAAGGTAAAATCTAAATGGAAGTGAAACCGCTAACAATTCCGACCAAACAATATGCCTAATTAATGTAGTTTGCTCAATCTTAATGAAAAAGTTGTATTTTTTATGAATAAAGAGGTAAACGAGCATGCGGGTCACCTGTTATGGGTAAATGAACACCGCCGCCCATGGACATCAGCTACACAAGAAGGAGTGCGGATGCGTTGCCAACCTTTATGCCGAATGCTTTGGCCAAATTAGAAACAAAAGTTAAAAACAATTGTTTTTAAGGTTCCGTAGCTAAATAACAAAAAACGGAACACTTGTGGATTCGTCATGTCAGAGCTACTTTATTCCAAAACTATTAAAAGTTTGAAACGTTGAAACTTTGTAAGTAGATGTATTTTGTAACCCGTATTAAGATTTTATTTTTTTATTTATACAACACAATATAATAGAAAAAATATCGGGGATTCCCCACACTACTTATACTTCTTCTTTTTTTATTTAGGTAACTCATACGTGTAGGCAAGCATATTTTCCGGATATTTGTAGGTCTGCTCTATGTTAGAATTTTACAATATTTACTCGTACCAAAATAACACCTATTGTAACTTATAATAAGGGGCAAGATCCTAGGAAAGAGAATCCCAGAAAAAAGAAGAACTTATTGCTTTAAAAATCTGCACCAGTGGTAAGTAGGTACAATCAAAGCACCCGTTCTCTATTTAGAGCAGCTGAGTCAAGGGTTCAAGTCGCCATTATGATTGCCAACTTTCGTAGGAAGATGGCACTTAAAGAAGAAGAAGATAACAAATGAAAAACAGCAATAAGGGCCGGAGGAAAATTTACTATTGTAATATCAAACATTTCCTTTTTCCTATTTAGAAAAAAAATACTCTTTCGTAATAAAGACACATAATAGCCGTATCTTTCTGAGGAACAAAGGTGTAGTAACAGAGGCCTATATGAAAGAGCCTTTATGCGCTGAAAGTGCGCTGAAAGGCTGAAACACTGTTTACAGGAAGCCAGCTCTTAACAATGTTTGCGCGACCGTGTCACGGTCAGATAGGGTCGCCAGCCAACCAAAGCTGTTCAAAATGGTATACCAGAATCTTCATCATCACCATAGGCCTTCACATCTTTAACAGATGATTTAAGCAACATCACGCGGTGTGACTTACAGCAGCGCTCGTGGCTGTAAAGTCCTATGAATCTTAATTCCATGCTTTTTTAAATAAACTAGTAACTACCTGACTATGAGGCTATTTTAAAATAATAATAATGTCCTTCTAACCGATAATGCGTTATGGCGGTCATCTCAACCATCGACGCAGGACAGTTAGGTATACCAAGGGCACAAGTGTGTGCGCAGACATAGGTGCACTCTCTATACCAGTGGTTCTTAACCGGTGGTCCGCTGACCACTGGTGGTCCCTGGAGGCATTCCAAGTGGTCCGCGAAGACATCGTAATAAACAAGTGACGTGACGTGATTAGTCAAGTCAACACAACCCAAACGGCGCCGCGACGCATGTCCGAAGTGTGTGGTCCCTGACACGACAGAATTTTGGTAAAATGGTCCCTCATGACTTAAAGGTTAAGAACCACTGCTCTATACTCTTACCCTCATATTTCGATGGGACACCAGTGTGACACGACCGATGAAGGATTAGGCGCAGGACCAGCAGCTTAACGTGCTTTCCGAGGCACGGGGGTACAGGATCGCCAACTTCCAGACTTGCTGAGACTGAGAATTTCTGGACAGAAAAACTCAGGTACAAATTTTGGCCCGACCGCCCGGGGATCGAACCCGGGATCCCAAGCGCAGCCGTCGCCTTAAAGTCCGACCCACTACCTACTGCGCTACCGGGGCAGCAAAAATTAAGTCAGTTTAAATAATACAAATACAAATGTTTTATTTCATTAGTTTGTTACAGTATTATGTACTTAAAACTAGACTTAAAAGCTAAATTAAAAGCTAGGATAATATTGCAACAATACAGGAGATCTGACCTGTAGGTCCCACACTAGGATTTCCTGTATCGTGGGCAGACTGCTTGTGTTATATAAACTGCTTGTGTTACCCATATACTGACATATTCTTTTTCCGACCACTATTCTACTTTAATTGTTCCAAAACAGCTGGCAACCCTACGGCCAGGGGTGGATCAAACGAGACTATGAAAAATAATAAGTATTCTTCCTTTGCACAACTGAACTGACACCGCTTTACAAACACTGGAAATTTAATTTAAAACGTTCCATTGCACGCAAAGGCAGTCGCGTGAAAGGCTTTCTGAGAGCTGTGATACCCTTTTTATTTTTTCTAAAAAAAGTTCTTCTAATATTCAATTTCATAAAATCATAATAGTACTCAATTTCATACCTACTAAAAGCGTTTGAAAGAGTGATCTCAATAGCGCTGCCATTATTTATCTCACATCTTCTAAACTATTTATAAAGAGATAACTTTATAGAAGTTATCTAGACAACGACAAGGCTTATAGGTAAACCGAAAACACGACACGCTTGCGCGATGTAATTGGACACAGCAGCCATCTATTGGCTCATTTCTGAATTACGGTCCCGAAGCAAAGTGAGGGTGGGCCACTAGTCTATAGATATTTCGAATTTCGAAAATCGAGGAGGAAAATAAAATGTAGTAGACCGTATTTTATTTTCGATCCTAATTCATTACTATGGATTAGTACTATATTAAATATGGACCAATTACTATTGGTTTTGAATTCGAACTTAAATAGCGCTTTATGTATTTTTAACACGTTCACGTCTGGGGTTTATAAGATTGAAGTATTCAACTTTTAAGCCCCTTCCCTTGGATTGGGCTTCTGGTACCCACACTCTCTCGCCGAAACACAGGCGTAGGTGCTGCTTTACCCCGGTCTTCTGTGAAACTGAGCCCGATGGGACATTTCTAATGTATCACTTTGGCTATATCAATTTTTCTCTACAATCAGCGTCAACTAATAAGCTTGAAGCTGACCTAACCTCATCTGTAAACGAAAAGATAAAATAAGTAAATGTCAAAATATATTTGATATTCTCTATGAGTCATCCCTGCGAGTTCACGTGCACTCAGTGGCTCTATAGGTACTAGGGCGCTATTGATGTTGTTAAAAAGTTAATTATAATACAAACAAAAAAGATTAATATAGGTAAAGTCGAGTCAAAACACTGCAAATTGCTTTACAATAGAAATACAAGTTTAGAAAGTAAGTATTCAGGTGGTTTGTAAATAAAAATATTAAACTCTTAAGTAAACTATTAACTCGTAGTATAGAATTATTCTAAACTAACGATTAAGGAAGGATGTAAGAACTTGCAGGAACTATAACAATAATATTTGCGTATCATTCCCGGTTGCATCCGAAATTGTCGCCTGTCGAAAGAGGCAGGGCAGAGTTACCACCACATACGCCATCGGTTCAGTATGATAGTAAATTAAATAGAAATGACGTCACTTGAAAGTATTCTCATTGTACAAGTTTGTTTATGCACTTTCATACACTTATGTGAAGGTACTGATGATGTTTAATAATTCGATGGATACTCACGTTTTGTGAAGTGTTGGTGTCGTACACTTTACAATGTAGACAATATTTGTTTGCGTATTTCGTCCATAATGGACACCCCTGACAATGGGTGAAGGATGAATGATACCGACACAGCTCCTTTATACTCCTTGAGTATATAAACCCGGTTCAGCTAACCAACCTCATTCGAGATAAGGCTTCGGGTACAATATCAAATTAAATAAACCATAGTCAAAATGGCAACCATCAAGACTTTGCTTTGCAGCTTCCTGGTTCTGGTAAGTTTTACAAAAATCCATTTTATCCAATTTACATTCCCTAAAAGTACTTATCATACAAATGGTGCTAAAGCTCGATGGTACTCACTCGAAATCATTTTATTGATTTGATTGTGAATAAGTCCAGAAGTGAACTCATAATTGTACCAACACTTTTCAGGCAATCGCTCACCAGATAAGTGCTCAAGCATCTGGATTCCAATTCCCTTCATTTTCTTCCCTCGGGAGCTTCGGAGGTTTCCAATGGCCGAGCCTACCCTCCGGCCAAGGTGGTTCCGGATTGTTTGGTTTGCCGTGGGCAGGCAGAGCTGGACAGGGGCAAGACGCTTCAGAGGTGGCTTCTGATGACTCCTCGTCAGGAGAGAGCAGGGAGAAGCGCGCAGCGGAGGAAGACTCATCTGAAACTCAGAACAGGCTCTTCTTCTCCAGGTTCCCTACCATTACAACATGCAACTACACTGCTACTGTAAGTAAAAGTATATGGACCTACTTAATTTGAACTTTTATAATTTACCCATGAAACCACTTTATAAAAGAGAATGATTTTATTCTATCAAATCTTGTTTGCGTTAATATTTCGGCGATTCACAGTTTCAATAATGTCCTATAAGACACCCGTCTTTCTACCTCACCGTTTGGCTGTAATATCAAGAAAATTTGGTTCTCCCAATTTCCATAGTTCAAAAGGAATATAACATCCCTTTCTCTGCTGGATTCATGACCTCCCCACTACGAGTTGTAGTCGGTAGACCCCTGCCGTTGCTGATGTACCGTACTTCAACAAGTCGTCTAAACAGTACGCGTAACGCATTTAGCGTGGGTGATAAACAAACCTCTGCTATGACATGCATCCCTATGGATATGCCTATGCTTAGACGGACGATGATGATCATCCCTCTTGTTTTGTTGCAGCCTGGCGCCAGCTGCCCGAGCTGCGGTCAAGCCCTCCGTTGCCTGCCCAACAACGTCGGCATCCTGACCAGATGCGCCGGCCTCTTCAGGAACTGCAACAACGGCCGCTGCTCCCTCTTCGTGAGCGCTGCCTGCTCAAGCACCTCGTCCTCCAGCTCCAGCTCCAGCTCCACCAGTTCTACATCATCAACATCATCTACTTCATCAACTTCATCTACTTCATCTACTTCATCAACATCATCAACATCATCTACTTCATCAACATCATCACCAACTTCGTCTACCCAATCCGGATAATCGCCTTTCTCAAAAGGACGCATATATTTGCTTTTTAAATCACTTGACTCATGACTTAATATGCAGATGCCAAGAGTAAAATCTTAATCAATAGATTCATTAACACTTTGGGTCACTGCGATAGAAACACCTAGGAATAGATTATGAATGTGCAAGATTGACAGAATGGCTCTCATAAGCAAGTTAAACATCTCAGTAGTGAGAATGAAGTTGAGAGAGGACGACCACAAACATGTTAATAAATGAATCTTATAGAACAAAGTATTGATAGCACAATATTGACCTGTGTTTGTAACATCTGAGTAGATTTAAATGGAAATTTATATGCGTCTGTTTTACTTTTCTTCCTTTATTTGTTCTAATAAATATTTGGCTGTATTAACCAATAATAATGATTAGAATAGATAACATTGTACCCAGCCTTGTTTATATGTGAAATTTAATAAAAATATTTTGAAGCATCTATCTATCTTTTTTATTATTAAGCACATAGATACCTATGTGATGTAATATGATTATTCATAAACTTTGTTACAGCCTAGACCAGTTTATTAAGACTTATAACAAAATAATTTTATTTGCAATACGATTATCATGATTGCCTGTAACAATTTTATTTTCTTCGTCATTTAGAATCAATTTATATTGACTTTCAATTCAAACTGCACATGAAAAGAGATTATTTTGATTATTATAGGTAACATAAGTAACATGTGGTAGCACCATGAGCAATAACAATCTAGAAGTGCTTCATAAAAAGCGAATAAAAAGTTCTAATTATTAAATTATTCATTAAATGTGCTAACATTTAAGGAATAATTTAAATACAGGATGTAACATTTACATTCCCTTTAGCCACGTCCACTACCAACCATTCTGAACAACATTTTTTTATGACTTTTGAAAATTCGCATAATTTTTTTTTTATACAAATCGGTCACCTGACTTGGTCATTTTGTATGGGGAGTCAAAAGTTGTTGAACAAATGTTGTTCAGAATGGTTGATAGAACACGTGGTAAATGTTCGCAGATACAGCTGGTATTCACTTACTATTGAAGGTAACAATACATTTCGTGATGAAGACTCAGTAAGGAAGTAGATTATCTCTCATTATATTCTATCTCTATTTATGCGCGTAGGTAGGTATCTAGTACATACACTGGCAGAAACGACTTGCAGGGTTGTCAACAATAGACTATTTTAAATTCATGAATTTGAACTCGTATTTACTGGACATTTTATTGCAACACTGACCATATTT
This sequence comes from Cnaphalocrocis medinalis, assembly GCA_014851415.1. Classification (NCBI taxonomy): domain Eukaryota; kingdom Metazoa; phylum Arthropoda; class Insecta; order Lepidoptera; family Crambidae; genus Cnaphalocrocis; species Cnaphalocrocis medinalis. The sequence goes on along the minus strand of CM026289.1, from coordinate 8,096,338 downwards.
TTACATTCGACCACATATTTCAGCATAGATAGATATTTCCTAACTAGTCACATAATGTTATGTACCTACCATAAGTAAGAGTAGGTATAGCATTCTTGCTTATGTATACTCTAAGGTATGTACGTAATACTTTCAATTATGTAGTTTTTATTCCTAATTACACACTAGCGACACCAATCGATAGGGACATTATCTATCACGTTATTTCTGGCACACAAAAATGTCCTCAAAGTAAACAACCAAAAAAAATATCTCTTTACTTCAACTTTCAACACACTCGTAAAGTAGGGTTAATTCATAACAAATGCTCATGATGAGCTAGCCGGTCACCTAATGATAGTATAATCGCTGGCAGCTGACCGCCGCTCATGAACATCTGCGAGATCAGAGAGATCTGCTAGATCAGAGAAGTTTCTTATGCGTTTCCGGATTTTTATTTTTAGAGAAAAGTACGCGCTTCTCTTGAAGGTCGCTAAATCGTAGCCTTCGGGAAATACTGTTGCAACCAAACCGGTCCACAAAATTGAGGTCTAAGGTTTGAGAAGGTAAGCCAGCAGGTCGCTTTATTTGGGTTGTCTATAGAAAGTTACCTAGGTATAGTTCTTTATACTTCCAGTAAGACGGCTTATGACGCAAATGATACCTATGGCAAAATCTTCTATGGATCCTTAGATCCACCTACCTACCTACCTAGGTACTTTGAAAGATTTTTTTACGTTTTGACCTAAGTATTTTGTTTATATTTCATTAATGTCCCATACTACAGACATAACTACCATTAGTATTGATACTACTATTTTCGCTTACACTGTGTAATTGTTCAAGTGATCAAAACTTTCTGTACATAAATAATGGAAAAGATCGCCTAGTGGTAGCGACACACATTACACATGCTTTAAAAAAATATATATAATATTATACTTACCGACCTCGATCTAGTTAGTATTTGTTTCGGCGCATGCAATTAATTGCTTCAATAATATAATAATAAGTAATACACACACTTAAATGACCTAGGCACATGCCTACTTAAATTACTCACTGTGCAAGTAAGTTTATTGTGTAGTTTTAAGCATTCTTGGATAGCAATAACTAATTACCTAATACTATTAAAAAGAAAACATTAACAACTAAGATATTGTCAACCATAAGAAATCACTAGGTACTTATTGAGATGCTAAATCAGTATTAGCATAATCAATTGTATTAATCGATATATAAACTCAACTAGCTAACTGAGAAAATCATAAAGACTTGCTCGATACGATCTGTACTACCTGTTCCTTGCTTCAAGATGATCTACCAAACTGTCAAAATCGTTATACTACTGGTAAATTATTTTTTTATTATGTTAAAATTTTATTGATGTTATTTTTCGTTGTATCTGCAATAAGTTAAATGAGTTATAGAGAGTTGCCTACCTTAATTTTTATTTTGTAAATTTATCATTTAATAGAAAATAACCTATAGGCTACTCGTATCCGTATTTGATCGGTATTTAATAATATACTAAAGCGGTTATTTTTTGTTGCTCTTTCCCGATCTCATTTTACTTAAACTTTTGTTATCAACTATACTTATAGTATTCCAAAATATTTCTTATTTTGCCAAATTTATTACATAGATTATTTTGTCTTGTATTCTATGTTTACGAGATAGGTTAAATTGTGTTTTTCTTTCACAGGTAATTTTAAACCAAGTTTCTGCAGACGAAGAGACGGAACAGAGAGTATTGCCCGCTAGACCGTCTGTATTGCTACCGCTCTTTTATTCAGGGTTGCAGGCGTTACTTAATCAAGGAACAGGTGTTCCAGGCGCCGCGGGCTCTGCTTTTGCTTCAGGGCTTCCGAGTTTAGAAGGATTATCCTCTCTTAATGGAGGATCTTTGGGATTACCAAACACAGCGTCCCTAGGTTCAGGTCTAACTCAATTACCAAATTTTAGTGCTCTTTTTCAAAACTCTGCTTCTTTAAACTCAGCCCTAGCTTCTGGTCTTTCTAGTCTATCTAGTTTACCTTCTTTGAATGGTGGCTTGAATGCGGAATCTTTGGGACAAGCGAATACAGGGTCCCTAGGATCGGGACTTTCTCAATTACCAAATTTGAGTGGTCTCATTCCGAACCCAGCTTCTTTAAGTTCAGCTTTTGCGTCAGGCCTACCAAGTCTATCTAGTTTACCTTCTTTGAATGGTGGTTCAAATGCAGGATCTTTGGGGTTACTAACCGCTGGGTCTCTAGGTTCGAATCTTCCTCAGTTACCCACAATTGACAATCTGAGCTTACTTTTATCTAATTCCGGTAATTTACCCTCTGTACCTAACGCAGGTGCAAACTCACTTGGGTCACTCGCAATACCCTCAAGCAGTTCAGGAGTAGAAGACGGCACAAACGCAGCAAGGTTAGCTTTGCAGGAAGGGGTATTGGTTTAAATTATCGTTATTTTTTGGATGACATACGAATAAAAGATTATAAGTAGATTTATTATGTGTGATATTAGTTTGTTTATTACTTTCAAACATCCCACAGTGCGTTAATATTTCAGCACATTTTTGAAAATTATAAATATTGAACTTTTATTGAATTGAAGTTTTATTTATGATCAACTAACTAATGGTCTAAAGTAATCCAATTACCTTCTTCATTGTCAAGAGTTTGGGAATCGAACCCACAATATTTCGGTTAAGGGCGGGAACTTCATGAAATGATCACAGGACCTACGTTAATCAAGAGTGCCATAAGCAAACATATACTTAGGTGAAATAATGCGCAATTCGACAGCTGACTTAACGAAGTTTCCGCCCTAAAACCTAACCCTATGGTGAATGCTCTGATGATATACAAAGTGAACAAGTCTTGGATAAGAAATAAAACAACGATTCCCGACCTGTTTGATTTATTTGCAACAAACAAGACGGTAAACTTGAAATATGTAGTTACCTGTATCGACGTTTAAAAGTGAAGACTACAGTATATTTATTTATCAATTAAAATTATTATTATCCCTTATAATGGTCACTTGTTTACCATTTATTGTCCTAATATCATTGAAGGAATAGTGTAGTTAAAATATATTAAATGCAGAACTTTAGACAAAAAGCTTTAAGCCTTTGTTTACAAGAAAATGTAAATAGATTTATTTGTCAAACACAGCTATTCTAGACAATTTAAGAGACATAACATTTTCAAAAATATGTATAGGATATGTTACGTAAGATTTGACATTATTAATTTTTATATGTGTATAAAAAGAAATTGGAATCTAAATAATAGTTCCTACATATCACATTAACATTCAATACTTTGGAAGCCTGATTAGTTTTACCCATCAATCCGAAATATAGCATTGGAGATCTTGATATCTGATCGTTCAAAAGTTGGGGAATTCGGTTAGTAGGTATGTATAATATAATCAAAAGATTTACTAAGTAGGTATGACTACTCAAAACCTATCTACACATTTTAAAGTACGCATGAAGTATAGAGTTATTATTATATTTGCGATTGACATCTTAAATTTTTATCTACAATATTTTAGTATACGATATCTGTTACAGGCTGGCCAAGTCGTTTTACAAAATGAGATCCCTTAAAATTACTTTCCACATAAACTTACTAGCTACTTTTAATTAAAACTATTCATTGAGTTAATTTGAATGATTCAATCACAACATATAAATATAACATCGCAATTTTGATCGAATATATTATTGTCTAGTTCATAATCCGTGTTCCCGAAGACAGGTTTGATGGCAAGTAAAACGAAGACAGAAGGGCTGTGTAAAAGAGTTTTAAAGTTCATTAAGGTTTTTGTAGCCGATGGCGAGCAACCTCGGGTCGCTAATCGGGCACGGACATAGCTACTGGTTCTTGCGCCGGCCCGGCAGGCTGCTGTTGCGGTAGGCCTTCCTCAGCAAGAAGTTGTCCACAGCCGGCAGAAGCAGGTACCGTTTATCCGACGTGTGGTACGGAATTTTTAAGGATCTGAAATGGTAGAAACGTGGGTTTTCTTTCGCGTGCCAGCGGTTTTTGGAGAAGGAGTCAACTATGTTTAATGTAGGAGGAGGTATTATTGGCTTGGTGGGGTTCGGGAGGTCGTTGTTTAGTGGTCGGTGGAGGATCCGGCCGGTCGGGTGCGAGTAAGCAGGTACTGCCGGCGCCGATAGGTCGGCGTCGTCTGGATAGATTGCTGCGTCAGCTTCGGGACTAGTGATATATTCCCTACGGACAAAACACGACTTATGACCATTTATACTTATTTGGTAATATTATCAAGTTATGATGGGGTGCCATTATTGTCAACTGATCATTCACCTAACTAGTTTTAGCCATGAGAACAATGCCTATTGACGAAAGTACGGATATTGACATTTAGGTTTGTAGAGACATCTAATTCAATAAGTACTTTTATTACGCAAAACAATTAACTGCAGACGAGTTTATTAACGTCGTAAGACCCAAAAGCCTTTTAAAAGCCAAAACAATTGATTTGTTTATTGTGTCTGCTATCTGGCCCCGACGTTAATGTATAACCAACTATTATTACATGTAGGTAAATAGTTCCAACATCATCTACGTAGACAAAGCAAAGTTAATATAGAGCAGCCCAGTTCTATTCCGCGACATCCGGCAAGTGTATCACATTACGCCTAACAGTTACGGCGTATACAGCCAGCAAACAGCGTTACCGCTTAAACTTATTACACTGGATGAGAACTGGCACGGGAGAAACCGAGGCTGGAATTAAATTAAACGCCTACGTTTAGAACGGTCTACAACTCGCGCGCCACTCGTAAATAAGTCGCTAAAATACTTGAACGTATTTGCAGAATACAAACACTATCAGTGTAATACGTGAAATTCGGTTGGCTTTTGCTCTACATTCTTTTGCGTGACACTAATTGTTAAATTCAAAAAAAGTAATGAAAATTAATTCACACAGCGAGATGCTGTGCATTGCGTACTAAGTAGCTTATGCACTTGTGTTAGAGATATCAGTCAAGAGAGAATCACAAATATATAATACCTACTTAAATACATATAATTATAACTCCCAGACACTGAACAAACACAAGTGTTCATCACTACGAATGTTTGTCTAGGGTGGGAATCGTAGCCACGACCTTTGACAGTATGAGGCAGGCTCACTACCAAATGCGCCATCCGGCCTGCATAATAAATCAAGGGATAAAAGTGCCGGTTCACGTATGAAATCTTAAGTTTAAAAACCATCATCCTTCGAAATTTCCCCGTAGCTGAATGTAGATAAAAGTTTATAATTCATGGATAAACTTACCTAATTCCGAAATTCTCGTCAGCGGAATGCTTCCTGAAAATTTTAAATATAAGTTAGACTTTGGTAAAAAATTTAGAATCTGGTAGAATGTATTAAAGTAACACACGAGTACAATACAGATTTATAATGCTAACTAGCTATATTTTGGCTGTGGGTTCTATTGCTTGATGGTACTGGACAACATTCCGAAGAAACATGTTTATTTTCAATGATTCAATAATCATTAAAATTTACTAATGACCCCTCATACTAAATCGATCAGGTGACTAAGCATTTTTATTTGAGCTAAGCGCTTTTATAAAGAGTCTTCGACTCCATATTTCTTTGTGAATGTTATTTAGTACCATCAACAATGCTCGCTCACTAGCAAAATAAAACTAGATTTTTATTATAACTCTGTATAGGCACATTACATCACACGTCTATGAACATATACACATTGTGAGGGAGTTTAGCTGATGTCAATTTTGTACATATTTCATGCCTTAACGCTCAGGCTCACGTCTACTGAACCAACCGCCTATACAATGCCTATGTTTGACTTTGAACATCTTCCTCTAACAACCATGCGACAGAGTCATCGCTATCGTCACAATCTAACTTGTTATCAAAGCACACCAATTCATTCGTAACGCCTACTTCTCTATTATCGAACAGGACAATTTTCTCTAAACACCAATCTTAAACAATAACCGCTAACACTTATCATGCGTCTAACATTATCGCTGACTATGCATTTTTCTCTTTGAAGCACTAAAGCACGAATCCACTTTCTAACGGAGTCACACCAATCAAACGGTAGTTTTTTACAAGACCTGTACATTTCTTGACTAGGTAATAACAATCTGGCTCGACCAGATCTACTATAGCGTCCTCCTGAGAACCTAAATGAGGGGAGTAAGCCTAACCGGGCCAAGGAGCCAATGTGACGCTTTTCGAAATTGTCACGTATTTCCTCATCATCTGCAACATACACAATAAGCAAGACGCGGTAAGTGATGTGAATGAACATAGAAACATTTGGCGCTTGTAAACCTTCACTCACCTACGGAGCGCTTGTCATCCGACCCGTCCTCGTGCTCCGGCGGGTGCACATCGTTGTGATCAATCTCATCCGGAATGTTCAGTATGTATCTCTTGGTCCTCGTGGCTGGTTCTGTGTATATTGGTCTGAAAAGCCCGTGAACCGGCAACCCCATAGAACCTCGTTTGAAAGACCAGTAGTTGAAATCGTCCGCGTCTATCTGCCGTTGGTCCAGATCGTTCTGCGCTGGACCCCCGAACACGTCGCGTTTATACACTTGAGAGAGAGGAGGAAACATGTCCGGATTAATCGACTGTTGGAGATCGTACAGTTCGTTGAAATCGAAGGGCCCGTCCATTTCTGATAGCGGGGGGATCGGGTTTTGATAAAACGGGTAATAGTACTCGTCCCCGTTTATTTCGTCCTTTTTGTGGATTAGCCCGTTGCGAGCCAACGCGGCAATGTTGCGCTTATCGTTCGGCTGGTTGTACTGTCCTCTGCCGACGCGGTATCCATCTCGGGCTAGTGCTTGGATGTTCCTCTTCATCGCAGCGTAACTTCGAAGTCTTGCGATGGAAGCGATGTTCCTTTTCTCATGAGCCTCGTCGTCAGTCATGTTCCTGGCTGTCAGTTTCGTCAGTAAGGTGACCTGAACGTCGGAAGCTGTCCATTTTTGGCCAAGGTTGAAATACTTCTCTTATAGCCAGCACCTGCGCTTTTGAGATAACCATCTCTTGCTAAAGCCGCTATATTTCTTCTGGGAAAAGTCGGCCATTGATTTGTTGTGTCAACTGGCAAGCTGGTTACCTTAAGTGAGAAAATATAAACACTTTATATTGCATTTATATGCTTTTTAAAGCACCCTCTCGAGGTGAAAATAAATGATACACTTACTTGTTTGATGTATGTTGAAAACGCCAGTGTAACAATGGCGACCAAAGCAAAACTTCCTCGATGCCTACCAACACCAGCGCGTATGATCCCCATCTAAAAAAAACAACTTAGTGGCGGTAATTTTGTAATACCAATATTTATTTATTCTGAGTAAAGGGCATGACCCCTCATTTAAATAAGCCCACTGTGATCACATAAATCAATCAAAATCCCACCAACAAAACAATACGTTATCAGAAACCATCGATAGCCCTCCTGAATAAATCAGAGGTCGCCAGAGCTCCATGCTACGAGCTACGATAATAGACTGTCACCGTAGCGGATATAAAGCTGGCAGATTCAATTATCTCGCGGGTACGTGCTACGGGCTACGGCACCTGTGAGCGCTACGGACTACGGCACCTGTAAGTGCTACGTGCTGCTACGATACGCAAATAATACCTACAACGCGTTTTTCTTTGTTTACGGAACGAATCTATCATTCATCCACGTTTTTACGGTTCTACCTACATACTCGTACTTTAGAAAGAATTTATTCTCTTCAGTGGAGTGCAGATTAAGGTAATACATTTTGAAATAACATTATTGACTGAATAATTTTAATCCTAGTTGCATCGTAAACATTCTGACTGTAGTTTTTTTGTTCGTGTCTGATTTTATATCTATTATTATTGTGTCAAGTTTTATTACATTTTCCATATTCTAAGAGCACAGATCTCGTATGTAAATGAGAAAGATGGGGTAGGTATATTTTTTCCGTAAAAGAGCTTGCTATTATATTTATAGAGGCAAAGCAGCGTTTACGTCACTTGGACTGTTTGTTCATTAAAAAAATTGGGATATTTTACAAATATTGTGGCCACCATCACATACACATTAGATTTAACAGTTAATGATCTTATCATAACGCGAATGATGAAAACTGTTATAATCTAGCAACTTTGTAAGTATTCAAATCTAAACTTGAAGAAACTTAAAATTTCACCTGTTTGCACACTGAACCGAAGGCTAACGGTTGCATCTACAGGTTACCTTATTATTCGTCTCATGGGCGAAATGCGCTTCAAATGAATGAGTTGGTAAGTATGGGAAGTCTGTCAATAATATTATATCCGAGACTTCTGCAATATAGCTGAAAGCGAGAGAGGGCTAAGGGCCCTTAAATAAGAGACCAACAAAACTTAAGACGACGCCATATTTAATTAAACAGAGAATTTGCTCGGTTTCCTGTTTCCACAATTTCCTGTTTAAACAATCCAGGGTCTGATTACCAAATGTCAGTCCCAAATAACAATAGACGGTTATAAACTTTCATCAAAATGGAATCCCATTAAACTGAAGTTTAATGGGCCTGGCTGAAGCCAGGAACTGTTTATTGAGTTCCCTATTCACTACCCCCACATATTGTAATGGCTGTAGGATCCTAAAGTTGAGCACTTATGATAAGGCTTATGCGTACCAGAAAGTACGGACAGCACACATTGTGTAGCTTACTCAAATGCAACTCATATCTGATATTTCTCACTTCCGCTTACCATCAGGCGGAGTGAGGTCATCTTGATTGTCCTAAATATAAAAAAATGCACTCAAACACGGAATAAACACAAGCGTTTATCAAATGACTAGCGTCCAGGCGTGTCGAACCATCAATCCTTGAAGCGGGGCAAGGTCGCTAGTAGCTACCAAATGAGCCGATTCTGCCAAACCACCTACCTAATGGTTTTTGTGGCCGTGTATTAACCTGTTCTGTATAAACTGGCCTGATCTTGTGGTAAACCAATCAATAGGTAGGTTTGATAATAACCACTACTCATACAAAATAAATCCCAAATGTTGAACTCGTTGGATTGGAGTGTTACTGATTTGGATAGATTGATTTGTGTGTGTGCTGTATACCTATTACATTTACTACATGAGGTATATAATAAACTAATAGTGTTTTAAAATTGGTTCTTAATTAGCGGAGTAATCGCGGTGCAAACATACATTACTTAAGTATAAAAATAAGTACAGTAAAATTAATAAACTCCTCTTTCAGGTTTTGAAAACGGTTTAAAACCACTCACATACATCACATATTTACGCCCCAATGATTCAGAAAAAATAATACGTCAATAATACAAAATTGGCTTATTAAATAAGCGGCTTTTTTAAGTAATCTGATTATACTTTATTCTTAGGTACTCTTTTGTCCAAATTCTTTTGACCAAAGCTTAGAGGGAAGAAAGTAAGCCAACCTTTGTTGATTTTAATTCTTTGTTCGAAATATTACTGTAAAGTTTTCCTTGATAAAGAATATAATAAGTAGGTACCCGTAATATTCTTGTAATTAGGTATCTATTCTTGTATTGTTTTTTGGTAAAAAGCTAAAACATGGTTTTTAATTTTTTGAAAAATAGGGGTCGTCTTAATTTTATTTTTAACCACTTTTACTTTATATTTTATTTAAAAAATGATTTTTAAAATCACTTTCTATCGTTCAACACAAATCAATATCTAAAATAAGTACCTACGTATCTCATAAAATGATTTATCTTTAACCAAAAAAAAAACAATTTTTTCCGAGGTAGTTAAAGCCAAATAACGGTTAAGTGTCTTTAAAAATATGTATTTTTACTTTACTTCAAATATACGTAAATCATGACATTTCAGAAAAAAGACGCCCACTCCTGGACATAAGCCTCCCCTAATGTTTTCGACACATACCTATTGGTATTTATCCGCCCGCACCCAAAGAAAATTATAATTTTAGTAGGTAGTTATTAATAATTTACAAAATGTCATAAAAAATCTAAAACTCTTTACAATTATTCCATTACCTATCGAACTATCTAAACCTTCATTACGGTCCCTCTAAATAAGTAATAATAAATTTCACATTAAAAAAACATGACATCACCCACATAAAAAAAAATGTTTTTGATAAAATATACAGAATTTCGAATTGTTGTTTTTATATTTATATAACAATTAGCGGAGTGTAATTAAAAACCACTCGACGAAATTACTTATAAATCATAGCCATAATTTTCAAAAGACACAAACTTCTCCAAATTCCACATAACTACATAAAAAGTTTAAGTGACATAAATTATTAAATAAATTAATTGATACTTACAATTACCGACACGAAAATTCGCCAACCGTGCACTTTTAAAAGTTGTAACTAACTTTCGACGTCACGGTCTCAGGAACGAATTCCGCCCCACGGGAAACACTAGGCGGGAGTGCGTCGGGAACAGAGTGTATCAGCTTTTATAGTGGACGAGAGAGGCCGCGCATGCGTACTGGATAGACGTTAATAGTGCATGTGAACCTATGCACAATAATTAGTACACGTACTACTGTGGAAGATTCCCTAAGTTCCTGCGAAGAGAGACAAGAAATTCGCCCAAATTCACAACAGGAATTGGCGTGTTCGCCCGAAGCGTGAATGGTCCCCCGGGTTCGATTCCTGGTCAAGTCAATTTAGTAAACAACATTTTCTAAGTTTTCTTGGGTCTGGGTGTTCTGGGTTGACGCCCCAGTTAATTATCATCACTTGGTACTCATAGTACAGGGGTTGCCCTAGTTTGAGGTCAGGTTGATCATTTATATATGGTAAGTACTACGAGTATTTTGGCCCAATCGGGGATCTAAAGCCAGAACTATTATATCCACTAACTATTTACATACTCGTAGTTAGTCGCACACCTATTCGTACACAACCTACTTTTTAGTACCTACTTTTCACAACAAGATACTAACTAATACGCCGATAGCTTTAGACGGTCCTAAAATGTACCTGAACCATTCTCATCGAGATGTCATTGCCGTCTATAAATTCTATATGGGTTTGAAGACTATCCCGGTAATGTCATTTTTATGAGAATGATCCATCATACATCAACATATTTTAGCAACTTACTGTACAACTGACTGAATAAATATCTGTCCTCTTTATTATCATAGATTATGGTATACAAGCAGTTGGCTTCTAAAATCTGGTTTGCTTCGAGAAATTATGCAATTTTTTTATGTGCATGTAAAAATAAATAGAGGGGGCAATTAGCAGACAGGTCACCTGATAGTAAGCGATTACCGCCACCCACGGATGTGTCCGCCGGCGTTTTATTCGTAACGGACATAATATTCTTGTCGCAAGCACCAAAAATCCCACCAATATTAACCCAACTCTGTCTAGTTGGAAAAATCCCTGTAACCTAATCCTTCTTAAGGCTACGTAAATCAGTCATAGGCGGCAACGCGATCGGTCCCCTGGCGGACAATTAGAGGCCGAAGGGGGTTCCTTCATGAATCATCTGTTACAGACACCGGTGCCCTTTACGGGTAGCACTCAATTATTTGGTGTACATCACGTTTATAGTTGAGGCGTGGATTTAAGGTCAGGGTTCGCGCCACTAAATAAGATATAAACACGAAAGGAATCGTATTAGGTATCGTATTCGACGATTTTTTTAAGTTATACCTAGGTAGGCATAACTTAAAAAAATATAGATAGAGATTAGGTAATCTACTGACTATCTAAATTAAATACTTACCTACTACAAATAAGTATGTCTATCTTCTATATCTATACTCTTTATAAAGAGATAACTTCTATAGACAACGACAAGGCTAAAGGCTTATAGGTAAACCGAAAACACAAAACGCTGTAATTGAGCACAGCGCCATCTATTAGTTCATTTCTGAATTACGGACCCAAAGCGAAGTGAGGGCGGGCCACTAGTTTTATAATGATTTAATAGGCTATTAGGCCGTACTCGCTCGCCACGTGAGTTATTCTTTTTGTCTAAACAGTCTAAAAAGTCTCTACGACTTTGATGACGTATCTTAAAGTAAAATATGTTGTTCAGAATATTGGAATGACGTAGGTACATACTTACTGGTTCAAGGATTGTAGGTAAATGTTTACTGATAGGTACTCCAGGTATGTCAAGCAATACAATTTGTTCCTACACAGCAATAAAACGTCCATGCTCGTCATTTGCTAAAACTACAAGAGAAAGATTTCTTCCTCATGGCCGCTGAGTTTACGAGCTAATAAATTGTGTGTTCCGTTACCGTCCGTCTACGTTACTTTTTTAGGTTTTATTGGATGGCTCGCAAAAAAACTACTTGCATTCTCTTGCATTATTTACTAAAATGTATTCAGTAGAATCTGGGTGTGTAAACTGTAAATTTATCGATCAGACAATAACTGTATGACGTATGAAATCCAGTAATTTTTAAATTAAGTACCTAACGCCTACTAACTGTAAAAAGGAATTAAGGTTAAAAATAATAAAAATATATTCACAAGACAATTTTATTTTACTATTTCATTAACTTAGTCTAAACAGCCTACACGTAGGTACCTATCAACATTTTTTCCATAAAAATTAAATAGGTAGACAATATGGTAGGTTACATAAGTACCTCAATAAATTAATTTACCAATAAATTAATTGACACGCACGTTTTACTCGTCATATTTATAAGGGAAAACTATCTAACGTCGTAACACCCAAAAGCCTTTTCAAAGGCATAAAACAATTGCTTTTCCATTGTGTCTGCTATCTGGGCCTTACGACGTTAACATTAAAATTTAAGTCTTTAAAGAACTTGACGCCTCACAACTAAGGTTCAAACATACGGGCCTCAACTTTAGGCACGTCTTGAGGCGGCGCGTTCACGGCTGCACCAGAAGTTGTATTTGCAATATTCGCTGCAACGATTAGGTCGGCTTCCTTGTTGCACTTCTCACCGCGGGTGTTGGAGCACACGCCGTTGAAGCAGAAGGGCCGCCGGCCGTAGCAGATGGCCTTCAGCCCGAACCCGCCGCCCATGCAGTGGAGAGACTCGCCGCACGCGAGGCAAGTGTAGCCTCTCTGGAATAGCAATGGGATTTTACCTTTTTGTTTTATTATTGTCCTCCTAACCGATAATACGGCTATAAAAAAAAAGTAAAGTATCAGCCTATATACAGTCCCACTGCAGGGTAAAGGCCTCCATCATAGAAATCAAGTTATCGCTACTACTCGTATGATGGGATTAGGCTTAATCACCACGCTTGCCTAATGCGGATTGGTGATCACAAACCCGAGCTATGTTTGAAAAAATTCGAAACATACTTTTGCTCGACCCGGGAATCGAACCCGGGACCCCGAGATCACGGCCCGGTACTTGAACCACTAGACCAACGGGCAGTGGCGTAGCGTAGTGGGGGCGGCAGGGGCGGCCCGCCCCGGGCGGCACATTTTAGGGGGCGGCAAATTTCAATAAATAATAAAAATATTGAAGTTGATTAAAAATTATTTAAGATCAACCATAAGTACTTTAAGACTAACTAATTTGGCTATCTTGTCTATTGAGCAAGAAATTTAAATACTAGTTTTAAGTCCTTTTTGTAATATTTGCTCCAAATAAATATTTTCTATTTCTATTTCTATTTCTAATGCTATAGACATTGACGGTGCAATTAAAGACTATGCTCTTAAAAAAAGTAGACGTATAAATTTACTTTGACGTCTACTTTTTTTAAGAGCAAAGTCTTTTATTATAATAGTATAGTTCTAGTTTTTATTAAAAAAATATTTGCGTTTTATATTCAACTCTCCAATTATTTAATTTTGTCAATCTGACGATCGACAGCTGTACCTAATCTGCGGTGATAGGTATTGTACAGTCGAGCTCACATCAAGCTATACACTCGCAGTTCAAGTTTCGATCTTATGCGTTTGTTAATAAGAATGGTGCAAAGTCCAAAGTGTATAGGTTGACGCGTTCTTGAGTGTACCTGTTATAAAAATGTATCAATGTATAATAAAGATGATTTTTTTTATGTGATACGTAGCAAACGAGCAGGCGGATCACCTGATGGTAAGCAATTGCCGCCGCTCATGGACACTTGCAACACCAGTGGAGTTACACGTGCGCTGCCAACCTTTAATCCCCTTCCCCTCCCCGGGTGGGCCTCCGGTACCCTCACTCACTCGGCGAAACTTGTAAAATTGTTGTTGATTGTAAAACTTAGATAAACTTTTTTATTTAAATGTATGTGTGTGTGTGTGACTGTGGGAGAGCCACGCTTCGGCATGAATGGGCCGGCTTGACCGGAATGATACCACTGCCTCACAGAAAACCGGCGTGAAGCAGCCCCTGTGCTGTGTTTCGCTGAGTGAGTGAGGGTACCGGAGGCCCACCCGGGGGGAAGGGGATGAAAGGTTGGCAGCGCACTTGTAACTCCACTGGTGTTGCAAGTGTCCATGAGCGGCGGCAATTGCTTACCATCAGGTGATCCGCCTGCTCGTCTGCTACCTATCTCATAAAAAAAAAAAAAAAAAAATGTTATGTAATGTAGGTATAGTACCTATACATTAAATTGAAATATCTAAATAAGAGGGCGGCAAAATTGTCTTCCGCCCCGGGCGGCCGACACCCACGCTACGCCGCTGCCAACGGGGCGTTCGGCGGGAATACGGCTATGGCGGCCAATAATAACGATCAGCCATCGACGCATGACATTTGATAGTAGCACTCACTTGTGTGTGCACAGGTACAAGTGCATTCTATATACCCTTACCCTCATATTTCGATGGGACACCAGAGTGACACGACTGAAGAAGGTTCAGGCGCAGAACCAACAGCTTAACGTGCTTTCCCAGGTTCGGGGGGACAAGACCGCCCATCCAAAGAATTTCTGAACAGAAAAACTCAGGTACAACTTTGGGCCCGACCCGGGGATCGAACCCGGGACCTCAAGGGCAGCCGTCGCCTTTAAAGTGCGACCCACTACCCACTGCGTCACGGAGGCAGTCAAACCAAATAGGTACCCAATACCTAAAGAAACAGGAAGTACGTACCTCCTACCTAATAAGTAATGTTTTGACCTTGGGATACTACCAGAGTTTCCACGTTCAGAGTGATTAATGTTATGTGAGAATGATAATAAACCGAGTTGGGAGCACCGGAGCGGGGCCCAATCCGGAAAGGGAACTCTTTCAAAGACTAATTACACTTCTTTTGTCTGTCTTCCTCCTGTCATGACCGCTCTCTCAGTGGTCAAACTACCTTCCAGGATTGCCGCATCCGACCCTTTGTTTGCCAAACCAGGGATGCCAAAAATCTCGTACTTACTTACTTTCAATACTAAATCCTGTAAACTATACCAGGAGGGTTCTAGGGGAGTACCGACACGATACGACAGGCGGGGTCGTCCTCCAATAGTGGGGGAAGGGGGTTCCAGCGACCAGAAATGTTTTTTTTTCATTTGTGCATAAATTCTCGTTTACCGAGGGAGAGCGACGCTTCAGCATGAATGGACCGGCTCGTTTGTAGTGATACCATGGTTTCACAGAAAGCCGGCGTGAAGCAGCCCCGATGGTGTTTGCGCTGTCCTCATTCTACGTTATCCTATAGGTAGATACGAGGATTTGGTATCTTATAAATTATTTAATCAGACAAACCTCTACTTCTGGGTCGCATTGTGTCGGAATCCAATACACCGCTTTTGCCTTAACATTGTCCAGGTCCTCATCATCAGATTCAAAGGAGTCTGACCTCCGCTGCCTCTTTGGCCACGGGTCTACCATCAAGGTGCCTCCACTCGAATCTTCTGAACATCGGCATCGTAGGGGTCACTGTAGTGTCGACGTCGGGAGTCGCTACATCACTGTCCCCGGATTCTGCTACATTGTAATGCAATGTAATCTGTGAAGGCAAGACAAGGCAAGTCATTATCAAAGGTATGAATCAGCTTCTACACCCAAATCACAAATCGGCGAAGTTGTTGTGATATTTTGACGTGACACTTCACATACTACGTAACACCACACACACATTAAAACACTCAAGATAACTTCTGTTGCTCTCACCATATTCGTCAATAAGAACATAACAATTCCAATGGAATCCATGGTCAAATACAATTTAACCTGTTTTCTCCACAACCATTTAAGGGTAAATAAAGTATTCGACACAGAGTATGTAGACGAATAGTCACGAACGTGCCCAGTACACCTACTTATATACAATCGGTTAGAAAACATGATAATTACAGACAAATTTCCTTAGCGACATAAGGAACTGAATTTGTGGCGTGATTTCAATTTTTTTGTCGTGTTTGACAAATTGCTCGATTATGCTAAGATAAACAACTTCCCATAGTTTATGAGCAATGCTTTATAGTCAATTATAGATACCTAATTAACATGTGCATAAACCAAACATTGCTTAATTAAAACTTGGTCAATGTATAACTTAGAAAGAAGACAAGACGTTTTCTAAAATAGGACAACGTACTTTCAGATAAATAGATAGGTACCCCAATTTTTTTGACCATATTCTAGGACTCTAAAGGGATTTAAAGGTATGCATGTTGGCTTTTCTATCATTCGTTTTGTCCTCTTACCTCTTGACATGAAACACTTACTATACCTAAGAATATTCCCAAACGCAAACCCAGCCCAAACTATAAGTTAGCTATTACACACCCAAGAACGTACAATCAGGTTCCCAGTTCGAACTTAGTCTAGTTATTCACAAGGAAGTGACGTCAAATTACTGTAGGTACTATATTGTAAACTGACTAATGGTTAGGTAATTTGTATCTTGTTTATCCTACGGGCAACCAACATGGCCTTCACCGTGTCACATGTGGGGAACAAGGCGGTGTGAGGGACTCCAACCTTAACCAAAACCCTGGGGTGTCCATCTAAGCGCAATCGCGGTCGGAAACCCCACAGTCCGAACTGGATCATACCGCTAATTGCGCTGACCGCTCGACCCCTACATGGCGAAATACAGTCCACAGAGTACTTTTATATATACAGTCCTTCTAATTATGCAACCTAACACCCAGTAGTGCTTCCAGTAGTCTCGTATACTGAGCGAGCCACTCCCCAGTAGTGGGTATACGCTCACGAATTCCGAAGAGTTACTTACCCACTGTGTCTGAACCAAGTATACATGATTACAAAAGCGATAGTGCCAGATGGCGCTACAAGCGTACAAACCCGCCCCAAATCGAGTTCAACGTACCCTTCTGGCTGTACACTCCCGAATATTATAATCGCATAAATTTAACAGTTACCTACTACAACAAGCTATAAATAATTTGCATAACTAAGAAACCTAGTATAACAACAAGCAATTAGCTCTACTCCTAGTAGAAATACGCACATAGATCTTTTTATAGTGGGGGAAGGGGGTTCCAGCGACCAGAAATGTTTTTTTTTTCAATTTGTGCATAAATTCTCGTTTACCGTAGGAGAGCGACGCTTCAGCATGAATGGACCGGCTCGTTTGTAGTGATACCATGGTTTCACAGAAAGCCGGCGAGAAGCAGCCCCCATGGTGTTTGCGCTGTCCTCATTCTACGTTATCCTATAGGTAGATACGAGGATTTGGTATCTTATAAATTATTTAATCAGACAAACCTCTACTTCTGGGTCGCATTGTGTAGGAATCCAATACACCGCTTTTGCCTTAACATTGTCCAGGTCCTCGTCATCAGATTCGAAGGAGTCCGACCTCCGCTGCCTCTTGGCCACGGGTCTGCCATCAAGGTGCCTCCACTCGAATCTTCTGAACATCGGCATCGTAGGGGTCACGGTAGTGTCGACGTCGGGAGTCGCTACATCACTGTCCCGGATTCTGCTACATTGTAATGCAATGTAATCTGTGAAGGCAAGACATAAGTACAAGTCATTATCAGAGGTATGAATCAGCTTCTTTTTGTATATTGAGGACAATCAAGATGATCCCACTCCGCCTGATGGTAAGCGGCCGTGAGATCCAAATATGAGATTGATAGGCACAAAAGAACAAAGTGTCCATTGAGTCTGTCACTCTCACCCTGAAGGCCTGCTGAGATGCCGTTTCACACCCCGCCTAAAAAACCCAGAATTGTAAGAAGGACCCAAATCGACGAACTCTTCGATGAATGTCAGTTAGAGCCGACATTAGACACACATAGAACGTAACACCACGCACACATTAAAACACTCAAGATAACTTCTGTTGCTCTCACCATATTCGTCAATAAGAACATAACAATTCCAATGGAATCCATGGTCAAATACAATTTAACCTGTTTTCTCCACAACCATTTAAGGGTAAATAAAGTATTCGACACAGAGTATGTAGACGAATAGTCACGAACGTGCCCAGTACACATACTTATATACAGTCGGTTAGAAAACATGATAATTACAGACAAATTTCCTTAGCGACATAAGGAACTGAATTCGTGGCGTGATTTCATTTTTTTGTCGTGTTTGACAAATTGCTCGATTATGCTAAGATAAACAACTTCCCATAGTTTATGAGCAATGCTTTATAGTCAATTATAGATACCTAATTAACATGTGCATAAACAAAACATTGCTTAATTAAAACTTGGTCAATGTATAACTTAGAAAGAAGACAAAACGTTTTCTAGAATAGGGAAATGCACCTTCATATAACTAGACCTACTAAAATTTATTTGACTATATTTTGGAGCTCTAAAGGGATTTAAAAAGTATGCATATTGTCATTTCTATCATTTGTTTTGTCCTCTTACCTATTGACATGAAACACCTTACTTTACCTAAAACTATTCCCAAACGTAAACCCAGCCCAAACTATAAGTTAGCTATACACCACGAACGTATGTATGTACATTCAGGTTCCCAGTTCAAACTTAGTTTAGTTATTAACAAGGAAGTGACGTCAAATTACTGTAGGTACCTAGGTATATACATTATGTAAACTGACTGATGGTAAGGTAATTTGTATTTTTGTGGGGATAAAGGTGGTGTCTGGACTCTAACCCTAACCAAAACCCCTGGGAAGTTCCTTGGCGCAATCGCGACCAGAAACACCACAGCCTGGACTGAACTGCACCGCTAATTAAGCTTACCGCTTTACCCCTACAGCCCAGGATAAAATACAGCCCGCCTAATGTGGGGTATCACGTGTGAAAAATGTAGATGGCGTACTTGAGAACCAAGGTCCATCTACACGGTGATTGGTTGATGTGAGATGTCAATATCTCACTAAACAACCAATGACGTCGAAGTTGGACCTCAGTTTTGAAGTTCGCCATCTAGCGGATTTTCCACACGCGATAACCACCATTACGTGACCTACTAGGACACCGAGTAGTGTACCCCGCCGAGTCTTAAACTGAGCGAGCCACTCCAGTAGTGGTTAGTGGGTACGCTCTTGAACTCTGCATAGGCACGTACCTACTTTGTGTCTGAACTAAGTATACTTACATGATTACAAAAGCGATAGTGCCAGATGGCGCTACAAGCGTACAAACCCGCCCCAAATCGAGTTCAACGTACCCTTCTGGCTGTACACTCCCGAATATTATAATCGCATAAATTTAACAGTTACCTACTACAACAAGCTATAAATAATTTGCATAACTAAGAAACCTAGTATAACAACAAGCAATTAGCTCAACTCCTAGAAATACGCACATAGATCTTTTTAAAATTTTAAGAGGTTCATGCTCGGATTCGAACCTCGACCGATATTTGTATTCGATATTTGTATTCTTATCCACTGAGCTATATTATCATCGTTCCCGATATATCCTCAAACCAAAAACTTCGTCCTCTTTAAATAATAATAAATTACAATAATTTATCTTCTAAATGTATTTATTGTATAAAAAATGTATACATTTACTTCACTTGTGATTGGACGGATAGTAAAAATGTACGTACAAAACAGCACCAGTAAACTTAACATCAATTAAATTAACATCGAATTATTTCATATTGTAATTAATATAAGAGAAACCTACTCTATAAAAGCATACCTATATAATTTTATTGATTGTTTATAAACTTAATTTTTAAAATCTTATCTTAGACAAATGTCGAAATAGAAAAGAAATAACATTTCATAGCACAAAATATCTACAAATGCGTTTCAAAATCAGAATTTGCCCTCAAACTATTGAGCTTACTCTCGACTAAATCTAAATCACTAAGTCTTTCAAGGGTCGTGAAGTTCGATGGCTGGGTCGCGTTCGATAGGTTCGACGTCGAAGCGGAGTCTTCTGCCAGGCCACGGCCTGACACGTCGGCCTTTAGACTAACGGCTTTCGTACGATTGAAGCCTTTGGGCGGCAGAGCGCTCGAAGAGAGTACAGAAGTAACATTGTTGATTTGGCTCAGGATTTCTGAAAAGATTAAAATTCAAAATGTACCTCGTTAATGTAGTGTGAAAGTGCACTGCGCCACATCTCTAGAAAATTGTTTACGAGGCCATTAAACGAGTTTCTGAAGTGAGTCTCATGAAGATTCAGAAGTGAACTTCAGAAAGATTGAAGTGAGCTTCAGAAAGATTCTGAAGTGAGCTTCAGAAAGATTCTGAAGTTAGCTTCAAAAAGATTCTGAAGTGAACTTAAGAAAGATTCTTAAGTGAGCTTCAGAAAGATTCTGAAGTAAGCCACAGCTAGATCACTGCTAACGTATGTTCCTCAGAAAAAGATTTTGAAGTGAACTTAATAAAAATTCTGAAGTGAGCTTCAGAAAAATTCTGAAGTAAGCCACAGCTAGATCACTGCTAACGTATGTTCCTCAGAATAACAACTAAGTATCCTCTTAACAGTAATAAAACACCATGTCAATGGAATGAACCATTTGTTGAAGTTAATATGAATGTCTAACAATTTGAAGACAAACATTAAGTAGGTACCTGATATTTGTAAACTCTCAGTTCCTTCAAATACACGCTCTCGGTTGTCTTTCTCGTCATTTTCGTCGCCATAGATATCTTCATAAAATGTTTTCTCGATTTTTTTCATGAAGGGAAAATCGCGTTGATTGGTGAGCACCGCCTTTCCGCAAGGAAAAGTTCCCAGCCAACATGTTGCCAGCAGGCAACTTTCTCTCTTCTTTCATTTTAAAGAGCTCACTCACTTGTGCAGAAAAATTAAGTTCTTCCTGCGCACCTATCTTTGACTCTAGATGCTTTGTCAGTTTCGACAAGAAGACATTCTTTGTTGAAGTCTTAACACCAGTTCTAGCAAAAACACTTCTTGTAAAGTTGGGCTCTGGTTTTCTTTGACAATTAGTGTATGTATCTGTGTTAATATTAATGGTGTGCGTTAAATGTTTGTTAATCACGACCTCTTCTTCTCCAAACATCTGTTCGTCGCTGTCTTTCGGGCGAATCAATTCGTGAACTCTTTTAACCATTGTGTAAAGCAGTTTTACACGAGTGACAAAACTGTTGAAGGTGATATCACAGTTGTGGTATTTCATATTCGGCTCGTACAGGAAAGTTCCAGGAGTAGAGAAGAACTCTGACACCGTCTTGCACTCCTTCTGAGCTGAAATTAATAATGTCATTAGGTCTTTTATAGATTAAAGCTAGGTACAAAGAGTTTTTTTTTTTGAAATTTTAAGATCATTAAAATTCTATTTTATCATAAAAGTAAAAGTCATGTCACTGTCGTGAATTCACAATCGCGTTTGTATAACTTGTAGTCCCACAAAAGACTTGTGGCAGTTGAGCAAACAGACAGAGCAGCATGAGACTGCTGTCGCCCACAGACACCCATCTTATCACCACTGGAATCACATGCGCTGCGATCCCTTTCTCCCCCAATTGGACGGCAACTGACCCTGCTTTACGCCATTTATCTGGCAAGCCGTGGTATCAGTCGCTTCGAGCCGGTCCATAATCCGAAGCGTGGCTCTCCCGCGCATAATGTAAGTTGCTTCTTCGTGCGGGTTTTT
This sequence comes from Cnaphalocrocis medinalis, assembly GCA_014851415.1. Classification (NCBI taxonomy): domain Eukaryota; kingdom Metazoa; phylum Arthropoda; class Insecta; order Lepidoptera; family Crambidae; genus Cnaphalocrocis; species Cnaphalocrocis medinalis. The sequence goes on along the minus strand of CM026289.1, from coordinate 8,074,402 downwards.
CCTCCAATCATCTAAGTTATTCCCCAGGTAGTGTGCCCGGCAGGTGGCAACCCCAGCAGTATGCGGGCGGCTGTTTCGTCCTCCTCCATGCATAACTTACTCTGTAACATTACTTACCTCTATTTAGATTATCCAACAACATGTCTAATTCGTCATGCTGGGCGATAGCATCTGGCTCGTACTTCTTGTAAATGCTGAAGAAGTCGTGAACCATGCGGCCAGTGCACATAACCACCCATAGGTCGCGGTTGTCATAGCGGTCTTGCTGGCGCATCTCCAGTAATAGATCATGCATGTATTGCTTACATTTCTGAAATATTGGAAAAAGTTCGAAAGAAAAAGTTTCGCACTTATGTCAAAATGTAACCAATCCACTCGTTGGACCTGACGCCCACGTCACGCCATCTATCGGATTTTGCATTTGCAAAAACCCTCATTGGGCCACCCTTTGGCCACCCTCACTCACTCATCAAAACACAGTGCAGGGAGGCGTCCCTCAACAGGGAGCCCCCATAGCATACAATAAGCTTTTGGTTGTCTATAGTAGTTATCACTTCAAGTAGTATAGAAACAGACAATTTATTTAAAGATTAATAAAATTTTTACCCTTAACACACTTACCTCAACAAAAGCGACAGGATCCACAATTAAAAATACTGTGTTTCTTATTTCCATAACTTCTTGCTTCCAGAAATTTGCCAGAAGCTCAGAATGATACCCACTTGGAGACGTCGTCATGGATGGTACCAAGTGTGGGTCTAATGATTCTAAACTGGACAAACAACTTTTGAGTGTTAGAATTCCTGAAACATACAAGATAATTTTTAAAGGAAAATACTTAGTTAAATTGTCTTGTATAAACAATTAAAAGCATTAATTATGGGATGTATTGTCTTTCGAACCAAGAGCATGCAGCAGTTTAATGTTGTTAAACATTTACATACGCTTTTGATCAGAAGAACATGAAACTGCAAATGATCCGATCTGCTGCAGTCTCTCATTATACAAATCAAAGTCAGTCACCACTGTGCAATTTTCCATGTCCGTAAAGCTTGAATTGCAACATGAGCAGAAATGGCCCTCTCGTTTATTGAAGTGATCCTGTAAGACGTCAACAGGAGACGCACAGTTTACGTAACAATGAATCAGCAATGCGAGTAACGCAGTATTGGTGTTTGTCTCCAACACATACAGCACATCTTTGAGTACATCAATCATCATGTTCACATTTGAAGGCATTATAGGCAGTTTCAGTTTTGCCTTCGTAACCTTCACTGCAGCGCTAATATCTTCAGTAATAAGCTCACCGAATAAAACTCTTGTTTCACGAAGAACCTGTAAAATTAATTTTAAATTTTAGTAAGCCCATAACTGACACCAATATCCATTTTATACAGGGAATAGTTATGAAATTGCAGGCTTAAAATTGAAGTCAAAGTCGGAAGATAAAGATTGTCTCTAACATGTTGGAGATGATTTGTGTTGGAGGGTAGTTTTATAACAACCACATGTGATGTATAAAACACTTGAATTGATAAAAACAAATGGTCCACCTATAACACAGTATAATATGTATGGGCTAAGTGTACATTGGTAATTGCACATCTTCTTGAGTGTACTTATAATTATGTAGTCAGTAGTTACATTGATACCTATATGAATGTGTCTGCTGTAAGCGCTACTAAATTATATGTTTCATTAATAATATTACCACTTGGCAGCGAGCTTTCAGAATGGTCTGGTCTTGAGGCAAGCAATATTTGCATAGAGTCATTGCTGACAGGAGAAGCTCATCAATGCACATGTGCAAGGTAGTAACATGTTCCACCATCTGTAAAAGATGTTGCATATAATGAAAAACTGATAGACATTAACAAGAATACTTTTGTAAAATTATGTAATAATGGACTAATAACAACAGCTTTAATGCTAAGGCTATTTGTCTTGTGTGCCATTTAAAAAATATATTTAACTAGCGGCCGCCCGCGACACCAGTCCGCGTGGAAAAGTAACTTTTTACCCCCCTTTCAACACCTTACAACCCCCTTTTCGCAATAAAAAGTAGCCTATGTCCTTTCTCAGGGTCTAGATTATCTGTTTACCAAATTTCATTTAAATCCGTTGAGTAGTTTTGGCGTGAAAGAGTAGCAGACAGACAGAGTTACTTTCGCATTTATAATATTAGTATGGATGTAGTTCAAACGAATTTGATTCCAAAACATGTATGCAACTCAATACCTACAAATGTTGCTTGAATCAGTTCACCTCAATATATTCCTTACTTACAGTGTCTTTCCACTCCTCATAGAGCATATTATCATTTTTATAGTCAGTTCTATATACATCTTCTGAGAGTTTTCCTAGAACTTCAAATGTATAGTCTATCCAGTTCACGAAGTACATAGGTGTGGCAAACATAGGGTCCTCACTTGGGTCTTGCCTCACATTCTCTCTGAGTTTGCATGCATCTATATTTTTTTCCACGGCTGTAAGTTTGGTGATACACCAAGAAAGCCTTTCAAATATAAACTGACGGCTTTCCTGCAAAATAAAAGAATAAATTGGTGTTAAGAAATAGATAATAACTTCAAGAACATTTATTATGTGTAATATTTTATTACAGGAAGTTATTAACTAACAATCTTGTACTAAAAGACTGTTACCTGTACTGTAGTTGTAAGATTAAAATATAATATACGAACCCGCAAGTATATTTCTTCTTTATTTTCCATTTTAATGATATCCAAGAAATTTAATACACATTTCTTTATTTGACTTGAACATAGCATAAATACATTTTTAATCTTAATAATTTCATCTTCAGTCTCATAATCAACATAGCACTGCAGTTTTGCACGTAGCTTTTGTAGCAAAGGACAAACTTGATGAAGTAATAATTCCTGTAATTATTTAATTGTATAATTAACTTTATTATTATAAAATTACTTATTTTGTAAGTTCTTAATAAAACTTCTACAAACCAACCAGAACATGTTTTGTAGCTCCTCGGGGGCTTTGGGGCACTTTTGGAAATTCAGCAGAAATATCGAAATTCATGATCAAATTTACAATTTTATCAAAACGAGCTTAATTCTATTAATTAAATAAAATCAGTTTTTTTTTTTGTTTTATTTAACTACATTCAAACACCATCACCGTTAAATTATCATTTGTTTGACATTTAAAATGCGTTCCGCATTATAAAATAATAATATCCTTGTCCACAACCCTATTTTGTAAACGTGTAAAATTTTATTGTCCATTCCGTTACTAAGCCTAGTAGAAATGATTAAGGTCATGCAATGGAACATATCCATTGCGAGTTTTTTTTTCTGAATGTTGCCTAAAAAAAAATTGCTGCCAAATACCTTTGTTCCAAGCTAGCCATTTACTTTTATCTTTTTCTACTTGAATGAAGTTGACTGACAAAATTTGACAATGTCATTCATTGAGAACGCCAGCCATTGCATTTCGGGAACATAGAAGACTTTGTAAGAACAAAATAACGATAGAACTTGAAAAGTACGCTAAAATGAGTGAATTGGTTTGGGGAATCAAAAACGGCGATATAGATCAAGTTAAACAAATCATAGAAAATAAGGTAAGGTGTTCTTGATATCTTGTAATTGCAGCAATTGTTATTTTTGTTGTAGATAGATTATGGAATTTGCAAATTAGTTGGGAAGAGAAAGCATTCATACGGCAACATAAGTTCTTATCATTTTAGACTGCTTTTATTCTACTTGCAGATATTATCAGGTCAAAATTTTCCTTAAAATCTTCCTATATTGTTGCAGTCTGTTTTGCAAACTAATAACGATAGTTGTATCTTTTCATCTAATACGTCCATGTTTATGCTTAAAAAAATATTATTTTAGAAAATCGATGTCAATGCACTGATAGACGGACGGGTCCCCTTGCATTATGCTGCAGATTATGGTCAAACACAAGTCCTAAATTACTTGCTGGATAAAGGAGCTGACCCTAATGTAAGTAGTTTATCTGTATTACTAAGTCTCTGATAGTTTAGGCAAAGTTATTGAATCCCATGATTAAACTTAAATATTATTATACCAAGCAATAGTATGTATTATTTTTGAAATGGTATTTGTATTCTCAAAATACTTAATTTTATTGTTCTACTACCTATGTAATATCTTTCTATTTATTTATAATAACCATAACAAAGAAAATAGTATCTATGCACATTCCTTAATACTACTGTACTGTTGCCTTATTTCCATTATTAGCTACTAAAAGTACTAAAATAACAAAAATTATCTAATGTGCAGTAGTAATAAACAGTAGAATGAATAAAAGCAATCCATGTTATTATTTCCAGATGGTAGACAAACATGGCATATCAGTTCTATTGGCAGCTATTTGGGAAGGCCATACAGATTGTGTAAAAACATTACTAAAGAATGTGAGTATTTCTAAATTTTAATCCAGTCTGGATTCAAGATACAATTTTTTGAGGATTAACATGTCTATATATTTGTCACAGGGAGCTTCCAAAAGTGGTAAAACTCCAGATGGCACCCCATACCTTGAAGCTGCAGAAAAAGAAGAAATTAAAGAACTGCTGACATAAACAAGGTTTGGTTTTAAATCATTGCAACATTTAGCAGACTTCATTGATCTATAATTTTTTAAAGCTAAGGTGAAACAATAAAATTAGTCCAACATAAAATATTTTTACATGCATTTATTTACATTATAATGAATTATTTTTATACGCTCAACATAGTGTTATAAAATGCGAATTAGGTATTTTGATTGTGCGTCCTCTAGTGTTAGGTGGAATTGCGAAAGGCCTATCTTTCTTACTTATGAGTTGTCATAATCATAATTCAATTATCTGGAAAAAATCACCTCCAGATTGCAGTTTTGTAGGCCTGTAACTCTAAATTTAGCAAATAAATTATTCCATTTTTGCTTGTAAGATATGATTTCTAACAGATATGTAGTAAGATGTAATTTTTATTGCTAACATAAATAAAATACTGATCACAGAAGTCAGGCTTATATTTTCTTATTTAACAATGTATACAAAGTATAACATAAAACACCATATTGTATCATGCATTATTATATCTTTGGCAAATAAATATTACTGATAAAATATAGATCTTGTGTTTCAATGAATTAATTCGCCCCAAAACCTCAACAAGTCACTTCACTATAAAAACAAATGATAATAAATTAAATCACTTAAATTACATCACTACAAGTCTCCATCCCCTGGATATTTTTTGTATTTGGTATTCTTTGCAGGAGGACAATAGCATGCATTTTTTTGGGCATCTAAATAAGATTTACAACCCAATGTTAATGTTCCAGTAAAAAGTAGTTTAGCTGCTCCCTTACAACCTGTAAAAACAAAGGATTTTTTAAATGTGGTTATTGTACATAGAACAGAGTATAAGAGTATATGTTTTTACTGTATTATTGTCAGAAGATCAAAGTAAGGGTAAAATATTTCAGAAATATGTATCAGTAACCAAAATTTTATTATCACCTTGTTCTCATTCCTATCTTAAACTTCATTAACTTAAATTCCTCAACACATTCTGTTTCTCTTTCCTATGATCTGTTATTAAGAGACATACGATAAAATACTTTAAGTTACCTTTAGTTATAGCATCTCCAGCTACATTAACAGACTTATATGTATCACAATAATTGTACAGGCATCTCTTGAAGTCAAGATCACACACTTCTTTCCCGCTGTTGCAGGTATCATAGCAAATGTCATGGGAATCGCAACATTTTGTCATTTCTGCTAGTGGCAAGTATTCTGATGCAATTTCAAATCCTAATGAACCACAACCATCTGACTTGGGAATGTGATTTCTATTACGCACTGGTCTGCTACCTAAAAGAAAATCAAGTGAATATGTAATAATAAATAAATCATAAATGTAAGATAAAGAAAAGACATCAGTTAATGCTTTTCTAATGTATATGTGCAAAGCAAAACTTACCTTCTGGACAAGAAAATATACATTCTTCCTCAACAGCTGCGTCAAAAACTTCATGCAAAGATCTGAACTTCTCAGCTACAGTTATAACATTTCGAAACATATCCCCGAAAACTGATTCCGCTGATAATACGGCATCTTTCAAATTTCGTAACATTGTCGAGCCTATACCAGTGTAAGAATAGGCCACGAATGTTAAAAGATAAATGAAAATCTTTCTGTATGGTATCTCCATGATTCCCGCTCTTACTTTTACCTAGTCGGAATACTTATTATACCATATTACCATTGTAAAGTTTAGTGCACCGGTTAAAAAAAGACACGTTGGTCTTATGTGCACAAATGGGATCCACTACATTTATTTTTAGCCATTCGCATTAAATAACTTTCGATGAAGATTTGGTTTTTGTAACTATTTTGACTTTTTGAGTCAATTTGTGACATTGATATTAGGCGGAATGTCAATAACGTCAAAAAGTATTAAAAAAAACTGGCGTGTTCCATTCCATTTACTACTATCATAAAAATTAAGTGTCATCTTTGAAGTCGAGTATTTAACCATAGCATTAATATTAGACGAGCTGGCAACATTAATTTCATATATCCGGTAGCCATATTGTATTAAAAATTTGTTCTTTTCCGTTTTGTTGTCGTGAAAAATGACGGGCTTTAGCAATAAGGTGAGAAGAAAAATTGTTTTTTCAATTAAAATGCAAGAAAATACTGAACAGTGTAATTATTTATAACGGTGGATTTTTTCCCTTAGCTACGGTTAAAGTGTAACTCTTGTAAAGTGGCGTTATTTCTCAAAATGTGCATTGCACACGTGCTTGCTTGGTGTCAACTAGTTCCACATAAAATTAAATTATTTGAAATGCTTGATAAATGTTGTTATTTTATTTAGAACTACTGGAATATTAATTTTATAAGTCGTGAATACTTGAATCTTGTGATTAAAATTTACATGTCGAGTTTGAGGTTATGCGGTATGTACGTCAACGGCAATCATTTTAGTTTACCAGTTATTTCGTATTCCAGGCCATAGTAATCGATGGCCGTGGCCATCTGCTCGGCCGCCTGGCCGCAGTCATCGCTAAAGTCCTGCTGGAAGGAAACAAAGTGGTGGTTGTTCGTTGTGAACAGCTCAACATCTCTGGCAACTTCTTCAGGTGAGAAAATTATTTTGACTTGTTGCTATGTGTATTTAAACTTTTATTTATAAAATCGAAAAGGTAAGGTAGGCAGCGGCATGACTGCCTCGGCATTGTTGTCTATGAGCGGCGGTTTCCTTTTACCATCAGATGAGCCACACGCTTGTCTGCCTACTTCAGCAAAAAAAAATAAAGACAAATTTCAGCATGGCTCGGGCATCGAACCTGGGACTCCAAGCTTAGCCATGGCTTTAAAGTGGCGCACTTTAAAGCGATAGCTCCGCTTGGAGTCATAAAATGTTCGACACTGATTTAGGTAGTACTTAGCGTTTCTGTTTTTTTATCTTAACTAAGTATATCCTTGTTTTCTGGTCCCTACGCCTACGCCATTGAATGTAGTGCCCTGCCAAAGGATAGGGAAAAAGGAGGTAATTATTGTAACGTAAGTAGACTCCAAATAGATTTTATAGATGAGTGAGATACCAGACGCTTAAATCGTGCTTCAAGGTCGCCTAAAGGTTGGCAGCGCTTTTATTACTGACTACACTGGTGTTACTTGACTGGCTGGATAGCGCATTTATTGGTAGAAATCCTGCCTCATACGCCAAAGCCCTGAAGCTAAATAGGGCCAATCTACCACCATTAGGGTGGCAATATAAACGCTACTTACCTACCTATCAATTAGTGACATCGCCACTCCGGTGGTGAGCCTGAAAGAGGGACTACGATTTTATAACTCCTGTAAGTATGTTCCCACATCATGTAAGTACCTACCTATAGGTACTTACTATGTACGTATGGACAGGCACTCATCAGTGAAAAAGGAAGGTTATAGGTAAAAATCTGTCAAATCTTCAATCGATTCTTACTATAACATCTAACACAATTTTGATTAAAATCCGTCGGGGAAAATGTAACAGATCGTAGTAACTTGATGTGGGGCTGTCTGTACATCAATTCCGAAAATGCTCTGGGTATGTATTTAAAAAAGTCACATTAAGGCGTTGGCCATCATAATAATGTTAATTTGTCCCATAATAGTAGCGATGACTTTATTTCTATGATGAATGATGATGGAAGCCTAGGGTTTTCGAGATGAGTTCTGTCAAAACAACTTCTATCGGTCGGTCTCAAACGAAAGATGAATGGTCACTTCAAATTAAGTACGAAATGACTTTCTCAAACATTTGGTCGAGTCTCAAAATGGCTTCAAATTAGACCCCCTGCATAATGGGACAGTATACCTATAGGCTGATACTTTACTGCGTAGGTGGGAACCTTATACTTTTTGTAAGTATATGTGTGAACCGCATTGACGTCATAGTATTAAATTTATAGATCCCATTTACTGCTTCAAAGGGCTGGATCAGATAATTATTTTCTGTTCGGAAACGAATCTTGCCGCGCGCAGCTGCGACCGCCAGATAACAATGTCGCACGTACTACGCCACCCTCTCTGCTTGATACTTTAAAGATTTAAGTTTTTACTTTCATGTAACTAAACAGCTTTACATTCTAAATGGGTTGGGGTTGGGTAAAGATAAATAAGACTTACCTACCTACTTAGTCTTCTTCTACCACCTAATAAATAAATGCAAACTATATAAGGGAGATAACCATAGTTCCGGAACCAAAGCTTTTTTCAGCCCATCTTCTATCTAATCTTCTTCTATCTTCTATCTATACTATTTATAAAAGGGTTATTATATGTAATCCGAAAACACGAAACGCTAGCGCGATGTAACTGACGCCCCGCGCCATCTTTTGGCTTCGTTTGGAACTACTGTCCCGAAGCAAAGTAAGGAGGACCCACGGACCTATAAAAAATATATTTTTTATAGGTCCCTACTACCACCACTAGTTATATAAAATTGAGACATCAAATTACCTACATTGTAAGTTTGTAACATCTCCTGATTCAGTTGGTCTGTATCTCCTTAATGGTTCTGACTTCTGGTTAACCTAAGGGTTGTGAAAGTCAGACGGCAGTCTTTTCATTGTAATTAAACCGGACTTACAAAGTCATGGTTCATAGTTCAATTGTACCCCGGATTTCAGCCGGGAATGACACGCTGACACGAGAATATGGATACTTTTTTTATCCTGCTGATAATATTTTTTAACATAACGACGAAGATTATTTGGTCGTAGTAAGAAATTGTCGCTGCGGAGGCTGTTGATAATTGGGTGCGCTCTTGCGCTTAATAGATATTCAATGGGACTCCTTGGGATGCGATATAAAAGGAGGCTCCGGACTTGTATTCGCCAGTCCAGAAGCAGCCTTCATCGGTTCACTTCTACCCTTCTATCGGCCAAGAAGAAATAATCCCAACAAGAGCACAGTTACTATGTATAACTGGCGTTTACTGCTGCTTGCCTTTTTCGCGGTTTTCCAACCGATTGCGTCTTTCACCGAACGCAATCTCGTTGATGGCAGGGAACAGTGTTGCGACCACCGACTTGAGAGGGATTCATCATACTCTCTTTATGGAAATACCCGCTTTAAACTTCCATCCGAAGACCGCCGCTTAATCAATCAACGCCGTGAGATCCGCGAAGACAGGCGGTATGATAACGCTGGGCTAGCTCGTCTTGAGATAGATTCCCTTCGTGATTTCAAGGGAAGAGAAAACCGAAGGTCCCTCGAATTGGGTTCTCGTTCCTCACGAACTGAACCTCAGCGCGAAAGAGAATCTCACGCCCAAATACGAAATGGCATTGTCTCTGAAGACCGAGAGAGGGTCACTCGTGACGTTTTAAGGAATACCCGCACCGACCGCGTCCGTGTCGCAGCAAGTCGCCGATGATATTCCTATCCCGGGATTCTAGAGCAAACCAGATAAACCGAGACTCCGGCCTCAGATTAACCAGAGATGCTGTTGATAACGTATACCGAGTCGCCATCGAACGACGTTCGGTAGGATCACCACGAGAAGCAAGACACATGCAGACTTTCAATTATGAAATCCAAAGAAACAGGGACTCAAGGGAGACTCGTTTTGAACTGAGGCGCACTAGGAGCAGCCTTATTCAATCCGACAGACCGACAGCTCAATATGATCGTCGTATTGAACATGGCGATTCTCTCGAGCGTCGAGTACGGGAAGGCTCTCAATTCGAAAGAAATCAGCGAAACGTTCGGTCTGCAGATCGTCTCTCAAGAAGCAACGAATATAGGTTTTCTTTAGAAAGAAATGGCAATGACGAACGCACTGAGCGAAACAATGTCAGAAATGATATTGAACGCAGAAGCATCGAAATGCGTCTTAGAGAAAGAGTGGAACTCGAACGAAGAATTACTTCTCGTTCCATATCGGCACCACGACAGCTGGACAATAACCGAGATCGTCGATCTGTAAGTTCTATCAGAAGAGAACATGAATTTAGAGTATCGACTAACGTTGGTGAGCGAGCTTATGAAGTAGACGAGTTAAGGAATAATGTTAGGGATGCTCTAGAATACCGTAGTGAACGACGCGACACACGAGAGCGGGATGATTACGAACGTCGTTCTACAGCTCAGTTAAGATATAAGAGTGATAATACCAGACAACGCTCGTCCGATCGTTCATTGTCTGCGGATCGTAAATCTAATAGACATATCCGTAACATTCGAGAAGAGACCCGAGAACAAAGAGATGATCTAAGGTCCACAAGAATTGAGGGCAGACGTTCTAGGGATTTAGCTACAAAGCGCATGGCTCTATCTGAGTCTAGACTCACAGAAAACAACCGAGAAGATAGGGTTCTAGATAACCGTGACAGGGAAATCGACGAATCTAGGCGTACTGCTGGTAATAGGATTGCGCGTTATCGCGACACAAGGGACGAAACCAAGGAAATCGCAAGAGAAAGATATGAGTCAAGAATAACCGATTATCAGCGATCACAAATCAGAAATAATGACGTGCAACAGCAGCGGCGAGATGAGACCAGAGAGCTCCGTGAAAGGACTTCACGCTTCAGAGAAAGCTTGACATCGGAGCAGCGAGCAGCTCGGGAGAATCAGCGGATGGAAACTGCAAGGAACTCCCGTTCGGAGACAGACGAGAGGCACAGGGACACGAGACAATTTAGAGAAAACACCATACCTGAATCTAGCAGGCTATCACTAAGAATGAATGCCAGAGATATTGCTCGCCATAATGAGAAGCGATCAGCTCGGGAGAATCAGCGGATGGAAACTGCAAGGAACTCCCGTTCGGAGACAGATGAGAGGCAGAGGGACACGAGACAATTTAGAGAAAACACCATACCTGAATCTAGCAGGCTATCACTAAGAATGAATTGCCAGAGATATTGCTCGCCATAATGAGAAGCGATCAGCTCGGGAGAATCAGCGGATGGAAACTGCAAGGAACTCCCGTTCGGAGACAGATGAGAGGCAGAGGGACACGAGACAATTTAGAGAAAACACCATACCTGAATCTAGCAGGCTATCACTAAGAATGAATGCCAGAGATATTGCTCGCCATAATGAGCAGCGACCAGCTCGTGAGAATCAGCGGATAGAAGCTACAAGGAACACCCGTTCAGATACAGATGAGAGGCAGAGGGACACAAGACAATTTAGAGAAAACACCATACCTGAATCTAGCAGGCTATCAGTAAGAATGAATGCCAGAGATATTGCTCGCCAAAATGAGAAGCGATCAGCTCGGGAGAATCAGCGGATGGAAACTGCAAGGAACTCCCGTTCGGAGACAGACGAGAGGCACAGGGACACGAGACAATTTAGAGAAAACACCATACCTGAATCTAGCAGGCTATCACTAAGAATGAATGCCAGAGATATTGCTCGCCATAATGAGAAGCGATCAGCTCGGGAGAATCAGCGGATGGAAGCTACAAGGAACTCCCGTTCAGAGTCAGATGAGAGGCAGAGAGACATGAGACAATTGAGAGAAAACCCCACAGCTGAATCTAGTAGGCTATCGTTAAGAATGAATGCTCGCGATTATGAGCGTAGAGAAACCCAACGATCTGACCGAGTGAGAGACGCTTCCAGGGATCATATTTCATCGCGGCGCATCGAGAGCCGAGCCAGATTCAATACTGAAACTGCAGGGAACCGCGTAGCTGCAATAAGCCAAAAGACCGTCGAAACTGAAAACCAGAACTATACATTTAATTGGCAATACTTGATTTTTACATTGCAAGGGATTTATCTATGTAGTATCTTCATGCCAATGTTGGCCAAAAATGATAGCAAGAAAACAAAGTAAGTTTTGACTACATCCCAAGCGATTTTTTAGCTCATAAATTAATAAATAGTACTAATATATCCTTGTTTATTCCAGGAATATTGGCTGGTGGTCACCATTCCAGAGCGTCATCAAGACAGACTAAGAAGATTATTTAAAATTGCAATATTTAATGACCCTTTGCTTATAGAAAAGTAGATTTGATGTTACCAATTTTAATGTTAAATTAGTAGAAGAATATAAATATATGTGTTATAAATATATTGTGTTTTCTTTAGATTCTTAAATATTATCATTCTAAAGGTTACTTAATTTAAGTACATATGTCATTATTTATCTAATATTAAAGTTTAAATATTTTTTTAACAAATCATAGGTGAATGTACCTGATGGGCGGCTGTCCGTACCAAAATAAGCTGGCACAGATTGCATTGCATAATACATATTTTATCTAAATTAGGTAACAATTTCATATTAATTTTGAAATGAAACTATGGAACTACAAAACAATGTTGATTTATTCAGTAAATCATTGCTCTTATAATAAATTCAGTGTTAAAATACATATTTTGTAGACATACTGCATTCTGGACAGACAATTGAATGACACTGAAATAAATGGAAGTTTGAAAATTGCATAATACTACAAAAAACTGGGAAACCTGAGAAGGCATGAGGAGTTTTTTGATTCTCACTAATTTTTTTTCATGTTTTATTTAGTAAAGCTTTTATTAGAGATCAACAGTATCTGTTTTCTTCTTGTGTTGTGATTCATACATAGTCTTGGCAATCATTCTCTTCATATCATCATCCCCAGTTTCGTACCTATAACAAAAATAATGCCTATAGACTGTTAAAAATTATGGATTATAGTCCAGTGTCCTGGGCATCGGAGCCATAACTGTAATTATACTCTAACTAAGGTGATGTAGAAAGTTATCTTCTGTTAAAGTACTTACATAGATTTCATCAATCCCATTATAGAATCCTGTGGGTCCTTCTTTTCCATATCATCAGGCTTGAAACGGTTGTTACGTTGGTCTTCAAATTTCTTCTCCAATTCAGTCACATGAGACCATTTGGTGTTTGGACGGGATTTGGCTAAGAATACCACCACCATATCTGCAAGTAAAACATTGATTTATTGTTGTTTTATTAAGACTACTACCCCAAGATTCACAACTAATGCTAGGTACCAGGTATATCATAAAACAAAATATTGAGCACTTAATTTCTTTTTCAGTTAAATTTCAATTTGAAGGAACAGCAGAAAACAAAAATGACATATTCACATGTTTACAAACTTATGTGTTGCATTACATGATATTTAACAAGACTAAATGCAAAGATATCCAGTCCGCTTTTGAACATGGCTGTTGTAACACAGTCGAAACGTCAAACAGTAAGTGCTATAACGTCATAAGGCCCAGACAGCAGGCGCAATAGAAAATCAATTGTTTTTGCTTCGTATGAGGCTTTTGGGTGTTATAAAATTAATGTACTTATATTATTTTTAAACATCTTCACATTTAGTCCGGTTTATACAAATAAGCTATTCATAGTTTTTAAAACTCACCAGTTTTCTGTTTCCAGTGGCTCTCTTCGATGTTAATAGGTTCAAGCAGCTTGTTGATGACAAGCAAGTAGTCTTTGTTCTCCAGGTTCTCCACATGGAGCTCCATTGACCTCTCTGTTAACTTGCAGAACACCTGTTCCTTTGGCACTGATTGGACATTCTTTAGCGTGACAAATATTTTCAAGTATTTGTCCGATTGATCCCATCCTAAGGGAAACAGTGACATGTTAATAATCATTAATATTATGAAATAGGTGGTCTACTTCCTTCTTAGTACTTAACCATTATAGCAAAACAAAAGATAAAATCAATATTTCTGAATCACAGGAAACATAATTAACATAATAGAAAAAAAAACTGCTTGTGACTCATTGCATATCTTACTCATTTTACAGATAAAAGTATAATAAGTTATAAGATCTATTTAAGAGTTTTCATTTTATACCTAATTATGCCCAATTTTTACTTACCATAACCATTTAATTTGATTTGATATCTTTTATTCTGAACTGGTGCAGATGTGGTCGGTACGGAAGCAACTTCAGTCGGCGACTGTTCATTATCTTTGAGGGTTATCCACTCAGTTTCCAATTTGCGAATTTCTAATGATAGTAGGTCCTGAACTCTTTTACGTTTGGCTTGTTTAAGTAACTCATTAAGTTCATCGATGTCGCTTTTCAGCTGCAGTGGAATACAATCATCATTTAAAATATGTAGCGGTAATAAATAGGTCCATAAATAAATAAAAATAATACATTAATGCGAGTGTACCTACCTCTTTAATTTTCGCTTCAGACATGTTCTTCGGCTTTAGAATGTCGAAAATATGCAAGATAATTATCACAAGGTGCGCTAGTGAATTACTTCTAAATAAACTGGATGATAATGAGGGTTGAATCACGAAAATACCGAAATCGGGGATTACAAACGAGCGTGCAAGCGTTCAAAAATATCGAAACGAATCGAAAATGATCGAAAGAAACAGAAACGTCAAACTGACATACAAAATGCCAGGTTAAAATGCGTTCCCGCAAAACCAATTTAAAATTCAAGGTCGACTCCAGAATATACTTTGCATGATTTTGCTTGTTTTTATACTACATATTATTAGGTATACCTACATCGTATGTATTATATACGCTTTGGTATGAACGAGCCGGAGCTCGACCAGAATTAAGTAATTTAATACCAAGGCCTTACATAAAAACGGTGTAAAAGGGGCGTATAACATCGCAAGAATAAGGGTCTGTGATAAAGTATCGGAGACCTTTTTCTTGGAAGTGTTTATAGGCGTCCCACGCACGATTATCAACACACTGAATGTTATGCGTCAAGAAGACAGTAATGAAAGCGGATTTTAGGGAACGGTTCCGGGTAGTTCGCCGCAAATATTAAATTTTGCCTAATTTCCTTGGTACATATAAAACATCTTTTTTTCGTACATTTCTGTTCCATTTAAGAAAGAAGAGGGAAAATGGTACTGAATTTTGTAAAAGGGGTTTCACAAAAAGTTTTAGAAAAAAAGTTATAGGGTGATGAAATTTTGGTAGCCAAGGAAATTAGGAAAAGGCCATTGAAATTATAAAACCGATACACGGAAATTATGAGGTGTCATAGAAATTAGAAAAAAATATATTTCTTGTGATATTTTTTATTAATTAGTTAGTAAAATCAGTTCGATACGTAGCACAAAATAATTATTTTGAAATAAAGAGGTATTTTTTACATTATTGGTATTAATTGTCTCCTACTCACATAATAATCATGGTAGTGGAATCAAACATTAGAATAATAATTAAGTAAGAATAAAACATATTGATAATGTATTTAAATGTTTTACTGAATTAAGGGGATGTAAGGAGTGAACCAACATCATTTCGCCCTAAAAGCCAACCTCATCTGCCCGGGGTGCATCCTGCCGACTAGGAAACGAGGGTCTGGCGACCGACTAATGTCGGTATAACTATCCAAATCTAAACGTAGATTAAATCAACAACCTGGTGATGGGCAGGACTTAAGGTGGAACTTGGGAATATTAGGTGGCACATTCGACGAGAGGGAGAGGATAACCTTGGGGTCAGGCCATCTGCTGTACTTTCGCGAGGGAGACCAAACTTTCCAACGTAGCGTCGGGTTTCTGGTCAATAAGTCCCTTTCCGACAACGTAGTCGAAATGTCTAGAGTGTCGAACTGGGTGGCATACCTCATCATTAAGCTCACCGAGAGGTACAGCCTCAAGGTGGTGCAAGTGTATGTGACACGACCTTGACTTACTCAGACCATAAAGTGGAGGAAATGTTCGAGAACATAATTCGAGGGCCCTCCACTGAACTACCAGGGTTCACTACAATGTTGTCATGGGGGACTTCAACGCTTAAGTGTACAGAATTGCAGCTATAGGATTTGGACCTTTTCGAAGAGACTTTAGGACTAATGAGGCAACGGCGTGAAGACTTATTACTTCGTCGAGAAAACAGGCTCTTAATCGAGAGATCAATAAGCTTGTGCGACACGACCTGCGGTGCTCTAATAACCTTGCTATTGAAAGAGAGAGCCATTGAGTAGAATCGGGGGTCAAAGGTGTTCGTACAATCTCTCGGAAGAAGCCACCTGACAAAGCTGACTACAGCAAGTGGAGAAGTGGTTGCCTCAAAGCCGACAGTCCTTTCGGAGATTGAAGATTTTTATAGCCGATTATACGCTTCGCATGCATCTCAAACTGATCCTGAAAATGAGGACTCTCGAGACACATTAACACGTCACTTCACTGAAGACCTGCCAGAAGTCAGCGTTGGCGATATCGAGATTGCTCTTGGGCAGCTAAAAAACGGACAAGCTGCTGAAGAAGATGGCGTAACAAAGAGTTAGTCAAAGGTGGAGATAAACCCGTAAAGAGGGACCTCTAAAAGCTTTTTAACGCTTTACTATTTGAAGGGAGAACTCCGAAGGAGTAGAAGTGTGGTCGTCTAGTTCTACAAAAAAAGCAACAAAAGCCTGCAGAAGAAATATCGACCCATTTCTGTTCTAAGTCACGTTTATAAGCTCTTCTCAAGAGTTATCACGAACCATCTTGCGCGAAGACTCGACGAATTCCAACCACCGGAACAGGCTGGATTTCGAAGCGGATATGGCACACTAGACTACATTCATATAGTGCTGCAGATTATACAGAAGACCGAGGAGTATGATCAGCCTTTGTGCCTAGTTTTTGAGAACTATGAAGGCCTTTGAGTCGGTTGAAATCTGATCTGTTCTGGAGTACCTGTAGCGTTGTCAAATAGATTGGCAACATATCCAAATGATGGGATATCTCTACGAAGCTGCCACTATGCCGTCCAAGTACAGAACCAGCAAACAAAACCTATACCATTGCATAAAGGAGTGACACAAGGGGACGTCATTTCCCTGAAAATGTTCACAAATGCAATGTTCAAGACGCTCAGCTGGAAAGGACGTGGCATCAACATAAATGGCGTATACATCTCTCATTTGCGATTCGTAGATGACATCGGAAAAAAACGCATAGGTACAGTACCTATAAGATTAGTATTGGGTCAAATTAAAATCGTAATTTTATTGATTATATAATTTCCCTGATACTTCATAATTTCCTTGGCCAATTTTGAGCCACGGAACGCAAGGAAATTAGTACCAAGGAAATTAGATTTATGCCTAAAAACCACTACAACCTAGAAAATATTCACTTCTAATTATTGTTATTTAAAATGAAGGTTAAGCCCTACATATACTATTGTTGTATAAAAAAACACTTTAACGAAGTTAATTTTAAACTTACAAAAAGCGGCCAAGGAAATTGTCAAATGTTGAAACCAAAGCCCAAGGAGGGTGTTACTTACGCGACTGGCGCGAAACCGATCAAAGGTGCGCAGGTCCTGCCTCGATAGCCTCTCGCGGCCAAATGGCTTATGTGACGTGGTGTAGTCCATTGAATTCAATTATTTGTGCGTTTCGAGCTACGCTGCTAGAAATGTCGACCCAAGGAAATTATAGTTTTGACCCGGACATTAAACAAATTACGCTTTCTATATTGGTTTTAGCCATTTTGATATTAGTAAGTATAGTTTTTAATTAGAATCATATCCCTAATTCATAAAACTTATCCATTTGAAATGAAATAATAGTACGATTAGATTTTATATACCGTCATTAAGAAAAAGTAAACAATGGGACATACCAAGGAAATTAGAAATACTTGCTTTCGGATAGTTTTTTTATGGGTCTAAATTATAGATTTTTATGTATAAAAAACAAAAACAAATCAAAATTAAGATATTTATTACAAAAAAATCGTTTTCAGCATAAAAATAGTACAAGAAATTGAGTTCGCCTGCCCGGACATAGAAAAAACACCGAAATGGCGAATTACCCTTCCCATGTTTTTTACCCCAATGAGGCTACCATACCCTAGGATATAAGCGGTGGTGGCGGGCGGCGCCATCAGTTAATTTCATGACTATATTGACCCATCATAAAATGCTCACAAATCGACAAACGGATTTCATAAATGAAATAAAAATAGTATGTAACCTATTCACTTTTTGAAGTTTCCGATGTTATACAGGGTGTAACTGTGGACATTTACATCCCTTTAACCACGTGTTCTACCAACATTTCGTTCTGACTTTTGAAAATTCGCTTAAAAAAATTTCATCTTTGCATTCAAAGTCGGTCACGTGACTTGGTCATTTTGTATGGGGAGTCGAAACATTTTACGAAGAATTTAGACAAGTTGTTGAACAAATGTTGTTCAGAATGGTCGATAGAACACCGTGGTTAAAGGGATGCAGATGTAAATGTTCACAGATACCCTGTATCTATATATTATAGGTAAACTTCCATCCACCGTGTCATCATGAATATACAATAGTAGTTACAAACTATTATTCCCATACATTGAGGATGCAGCGTCGTAGTATAATCAAAAGACCCCTCTATTAAAGAAACATTGTTGAAAGAATTATTTGATTCTGATTTGAATTACCTGAGTATCCAACTTTAAGAGCACATATTTTACGCGGGCCCAAAAACGCTCT